>CM077153.1:262413449-263013449 GCA_039583875.1 Platanthera guangdongensis
GAACCCGAGAAGGCACGGATCGAGGATACCGGAGAGTGCTCGGCCACCACAGTTGAAGGATGATCAAAGAGACAAGGCTACGCTTGATCGCCATTGCTTGTCCAGCAAAGATCATCCTAACCATAATGTATCCTATAAGACGCACAGCAGAGCTAACACATGGGGCTCCCCTAGCACACACTCTGTGTCAGATGCCGGCTAGGATCCTAAGTCTGAAGCCCATTCCCGCGATTGAACTACTCCCACTGCACACATGGGTATACTCCCGCCATGTGTGGTTGTAGCGGTTGTGCAAGAACAAACTACGGAGGGAACGTTTCAGACTCGACGATATCTCATTGGTGTAACGATCGCTAAGAGAGAGAGAGAGAGAAAGAGGAAGGAGCAACACAAGAAGGGAACTGTGTCAGTACGGAATCCCTGAATAAAAGCTTTGCTGGAAAGCAAGTAAAGAACACTGAGAAGTGTTGTAATGAAAATGTTTGAAAAGGAGAGAGAGTAAGGGTTGAGATAACCCCTGAAGGTTGTAAGGAGCTCTGGAGGACTGTGAAGTCCATTGCTTTGAAGGACTGTGAAGTCCATCGCTTTGGAGGACTGCGAAGTTCTTGCTTGTTTAGAATAGCCTTCCCAGCACACCCTCGTCATCGGCATCGAAGTATTCGACGGTTGGGTTAACAACGAGGAGAGAAGGCTCTTCGACGTGATTCACTCCCCTTGAGGAACAAGGAACATCTGAAATTTCTTTGCCTTTTGAAGTTGCTTGATCAGGGCGTTCTTCTTTAGGAAGTAGGTCATGCATCTTTCCTTGCCGGAGTATCCTTTGCACAAGCTGGCGGAATGCTTGGCAGTCTTCTGTTCGATGGCCTGACTCTTTGTGAAATTCGCAGTAGGGTTCTGAACCCCTAGATCTTTGATCTGCTGGTCGATAGGGCTTCTTGAAGCTTGCCCTATCTTTCATGATCTGGATTACTTCTTGCATGACGTCGTCGAGATCAGACTCATGCAAGTCATCGTCCTGCTGCTGTTGAACATCTGCTGCTTGCAAAGACGGAGCTAGCGGCAGCAATGGATCTTGAGCATGATCACGGCTCGGGAAGGAGTATCGATGGCGATGAATCCTTCTCTCCTTCTTTGAGTGAGTTGGGAAGTGATTGCGAGGAGACCTTGGAGGATGCTTGCGAGAGAGATCCTCCTCGGATAAAAGCTTGGAGACGAAGCCTGGATTGCTCTTTTCACCTCGGATGTATGAGTTGGCTAGAGCAATCAACTCTTGATATGTCCTTGGAGCACGGACATTGACTTCAAATTTGAGAGGCCCTTCGCGGAGACCGTGGATAAGAGCCACTCGGTACATTTCTTGATCAGTAACTTCGATGTCCAAAATCTCTCTTTAGAATCGATCAACAAACTGAGACCAAGTCTCATTTCCGCGCTGCTTGATCTCAAAAAAGGCTTCAGGACCGCCCTTTCTCTTAGTTGATGTAGAGAATCTGAGGAGAAACTCCCTTCGAAGATCAAGGAAGCAAGTGATGGAGTGAGGACGGAGGCCATAGAACCAGTCCCTCACTTGCCCATCAAAAGAGGTAACAAGGAGCTTGCACTTGGTTGCATCTGAAAGAGTTTTGAGAGCAACGGCTGACTCAAAAGCTTGGAGGTGCTTTACTGGATCTGTCTCTCCAGTGTAGATTGGTAGTCGAGGCTCTCTGACGTTTGCTGGAGTTGGCTCATGGCGAACACTTTCTGCGAATGGCGAAGGTTCTTCTTGCTCTCCTACAACATAGGGAAAGAAAGGAG
Source organism: Platanthera guangdongensis (assembly GCA_039583875.1). NCBI lineage: Eukaryota > Viridiplantae > Streptophyta > Magnoliopsida > Asparagales > Orchidaceae > Platanthera > Platanthera guangdongensis. Next base: position 262,415,244 of record CM077153.1, read on the forward strand.
CATAAGCTGCTGCTGCAAAAGGAGCATGAGGATAACAAGGAAAAGTTGTTGCAGGAGGAGCAGAGGCAGGAGCTGAAGGGTAGGTATGACTTCCCTGAAAATTGAGAACTCTAGCAGGACTTCCCCGGGCTGCTTCCCGGAAGAAGTTATGGCGAGCAGCAAACTCTTCATCTTGAGTTCGCAAAGGAGCTGCAGGCCCTTGCGGAAAGGTTGGAGTGTACGGAGGATAGAACGACGGGCAAGCTTGAGAGTAAGCTTGTTGATGCTCTGATGCTGGGGTTGGGTTGATTGGAGCAGCTGGAGCAGCCGCTGGGTGAGCGTCCAATCGCTGCGTGATTGCAGCAAGAACTTTGTTGATAGCCTGGAACTTTTGAGCATTCTCACGACGCGACTGCTCAAAGGATTCCCAGAGAGGATCTTCACTGGGACTTGGAGCACGGTTCTCGGCTGATTGATGATCTGACATAGTTAACTGTTGCTTCCAATGTCTGTTCTGATCTGAAGGGCTGCGCGTGAGCTGGCGTCCATGCTCACCGCACCAAAACTGTTGACGCGCGGAAACGGCACCAGGGGCACATCTATCACCGAGGGGGTGTTTGGCCTCACAGGCTAGGTGAGGAGGAAGGAGAAGGTTGCGGGGGTAGGGGAGAGACTTGAGAGAAGAGACGAGCCTTGATCAACAGAGAGGGTTGATCAAGAGAGGAAGAGGAGGGAGACCAGGAGCGGTCGAGCAAACAGAAACCGCAACGGTTGCACTTGCAGGTTGGTTGCCGAGAAAAACTGCACGGAGCTGAGGGCAAGGCTTGCTGCGCAGAGAAGCAAGGCTTGCTGAGCAGAGGAGCAAGACTTGTTGAGCAGAGGAGCAAGGCCTCCTGAGCAGAGGAGCAAGGCTTGCTGAGCAGAGGAGCAAGGCTTGCTGAGCAGAGGAGCAAGACTTGCTGAGCAAAGAAGGGAAGAGGGGGCCGCTAGCAGCGACAACAACACACTTCGCCCGTCGCGGACTAAATGCCACTCTTGCGATGGGCTTTCCTTTGATTAATAGCTAGAGATTACAACCTTACAAGTACACCTTCACAACAAAATCATTAAAGGGGTACAAGGAGAAGCTGGCGGCTAAGGGAGAAGAAATTGCCAGAAAGCAGAGAATAGAAGCTGCCAGAGACTAAGTAAAAGAGTCTTCCAGCTGCTGGAGGACTGGGAAACTAAGTCTGCAGAGTCTGCTGACAAGCTGCTGGAAGAGCTGTGGAGGACTGTGCGGACAGGAAACTGAGTCCGCAGGGCTTGCTGGAAAGGTGATGACGGACTGCGCGGACTGGAAAATGGAGTCCGCAGGAGCTGCTGGCAAGACTTGTCTCCACCTCCAGGATCCTTGAATGAGAGGCACCAGGGGCTATTTATAGGCCCTGGGAAGTTCTTGAAGAAGCAGGGCCCAGTGACATCAGCATGACGACCTGCGCGGACTCCGCGGACTGGCAATTTGCGTCCGCCGTTGTTGAGCGAAGCAGCAGGCTGCATGAGGCCCTGGAGAGAACTGGAGGCCGCCCCCTTGCGGGCGGCCTGGGCGGACTCCGGGAGGGGTCCGCCCGGCAGGCCGTAGGCCGCCCCCTAGCGGGCGGCCTGGGCGGACTCCGGGAGGAGTCCGCCCGGCAGGCCGGAGGCCGCCCCCTAGCGGGCGGCCTGGGCGGACTCCGTGTGGAGTCCGCCCGGCGGATGCCGGGGCCGCCCCCTAGCGGGCGGCCTGGGCGGACTCCGGGTGGAGTCCGCCCGGTGGATGCCGGGGCCGCCCCCTAGCGGGCGGCCTAGGAGGACTCTGGGTGGAGTCCGCCCGGCGGATGCCGGGGCCGCCCCCTAGCGGGCGGCCTGGGCGGACTCCGGGTGCAGTCCGCCCGACGGATGCCGGGGCCGCCCCCTAGCGGGCGGCCTGGGCGGACTCCGGGTGGAGTCCGCCCGGCGGATGCCGGGACCGCCCCCTAGCGGGCGGCCTGGGCGGACTCCGGGTGGAGTCCGCCCGGCGGATGCCGGGGCCGCCCCCTAGCGGGCGGCCTGGGCGGACTCCGAGGAGTCCGCCCGGCTGGCGGGCAGAGGTCGCCCCGGGTGGGCGGCCTCGGCGGACGGCGGCATGAGGCCGCCGCCCCTCGGGCAGCAGGGAGGTCGCCCCTGGTGGGCGGCCTCGGCGGACGGCGGCAGGAGACCGCCCCCCTCGGGCAGCAGGGAGGTCGCCCCTGGTGGGCGGCCTCGGCGGACGGCGGCAGGAGTCCGCCGCCCCTTGGGCTGACTAGGAGGTCGCTCCTGGTGGTGCTGTTGGACGACTCCTGCAAGGAAAAGCATTGCACGATTAGCGGACCTAACCACATGTCCTGCGAGGGTGAGCCATGGGAATAGCCCGCCGTCCCGCAGGGCACGCGGTTGCTAGAAAACCTAGGCGGACAGGGGAAACTGTCCGCCTACGCTGGGACTTGTCGCGATTGAAAGGGAGAAACTAAGGGTCGCGACTAGCCAGCTGGCCACCTTGGGAAGGATCGCCGATTTCTGGGTTAACAGTTGTTACTTGTGGGGTTCACTTATGGTGAAGTAGAGACCCAAATTCTAGCAAGGTGACATAACTTGGGCAATTTGTGGTCTTGAGTGGGGACGATGAAATGAAACGTGGTTGGCTTGGGTTATGGTGAGTTTTGCGAGACGAATTGTGAACCATGACATGAGCGTTTGTGTGAGGTTTCGGTAAGGGGTGGTGTGGTTTCAGCCTTGGTGGCCACCGGATTTTGATTTGCGGTGTAGAGCACCATTTTGGCCCCGATTTGGGCTGGCTTTTATTGGTGCGATCCACTTTAGGGCCACCACCAAAAGACCCTTGCGGAATCGAACCTAACCGCTGCTTATGTTTCACTAGTATGGTTGTTTCTTGTTATCAAGATGATGGAATGGGCATATATGTGTTGCCTTTTTGCTCCTGTGGGTTGAGCAGGACTTGATGAGACTTTCACGTACTTGGTGCGTTTTACACTTTAGGTTAGCATGGTTTGACACTTGTTTTCCACCATGTTCTTTTCACTCGATTTATATGAAAACTTGCTACGGGGTCGGTAAGCCCCTTCGTCATATAGAACAGGGTGGAAAACAGGCGTCAAACCCTGCTAACCTAAAGTGTAAAACGCACTAAGTACGTGAAAGTCTCATCAAGTCCTGCTCAACCCGCAGGAGCAAAAAGGCAACACATATATGCTCATTCCATCATCTTGATAACAAGAAACAACTATACTAGTGAAACATAAGCAGCGGTTAGGTTTGATTCCGCAAGGGTCTTTTGGTGGCGTCCCTAAAGTGGAACGCACCAATAAAAGCCAGCCCAAATCGTGGCCAAAATGGTGCTCTACACCGCAAATCAAAACCCGATGTCCACCAAGGGTGAAACCACACCACCCCTTACTGAAACCTCACACAAACGCTCCTGCCATGGTTCACAATTCGCATCGCAAAACTCACCATAACCCAAGCCAACCATGTTTCATTTCATCGTCCTCACTCATGACCACAAATTGCCCAAGTTATGTCACCTTGCTAGAATTTGGGTCTCTACTTCACCATAAGTGAACCCCACAAGTAACAACGCCGGTTAAACACAACAAGATCTCTAATCGTATGAACAAGAAAGGTAAATAATCGAGAAATACAAGGTAAAACATGACAAAATTAGATGAACAAGAGGTAAGCATATAGCTTGGGAAATTCTTGAAAGACAAGATTATTCATGGGTGCATAATAGACAAAAGGTGAGATTCAAGACAAGATGAACAAAGCTAGCATCTTAGACAAAGTGCAATTTAATCAAGAAGAGGAACGCTAACAAACTTGAAAGGGAAACTAGCTACACTTGCAAGAATCAAAGAACAAAAACAAGATTGGCAAGGGTGGAGAACACCGCTTGCCTGAACCGATACAACACCGCGACGGCTGCTCCTCTCTTCCCTTGCCTTAGCTTTGCTCCCATGATTGCCTTTTTGGAATGAGGAAGAAGATGAAGAAGAGGGTGGAGAAAGATGAAATGAGAAGAAAACTCTCTTCTCGGCTTTACTTCTTCCAAGACAGAGTTGGACTGCTTGATCCAGAATCAGCGAAACGAACGGCACAAAAAAAACTGAAAAAGTCGATTTTCGGCCGTGTCACGCCCTGTGACACGCCCGTGTCACAGGGCGTGTACCTTAAGCGGCGCAGAATCCGACAATTTCAAGTTTATCCACAAGGTACACGGCCGGGTACACGCCCGTGACGGGTCGGTCACGCCCGTGACCTCGGGCGTGTAACCCGTGTCTCGACATTTCGTCGACCAAAAGTGTCGACACTGCGACAAAGCTGGACACGCCCTGTGACACGCCCGTGTCATAGGTCGTGTACCCCTCTCTCGACACCCGACACTCGACACTCGACACTCGACACTCGACATTTGTCGACCCAACGGGACACGGCCCGTGACACGCCCGTGTCACGGGGCGTGTACCCCATTCGTCGAGCTCAACTCGACGCAAGAAAATTCGTAGAGTCAAGGAGGTCACGCCCCAGGTCATGCCCTGGGTCACGCCCCCACACGCCCGTGTCGGGGGGCGTGTTCCTCCCGCAACTTCGTCGAACGAAGTTCGACGACCACAAAGCTAAAACGCATCCCGAGCTGGACACGCCCGGGGACACGCCCGTGTCTCAGGTCGTGTCACTAAAAAAATGACTATTTGTCACTGTTTTGAAAAATGTTTCTTTCTCGGCTTAGACAATTTCTTCCTTAAGGACTTTTTACCCTTTTTTTTGTTGTCAAATCCAGGAAACATGATTTCATCTAACTCCACATCTTCCATACAAAATTCCATACATTCAACCCGTTTTGAGCAACACGACTCAAGCTCGAGAAAGTGCATGCATTCCCTAAGAGGCCTCACCGAGTCCCCAAAATTGGACTCCGGCTTGCTGGGGAATCGGGCAACTAGGCTACCAAAACAGCCACTCGAAAGCCCGCGTGAAAACCATGCTCGAAGAACGGTCAAAGCCAACGCAACGCCCATCAAGCGTATGCAATCAAAATCCGGGGCGTTACACCTCCCCTCATGCTCTCTCTCATGATCCAATGACTCTTGTTTGTTTTATGGTGTGCCTCCAAATACCTATATTATTTTATATAATAAGACGAGCATCTTCTCACGTGCTACGCCCGTACTCGATGCTCTCGGGCGGTCTTCGGCCGCATCCAGGCGGGCTTCGCCCGCCTCTGAACGGGCTTCTCTCGTGCTCGATCCGTCGTTGCAGGCTGCGCCCGCATCAAAGCGTTGCACCCGCATCAAGACGGGCAGTGCCCGCAATATATACATATGGGTACTCAAAATGACCGTAAAAATATAAATAAATATTACAATTTTTATTTTATATAAAAAATTACATTTTGTCGTAAAAATATTAATTTCAAGCAATCTTTATCTCACTTCTCCATCTCTCTCCCACTCTCTCCGCCCCCTTTCTCGTCCCGTCATCTCTCCTTTTCTCTCTCCCTCTCTCTTTCCTCCCCTCTTTTTTTTCTCTCTCTCTCCTTACTCTCTCTCTCTCCCAACTCTCCCCCCATCTCATGCTCTCTCCTAATCCAATGGCTCTTATTTGATCTATGGTGTGCCTCCAAATACATATATTGTTTTATATAATAAGATATACAAGTAATAAGGATGTAGATGAAAGCTGGGTAACAGCTCAGGTTCCACTTGTTCACCCCCCATTATTAATATGCATATTTGTACTTATATTAGTTATATATACTATTTTTATTAGTTTATGATTATTTTAATTTGAGGATGAGATATACTCTAATTAAATTAAAACAATAAAATAATATTGGGGATTATAATTGATTTTTTTTCTTTAATGAAATAAAAAAATAAAGAGAGGAGAAGTTATCCAATTGAGGGCTATAATTGATTTGATGGTAACCACGTTACACCATAAGAGCAACACGCTGCCTCTTTGCATCCATTTATTACTTTGTTATTTTGTTTTTAAAACATATTAGTAAATTTGTTATTACCTTTCACCGTCCATATCAAAACATATTATGATACTTTGATTATGCGCATAATTTCATAATGGTTATGTTCAGATCAAGATCATATATGTTCTGCGAACCAAAGTCAATAAAAAAGAAATAATATGTTTTAAAAACATATTAGTAAATTCTCATTTTATATAAAGTTGCACAATTTTTTAATTAAAGAAATAAATAAATAAAATGAGATTAATGAACCCATCTGATCAACCAAGATCAAGGCTCCGTTTGGAAGGATTTATTTTCATTAAGACTGCATGAATCAGACTTTAATTAAGGTCTGATTCATGCGGTTGTATGTTGTGAAATTGGGACCGGATCCGCGACTACGGTGGTTCACCGCGGATCTAGCAACGGAAGCTAATCTGAGCAATAATATGATAAACGAAATTTAAATCCAAAGCCAAGCAAAACCACAGACGACAAAATATATACGTGGTTCGGAGTTGGGACTCCTACTCCACGGGGAGAGCGCGCCAGAAAGATCCACTAAAACTGATGAGGTTACACAGATACAACCAGAGACTAAACAGATACGGTCGAACAACAAAGGAAAACCAAAGAACCCAAAACTTGAAGAACCGATATCGCCGGGCGACAACCCCTGTTCTTCTTCCCCGATGGATTCGCCGTTCCTGCACCTGTTGCCGCCGCCTGGAGCTGTCTGCCGCCGCTGGACAGAGCCGCCTCCACCTGAATCCTCCTGCTACTGCCGCCTCCTGGAGCTGTCTGCCGCCGCTGGACAAAGCCGCCTCCGCCTGAGTTGAGCCCGATGCGCCGCCTCCGCCGCAGCACGCCTGCTGCCGCCGCCGCCGCCGCGCCTGGTCTGAACTGGAGTTGTCGCCGCTGCCGCCGCCTGAACACCTCTCGATGCCACCTGGAGATCGCCGCTGCAACCCGCTGCCGCTGCCTCTGATCCTCCTGCACCGGCGAGGTACGCTCGCTGCCGCCGCTGCCGCCGGAAACCGCCTCCACAGAACCTGCTCTCACACTCCTCACTGGTGGCCGAAAATAAGCTGGATTCCTCTCTAATTCTTTCTTTGAATGAAACGGCAAGAGCGAGCTCCTATTTATAGGATCAAGATCAAATATCAAATTAGGAAGATGATCTCTTATTTAGGAGATTGCCTCATTTTTCCTCATAAAGATATTCCAAATATAGGACTCCTCCAAAATTAGGAATTATGGAGGCACACGGATTGATGAGGTGTCATAATCCTATAATTAAATATCCTCTTATTAATGATCTTCCTAAATAATATTCCTAAATAGGTTTAGCTTGGATTAGGAATTGTGGTCTCCCACGGATCGATGACGTGTCGCGATCTCGACGATCCGGTCACGTGGATCGCGGAGGTGTCATAATCTCAACAGTTGTAACTGTCCGATTGGTGAAAATATGTCTCTTCAAACTGAGCCTTAGGCTCAGTTTGAGAACCTGGGCCTGCGGGAGGCCAGCGAGGAGAGAGAAAATGACTGTTCTAAACGCCGGATTGGTGCTCTTCCCCCAGCGTCAAAACGCTGGGCTGACACCCTTTTACGCCGGCCGTTCTCACCGGAAGCTCGCAAACAACATCTCAAATAGTTTTCTCAGTCTCGTTCCCGCCGGAACGGCGCTTGGCGGGAATGTCAAATAGTATTTTGGATTCTCTCCAAATGGGCCAATTAAATTAGATTAATTACAACGATATTTATCAATATGTCAAAATTAATAGAAGAGCGAGGACGTTAGTTACCGTGCAGAACCGGCCGGAGAAGTGCGGTGGCCAAGTCGACGGCCGTCTCCCGGAAACCGCCTCCCCCAACCCGCCGCCGGCGGCTTCTCTCCTTCTCACCAGATTCACCAATCAAATCAACGGTCCCGATCGTCTCCATCGTGCTCGCATCAATTTCGTAGGGGTCCCCACCCTCCCACAGACACATCAGCCGCCGGCCCCACCTCACCACGGCGGTGTTCGCCACATTCTTCATCACTTTCAAGTTTCCCACCCGCTTCCCGCCCTTCAGAACCGAGAACGGCCCGCGGTGCGTGAATCGCCAGCCATCGGCTCCGGCATCCGACTCATATTTCTCTTCCCGCGCCGCCGCCGTGTCGACGTACCTGGCGGAGTATCGCGTCGCCCCTCCGCCGGCGAAAACGAAGGCGCGGAGGTATCCGTGCCCGTCGAGCGGGTGGAGAGTGGATCCATGGTCGTCGGCGAATATGCCAGGGCCGGTGAGGTAGTAGGTGCCCGGAGGGAAATCGGCGGGGATTGCGCCGTCGATCGCCCGGAGGACGATGGGCTCGGTGGTCTCGGAGCGCTGCGATAGGAAGAGCATTTGGTAGTCCCAGAAGGCTGTTGCACAGGATTCATCGGCTGCGGGGAAGAAACGGGGCTCGATCGCCGGAGGGATGAGAGCGGGGATCGAGGCGGAGATTGCCGCGGAGGCGATGGTGGTGGATCGGTGGGGATGGTAGGAAATGGAGGCGCCGGCGGGGGGCTGTTTGATCGCCGGAAGCGGTGAGGGGATTGGGGGGAAATGGCGGGGCGGAGCTGCTTGCATTTCTGGTTTGATGGATGGATTTGAGGGGAGATTAGTAGGAATGAATCAAGATTGTGGGCTGCGGGGTGTTTAAATAGGCCGCCGGATGTGGAGGGGAAGCTGTTTCCCCAAATTAATATTAAAAGGACTAGTGGAAAAAGTCCTGCACAAAAAAAAGACTTCGGGTCAGTTCGGGACCTGTCTTTTAAAAGATCGGTTTTTTGGCCGATCGGTTCCGGGCCGGTCTCACTCAAAACAGTCCCGGTCCGGGACCGGTTTTCCTCCTCTGGAGGAGGACCGGCTGGGACCGGAGGACCGGTCCTAACTGGTCCACCGGTGGACCGGTCCTCCGGTCCCGGACCGGTCTTTTTTACAGATCTTTTGTCCGGTCATTTATTAAAATTATTAAAAATGAGCGATCTTTTACTAAAATTAGTAAAATGACCGGTCTTTTACCAGTCTTTTGATCGGTCGCGGTCCGGGACCGGTCTTTTACCAGTCCCGGTCCGGGAAAAGACCGGTCTCAGTCCGGGACCGGTCTTTGATGAAAAAGGGGGACTTTTTGGGACCCCTGGGACCGGTCCGGGATCGGACCGGTCCTAACCGGGATCGGTACAGTTAGAACCGGTTTTTTTGTGCACCACTAGTGGAAAATAACGCCATCCGCACTTAAAATTAGGAATTATTTTGTCTTCCCCAATTAGATAACTGCAAATCACTATTTCCTTCCGCCTTCTGCTGCTCCACCTCTTTCGCTTACCACTGCTTGCAGTCGGCTCCTCACTTGCTAGGGTTCCGTCAAATTTAATGAACTTTTATGTAACGGCCCAGGTCCGACCACTACAAAGGGCTTTACTGGGACCCAACTGGCACCGATATAGGGTTGCAACCCGTACACCCCAACGCCTCTTTGTTTCTGTTTTTCAGCAACAATGCAATGTTGGCGCTAGATTTCGAACCTGCAACCCTTTATAACCACTATTTCAGCCATGCAGCGGTAGTCCCAGAAAAATAGGCACAGAGATGTGTTTGGGTGTATGAGTTGCAACCCATGTAGTGGTGTCAATTAGGTCCCAGTAAAGCCCTTTGTAGTGGTCGGGTCTGGGTCGTTACAACCATCAAGACCATCCAAGCGTGCCTCGGCGCGCTTCGCCGTCACGATAGTTCAAGCACGCCTTCGCACTCTTCTCCAACAAGACCATCCAAGCGCGCCTTCGCGCGCCTCGTCGCCAAGATCATCTAAGTGTGCTTCTGCGTGCTCCGTTGGGACCACCTAGTCTCCTTAGTGTCAGCAGACCAAGCCCGTCCGAGCACCCAAAGTTCATGTATCCCGCACCGATAGCAGTTTGCACCGATAGCAGTTCACAAGACCTACACCTGCCGCCGCTATGGGGCTAACTCACTTACCGGTCGGTGTCTACCAAATAGGTAAGGTCATAAGACCTAAACCTGCCGTTGCTGGGGGGACTAACTCACTTATTGGTCGGCTCCTACCAAATAGGTAGGGTTTCAAGACCTACACCTACCTCCGCTGGTGGGGGGGGGGGGGGGGGGGGCTAACTCTATTACCGGTCGGCGCCGACCAAATAGGTATGGCCGTAACACCCACACCTACCGCCGCTTAGGACTAACTCGCTTAGCGGTCGGCGCCTGCCAAATAGGTAAGGTTGCAAGACCTACACCTGACGCCGCTGGGGGGCTAACTCCCTTACTGGCTGGCGCCTGCCAAATAGGTAAGGTCGTAAGACCTACACCTGTCGCCGCTGGGGGGCTAACTCCCTTATCGATCGACACCTACCAAATAGGTAAGGTCGCAATACCTATGCTTGCATCCTCCCACTGCCGACAATCGAAGGTTTGTAGTTCTCTCCGCAGTAGGTCGTGACGTCGCTAGGGCGTACCCCCTGGCGCTCGCCAGCGGTCTGAAGACCAGCTCTTCACCATCTCTCCGGGACCACGTCCCCACTGTCTCCCACTGCCAGCGATCAAAGGTCTGCCCTTCTCCGACAAGTAGACCGAAACACCGTCTGGTCCTGCCCCCCTCACGGTCGCCTTGGTTCGAAGGTTTGCCCTTCACCAGCACACATTCGATGACATCCCCCAGATTAGTAAACCCTACCTCGCACTACTCGGTTAGAATCGTTTGCCCTTCATCTTGGTAGTAGGTCGTGGAGCCATCTGGGTCTCGTCCTTCAACAGTCAATCTCAAAGGATTGCCACAAAATTACCCGCACAAAGATAGCAAATCCAGCAGAACAAATCTTACAAGAGAACTACAAAACAACGAAGGGTCAAGCCCCGACCCTAAACTCCAAAGGAAGGTGCCGAAGAGTCACAAAGGACAAAACAACGAATAGAAGCATAAATCCAACAACAAACCGTAAAAATAAGCAGTAGCTTGCAAGCTAACAAACATCAACAGTACAAGAATGCCACCGAGGCAATAAGTGTACATGATAGTACTATATAACAATCTAAGGAGCCTGTTATTCCTTACCAACGTCAAGCTGGGCGCACTCATCCTCAGAAAGGTTGTCAAAACCGAGATAAGCAATGGCACACCCATTCATGCAGGATACAATTTGACCTCCGGTGTCGTCTGGACCTTGCCTTCCAACTGCCGACGTCTAAGAAGCAGAACAAGTTTACTTATTCAGAACGATGGTTCCAATACAACCAAAGCCCGATCATCACCACGAGCAAGTTCACAAAGCAATAACAATAAACCAGCAATCAAGCATTGTTCAAAGAGAAACCAGAGCTCTACAAACAAAGTCCGTAGTCAGTACATAAGGCAAATGCGCAAAGAAACGATAAAGGCAGAGCCACACCTCATCTGCATCAATACCAGAGCCTCTCACTCATTCTTGAAAGGATCTCCAACATTAGATTCAGCTACGCCGCAACAACGCATCTGCGCCACCATGTGGACCTTTACATCCAACCTCGCGGGTATCTCATATCGTTCAGTGCGCATTGCACCCAGTGCACATAACACCATGCATGCAATAAGCATTCCACCACGCGCACACATCACACATAGTGCACCTTGCACGCACATAGCGCACCTTGCATGCACATTACACACTTCGCACCCCGCTCTGCACACACATCATTCAAACTTTGTGGTCACACACATATAGAGCCCCTCGCACATTGAGCCTAACACGTGCTTCACACGCATTATGACTTACACTAAACACGTTGAGCGCCGCGCGGGCAGCGCGTACTTCGTACACCCTGCACCAATAGTGCACACCCCACGAACACGGCTTCTAGCGCACGAGACACCACATGCCTATCTCACCCACAAAGCATTTAACCAAGAGCACACCATCATGAGTGAGCATTTCACTCGGTGGATGGTTCACCTTCCACACCTCTGCAATGATCACCGCAAATTATCACGTGTGCGACTTAGGGAAAAGTCCCCGTCCTTCATTCACTTCGGCTCTGAAATGCGGGGATTTGATGGGCTTGTGATGGGGTTCACAAAAACCGGTCCGACCAAACCCATCGAACCGCATGAAACTGCTTACAGAGTAACCACCCGAAGTGTAACCGCCGCCTTCGTCTTCCCTGCCATCGCCGCGGCAACCGCCTTCGTCTTCCTCCCTCACGGCTTTACCGCCACCGCATAACCGCCCAAGGAGGAGTCCTGGCCTCCGCGTACTCTGGCCTCTCGCCCCCCCCCCCACGCCAAGGGCGGCTCCGAATCGTTAGGATGGCTGGTGGTTAGGGCCGCCCGTCCTGTTTCATTTCATTCAGGACGGGCGGTGGATTTTGTCGCCTGTTCTATTTATTTTTCGCTTGGATGGGCGACAAACCTTGGTGGCCATCCTAGTGCCGCCCCTATGGGGCGACTCTTTTTCCACCAGGACGGGCGACAATTTTTGCCGCCCGTCCTGCTTTGTTTCCACCGGGACGAGCAGCAAATGTTGTCGCCCATCCTAGCACCATCCCCTTCGGGGCGGATCTTTTTCCGTCCCGGACGGGAGACAATTCCAGCCGCCCGTCTTGTATCCTTGTCTCCCTAATCGGGTAGCATTTTCGCCGCTCGTCCCCTTCCGGGCGACCCTTTCCTATCGGCCGCCGACCTCGCCGGGCTGCCCCTCCCCTCACAGGAGGGGCGGTTATTTTTCCGGCGAGGGCAGTTATTTTTTCGGCCGGGGACATCTTCATCTTTTGCGTAAATATGACGATCTGTGTGCTCTAAATGCAACAATCATATTCGTCCGGCTGGTGGTTACCGGGGGGGGGGGGGATTACTGGCCTGCCCCTTTTGAAATCTATAAATATCTACTTCTTATTCATTTTAATCTTTTTTCGACCGGAAAATCCACCTACGGATTACACCCTGCACCAATTGTGCACACCCCACGAACACGGCTTCCAGCGCACGAGACACCACGTGCCCATCTCACCCACAAAGCATTTAACCAAGAGCACACCATCACGAGTGAGCATTTCACTCGGTGGATGATTCACCTTCCGCACCTCTACAATGATCACCGCAAGTTATCACGTGTGTGACTTAGGGAAAAGTCCCCGTCCTTCATTCGCTTCGGCTCTGAAATGCGGGGATTTGAGGGGCTTATGATAGGGTTCACCAAAACCAGTCCGACCAAACCCATCGAACCGCATGAAACTGCTCACAGAGTAACCACCCGAAGTGTAACTGTCTCCTTCGTCTTCCCTGCCATCGCCGCGGCAACCGCCTTCGTCTTCCTCCCTCACGGCTTTACCTCCACCGCATAACCGCCCAAGGAGGAGTCCTGGCTTTCGCGTAATCTGGCCTCTCGCCCCCCCACGCCAAGGGCGGCTCCGAACCGTTAGGATGGCTGGTGGTTAGGGCCGCCCGTCCTATTTCATTTCATTCAGGACGGGCGACAGATTTTGCCTCCCGTTCTATTTATTTTTCGCTAGGATGGGCGACAAACCTTGGTGGCCATCCTAGCACCGCCCCTATGGGGCGACTCTTTTTCCGCCAGGACGGGCGGTAATTTTTGCCGCCCGTCCTGCTTTGTTTCCATCGGGACGAGCAACAAATGTTGTTGCCCATCCTAGCACCATCTCCTTCGGGGGCGGATCTTTTTCCATCCCGGACGGGCGGCAATTCCAGCTGCCCGTCCTGTATCCTTGTCTCCCTAATCGGGCGGCATTTTCACTGCTCGTCCCCGTCCGGGCGACCCTTTCCTGTCGGCCGCCGACCTCGCCGGGCTGCCCCTCCCCTCGCAGGAGGGGCGGTTATTTTTCCGGCGAGAGCAGTTATTTTTTCGGCCGGGGACATCTTCATCTTTTGCGTAAATATGACGATCTGTGTGCTCTAAATACAACGATCATATTCGTCCGACTGGTAGTTACCGAGGGGGGGGGGGATTACGGGCCTGCCCCTTTTGAAATATATAAATATCTCCTTCCTATTCATTTTCATCTTTTCTCGGCCGGAAAATCCACCTACGGATTTTATCTCTCCTCTCTCCTCCTCATGCAAATTTTCTCTCTCCACGACTTCCCATCCGTGCGTGCTTCAGTGCATGCCTCCTACGAGTGCGCTTCAGTGCGCGCGTGCTTAACCGCCCGCCTCCTACGTGTGTGCTTCCGTACGTGCCTCTTAGGTGCACACTTCTGTGCGTGCCGCCTACGTGTGTGCTTCCGTGCACGCCTCTTCCGTGCGCAGTCCTACGCGCGCCTCTTCCGTGCGTGCTCCCACGCACGCCCCATTTGTGAGCTTCTTCTGTGTGCACTCCAGCACGCTCCACTTCTGTATGTGCTCCCGCGCGCACCCCTTCCGTGCGCGCTCTTCCACGCGCCTCTTCCAAGTGCGCTCCCGTGCCCGCCTCTTCCTTGCGCTCTCTGCTTCCTTGAGCGTGTTCGCACACTCTCCTACAACAAGCGCCTCGTGTGCTCTCCTCCAGCAAGCGCCCCGCAAGCTCTCCTCCAACAAGCGCCCTGCACACTCTCCTCTAGTGAGCGCCCCGCTCGCTCTCCTCCAACAAGTGCCTCACGCGCTCTTCTCCAACAAGCGCTTTGCACGCTCTCTGCGTGCTTTCCTCCACTAAGTGCGCCTCCGCACGCTCCGCCATCATTACCATCCAAGCGCGCTCTGCCGTCAATATTGTTCAAGCACACCTCTACGTGCTCTGGCATCAAGACCATCCAAGCGTGCCTCTGCATGCCCCTCCGTCAAGATCGTCTAAACGTGCTTCCGCCATCAAGAGCATCCAAGCATGCCTTCGTGCACCCCGTTGTCAAGATCGTCTAAGCACGTATCCGCGCGCTCCGCCGGGACAACCTAGTCTCCTCAGTGTCAGCAGACCAAACCCGCCAGAGCACCCAAAGTTCATGTACCATGCACTGCTAGTAGTTTGCAAGAGCAACTTCAGAGCCTGCAAAAGACTGCTCAATTGCAGCCCGACGTGCAAAACACTCATCATTCCTAGCACCCTCGACTCAGCAGCATGCTCGTCAGACAATATCAAGTCTGCCACTCCAGACTCCACTAAGCGCAGCAAGTGACAAACCACAGAGGATAAGGCGTGCAAAGCGCGCCGTCCGAGCTTCCAAGCCCCTTACGTCAGAACGCAAAAAGCTTCTCCCGCCTTCATGCTAAAGTCAAAGACCTCAAAGCCTCCACAAGCATGAAGCTCATAATTACAGCGGGAAACAATTATAGCTCTGTGAAGGGTGCTCTGTCATCCTCCGAGCACAGCTCTCTCTCTCTCTCTCTGTCTCTCTCTCAAATTGTAACGACATGCGACCTGTCACCCTCGAGTTTTTCAAAGAAGCTTTGTACAACACCCAGTAAATAGTGGAGGTTTGGCCGACACAGATCCGACCATATGGTTTTTCACCCGGGTGAAGGGTTTTCCACGTTAAAGAATTCTCTTGTCAGATTTCTTATTCTCTGTGACTGTTTGCACGCTCGACCACTCCCGGGCTAAGACGGTTCAATTTAGTCCGGTCTACCGGAGGCTCGAGTGATCCGCAACAATTTTAATCCAATCAAAATTGTTTTTCTCTAAAATATATTATAAGTTGTTAATTATGATTTTTATTGTCATTTTAAGATCTTATTTTTCTATTTAAATTTTTTTTAAAAAAAATCTGTTCGGATATCGTGTTTTTAAAAATCTGATCAGATATCTTTTTTTGATTTTTTTAAACCACAAGTTTTACTGGCGGTCATATCAATGATCGCACGACCATATCTTAAGCGAACCTTCCTCTAGGTACCCTCGGTGGACCAAAAAATTTCTATCTGTTCGAAGGATGCTTAGGCCCAGTTTGGCTTGCCGGTGGAGCTTCGGTATGACATCAACCATTTTCGCACGACGGAAAAATAATAGAACAAATGCGCCGGGTGGAAACGGTTGCTCCTGCTCTCTCTCTGCGGAATGCCGAAAAAGTGTCGAGAGCAGGCGCAACCCTCCCTCTCTAATCCCGAACAAAGGCGTCGTTTGCTGGGTTTCCAACCGCCGATGCCCTACCAAACATAGCCTTAGTGTTGAGGAGTTGTTTGAAATGGATGACGGTGATATTAAAATGGTGCTTCGCCATCAACCTAAATGGGGAACCCTAGGACGTCTTCCTTAATGCCCTTTAGTAACAACCTTGCTTTGGAAACCCCCGCGGGTAGATTGGCTAAAGAGGAACTTTAATGTCCTTTCCTCTTGGAAATTCATATTTGTCCAAGAAGGAAAAGAAAAGTAATAATTACATTGAATTTAGTAAAGTAGAAGTAGAAGCAGAAACATCTATACAACAAGAAAGTAGAAGTAGAAGTGTACAACCTTTATTCGTTGTTGGTGGACCCACTCAGAGTCAGGCAAGCAAAAAAGTTAAAGTCAGCAGGTCAACGCAGAGGTCAAAGTCAACATTCAAGATTGTTGAAGGCCTGAGCGAGTATGACGATCTCTCCTCGCAAACTCGCAAGGTGGGCGACTAGGGCAGATACTCGCCCAGTCGCCAGTGGGGGTTGGCTATAAATAAGACCTCCCCACCCTATGGTTTTCATATAAATATGACCTCAGGGGTACGAGGATCTGGACTTCGAAATCTTGCAAAAGATGTCCACTGGACCTTTTTCTTGACTTTTAGCCGTGCGAGATAGTGATCATCCCCTTGGACACTATCCTCAGATAGTCGTCAACTAGTGTCCACCTTGTACCAAGCACGACCATCTTTGGTTGTGGAGGGAAAACTTCTTTCAAGCATCCGGGTATGTGGTGTGACCTCTCTGCTGTAGCACCTGAGGTCCTTTTAGTTTTCCCACTATTTTTTGTGTCTAAGTCTGTCAAGCCTTTAAGCCCGACTGCTGGACTAGTAAACTTTGACTGCATTGATCCGAATTTTAGAGTAGAGATTTTCCCGACTTCAACACTTTGATAAAGTGAGTGTAGATTGTAGCCAAGGAGAAAAGTTTTTGCGAGTGAGCGAGATTGTGGATCTAGGCAAGAATGGAGAGATAATCGGCAACTCGATAGGAGGAGGCGGCTTTATGACCGTGGTGGTTTTCAAGGAGTTCACAAGGAGGATCAAGAGGGCAATACTCGCAGGGTTCCCTCCCCATGCAGACATCATGATGACTTCACCTCGTCGCGTGACTCCATCAGTGGAAGGAGAGCTGCCCAGGCGATTAGGGAAGGAGCGAGTGGAAGAAGAGCCAGAGCGACTAGTACAGTCGAGGTATTGCCCAACGAGTGACCCGGGCATTAGGTTTCAAGATGTGGGAATTTGATGAATTGTAAATATACGTATTTTTATGCACATTAATTTAGTCATTTTCATTTATTTTCGTCGTTTTTACCTATTTTTGTTCAATAAAATGCTCATATTCTTGTAAATTTACTACTAACTTGTTTTATTTTATTTCGCAGAAAAATTTCAAAATCTGCCAAAATTGGGCAGTACACGCCCGTGACAATTTGGTCACGCCCGTGACCGGGCCGTGACATTGCATTTCCCGTGAAATCGGATGATTTCTGAAGTAAAAAGCTTGACACGCCTAGTGTCACCCGACACGGGGCGTGACCCAAGCCCGTGTCCTCTCCTCTCGACACTTTCCGCTCGACGATCGTCGAGTGTCGACACCAACAGTCACGCCCAGCGTCACGCCCGTGACGTAGGGCGTGGCTCAATCTCAGCTCGACGATTTCAACTTGACACTTTCAACTCGACGATTGTCGAGTGTCGACACCAACCAACACGCCTAGAGTCACGCCCGTGACCTGGGGCGTGACCTTTCCAGCTGGTCCGACAAGATGCTGCCGAAGACTTTTGACGCAACCCGCGCCCGGTTCTACCTCCCCGACACGCCCAGAGTCACGCCCGTGACCTGGGGCGTGACTGCCGCGAACTCAGCCCAAAGTCAACTTTCCTGTCCAATCGCCGGCCGCCATCATGAATAGTACTGTCACGCCCCCCCCCCCCTACACGCCCGTGACGGAGGGCGTGTACTTAGATTTTTTTTGCCTATAAATTGCCCAGTTCTTTAAGGTCAAAGGGTTCAGATTTTTGGGCCATTTTAGTGTCTTTTTGTGGGCTGCATCCGTGATTTCTAGAGCTATGTAAGGAGATTTCTCCCTCTTTTCTTTCATGTTTGTTTTTGCTTTAGCTTTAGCTCTTGTAATAGCTTGTAATAGTTTCCTTTAAGCAATAAAAATGTTAGATTTTCTCTTCTCATTTGCCTTTGGAATGAACTCTTGTGCCCACTTTTCTTCTCATTTTATTCTTAGTTTTACCCTTGTTTTTCTCTTTATGAAAAGTGTGTGTGTGTGTGTGAGTGTAACATGTTTAATATTCATGTTTTTAACTTGTTTTCATGCTTAGGTATGATAGGTTTTCCTCTTTTTCACCATGTCTTTTTCTTGAGAGAATCATGATTTCATTCTTATGAATTTATAAAAGAGAGTTAAAAAGTGATTATGTTCTTTTTTTACTTAGTTTTTCTTTTAGGATTGTAAAACCTCTTTTGTTTTTTTTTCATTTTCTCTTCACCTTTTTTATCACTTTTATGAATTCTTAAGAATGAAAAAGTTATAGTTTTAATTTTTGAGCACCTTTGATTTTGACTTTAGTTTGGAAAACTTTTTGCTCATTCTCTTTTTATTTGTTCTTTTTATGTGTTTTGGGTAAGATTAAGGAGTAGAAATCTTGTTATTTTAATTTATAAGCAACTTTGATTTTTCTTCGTTATTAGTGTGTGTGAGTGTATGAGCATAAATTTTTTTTTGTTCTTCTTAATTTTCATGTTGTGTGTGTGAGTGTAGGAGTATAACTTTTAATGCTTTGTTCAAATTATGTAGAGTGTGTGAGTGTAGGTGTATAACTTTTAATGCTTTGTTCAAATTATGTAGAGTGTGTGAGTGTATGTGTAGCTTTATTGCTTTCTTGAAATTCATATGGAGTGTGTGTGTTTGTGTGCATTTATTTCCGCCTACTCGTTAAAAGTTAAATGACGCATCGTTTTCATTTTCAGTCCTACTCGTTCGAGTAGGACTTGTAATTTTCTTTCTTTATTTTTCCGCCTACTCACTTGAGTTAATTGAACGGACTTTATTTCTCGCCTACTCGTTTGAGTAGGATTTGTAATTTTCCTTCTTTATTTTTCCGCCTACTCACTTGAGTTAAATGGACGGATCTTTATAGCCCTGTAATCGCATTTATTTTCTCCTACTCATTTGAGTAGGACTCGCTTTCATTTTAGTCATACTCGTTTGAGTAGGACTTACAATTTTAAGCTTTTATTTCCCGCCCCCACTCGTTTGAGTGGGACTCGCAAATTTTAAATATGCAAATTTCTTTTATGTGTAACTTAGTTTCTGTTTAATTTATAATTTAAAGTGTGCGTGAGTTCTTGTTTTAGCTAACTTTTCAGTTTTCTAAATATTTGTTATTTTTCTTGTGTCCCCTTCTTATAATCATTTAACATTTACTTCGAACTCGCGGCTCATTAAATTATAAGCCGTCCCCATACCGATGTGTGGCTAATCACTATTAGCCTCGGCATCGAAGAGCATTGAGACATTTAAAATGGTTTCTAATAATTGAAGCTCTTTATTTTCATTTTAATTTAAGGACTTAAGGTTTACCCCGGGTTTAAGACGCTTAGGACCACATATCGATGTGTGGGCCCTATTTCCGTAGTCCATATGCTAGCTAGCCGAGAGGCCGTGCATATGTACCGATCACCCCTGAGTAAATAGAGTTGCGTGCATACCCTCGAGAGAGGACAAGCGTAATTCTACCGGATTGGGTTCCCCACCCAATAGCGGGGTTCTTAGCGCAAAGCGGGCGTTAAGAGGAATCCTTCGTCGGACTAACGTTCGGTCGAATAGTCTTAACGTTTAGGTGAGCGATATCCCTATAGCTAGGTGAGCTCACATTTGTGAAACCTCCACGGCCAAGTTGCTTTTTATTAATTTGAAAACTAAGTCTTTTAATTATTAAAAATTGTTTTAGTCTTAATCTGATTCGATGCCGAGCGTTAACCCTTCATCGAATATTTTCTAAATCATTTTTTCGATCCTTTGCTTTTTCGTCTTTAGTTAATTATAAAAATCCACCTTACTTTCAGTAAAATAATAGTCCTCCCAGAGGAGTAAGAATAGTCAACACGACCCCGAGAACAATACGACCTCGGTATTCCCCCGAATATCGAGTACTACTTGCGATAGGTGCACTTGCCTCCTGTAGCACGCCCGCGGCGATCGACTCACCGAACCAACCACAGTAAGAGTCTGTTCGCGGGCGCATCAAGTTTTTGGCGCCGTTGCCGGGGAGTCTCTTTTCGAGTTGCTGTTTCGAATTCTGGAGTCTATTACTTTTACTTATTTTCTAAAAAAAAAAATATTAAAAACTTTATTTAAAAAAAAACAAAAAAAAAGAGAAGTTTATTTTGTTTTATTTTTGTTTGGGTGTATGACCCGAGGACAACCCTCAGAGTCTGAAGATTTTGACTTCGACCCTGAGATCGAACGCTCTCTTGCGCGTATTCGATCTCAACGCCGAAATCCTTCTTTAGATCCCGAGGAATCTATCAGAGAACCTACTGTTGTACTTATGGCCGCCCCTAACCCTGCCCCGGCGGCCGAGCGTACTATGTCTTATTACGCCCGGCCTAACCTGGATGATTCTGGGTCGAGTATTGTTCGCCCTACGGTGGCGAATAATAATTTTGAAATAAAGTCGAGTGTCATTCAAATGGTCCAAAACGCCGTGCAGTTCGATGGAATGCCGGAGGAGGACCCGAATGTCCACTTGTCCAATTTCTTGGAGATATGCGACACCTTCAAGATCAATGGCGTCACTGATGACGCCATTCGTTTGCGCTTATTTCCTTTTTCCCTTAAGTCCAAAGCCAAGACGTGGTTGAATGCCCTCCCGCGAGGATGTATCACCACGTGGGCTGAGTTGACGGAACGGTTCCTAACGAAGTACTTTCCGCCCGCAAAAACTACAAAGTTGCGGGCGGACATTTCTTCGTTTGTACAAAACGATCCTGAGTCTCTATACGAGACTTGGGAACGGTTTAAAGAATTCCTCCGCCGTTGCCCGCACCACGCGCTGCCAACGTGGTTGCAAGTTCAAATTTTTTATAATGGGCTGAATTTTCAGACACGTCAAATGATTGACGCGGCTGCCGGGGGTACGCTAAACAACAAAACCCCCGAGGCCGCCCAGGCTTTATTCGAAGAGATGGCTATGAACGCCTATCAATGGAACGTCCCGCGGGGACGCCCAAAGCCGGCGGCTGGTCTTTTTGAAGTGGATGCCACTGCTCTCTTGACCCTTCAAGTTGAAAGGTTAACAAAGCAAGTGGCAGAGATGTCTGCTGCCTCCTCCACTCCGCCTTGTTTTATTCCCCCTAACGTCTGCGTGGCTGAAGATTTCGTGGACTTCATGGGAAACTCGGGTCGTCCTCCCTTCAACCCCAACAACAACCCTTATAGTAATAACTATAATCCGGGTTGGAGGAATCACCCCAACTTCTCGTGGAGCAACCCGAATAATGCTCAGCGTCCCCATATTTCTTTTGCGCCCGGATTTCTTCCTCCTCCTCCTCTTCCGAAACCCTCCCCGATGGAGGAAAATTTTTCGAAGTATATTGCGTCCAACGAGTCAAATATCCGGAACATCACCGGATCGCTAAAAACTCTCGAACAATAGGTTGGATAGCTGGCGAGGATGATGTCCGAGCGCGCGCTCGGGGCACTGCCGGGAAACACGGAGCCCAATCCGCGGGAGAACGCCAACGCTATAACCCTCCGTAGCGGAAAGGAGGTGGTCGATCCAAAACGGACCGACCCTCAGGTACATATTTCACCTCCGACCCCTCTTCCCCTTTCTTCGCTTACGCTTCCTTTACTAATTATAAAAGAAAAAATTATTTTAAACAAGGCCCTTCCATATTCGCATAAGTTAGATAACGAGCGTAAGGACGCGCAATATGAAAAGTTTATTTTATTATTAAAACAAATTCACATTAATGTTCCTTTTTGCGAGGCTATCTCGCAAATGCCCAAATATGCGAAATTTTTAAAAGAACTACTTTCTAATAAACGTAAATTAGAGGATATTTCACATGTATCTCTCAACGCTGTCTGCTCGGCGGCCCTTACTAATAAATTGCCCACAAAACAAAACGACCCGGGACGGTTTTCCATCCCGTGCCTTTTTGACAATATATTAGTAAAGTACGTCTTAGCTGATTTAGGGGCTAGCATTAATCTGATGCCGTTCTCGCTCTTTTCACGTTTAGGTTTGGGTACTCCTAGTCCTACGAATATGCGCATCCAATTAGCGGATCGCTCGGTTAAGTTCCCTATCGGGGTAGTGGAGGACGTCCTTGTCCGAGTCGACAAGTTTACCTTCCCGGTAGACTTCGTCATCTTAGATATCGAGGAGGACGCCGAGGTACCAATAATACTCGGTCGCCCTTTTCTCGCCACCTCCCGCGCACTAATAGATGTTAGTAATGATAGTCTTCTCCTCCGAGTAGACGATGATCAGGTTACTTTCTCTATTAATCCCTCGATGGACAATTTGTCATCGAGCGACGATTTCTGCTATTCTTTAGATACCTTCTTTGGAGATCGTTCTTCCCCCGTTTTCGAGTCCGTATTTTTAAACGACGATATTTATGCGCTCGAAAATTTTAAATGCGATGAGGATACTTCTTTAGACTTGCCTTTCGAACCAATTGGTAAGAAAGATATAGGCATTAAAACCTCCCTAGAAGAACCGCCCATCCTAGACCTCAAACCCTTACCTGCATCGCTCAAGTACACATTTTTGGGAAAAGGTGATACGCTTCCCGTTATCATTTCTTCGGACTTGAGTGATTCAGAGACTTTCGATTTATTGAAAGTTTTATTTAAACATCGCCACGCAATTGCGTGGCAAATCTCTGACTTAAAGGGGATTAGCCCCTCCTTTTGCACCCATAAGATTTTTCTTAACGATAATTGCCGCAAAACGATTCAGCCGCAGCGTCGTCTTAACCCAAACATGAAAGACGTCGTTAAAGCCGAAATCATTAAGTTATTAGATACGAGGATTATCTACCCTATTTCGGACAGTGCATGTGTTAGTCCCGTGCATGTCGTGCCCAAGAAGGGCGGTCTTACCGTAGTGGCGAATGAGCATAACGAGCTCGTCCCAACTCGTACTGTTACGGGTTGGCGAGTGTGCATTGATTATAGAAAACTTAATGACGCCACCCGCAAGGACCATTTCCCTCTGCCATTTCTAGGCCAGATTTTAGAGCGTTTATCCGGTCATCCGTATTATTGTTTTCTTGATGGTTTATCGGGATTTTTCCAAATCTCCATTTCCCCCGATGATCAAGAGAAAATAACTTTTACTTGCCCGTTTGACACCTTCGCATATCGAAGAATGCCATTTGGACTCTGCAATGCGCCGGCTACATTCCAAAGATGTATGCTAGCGATCTTTGGCGAGCTAGTAGAAGACATTATGGAAGTCTTTATGGATGACTTTTCTGTTTTCGGAAGCTCTTTTCCCGATTGCCTTCACAATTTAGATCGTGTCCTTCAACGGTGCGAGGACACAAGTCTTGTTTTAAATTGGGAAAAATGCAACTTTATGGTTCGAGGAGGTTTGGTCCTCGACCATATGATTTCGTCTAAGGGGATAGAGGTGGATAAGGCCAAGATAGAAATTATAGAAAAACTTCCGCAACCAACAAACGTAAAATCTATTAGGAGTTTCTTAGGCCATGCGGGCTTTTATCGACGCTTCATTCAAGACTTTTCAAAAATAACAAAGCCGCTTACTCACCTCTTTGAAAAGGAATCACGTTTCATATTTAGTAGCGAATGCGAGTCCGCCTTTAATTTAATAAAACAAAAACGTATCACTTCACCAATTTTAGTGGCCCCTAATTGGTCCCTTCCGTTCGAAATAATGTGCGACGCTAGTGATATTGCCTTAGGTGCCGTTCTTGGCCAACGCGTAGAAAAACATTTTCATCCTATTTATTACGCTAGCAAGACGCTCACTTCCGCCCAAGTAAATTACACGACAACGAAAAAGGAACTCTTAGCCGTCGTTTTCGCTTTTGATAAGTTTCGCTCGTATATAACGCTATCTAAAGTTATCATTTTTACCGATCACTCCGCGCTTAAGTATTTATTAGCTAAAAATGATGCGAAGCCCCGCCTTCTTCGATGGATTCTCCTCCTACAAGAGTTTGATTTGGAGATCCGAAATAAGCGGGGAGCGGAAAATCTAGCGGCGGACCACCTCTCCCGTTTAGAAAATCCGGGTGCGGAAGCGCTCGTCGAATCTGAAATAAATGACAGATTCCCCGAGGAACGCCTTCTTGCCATTAATAAATCTTCGTCATCTTCGCTTTGGTTCGCAGATTTTGCAAATTTCTTAATAGCGCGGGTGCTTCCAAAAGAGTTTTCAAGTCATCAAAAGAAAAATTCTTTTCTGACTTGAAAAATTTTTTTTGGGAGGACCCATTTCTTTTTCGTATCTGCGCGGACCAAGCGGTCCGAAGATGCGTTGCGGGTGTGGAGTGCTTGCAAATTCTTAAGCACTGCCACGAGGGTCCAGCCGGGGGGCATTATCAAGCCAACCGGACCGCTCGGAAGGCGCTAGAGGCGGGCTACTTTTGGCCCACTCTCTTCAAAGACGCGCATAATTTTGTGCGCACGTGCGATAGCTGTCAGCGGTCGGGTAACATCTCTCGTCGCGACGAGATGCCCCAAAACATGTTTTTAGAGTGCGAAGTCTTCGATTTGTGGGGCATAGATTTTGTTGGCCCCCTACCTCCATCTTTCAAAAATATATATATTTTAGTGGCGGTCGACTACGTATCGAGGTGGGCGGAAGCGCAAGCTCTCCCCACCAACGATGCGCGAGTCGTCGTTACATTCTTAAAAAATTATTTTCTCGCTTCGGCATGCCTCGCGCAATTGTTAGTGATAGGGGAACGCATTTCTGTAACGCTCTTATGGCTAAGACGTTAGCTAAATACAGAGTCACGCACAAGCTTGCCACCCCCTACCACCCGCAAACAAGTGGCCAAGTCGAGGTAGTAAATCGAGAGATTAAGCGAATTTTAGAAAAAAACCGTTTCACTAAATAGGAAAGATTGGTCCGTTAAACTCGACGACGCGTTGTGGGCGTATCGGAAGGCATACAAAACCGCAATTGGTTGTATGCCGTTCCGGTTAGTCTACGGCAAAGCGTGCCATTTACCCGTAGAATTAGAGCATCGCGCACTTTGGGCTTTAAAACTCTTAAACCTCGACTCCAACTTAGCCGCTCAGAATAGAAAACTGCAACTAAACGAGCTCGATGAATGGCGTGCGAACTCTTACGAGAGCAATAAATTCTATAAGGAGCGCTCTAAGTTCTATCACGATCGTAAAATCAAGTCCCAAAAATTATTTTCTCCGGGCGATCTTGTCCTTCTTTACAATTCACGTCTTAGGCTTTTTCCGGGTAAACTAAAATCTAGATGGTTCGGTCCCTTCCTGGTTGAAGAAGTTTTTCCATATGGAACCGTACTCGTCTCCCAGCCGGACAAAGGTTCTTTTAAAGTAAACCGTCATCGGTTAAAGTCTTATATAGCAAGCGACCCAGTGATCGGTTTTAGCGAAACCATAACTTTCCTCCACATTATAAACCCGCCAAAATAGTCAAGCTACACGACTATAAACAAAGCGCTCCTGGGAGGCACCCCTCGCTTATCTTTTTCGCTCTTTCCTCATTATCTTTGCTGCTTTTTCTAATAAACGCAGGGTTTCTGATCGACCTTCCCCACCTCCTATCAGGGAAGCTTCTACCCCCTCTCCTCTTTTTTTTTCTTCCTTTGTATATATTGTCTTTCCTTTTGTTCCGCATACTTACGTTACAACATTGGGGACAATGTTGGACTTAAGTATGAGAGTGTTTTCGTACTTTACTTTCTGCACTTCAATTTTTTACTGCATTTCAAAAATACAAAAAAATACATATAACAACAAAACAAAAAAAAAATAAAAAAAATCTTAAAATGAAAAAAATTTTAAATAAAAAATCCAAAAAAAAATTTCGCTGTACACTCTCTTTCTTTTTTCCAAAAACTCAAAAAAAAAAAACAAAAAAAAAAATTATATTTAGTTTCACTTTGTAAATATTATTTTGTACATACTCTTTTCTCTCTCCCCCTTCCTCATTCTTGTAAAAACCTCTCTTTTTCTACCATATTTTTGTACATAGAATAAAAATTCTCTTAAAACAAAAATAAAAAAAAAGATAATAGTTCAAAATATTTTTTAAAAAAAATTAAGTAAAACAAAACAAAAATACAAAAAAAGATAATAGTTCAAAAATTAAAAAAAATTAAGTAAAACAAAAATACAAAAAAAGATAACAAATGAAAAACAAAAAAATGATGATAAAACTATAAAAATCAAATCAAAAAAAATGTTTTGAAACAAATAAATCAAATATTCCATCCTTAACTTTTCTGCTATCCAAAAATTCAGTTTTGAGTTTATTTATATGTGAATTTGATTAATTCTTTGTTCACTACCCGTTTGTTAATTATTGATTGAAAAATTTAAATACCCGGGGTTAAGTTTTAAAGAATTCATTATACTTTGTTAAAAATAGCGAACTCGTTTTAGGCACTACTTCTAATTTTTCATTAATAGGAGCACGTATATTATGTTAGAAAATAACGACTATAAAATTCAATTATACTTACTTTTAGCTTTCTGAACAACATTGGAACGTACAAATTATTAAGGTTGCTCTCAAAAATTTTTAGGATTAAAAATCTAGTTTTCCTTTCTCCCCTTACCTTTCATGACCTACTTGGCATGAAAAAAATTTTAGCCTTAAAAGATCCTTATGTCAATGGGAATAAGATTTCGTTCCGTAAACATAGGCACCCAATAATTTAAAAAGATTATATATGGAGTAAGAGGATAAAATTCATTACTACTACAAATATACATTGGGTTAATTTTATTCTTATGAAGTTGAAAAACAAAATTCATATTAGGAAAATAAGATTTCGTTTTCCCAATAATAAAAAAAAAATGGAGGTTCGAGAAAAAATTACCTCACCTCAAATATCAAAACCCTCTTCATAAACCCACTCCCCCCTTAGCCAATTACACGATCCTAGAATTAATTCAAAAATCTTTTTGAGAGCATAATTAGTAAATTGTTATTTCCAGTAGCACTCCGTATAAGCTAGAGTTCTTATAATTTCAAACTATTTTCGTTAATCTAACCATTACAAATGTTGCTTTCTATTTGATTACATCAAGAAGTCTTTTGGCCAAAACTTTTGCGCTATTTAAATCATCTACATAATTTTAGGACTTAACTATTACACCCCGTATATTTATTTCGATCTCTCTTATAATTGATTAAGCGGTAGCTAAACTTAGAGTTTTTTTTATTCCTTATAGATTCACCTCAAATTTTTGCTCTATAATAGCAAAAGCCTAAGTATGTGGGTATTTGATGAATTGTAAATATACGTATTTTTATGCACATTAATTTAGTCATTTTCATTTATTTTCATCGTTTTTACCTATTTTTGTTCAATAAAATGCTCCTATTCTTGTAAATTTACTACTAACTTGTTTTATTTTATTTTGCAGAAAAATTTCAAAATCTGCCAAAATTGGGCAGTACACGCCCGTGACAATTTGGTCACGCCCGTGACCGGGCCGTGACATTGCATTTCCCGTGAAATCGGATGATTTCTGAAGTAAAAAGCTTGACACGCCTAGTGTCACCCGACACGGGGCGTGACCCAAGCCCGTGTCCTCTCCTCTCGACACTTTCCGCTCGACGATCGTCGAGTGTCGACACCAACAGTCACGCCCAGCGTCACGCCCGTGACCTAGGGCGTGACTCAATCTCAGCTCGACGATTTCAACTCGACACTTTCAACTCGACGATTGTCGACACCAACCAACACGCCCAGAGTCACGCCCGTGACCTGGGGCGTGACCTTTCCAGCTGGCCCGACAAGATGCTGCCGAAGACTTTTGACGCAACCCGCGCCCGGTTCTACCTCCCCGACATGCCCAGAGTCACGCCCGTGACCTGGGGCGTGACTGCCGCGAACTCAGCCCGAAGTCAACTTTCCTGTCCAATCGCCGGCCGCCATCATGAATAGTACTGTCACGCCCCCCCTACACGCCCGTGACGGAGGGCGTGTACTTAGATTTTTTTTGCCTATAAATTGCCCAGTTCTGTAAGGTCCAAGGGTTCAGATTTTTGGGCCATTTTAGTGTCTTTTTATGGGCTGTATCCGTGATTTCTAGAGCTTGTAAGGAGATTTCTCCCTCTTTTCTTTCATGTTTGTTTTTGCTTTAGCTTTAGCTCTTGTAATAGCTTGTAATAGTTTCCTTTTAGCAATAAAAATGTTAGATTTTCTCTTCTTATTTGCCTTTGGAATGAACTCTTGTGCCTACTTTTCTTCTCATTTTATTCTTAGTTTTACCCTTGTTTTTCTCTTTATGAAAAGTGTGTGTGTGTGTATGAGTGTAACATGTTTAATATTCATGTTTAGGTATGATAGGTTTTACTCTTTTTCACCATGTCTTTTTCTTGAGAGAATCATGATTTCATTCTTATGAATTTATAAAAGAGAGTTAAAAAGTGATTTTGTTCTTTTTTTTTTACTTAGTTTTTCTTTTAGGATTGTAAAACCTATTTTGTTTTTTTCATTTTCTCTTCACCTTTTTATCACTTTTATGAATTCTTAAGAATGAAAAAGTTATAGTTTTAATTTTTGAGCACCTTTAATTTTGACTTTAGTTTGGAAAACTTTTTGCTCATTCTCTTTTTATTTGTTCTTTTTATGTGTTTTGGGTAAGCTTAAGGAGTAGAAATCTTGTTATTTTAATTTATAAGCAACTTTGATTTTTCTTCGTTATTAGTGTGTGTGATTGTATGAGCATAAATTTTCTTTTGTTCTTCTTAATTTTCATGTTGTGTGTGTGAGTGTAGGAGTATAACTTTTAATGCTTTGTTCAAATTATGTAGAGTGTGTGAGTGTAGGTGTATAACTTTTAATGCTTTGTTCAAATTATGTAGAGTGTGTGAGTGTAGGTGTAGCTTTATTGCTTTCTTGAAATTCATATGGAGTGTGTGTGTTTGTGTGCATTTATTTCCGCCTACTCGTTAAGAGTTAAATGTCGCATCGTTTTCATTTTCAGTCCTACTCGTTCGAGTAGGACTTGTAATTTTCTTTCTTTATTTTTCCGCCTACTCACTTGAGTTAAATGGACGGACTTTATTTCCCGCCTACTCGTTCGAGTAGGATTTGTAATTTTTCTTCTTTATTTTTCCGCCTACTCACTTGAGTTAAATGGACGGATCTTTATAGCCCTGTAATCGCATTTATTTTCTCCTACTCATTTGAGTAGGACTCGCTTTCATTTTAGTCATACTCATTTGAGTAGGACTTGCAATTTTAAGCTTTTATTTCCCACCCCCACTCGTTTGAGTGGGACTCGCAAATTTTAAATATGCAAATTTCTTTTATGTGTAACTTAGTTTCTGTTTAATTTATAATTTGAATTGTGCGTGAGTTCTTGTTTTAGCTAACTTTTCAGTTTTCTAAATATTTGTTATTTTTCTTGTGTCCCCTTCTTATAATAATTTAGCGTTTACTTCGAACTCGCGCCTCATTAAATTATAAGTCGTCCCCATACCGATGTGTGGCTAATCGCTATTAGCCTCGACATCGAAGAGCATTGAGACATTTAAAATGATTTCTAATAATTGAAGCTCTTTATTTTAATTTTAATTTAAGGACTTAAGGTTTACCCCGGGTTTACGACGCGTAGGACCACATATCGATGTGTGGGCCCTATTTTCGTAGTCCATATGCTAGCTAGCCGAGAGGCCGTGTATATGGACCGATCACCCCTGGGTAAATAGAGTTGCGTGCATACCCTCGAGAGAGGACAAGCGTAATTCTACCGGATTGGGTTCCCCACCCAATAGCGGGGTTCTTAGCGTAAAGCGGGCGTTAAGAGGAATCCTTCGTCGGACTAACGTTCGGTCGAATAGTCTTAACGTTTAGGTGAGCGATATCCCTATAGCTAGGTGAGCTCACATTTGTGGAACCTCCCTGGCCAAGTTGCTTTTTATTAATTTGAAAACTAAGTCTTTTAATTATTAAAAATTGTTTTAGTCTTAATCCGATTCGATGCCGAGCGTTAACCCTTCATCGAATATTTTCTAAATCGTTTTTTTGATCCTTTGCTTTTTCGTCTTTCGTTAATTATAAAAATCCACCCTACTTTCAGTAAAATAATAGTCCTCCCGGAGGAGTAAGAATAGTCAACACGACCACGAGAACAATACGACCTCGGTATTCCCCCGAATATCGAGTACTACTTGCGATAGGTGCACTTGCCTCCTGTAGCACGCCCGCGACGATCGACTCACCGAACCAACCACAGTAAGAGTCTGTTCGCGGGCGCATCAGAATCCGATGAGCTTCCAGGATACTCGATAACGTTGCGAGTATGAAGGAGATACTCTCCAGCATGAAGTCCATCATCGTCAAAGTGGGAGGAGCCCTTTCTGTGATGAGGTATTAGTAGCCCCAGTTCTTAAAGGCTTTAGAGAGCCAGTCCTGAGCTACTATTCTGGAAGAGATAACCCAGTCAGGCATCTCCAGTTGTTCCAGGCTGTGGTGTCCATCTGCAATATGACAGATGCGTTCAAGTGCAGATTCTTCTTCATCACCTTCAAAGGAAAGGTCAGAGACTGATTCCACCAGCTATCGGGAGGTTCCATCTATTGCTTCGAATACTTGCGCCGGGGTCTGATGGCGAGGTTTGCAACGTCTAATAAAAGGAAGAAGGAGACAACTGCCCTCTTCAAAATCTTGCAGGAGAAGCAGGAGAGGCTTGACAACTACATCAATCGATTACAGGAAGAGGTTCTAGACATCGAGGAGGTGGATGGCTTTACCTTGCAGCTGGCCCTGATGTTCAGCCTGATGAAATGTCTCTTTATCATCGAGATTGGTTCAAATCCCCCGATTTCCTACAAAGACATGATTGAGAGAGTGAACAATTTCATGCAAGTGAAAGAGAAGAATGTCGATTTCTTGTCCAGACTGGATGGAGTAGCCCCGGGAGGCAGAGAGAGGGGAGGAACTTCTGAAGTAAAAGACAGGGTTGTGCCGAGGAGAGAAGAAGAGGCAAGGAAGAAGAGCCGAGGAGGAGGGAAGAACCCAGAAGTGTAGAAGAGGCTAGGATGCAGGAGAGGCCTCGCAGACAGTAAGAGAGGAAGACCTAGCGACCTCGGAGAGAAGGGAAGAGACACAGAGGTTTCAATATCCAGAGAACCGACCCTAGTGGAGGCCAGCAGGAAGTCCCCAATACCAGAACTAAGAGAGGAGGAACGGTAACCAGCAGGAGAGGAGGCAAGTTAGAGCGCGGGATGAGACAGATACTCGCCCAAGCCGAGCGAGTTTCTCCATAGGTCTCCTAGTCGCCAGTGGGGGCAGGGCTATAAATAATACCTTCCCCCACGCCTTGGTTTTCATACGAATAGGACCCTAGAGGTACTAAGATTTGGACTTCAGAATCTCGTAAAACATCACGACTGAACATTTTTCTGAACTTCTAGCCGTACGCGATAGTGATCATCCCCTTGGACACTTTCCTCAGATAGTTGCCAACTAGTGTTCACCTTGTACACTACTCGACCATCTTTGGTTGTGGAGGAGAACTTTCTTTCAAGCATCTGGGTACATGATGAGACCTCCCGGCCGCAACACCTGGGATATTTCTAGTTGTCCCTCTATTTTTTGTGTTCAAGCCTATCAAGCCTTCAAGCCCGATCGTTGTACCAGAAACCTTAAAGCTGCGTTTGGTGCGGCTTATTGTAGCTTATTTGCTCCGGTGAGGTTGGACAAAAGCGTCATTGTCATAGAATGTATTTTTGGTATCACAAATGTTACAAAAAGAAACTAGTTTGAGGCATAAGACTTTGGTATGACAATGACATTTTTATCCAACCTTATCGGAGCAAATAAGTCGCGATAAGCCGCGCCAAACGCAGCATAAGCCGCATTGATCCGAATTTTGGAGTAGGGATTTTCCTGACTTCAATAAATTGAAATGAAATGTAAAGCTTATGTTGATAGAAGTAAAGCCATCAGTTGCTATATATATTTTTCTTTTAAAGCAACACTTAAGCATGCACTGGGGTCTAGTATTAGTAAGGAAAAAAATCAACCTCCAATTTTAATTGCAGAACCAAATCAAAATACCGCCTCTCAACAACAGATTGGGTGGAGAAGCTGACCCAAACAATGGAGAAATTCCGACACTCGTGGCAGGAGACTGGAGTCGTGAATGGTTGGCCGGATCTGGAGTATGGAGCCTGGGGATTGGAGTTAGTAGAAGGATCGAGTGAGTCTGAAGAAGCTCCTATGGGTGGATCATCATTGTTGTCAACGACAATAGGACACAAGCTTGCTTTGATTGGAGAAGCTCAAACACTTAGGCTTCGTTTGGTTCTGCATTTTTGCCGCCTCCGTTTGGAGCAAACAAACGCCGCCGGACGGCTGGTAAACAAACGGCCTTCGCTAGCGTTTGCTCCGTTTGCACCTACAACACGGAGGAAATGACCCCAATCCGCTCCGTTTCGACCCCCACCTCTCCCCCTCCGGTTCCAAAGTGACGTTTCGACCCACCGGATGCACGCGCCACCGCCGAACCAAATATAGCCTTAGTTTGGAGAAGAACTTCATGGTGGAATATCATTGTTGTAGACAATGTTAGGGCACATTCTTGCCGTGACTAGAGAAATTAGATTGCTTTAACGAAGAGAAAACTGTGCCCGGGTATGTCTGAACATAGGTACACTCCTAAATATGGTGTCGGCGATCGGTGGAGGCCACGGAGAAGAACATCGAGAGCGAGGCGGGCCGAGCGATAGAGTGATGTAGGTCAAGGACGTTAAAGAGGAGAATAAATTGTGAATAACACTGCCCTGCGCTGTCGTGGCTAATACTTACCTATTAGCCTCACTTTTTGTTTTTTGTGTCTAATACTTAAGTATTAGTCATGTTGTTTGCTTTCTGTGGATAATACTTATGTCGTTTGGCATGGCTAATACTTAGGTATTAGCCATGCGTTTTGCAACCCTGGCTAAAACTAGTGTACTAGTCATGAATTTTGAACCATGACAAAAATGTGTAGCTACAAATTATTTTTTCTAAAAGTGATGCGGGATACAACACCGTTCTATGTTGGATTGTTAGTTTGTGGATCACACTAGTTTGGGACTTAGTTCAGTAGAAACATTTCGAGAAGACCTTATTGAATGAGGTTCTCGATCTCCATCTTCAATCAGTTGCAAGCTTTAGTACTATGGTTGTGCCCACGATGGAAGTTGTAGTATTGCGACTGATTTTCTCTATGTGATGCGAGTGGCTCTGGTCCATTGTACAATTCTGTATTCGCTGAGTGGGCCCCTTCGACAAGTTTAAGGCATAACAGGACTTTTAGGTTTAGGTTGGTCGGAGTGGCGAGTAGGGTAGGCTTGCCCTCACTCGCCCAACACATCAATGAGCTTTCGCCCAAGTCAGGAGGGGCAGTTAGACCCTCGGACGAGTGCGGTCTTCATCATGCACTCGCCTAAGGCTCGTGCCTTAATGCACGTGTAGGAGGGTTTTTGCCAAGACGGGCGAGTGATGGGTAAAGCCCGCACTCGCTTAAGAGGTGATTGTGTGGATCATCCAACTTTCGTTGCTTCAGTCGAGTGGTATCTCTACGGATCACTCGCCCGGTGGGGTCCAGAGGTGAAATAACCTGGATACCCCCTGGAGGCTTGCAGATAGCTCTTTTCGACAGCGGAGTTACGCTGTTGTCAGACTCAATTGTTCTGCGTATAGGTAAATGAGACAGCAGAGTTACGCTGTTGTCAGACCAAGTTTAGAAATCTATAAATGGACCTGAGTGGGCACCTTTGGAGAGACAATTCTCTTAACTTCTTCTTCATCAGGCTTTTCTTAGCAAGCTATGAGTGTCCTCCAGGGTGCCCAAGCTCAACATTGGCTTAGGAGAGGAAATGCTCTTAGATCTTCCGGGTGTGTGGTGGGACCTCCTTGCTGGGATCACGGTTCTGTTCCTGAGTTTCTGAGTATTTGGTCTGGTGTGCTCACTCGATGGAAGTAAGTGTGAGTCCACACCCTTTTTGGGACCCAAAACTCCACAAGAGACTGATTTTTTGGTTTCAACATCTGTGATGTGGATGGTTGTCTTGGATGACAAGGATCAGTTTGTCTCGAGTAGTGTTCAAGGGAGTAAAGTCTTGATGCAAACAAGTTCCACGGTCCCAACGAGGGTTGTCGTGATGCTCATCGTTTCTCCGAAGATCTCGTAGTAGTTGTTCCTCTTCCTCTTCAAACTTCCTTCGAATTGTTGTCGATGTGCATCGATTATCTCGTCTATCGCAACCAGAGCCTCAACTCGGTGGATGAGGTCGAGGTAGTTAGGCATCATTTCCCTCATTAGCATTGAGTGGGATTTTTATGGTCGGAGCCCTTCGAGGTAAATACCGCGTAGAAGCTCGAGGCTAACCCACAAAATATATCGTACATCTGTAGTGAAACAACAAAATAAACCCTTAGATGACTCTCCCTCGATCTGTCGAATCCCCAAGAAGTGCGAGGGGTCCCGAACGATTCTCTAGTTGGTGAAAAACTGATATGTGAAAAGTTGAGTTAGCTTGCAAAGTTACTGATTTCTCTCTCTTTCAGAGAATGGAAAAAGGTGTGGGCTTGTTCTTCCAGAGTCGTCGGGAACACTTGACATATGAGCTGGTCTAGAGCATTATAGATGTGCATGATAATTGCAAAGTGTCTAGCGTGCTTCATAGGGTCGTCCGATCAATCAAAAGTTGTGAGGTGCAGGAGTTTGAACCCGTGCGGAATGGAAAGCGCAAGGACCTGCAGGTCCAACGGGGAGATGTGGTGAACAGGGGCATTGCATGTCTGTGTCCTGGAGCCCCCTTGCCCATAGTCCTCCTCGATCACATGTCTAACTTCCTCTGAATCTTCTGTCGGTCGGAGTGGCAACTCCATTTGTCGCATGGGGGTTACATTACATGTACCCGGGAAGCCCATCAGGTAACACAAGACGCACGGTCCAAGCAGCGTCAGATGGCTCGTCCATAGCAGGGTCTTCCAACCTGTGAGCAACTTATAGCAGGGCACTGTTTTGCATATAGGACGATCATATTTCGGGGTGGAGACCGGTTAGGGGACACGAGAGGCCTCTATATCCTCTATCAAGGTTAACACCTTGACTTGACGGTCCACCATTAAGCATACACACCTCTCCACCAGTGTTGTCAGCGCAGCTAAGGCCTCCTCAACGAGCATCTTGTTTCCTGCAGGTGAGTTGGCGGGGGCCTAATCAGCACACTCCTCATGAGTTGCCCCGTTAGCGGTGCAAATAATTCCTCTTGTCATTGTTTTTAGTCGGGGGTGCTTGCGCGGGGCAAAAATGATCCTCAGAGATGTGGTGAAGAGTATAGAACACCTTCCCATATACTATGCCATACTATTGTGGGTTTCCCGATTTTCCTCCGATCCAGAGAATCAAACCGCCTTAGCTCTAAGTCGGATCAGGCGTGGAAACAGTCAAAAGTAAATCAAGCAGTAATGACACGAAGATGTTTTAGCTTAGAAAATATGAAAAGGATGAAAAATCACATGACCAGATCGGCGTCGAGAAAAAAATCCACAATCTTCTTTGAGCTTACAAGTGCTTGTGTTCTCCGGAGGGTTACATGATACAACTTAAGTCTAGGAGGGATGACCAAGTCCACAGAGCTTTGAAGAGAATGTCCATAGGAGCGTCCACGAGCGCATTCTTCTAAGTCTTTTCCTATGACTGTTGCTACGTCCACGAGAGCGTTGATTGTGAACAAACTAGAATGAGAGCGGAACGAGTTATGAACTATGGAACGATCAAAGTTTCACGTCCAAGCCAAAAAACTCAGAGATCTCTCTAGTCTCTCAGGTTGTTCGTCTTCAAATGAATGTTTGAGGTCTTTTATAGCTTTTTTGATGAGACGCGTTGGTAATTGCCTCCGACTAAATCTTGAGTTGACGAAGAACATTGTTTCATTCTGGTCACCTGGATCATCAATTTTCCTAAATTGATGAACAAGTATCCCGGGTGGTCGGGGCGGCCCGAGCAAGTTGCCCGATGATGGTGGCGGCCAGAGGGGGCGGCGGCGCGCTGGCCTTGTGGGCAGGAGCTGGCGCGTGCTGATCGTGCCCGCGTGTGCCGTGCATGGTGTCCATGCATGTGTGCTTCGCTTCGTTCCTCATTTCAAAGTGATTTTGGCCCTTTAAGCAGGTGTGACTCGCGCGTGCCGCTCACTTGATTGGGTCGGCTTGCTTGTGTGTTTCGATCAAAGTCCTATCAGTTTGATTCAAAAAATCTTTAGGGGACCCATCCAATTATAATATATTTACTTATATTAATTGTAAGAGTTATAGTTTTCATTATTAATTATTTAATAAACTAATAATTTAAGTGCTTACAGTAACTTTGCCAGCTCATGCTATGGTTGAGGGGGAATTTTTAGGTACAATCTTGTACCATGCTCCCGTGCCCAAATAAATAGCTTCTAACTCATGGGGCCTACCTTTCTTTTCCCCCCATCTCCCAAAAATTTCCCGTCATCTCTCTCCCGATTTTTTTTCATCATCTTCCCCAATTTTTCCTTCTCTCATGTGAACCCGTCTGCTCCATTAGGGTTTCGGGAAAGCTCCGGCTGTCGTTCCGACCTTCTCATACCCTAGCTACTTGAGGTCCACGTCGCCGTCCACCTTTTTTGACCATCTCCTACCACACCTTACCTAAGGAGTTTGGATAACGACAGAAGACCGTGAGTGTGTCATTACTACTCCGTCATTACTTCCCCGTCTCTTTGCCCACATCGTGTTTGTTCTCCCTGAAGTTTCAGATCATTCATGAGTCACATGAGAAACCCGTCGTAGATAGTTTTGGCAATGTGAGTCTTCATTTTTTCTTCTCTTTTGCGGATCTTCATTTAATTTAAGTTCAGCCCCTTTCTCTTCGATTATCATCAAAATTATAGCTGTAATACACACTGAAATTTACTCCGTTACAACTGGAATTCATTATGTTACAACTAGAATTTATTATGTTACAATTGGATTTTATTCTTTTACAACTGGATTTTATTATTTTACAATTGGAATTTTTTTTTCCAACTGCATTTAACTTGCTACTATTTTTCGCTGAATGATATAAATCTACAGTATCATTCCCTATTGTACATAATGAGGAGGAAACATACTCCATGTACTGCGATTATGCCCATAAGACTGGATTCAGCGTGCTGAAGTAAAATATTGTCTATTGGGCACATACCAGATTTATTAAGGGCCGAGGGTATAGTTGCGCAAAAGTTGGCTTAAAGGTTTCCAAACCGTTGAATGACGAACAACAAAAATACCGTAAATTGGATACTCGCACAAATTGTTTGGACTGCATATATTTTAATGCAGACAAAGAAGGTAAGAATTAAGATGTTACGAAGTTCATCGAGGAACATAATCACACACTTGCATCAGAGAATAACAAGCACCTACTGAGGTCTCATCGCAGTATATCTACTGTTCAAGGTAGCCTTCTAAAGAATATGACAGGTGTGGGTATTAGAACAACCGATGCATACAATTTTCTTACAGATAAAGTGTGCGGTGTTGAAAATGTGGGGTTTTGTAAGTCCGATGCTTATAATTTTATCCAACGCGAAAGAAGAATGCTAATAGATAGTGGGGATGCTATCAGCTTGTCCAAAGTATTGCAGGATAAACAATTTGAGGATAATATGTTCTCTTATGATATCCAAACTGATGAGATGAATAGACTTATTAGTTTTCTTTGGATCGACGGCCATAGCAAAATTGATTATGATTGCTTCGGTGACGTTATCGTGTTTGATACTACATATCAGCTGAATAAGTATAATTTGGCATGCGCGCCCTTTATTACTGTTAATCATCATTGGCAGAATATTTTTGTAGGTGGGGCTTTCATTGCAACGAAGACCATAAAATCCTTTTGCTGGGTGTTCGAGACTTTTTTGAGGTTTGTTGGAGGAAAACAACCCACCACTATATTTACAGATCAAGATCAGGCAATGGCCGTTGCCATTGAGAGAATTTTTCCCAATAGTCAACATCGGTTGTGTCAGTGGCACATATCAAAGAAAGCCCCGTCAAAGGTACCCGCTTTCAATAATGATAAAGTTGTACGATCACTTTTCTACCATTGTATGAGTAAATGTGATTCTGAGATTGAATTTGAAAAGTGCTGGAGCGATATGGTTACAAGAGGAAACTTGGGGGACCACAGATGGTTGTGTGACTTATATAAAGTTAGAATGAAGTGATCCACTGCTTTCAATAAATCAAGATTAGATCTGGACATATTATTTACACAAAGAAGTGAGTCAGCTAATAATGTTTTGCATGGTTGTTCCAAAGCAACCAGTTCCCTGGTTGAATGTTATATTGGGTTGGATAAATTGACCTCGAACTGGCGTCGATCTGAACATGATGAAGACTTTCGATGCAAACATGGTACCGTAACTCCAAAAAATCAACATTGTCACATACTCAAACATATTTCGAAAATCTACACTCGAAAGAGTTTCTCCATATTTGAGCAAACATATATAGACGACACAGTTGGTGTATGTGTCGTAGAAGAATCAAGAATAAGTGAAAATCACATTGTGTATGCTACACAACATTGTTATTCAACCGAGGATCATAAACACTGGTTCGTAACAGTTGATTCAACAAATTTTGATGCAGATTATTTGTGTAAGGATTTTCAAACCAAAAGAGTACTATGCAAACACATATTGAGGGTGTATAATCATAAAAATATCAAGCAAGTTCCTGCCAAGTACATACTCAACAGATTTACTTTAAAAGCAATGAAGGGTATGTATCTTTCAAAGGAAGCAAGACCGAAAGACTTTGATTTAAATTTTATTTTTAGAAATCATATGATGCGGTTTACGTATGATCTCATCCATCGAGTAGAGAATTGCAAGCTTGCGAAAGAGTACCTACACAGTGCCTTGATTGAGGTTGCTAAGAAGGTAGATGAAATAGTAGATGAAGATGAAATAGTAGATGAAGATAAAATGATGAAAAATGGTGTTATTGATGAAGATGACAAAAATAAGGGACTAGTTCGAGATCCACCGACAAGGTAAAGTAAAGGCCAATCTAACAACCAGCCTAAGAGTCATTGGGAAAAATCATCGAAGAGGAAAAGTAATATTATTTAGCTTTAAATTTCTTTGTTTGTTTTACAATATTTAATTCTCATTTCTTATTTTTTCCAGCGTCCAGAGATGATTCAAAGAGGAAAGCTCATTTCGTGGATGACGTGAAACAAAAGCCCAAGGAATACAACTTCTTAGATAACATATTCCTTGAGAGTTTTGCGACTCCCGTTGATACAACTCCATCATGCCAGAACTTAAACATTCCACCGAACTTGGGAGCTCTAGTGGATATACATTGTAAATTTTCCACAATTCCCGATGTTTTAAAATGGCAACGAGAAGTGTATTGCATGAAGATGTATTTATGACTACCAATGTAACGATCAACATGAAGTTGTATGTTATTATCAGTACTGAGCAATGAGAGATTTGTTGAGCAATGACAAACTAATCATTAACTATTATAGTTGCAAAAAATAGGGTCATTTGACACATTAACTGCTAACAAATAACGGTTTAGCCCATGCTTTTACGACCACCACAATCCTGCCAAACGGAGCATTAGTTGAATCCAAACAAGTCAATATATCTGCTTCATCAAGCAAAAAAGAGAAACATGAAAAAAATTCAAACACAAGCTCCATTTGGCACGGCGGTGACGGTTTTGAACATAATGGTTATGAACGGTCGTTTGTGAACGCCCGACCTCAACTAAGGAACTTCATCCCCTTTTGTCTTAACAACTAATTTTCTTTTTTTTGTGGGGGTAAAAATACCACAATAAATGAATCCTCAATAGAAGGAGTCTACATTAAAGGAATTATGAAATGTTATTCAAGAAAGGTGGAAACATTTCTTTATGCCCCATTATTAAAGGAGAGTCCACCGCATCATCCAAATTTTACTATGCATTTCTGATCCGTGTCATTGTCCCAGTAGGTAATATTTCAAGTTTTCTCCAGATAATTAAAAATTAAATCCATTTTCTTTAAGCAATGAAGAATGAAAAATCCGGCATAAAGGGGCAACCAATTCGGCTCAGATCCTCGGCATGTCCTTCCCCCAAGTCTGGTGACTCTTCCAATCCAGTG
The DNA here is from genome assembly GCA_039583875.1 of Platanthera guangdongensis. NCBI lineage: Eukaryota > Viridiplantae > Streptophyta > Magnoliopsida > Asparagales > Orchidaceae > Platanthera > Platanthera guangdongensis. Next base: position 262,455,744 of record CM077153.1, read on the forward strand.
GTCCCTCTACCACACTGGCTTCCATATATTTCATCACAAATATCCCGCAATTGTTGCCGGTGTCCTGAGTAGGAAGCCCTTCAACGACGCGTAGTGGCCATAGCGCTATGTCTTTGGGAAGCACATCAGTTGTGTCTTCTTGAAGGTACCTCATCTGCACATATGAAGTCAAGGTAATCAGATATTGATTGTCAAGATAATCTGCACATATGGAGTTATAATTTATTTGAATAATACAACTACGTACATGGTCCCGTAGGGGTGTCTTGTGCGTGAGATTCGGCATTGAGTCATAAAAAACCCAGTTTTGTTTTTTTAAGATTGGCAACCAATAGGACCCAATGGCTAGCAACATGACATGGAATTACAATAACCTCAGCAGCTCCAACTTACTCATGGGTGATATGCTCGACCAGTCTACGACTATCTTGCAGCATGATTTTAAATACTGCATATAATAAGCAAAAAATAGTCAGTACTTAAGAAAAAAATAGTCAGTATTTTCATGATGTATCTTTCATTACCGCATGATTTAAAGTTACGAACAAAAAATTGACCATGTTATTCCATCTTTCTCTTTAAGGCTATTTAGAACGTACGCATATGCGTCCATATGCGAGGAGCATACCCATCCAGTCCCTAGGATATCAATCAGGCTTGATCGAGAAATAAAAATATTCCCTCTCTCAATAACAATTGAGTCCCTAAATATAGAACAAGGGGTAAAATTACACGATAATAACAGTAAAGTAAACAAAAAAATTACATACCGATTTTGATATCGGTCCATCACGAATGTGATCATCTCCCTATCTTCGGGACAAAGTGCATCCCTACCCGGGTATATTTGCCAGTATTCCTTGTCAGCCGTCTTCTTTTGTATCCCCTTTACTGGTGTACGTCTCACCTTGCTTAGCACTATTGGAAAATCATATTCTGTGACGCTGACCTCCTTCTCCTTCACCTCCCCTTCCTTAACTTCCTCCCCCTTCACCTCCCCTTCCTTAACTTCCTCCTCCTTCACCTCCTGATTCTTCACCGCCTCATCCTTCACCTCCTCCTCATTCACTTTCCACTCATTGGCAAGGTCTAACAGGGCTGTCAAACGATCAAATTTTTCTTGAATAAATATCCTTAGTTGGTCGACTGCTACATCAATATAGATTTTAAATCGATCCTCCCTACTCTTCTCTCTCTCTTCTCCTTCACTGCCCTCCTCTTCTTTTTTCCTTACTCACTTCTTTCTCCTCCTTCACCTTTTTCTCTTCCTTCTCCTTCTTCTCTTTCTTTTCATTCTCTTCCTTCTCTTCATTTTCTTTCTTCCATTTCTTCTTTATCTCATTTATCTCCTCCTTCTCCCCTCTTAACCTCTTCTTATCCTTCTTCAGCCTATGCTGCTCCATTTTCTCCTCTTTCTCCCTCTTATCCTTCTTCACACTTCTTCTGTCCTCCTCTTCCTCAAAGTTTAATGAGTCGTCCTCTCTTTCTCCTCCTAGCAAGTCTTGCTCCTCAACCGATATATAAACAAAAGACTTCCGAACCTGTATGCAAATAAGCACATCATGTTACATGTTCATGAAATAATTAATCCAACAAATAACGATGTACTACTTACAGCATTGGGCATTGACAGCTGGGCTCAGAGTCTTGAACAATGCAAGGCGCTAAAGGTAAGCTGGGAGGACCATCGGTGCAATCGGGGAGTGACCATTTCTCTGCATGTCGATGCTATAGAGGTATGCTCCAAAAACCATACCTATGACATGATATTAAATAGCTACAAGTAATTAATAAAACAACAATGTTATGACAAGTACAAGTTGTACGTGCTCTTACTTACCACTAGAATAACAGAGCACCCCTCAAGGTAGCCTAGATTTTTCATCTCCTCCCCAATAGCAATCTATTTCATATAAGCAAAATGGGAGTGGAGAAAGGTGTGTATGGCCTTCGACCAGTTCACTGCTGCAAAATCCTCCAACCCTTTGAAGTCCAAAAGGCAGGTTGGCATTTTGAGTCCTTTCAAAGGGAAGAAGAAAGCTGCCACAACATATCTAATAAGAGCATTTATTCTCCTTGTCTCTAGGGTTGGTGAACTATCCTCTACTGTGAGGTCAGCTAGCTCTTGCACCAACTCTTTATTCTTGAGGTTAGACAAGGGAATTCTATCGAATTGAAATTCTTTTCCCCGGTTTGGAAGACCCAATATGAGTGCAACATGATTCGCTGAAAATTTCACATAAAACTTACGAAGGAGAAAAACATTCCTTCTGGCAGAGTAAGATCTAATAATATAATATAACAGAGGAATATTTTGTTGAATAGTGGACATGCTAAATAATAGTAGAATTCCTATCTCACGGAGAGTCTCTTTGGAGTCTTCGAAGAGTACATCCAACAAAGATTTGACATTCTCTTTGTTGAAATTTGTGAAGTGGAAGTGGGTGACGGGACAGGCCGCGCGGCCTGTGCGGACAGCTTTGGCGGACTGGGCGGACTGGGCGGACTGAGGTTTGCGGCCTGGTGAAAAGTCTGGTGGAAGCCGGCTGTGTTCTGAGCGGGTTGTTGCATGGAGTCCGCGGTTTGGTGCGGCCTGGTATCTGCGGATAGAGAGGCTTGCGGACTGGTGCTTTGCTCAGTGGTCGCGGGTGCAAGCTTGTGCTGAAAGGCGGGTTGGTTCGAGTTCGCGGGAAGCCTTGCGGACTGGTGTGTCCGCGGTTTGGGCTGTTGCGGACTGGGCCTTGAGCTTGGCTGAGGCCTTGTCGAGCTCAGGTGTTACAGCAGGTCTTGCTGTGGAGACCGGTTGGCGGACTGGTGTTTGGAGTCCGGGAGGAAGCTGCTGTGTTGGACAAGTGCGAGGAGCTCGCGGACTGGTTGCGGTCTGTGCTAGGGTGTTTGGCGGACGGGACTTTGTGTCCGCCATGCTCGCACTGGCCCTTGATGGTTTTGGACTTGGTCACACTTGGTGTCAAGTTCATGGTGTCCGCCGTATCCGCGAAGTCCGCTGTGACCGGGCGGACTGTTGCTGTTTGCCTTTGGTCGTGGACTTGTGGCGGATTGAGGTGTGGGTCTTGCGGACTGCCTCGGGTTGGTGCGGACAGCCATTGAAGAGGGTTTGCTGTCCTGAAGCAGTTGGAGCTTTGCGGGCTGGTGCCTTGTCCGCTTAGCTTAGGCGGACTGGAGAGGGTTCGTCATTGGTTGCCTAGCTCCTGGCGGTTTCCTTGGTATCCGGCTAAGTCCATGCGGACTCAGCGGACGGTGGTTGTGTTCGCGCGGACTGAGGGTGGTGTCGCTATCTCTTGGGCGGTGACCACACTCCTCACCTTGCCTATAAATAGGACCCCCCTGGCACATCTACAAAAACCTAAGTAACGTGAGTGAACAGTAAATTGGGTTGGGCGAGTGCTGCGGTCTGTGTTTTCCAGTCCGCGCGGATTGTTTCAGGCTGACGGTTTGCTGTGTGCAGGTCGCGCGGATAACTTCAAGGAGCCAGGAGTTTGGCTGTGACTTCGGTCAGTGCTTGGAAGTGTGCGGTCTCTGCGGACTCAGCAGGAGGTCGCTCTGCGGCTTATCAGTTCTGTTTCAACTTTCCCAGCGTCAATAACCTGTCCGCCGGTTTCAGGCGGGTAGGGGAGTTCCTCTGTTCGGGTTCAGCAGGAGGCGAATAACGGTGTGTCCGCGCGGCCTCGCGGTCTCGGCGGACTCCGTGGTATTCGGCGGATTGCAGCATAGCTTGGGCGAGCTCAGCGGTCTCGGCGGTCTCGGCGACCTCGCGGTCTCGGCGGACTGGAGTGCTGTCCGCCCGGCTTGTTTTTGGTTTCTTTCTGTTTCCAGCTGTAATACTAGCGAAATCATGTCTCGCTATGTATGCCTCGGATTGTAAAGAAGTGAATGCATAATAAGACCTTCTTGTGCTTCCATTGTTTTGTTGGGTGCAACCTCTAGTCCTTGGGTTTTCCGCAGGTTCAGCGTGCGAACTGGGTAGTTCCGAAGATATTAATTTGGCGTTTGGGCTATCTTGCTGACCACGTTGAGAAAATTTAACATGGTATCAGAGGGAGGTTTCTGAGGTTGCGGAGGTTCAGTTGCGTGAGCGGAGGTCAACCAGCGTTGTTTCTCAGTGATTGAGTGGTGTTCAACCTGTGTTGTTGCTCGGAGCTGCTGAAGGGTACCAATAGGTGGTTGCAATGGAAGGAAGCTTAGCAAGAGGTCTTGGCATTGAACTCTTAACGCCGACTAACTATAAAAAGTGGAAGTCGTGCATGAAGAGTTATCTTCTAGGCGAGGAGCTGTGGGAAGTCGTCGGTGGAGACGACAGACAGGAAGTTACTGCTGCTTTCGGTACTGCTGAGCAGGTGAGGCTCTGGAGAAGAACAAATGCTAAGGCAGAGTTCGTTCTGAAGAGAGCTGTCTCTCCGGAACTGTTTGATCACATCATTGGATGTGAGTCGGCTGCTGATATTTGGACAACCATTGATGAGTTGTTCAATAGGAAGAATGTGGCGCGGCTGCAGTTCCTGGAGAATGAGTTGGCCAGGGCAACTCAGGGAGACCTTTCCATCTCCAAGTACTTCTTAAAGATGAAGAGCTTGTGTGCTGAGCTGTCGGCACTGGATCCTGATGAGCCTATCTCTGAGGCAAAGATGAAGAGGCACATTATCCGTGGCTTGCGGAAGGAATATGTGGCCTTTGTTACATCTGTTCAAGGGTGGGCTACTCAGCCGTCGCTGCTGGAGCTAGAGAATCTGCTTGCCTCGCAGGAGAGCTTAGCAAGGCAGATGGCTGGAGTGAATCTGAATCAGGAAGGCAGTGAGGCTCTCTTCTCAGGCAAGAAGAAGGGATGGGAAGGGAAGAAGAAGAAGAAGGTGCAGGCCGCTGTTGAAAAGGAGACTTCATCTTCATATCCGCCGGAGAGGAGCAATGCTCCTAAGGACTGGAAGAAGAAATTGAAGTGCTACCGGTGTCATCAGCGAGGGCACTTCAAGCGGGACTGCAAGGTCAAACTGCAGCCTGGGCATGCTGCGGGAAAGGAGGAACCTTGCTCGCGAAGTGAAGAAGCAGAATGGGGAGGAGCTTTCATGACGGGCACTTGTGTCCGGGCCTTATCTGCTGAGGACTTCAACAGCGAGTGGATCATCGACTCCGGGTGTGGTCATCACCTCACCGGAGACAAGTCGAAGTTCACCTCCATGCAGGCTTACTCAGGTAATGAAGCTATTATCACTGCTGATAATACTGTTTATGCAGTAGAGAAGGAGGGGGTCGTGTCTTTGGGTAGTGATCAGGGGCCACTCACGTTAAGGAGTGTGTATCACGTACCGGGCATGAAGAAGAACCTCTTCTCGGTGACCAATGCAGTGGACGCTGGGTATCACGTTCTGTTTGGGCCAACAGACGTGAGGTTCCTTCGCAACGTATCAGCGGTGAAGGCTGATGTTGCTCATGTTGGGAGGAGGGTGAAGAACTTGTTTGTTCTTTCCACCAGTGCCTATGTTGATAGGATGAGGGCCAATGATAGTGCGGCTATCTGGCATGAGAGGCTGGGGCATGTTGGCATGGACAAGCTGAAGGCAATGGCGAGTAGAAGTCTGGTGAGGGGGTTGCCGAAGTTGTCCTCCTTTGGTGATGGGCATGTTTGTGCGGGCTGTCAATACGGTAAGGCACATCGCCTTCCGTTTGATAAATCTCAAACAAGGAGCAAGAAACCATTGGAGTGTATTCATGGCGACCTGATGGGACCGACTGTTACTGCCAGCCTTGGTGGAAGCAAATACATGCTTGTCTTGGTTGATGACTACTCAAGGTATACTTGGGTGTACTTCTTAAAGGAGAAGTCGGAAGCCTTCCATTTGTTCGTGGAGTTCAAGGAGTTGGTAGAAGGCCGGCTTGGCTTGCGGATTAAGAAGCTTAGAACTGATAACGGGGGGGGGGGAGTTTGTCTCCTCCGAGTTTTCTAACTTCTGCAGGAAGCACGGGATCCAACGAGAGCTTACTTGTGCTCACACTCCACAACAAAATGGGGTAGCGGAGCGGAAGATCCGTCATTTGACGGAAACCTGCAAATGCTGGCTGCATGCGAAAGATATCCCGAGGTCCTTTTGGGCGGAGGGAATGTCTTGTGCTGCTTATGTTATCAACTGGATGCCACTCAGCCCTATCAACATGAAGACTCCTATTGAGCTGTTGCTGAAGGAGAAGCCGAGTGTTGGACACCTTCGGGTGTTCGGTTCAACTTGCTACGTGCATGTCCCGGATGCTTCACGGACAAAGCTGGATGCGAAGGCAAGGAAACTTGTCTTTGTTGGCTATGATGAGCGGAAGAAGGGATGGAAATGCATGGACCCTGTGACGAAGAAGTTCGTGGTGTCAAGAGACGTTGTCTTTGACGAGCTGACATCATATGGAGGTGGCTCGGTGGAGCTAACCGGAAGTAGCAAGGTTGAGGAAGCACCGGTGGAGGCTGTGAAGGCTTGGAAGAGGAGCTTGCTGTTTCACCAGCAGCTCCTGTTGCTTCGAACTCCGAGGCTGAGCCTTCTGGCTCAGGAAACAGGGGGAGCACTGCTCAATGCTTGCCCCAGGTAGGAGTGGAGCCTGAAGAAGCAACGGAAGCCGTGAGCAAGGAGCCGTGTCTTCGGAGATCGAAGAGGGTGGTTAAGCCACCGGCTCGGTACTGTGATGGGAATGCAGTAAGCTTTGTCTCCTGCTTCTTTGCAGGTCCTCTGGATGAGCGAGAGCCTGCAAACTTCAACGAGGCCACCGGAGTGAAGGAGTGGGATGATGCCATGAAGGAAGAGATTGATGCTCTGAAGAAGAATGAAACCTGGGACCTTGTGCCCAAGGTTGATGGCGTTACTCCAGGTTACTTGCAAGTGGGTGTATAAGTTGAAGAAGAAGGCTGATGGGAGCATTGATCGGTTCAAGGCTCGCCTGGTCGCAAGAGGATTCTCACAACAGTATGGAGAAGACTATGAGAAGACATTCAGTCCAGTTGCGAAGATGACGTCTGTAAGAGTGGTGATCGCCTTGGCTGCTAGCAAGGGATGGAGGTTGTGGCAACTCGATGTGAAGAATGCCTTTCTTTACGGAGAGATTGACAAGGACATCTTCATGGATCAGCCGCTTGGTTTTGTCTCTGAGAAGCATCCGGACTATGTCTGCAAACTCAGGAAGGCTCTCTACGGGTTGAAGCAAGCTCCTAGAGCGTGGTATGGGAAGATTGCAGAGTACCTGCAATTCTGTGGATACTTGGCTTCTAACTCGGATTCTAGCTTGTTCGTCAAGAAGAAGGGAGAGCTAAGAGTCTTGGTCCTACTGTATGTGGATGACATGATCATCACAGGGAACTCGGGGGAGGAAGTAGCAAGGCTCAGGGGAGAGCTTGCTATACGCTTCGAGATGAAAGACTTGGGAGAGTTGCATCACTTTCTTGGTCTGGAAGTGGAGAGGAAGGAGTGTGGGGTTCTCATTAGCCAGAAAGGGTATGCTGATCGCATTGTGAAGCGGTTTGGCATGGGCGAAGGGAAGAAGTGCTCTACTCCACTGGAATCTGGGCTGAAGCTTCGACGGGATGAGGGAAGGGTTCTTCATGATCCCTTGGTGTTCAGGGCTCTTGTTGGGAGCTTGATTTACCTAACGATTACTAGGCCGGATATCGCTTATGCTGTTGGCCGAGTAAGTCGGTATATGGCTGAACCAAGGCAATCTCATCTAGTGGCGGCGAAGGGAATTCTGAAGTATGTCAAGGTGACTTCTGAGATGGGACTCCTCTATGGAAGGGATGCGGAGTTTGCGTTGCTCGGGTACACGGATGCTGACTATGGCGGTGATTCAGATGATCGAAGGTCTACTTCAGGTTATGTGTTCACTTGCGGTTCAGCTAGCATCTCGTGGTGTAGCAAGAAGCAGGACTCGGTGTCGGTTTCAACCACGGAGGCGGAGTATAAGGCTTCGGCCTTGGCTGCTCGGGAAGCCGTTTGGTTGAGGAGACTCATAGAGGATGTTCATGAAGAAGTGCAAGGGCCTACTTTACTCCGGGGTGACAATGAGAGTGCTCTCAAACTGGTTAACAATCCAGTGTGTCACGCCAGGACCAAGCATATAGAGATTGATCACCACTTCATCAGGGAGAAGGTGTTGGAGGGGTCTCTGCTGGTCGGGCATGTTCGGAGTGAAGATAATCTTGCTGACATCTTCACGAAGCCACTGTCGAAGGGGCCCTTTGAACGCTTGCGCAGCTTGCTGGGCTTGGTCACCACTTCTCACTTCAAGGGGGAGTGTTGAAATTTGTGAAGTGGAAGTGGGTGACGGGACAGGCCGCGCGGCCTGTGCGGACAGCTTTGGCGGACTGGGCGGACTGGGCGGACTGAGGTTTGCGGCCTGGTGAAAAGTCTGGTGGAAGCCGGCTGTGTTCTGAGCGGGTTGTTGCATGGAGTCTGCGGTTTGGTGCGGCCTGGTATCTGCGGATAGAGAGGCTTGCGGACTGGTGCTTTGCTCAGTGGTCGCGGGTGCAAGCTTGTGCTGAAAGGCGGGTTGGTTCGAGTTCGCGGGAAGCCTTGCGGACTGGTGTGTCCGCGGTTTGGGCTGTTGCGGACTGGGCCTTGAGCTTGGCTGAGGCCTTGTCGAGCTCAGGTGTTACAGCAGGTCTTGTTGTGGAGACCGGTTGGCGGACTGGTGTTTGGAGTCCGGGAGGAAGCTGCTGTGTTGGACAAGTGCGAGGAGCTCGCGGACTGGTTGCGGTCTGTGCTAGGGTGTTTGGCGGACGGGACTTTGTGTCCGCCATGCTCGCACTGGCCCTTGATGGTTTTGGACTTGGTCACACTTGGTGTCAAGTTCATGGTGTCCGCCGTATCCGCGAAGTCCGCTGTGACCGGGCGGACTGTTGCTGTTTGCCTTTGGTCGTGGACTTGTGGCGGATTGAGGTGTGGGTCTTGCGGACTGCCTCGGGTTGGTGCGGACAGCCATTGAAGAGGGTTTGCTGTCCTGAAGCAGTTGGAGCTTTGCGGGCTGGTGCCTTGTCCGCTTAGCTTAGGCGGACTGGAGAGGGTTCGTCATTGGTTGCCTAGCTCCTGGCGGTTTCCTTGGTATCCGGCTAAGTCCATGCGGACTCAGCGGACGGTGGTTGTGTTCGCGCGGACTGAGGGTGGTGTCGCTATCTCTTGGGCGGTGACCACACTCCTCACCTTGCCTATAAATAGGACCCCCCTGGCACATCTACAAAAACCTAAGTAACGTGAGTGAACAGTAAATTGGGTTGGGCGAGTGCTGCGGTCTGTGTTTTCCAGTCCGCGCGGATTGTTTCAGGCTGACGGTTTGCTGTGTGCAGGTCGCGCGGATAACTTCAAGGAGCCAGGAGTTTGGCTGTGACTTCGGTCAGTGCTTGGAAGTGTGCGGTCTCTGCGGACTCAGCAGGAGGTCGCTCTGCGGCTTATCAGTTCTGTTTCAACTTTCCCAGCGTCAATAACCTGTCCGCCGGTTTCAGGCGGGTATGGGGAGTTCCTCTGTTCGGGTTCAACAGGAGGCGAATAACGGTGTGTCCGCGCAGCCTCGCGGTCTCGGCGGACTCCGTGGTATTCGGCGGATTGCAGCATAGCTTGGGCGAGCTCAGCGGTCTCGGCGGTCTCGGCGACCTCGCGGTCTCGGCGGACTGGAGTGCTGTCCGCCCGGCTTGTTTTTGGTTTCTTTCTGTTTCCAGCTGTAATACTAGCGAAATCATGTCTCGCTATGTATGCCTCGGATTGTAAAGAAGTGAATGCATAATAAGACCTTCTTGTGCTTCCATTGTTTTGTTGGGTGCAACCTCTAGTCCTTGGGTTTTCCGCAGGTTCAGCGTGCGAACTGGGTAGTTCCGAAGATATTAATTTGGCGTTTGGGCTATCTTGCTTGACCACGTTGAGAAAATTTAACACTCTTTGAATGTCTTAATAACACATCTACTATATAAATAACTGGAACCTGACATCTGCGAATGAGAAGAAAAAATAAAAGAAGCTCAAACAATATTACAACTGAAAACAATACAACATTACAATTGTAATATAACTAGAATCAAACTGAAATGTAACTTGAATAAAAACAAGAACAGTTGGAATTAAAAATATAGTACCTGCAACTATAAGCGCAAGTGAAATGTAACTACAATTGGAATTAAACTGGAAGATAACTACAGAACAACTACAATTATGGTGAACACTACAAAAGAAACTACAATTGGAATGGAAATGAAAATCAATATTTTATACCTTGAAGGAGTAGTAATGACAACCTCCGGTAATGAACGTGCTCCAGATGGAACTGAAAATCCGTTGGATCTGAAGACCGATTTTTCCGGTAATGGCGGAAATGAAATTGGAAGCACTGATTTTTCCGCCCGAATCAACGCGCTAGGGCGAGTATGGTGGAGTTCCGGAGTAGAAACAGAGACCTCCAGTTGCTTCCGCCGTGAAGGGGGAGGGGGAGACCTCCGGTTGTTGGATTTCTGTCGTAACCCTAGGAATGCACAGCGAGAGACGAGGAAGGAGGAGAAAATTCAAAATAAAATTTTTGCGAGATGGGGGGGGGGGGGGAGAAAGAAGAAAGATGAGCCCCATGAGTTAAGAACTATTTATTTGGGCACGAGAGCATGGTACAAGTTTGTACCTAAAAATTTCCCATGGTTGAGTATTTATTGTTGTGAGCTCAATCTCATGGCTGTAATTTTGCAAGAAAATTATTTTATTATACATAATATTAAATTTTTAATGTAAATAGTTGACAAAATCATAATTACAGTAGTGGCCTAAAAATAGAGGTCCACCACACTCTGATGATAGGTACGAGTTCTCTAGTAAAATTAACATATGACTGCACCATTACATAACATAGGTAATCAAACAACTAGATTTGAGGACGGCTTAAATTTAAGAGGTGGTGCAAGCCCACGTCCAAGCTAGGGCTTAGATCAAAGTCCCACGTCCAAGCCGGGGCCGGTTAGGCGGAGGCCTCCCGAGCGTTGGGAGGTCGAGCGACAGCCAACCTCATTGGGGCCGGCCGAGCAGAGGCCGTCGAAGCGTCGGGGGGCCGATCAACGTTTGGCCTCGCGGGGGCCGGTCGGGCAGAGGGCGCCTGACCGTCGGGCGACCTACCGGCGACTGGACTCATCGAGGTATGTTGGGTCGACCTCGCGGGTGTTGGCCGCGCGGAGACCGCCCGAGCGCCGGGCGGCCGAGCAGCGGCCGACCTTACGGGGGCCGGCCGGGCGGCAGAGCGGAGGCCGCCTACGCACGGCGGCCAGGGAGAAGGCGGCGGCCGGCCGCGGGCGTTTGGAGCAGTTGTCGGGATCGCGCACACAACGGTTGGGATTGTGCACGTGGTGTTTAACGCGTGGATCAGGTGTGTGGATTGCGCACATGGTGATTTCTCACGTAACTCTCTTTTGGTTAGTGGGGGAAATGAGAATTTCAGCTATTCGCAGCTCAGAATTTCTATAAATTGTGGGTAACCGCATCAATTGTTTACCGATAAGAATGATGCATGCACACGGCTCTGTCCAGTCGCTAGAGCTGAGAGTTAAAAACCGAAGCCGCAAAATTACAAAACCGCATCAGACCGTGCCAATTTTAAACCTCACCGAACGGTTGGTTGTGGCGTGGTTTAATTCATTGGTTGCAAAACCACATATTTTGTGATGCGGTTTTGGTGGTGCAAAAAAAGATTCCAAACCGCATCATTGTCTAATCAAATCACACGATTTTGGTGAGGTCCGATTGTATTCAGTCCATAACCAATCCCTTTTAATACGATTGTAATTTGAGTTCAAATCACGCCAAATGACACCAATTTCACATGACCGCACGCGCAAAAGTGCACGACATTGGATAGGGAATTATTGACCCGATCTCGTTTGGAATCAGGACCCTTTAGACAAGTTTGAGGAAGAAGACATATTTTGAGGCATTTCAAGTTTCTGGACGGATAATATTAATTTAATGAGAGTTGATGCTCCAGGAGTGAGGGAGAGTCTTTGGGACTTGGTGGATCCATGGGAGTTAAAGTGCACCGCCTGCATTTTATCGTAGTGTGGGCATCCAACGGTCCGCAAGATACCCGCACATATTTCAAAGCGAGTTGAAACGTGCTCGCTTTGAGATGTGTGCGGACATCCACACGAGCCGTTGGATGACCGAACTTCACTGTAAAGTGCACAGGTTTATTTTACTCCCCCCAACTCCGAAAAAATTTTAAGTGAGTTACTCTCACCTATTTCTAGGTGAAGAAGTAAATATTGATCGTTGATCTGATATCTTACAGCCCATACATTATTAAATACTGACTGTTAATCAGTATTTGAATAAATCATGTTATTTTTGCAGGAAATCAACGGCTAATATTTACTCCTGCACTCTTTAGGTGAGAGTAATGCACACGGTATTTTTTCCCCAAGTCCAGACTTGATCCAGACTTGGTGGGATGCTGATTATTAATTTTTTGCTGTCGGGAAAATGAGGAGCGGCAGTGGCCCGCGGCGGCGTTTTGGGGGCACTGGTGGCCATCCTTAGTGTACATAATCTTGAGAATCCACATTACTTTAGAATGAGGGAAGGAGAAGGATTGTTGGAAGAGCTGTTTCCAAGAATATTCAGAATCTGCTACATCTCTCTCTCTCTTTTTCTCTCCCTCTGTGCAAATCAAAATTTGGTTGGACACTTAGGCTTCGTTTGAGGGATTTATTTTCAGCGATCAAGCGGTTATGACCGCATGAACCGAACCTTAATTTATGTCCTGTTCATGCGGCCGTAACCGCTTGACTGGTGAAAATAAATTCTCTCAAACGGAGGCTTAATGCTGTTTTCCGCCGGCAAAAGGTGGGGGCGGTGGTGGCCTACAACTGCCCTCCAGGGCACTAATAACCGTCCTTAGTGGTGCCTGCGAATCTTCAGAAACCATATATTCCAAAGCATAGAGAGTGAAACCGGAGGAGAATAAGAGAGTGGAATCTCAAGTGGAAAAAAAAACTTTATTTGATGAGCTGCTCCCCAGATTCCAGATTGGACTGGAGTCCTCTCGCACTCCGGCCATTTTGACCTAAGTCTGCTGCTTTTCTCCTTTGTTGTGACCGTTATTTGATGTGAAATATTTTATTCTATTTTAGTTGTAAGGTACAGTACTGGTTTTAAGGTAACTGTGCTTGTCAAGGGGTGGGCGTGTCTATGTTTAGGCTTTGTTTGGGGGAACCAAAAGGTATCCATTCTGGTTCGGGATGGAGCCCGGCGGTAAATGGAGGTCTTTTCCTCTCCGATGGACAGTGGAGCACCTCAAGAAAGTTTCTTCTTTCTTGTCGTGCCGCGCATATTGTTGAAAATCATAATGCTATAATGCTGAAATTAATTTTGAGCAGAAGACAAGAAGACACCGTGAAGATGATCAAGTCAGAGAAGATGAAGACGAAGCAACACATTGAAGGCGTACCTGTTGCCGATGCGTCATTCCATCCTTGTCCATATGTGTGTGTGTGTGTTATACCAAATTAATCTGATGTATGGAATGAAGAATGTATTTCCGGAATTTCCTTCTAGTTCATCCCACCTTTGTTTTTCCTTTTTGCATTTTCTATCACTGACACATATTGCTTGGAGGTGCCTCCGACTTCCATTGGTCTGGTGGGATATGGAGACGTATTGATGCCGCATACACACCATTATTATGATTGGCTCAATCATGTGAAGATTGGCGGAATTATGATTTTATTTGTGTTGCGGCCAACTCAACACTCCCGGTAGGCCGGACAAAAGTAGGATGTCTTAGTCCGGGAGCGGTCGAACGACGAACGCGCATACAGTCATAGAAAATAGATGACAAGACAGTTTTTAATGTGGAAAACCACGGAAAGAGGTGAAAAACACGTGGCGGATCTGTGCCCCCCAAACTTTCACTAGTTTGGGTTTTGATACAGAGCTTTTTAAAGAATGCGAGGGCAATATGCTGCTCGTTATAATTATTAGAGAGAGAAAAGAGAGAGTTCTGGGCTCGGAGGGTGACAGACTACATCTCACTGAGCTAATTCTATTTCCCGCTACAATAGGGAGCTTCACACTCTGAATATTTTAGAGTCTTTGACTGTTGCTTGGAGGTGGGAGCAGCTGTCTTTGCTTGTCCTGACACCGACTGCTTTGAAGCTTGAGCGGCGCTTTCAATGCACCTTATCCTCTGTGGCTTGTTTCCTGTCGTATTTGGAGGAGTCTGAAGAGTTGGTCTCGTCAGCTACTGATATGCTTGTTCCTGAGTTGAGAGTGTTGAGTGCTTATAGCAATCCTAGTAGCGGTGCGTTCAGAGACAAACTTGGAGTGGTTTTGAGAGCAGAGCGCGCGACAATGCACTTGGAGCGATCTTGAGAGCGGAGCACACGATGACGCACTTTGAGAGATCTTGAGAGCAGAGCGCACGACGACGCACTTGGAGCGATATTGAGAGCGAAGCGCACGACGACGCACTTGGAGCGATCTTGAGAGGGGAGTGCGTGATGATGTACTTGGAGAATTGTTCACACTAAGGGACGCACGCAAGGGGGAATGCACACAAGGAGGAACATGCGCACGGAGAGATGTGTGCATGTTGGAGGAGAGATACACGCAAAGGGGGAGAGCACGAGAGGAGGAACATGTGCACAGAAGGACATGCACAAGTTTGCGGAGAGACGCGCGCAAGGGAGAGCGCACACAAGGAGGAACACGTGCACGAAGGGAACTATATCAATTGGTGATGAGAAGTGAAAGAACTTTATAGTTAAGCATGCTTGGATGAGAGTAGTTCTGGGATGGGTGACCTCCTGGGAAGTCCCTGAAAGGGCGCTTAACTGGATCACTTCTCGTTGAAGGGAGGTTGCGGCCTCCAATAACCCGCCAGTGCGACTGAAGAGGGGTTGGGGTGTACGGCCTGCAGACCTATTGAGGCTGAACTCTTTTGAGCGTGGTGCTTGGGGTGCCGAAGGTCGTCCTTTCGAGCCGTGGGCTGGACAAGCCATTACATAAGGGACATATTGTGAGCAAGGAGTGGTGTGCGCGAGATGTACATAGGATTTTATGCACGCATGACAGAATATGCACAACGTGCATTATGTCTACGTAGGTCGCAATGTGTGTGGTGCGTGCGCTATGCGAACTCCTGGGAAGTCCCTGTAGGGGCACTTAACTGGATCACTTCTCGTCGAAGGGAGGTTGCGGCCTTCAATAACCCTCCAGTGCGACTGGAGAGGGGTTGGGGTGTATGGTCTGCAGACCTGTTGTGGCTGAACCCTTTTGAGCGTGGCACTGGGGGTGTCGACGGTTGTCATTTCGAGTCGTTGGCTAGGGAGACCGTTACAAAGGGGTGTATTGTGTGCCGGGAGTGGTGTGCGCGGGATGTACATAGAATTTTATGCACGTATGGCGGAATATGCGCAACGTGCATTATGTCTACGTAGGGCGTAATGTGTATGGTGCGTGTGCGAGGTGCGATATGTGCAATGGATAATGTGTGCAATGTGCAATATGAGTAATATGTGCAGTGTGTGGGGGGCGTAATGTGCTCAGTGCGTAATGTGCGCAATGCGCTTAGCTTTTCTTGGAATAGGTTGTTTTTTGTATGAGGTACCTGCAAGACTAGGAGGTAAAGATTCCCCACATGGTGGTGTGGGTGCATCGTTGCGATGTAGCTTGCCTTGGCATTGAAGGTCTTTCCGAGGATATGCATTCTGACGTTCATGTCGAGAAATAGCTTCTGCATTTGTACCTTTGTTCTTGTGCTCATACTTTGTAGAGGCTTTGTACATTATTAGCGACACTTTGGATGCTGCTTTTATGATGGTAGGTATGGAGATATGTCTTATCTTTCATTATTGGAAGGCACTAGCCGCCAAATGGGGTAAGCCCCTTACAACATTAGGTGTAGATCTTGCGACCTTATCTATTGTTTGGCGGACTCCATTCGCACAGGGGGGGGGGGGGGGTGGACCCAGGTGACAACAGGCATAGGTCTTACGTGTAACACCCAAATCCCAAATTTGGGTTCAGGTTGAGTTACACGGCCTGGGACACGGGCGTGTCCCAGGCCGTGTCCTGCTCGGTATGGGTGAGCAGCCTGTCGAGTGGTCGACGAAATGCATTCGACGAACTTTTTGAGGGGGAACACGCCCTGCGATACGGGCGTGTCCGAGGCCGTGTCCTCCTCTGGTCGACGAACTTCGTTCGACAAAATGCACGTTGGAGGCATGTCTGTAGCCGTGTAAGGGCACACGGCCTGTGACACGGGCGTGTCACATGGCCGTGTCCTTCTCTGGATTTGGCCAGGGAAGTGAGGCTTGGTGAACACGGGCATGTCCCAAGCCGTGTCAGGGCACACGGACTGTGACACGGGCGTGTCACATGGCCGTGTACTATTCTGGATGAGTCGGTTGTGTGCTGCTTCAGGTACACGGCCTGTGACACGGGCGTGTCCCAGGCCGTGTCAGCCAAAAAATAGAGCTTTCAGGGAATTTTGTAGCCTTACATTTCCTTCCTCTAGGATCTGAGGGCCCAAGCTTCTCCCTGATGTGTTAAAGTCAGGACTTGAGAGAGAGAATCTCACTTACCTTGGGCCATTCTCTTTCTACAAGAGCTAGAGAGAAGGGAAAGCAAGGAGGAGGAGGAGGAGAGAGGAGCCGGCCACCGGTGGAGCTTCCGAGTTCCGAATCGCGATCCGAGGCCAGCTTTGTGGAGGCAAGGCTGCTGCGGCGCTCTCCAACCGGCTAGGGTTCCATGGCTTCAAATAGGTCGTCAAGGGTAACGATATTCCTTCTTGGACATGTGAAGTCCTTCTTTTGGCATGTGCATGGATTTCCCCCACCAGAGGGTGGATTGCGGAGGGATATCCTTTGGGTTGATTCTTGGAATCTCCACTAGTCTTGAATATAGATCCGGAAATGTTTAGTACGAAATAGGCATGCTGTGCGAAGCCCATCTGGACAGGTTGGTCTGGATTGGTGATGTTTCATTTGCACACCAGAGAAGACTCCATGGTTAACCGTGTAGTTTATGGTGTAGATGAGTTGGACCTGTGAAGGGTAGTAGTAGGGAGTACTGAAGTGGTAGTCCAGGAAACGACCCTTGTGATGTTTGTGAGTTCAATGGGTTGTGCCTGTGAAGGATAGTAACATGAAGTACTGGAGTGGAAGTCCAGGAAAATACCCGCAAGTGCTTGTGTTGTGTGCTATGACAAGACAAGTTTTCTGGCACTACAGGATGCTGCAGGGTTTGGACGGAGTCGGGTGCAAAAAGTGAGTTCTGCTGAACCTGCTAAGCGATCGTGAAGGACGCTAGCATGAACTCCCCTTGTTGATAGTAAAGCCAGTCCTTAATGGACATTGTGGCTCATGTGAAGCCAGTCCGTGGTGGACAGTGTGGCTATTGTGAAGCCAGTCCTTGGTGGATAGTATGACTATTGTGAGCTTGATGAGCTCTTGAAAAGGCCTCGTGCCGAACAGGAAAGGTGAAACCGACCCGAGCCTTAAATTTGGCCTCGATTACATTGGTATTCAATGATGGCAAGGCGACTTGAGCAACGTGGGGTGGCTGATCCGTACCTGCGTTATGTCCGTCCGACTTGAAGACCTGAAAGTGCGGTCAGTTGGAGCACATAATAAGAGTCTTAGGCATGCACACCAGAAAGACTAAATGCTCAATTTTACTGCCGGGTTTCGGACCTGGAATGGTGGTGGGACCCTGGTTCGCCGGTACACCAAGAATGTGCCCTGAGTGCATGAATCGTCGGGCCGCGTGGCTGATGGTTGTGATTGATTGTTTGTGTGTGAGAGCAGAATATGTGGTATATATCTGCCTGTGAATTGTTATTTCTGCAAGGAAGGAATACCACTGCCCCGGGAAAGGGGTAGGGTCGTTATAAATTGATTAGCGGAATGCTGACCGTTGCCTTGTTTGCCACCGCTTGGTGGGCTTTCCTTGTGCAGGTGCTGGAGAACCAATCGGGACATATAAGGGCTGAAGTCCCTGCTGCTGCTGCTGCTAGCCCTTGAAGGCTAAGAAAAGAATATTGTGTTTTGTTCATGTGTGGCCGGTCTGTGCGTCGATGTTTGGAATCCACACTCGTGTAACTGTAAGGTCATAAGGCCAAACAATATTGTATTTGCTGTACATTCCTTCGAGAGTTTATATATAAATGTGTTTGTTTATATGTATGGTGGACATTCATGGTTGGAGTTCAATATTATTGTTAAAATCTTCCGCTAGCATGCTCTGAGTTAGGGTGCGATTGTATTTTGGTATTAACCTGTGACTTCCCCACCTATTTTGTGGTATATGGTGTGGGGCCCCGGCCGGACCTTCTATTATATGCTGTATGAACGGATGGAGTCGTTACATTTTGCTATCAGCCTGTCTCGGTCTTCCTCTTTCGAATTCATGGTCGAATTCTTTTGTGGGGGTGGCGAGCACCTGTTAGTGCGAACCACATTAACACTAATGAACTCGTGAACGTCCACTTAGGAAATGCAAATACACTTGTTTGAGGAACCTGCGCGTTCCTAAATTGTTGTTATTGCTTGTGCGAGGTCGCTAATGTGTGTCTTGTTCACCTATAGGTGACGTGTAGTGGTGCTGGGCAGTCGGAGCCCCAACATTCTGATGAGAGTACAACACCAACTGAGGTGCCTACACCTCCCCCTTCTGCGGAAACTGTCCGCTTAGTTGCTGAGGCACTGTTTGCAATGATTCAAGCACAACCTACTGGGCAGGCGCAAGGGCAGGCATAGCCGACATTGAGACCAGAATGGGTTGGTGTAAGGCCAGAACCTGTTGAGGCTGTTGATACTCGAGCAGCTGAACGACAGTTGAAGCAGTTCATGAGCTTCAATCTTCTTACGTTTACGGGTGTGGGATCCCCTACACAGGTGGAGGTTTGGTTGTCGCGTGTCAAGCGTATATTGACGGCGATCAGGACGGAGGAAGATCAAAAGGTCACCTTGGCCACCTTCTTATTGGAAGGAGAGACTCGGCTATGGTGGGACGAGATCAAATTATACCACTTAGCGGGCAGGCAGTTAACACAAGTTTCGATTAAGGAGTTCTTGCGATGATTCCTGGCAAAGCACCTACCAGCGGCATAACGCATTGCCATGGAGAATGAGTTCCAATGGCTAACGCAAGGAGAAAGTAATTTTGAGATGTACCTGCATGAGTTCACAAGGTTGGGACGTTATGCAGGCTCTATCTTCGCCGATGAGCAAAGGAAAACCAATAGATTCTATGAAGGATTGCGGGATGAGTTGCGATTCCTACTCTCGAGTTCGATGAACCAAGGGTTTCAGGCGTTGGTCGATACCGCGTGTGCGCTGGATAAAGATATGAAGCGGGTGCAAGGAAAAAGGTCCTTGGCTGTAACGAAGCCAAAGTTCAAAGCGCCCCGTCCTGGGAAGTAGTATTATTAAAAGAAATGGGGCAAGAGGTTTAAGCCTTCTAGGCAAGCTCCTTCAACAGTTTTGTCGGGGGCAACGTCGAGGCCAGAGACTCGTACCTGCTTTACTTGTGGTAGAGTGGGGCATATAGCCCGTGACTGTCGGGTTGTTCCACCAAATGGTGAGAAGAAGATGGGAGCATCTTATGCTGAGAAGGGAAATGCAGTGGTGGAGTCCTCTGCATCCCAGGTGCAGCCCCGAGTCTATAACCTTGGCCAGCAGGAGGCCATAAAGCAAAGTGATGTCGTCACAGGTACGATTTAAGTTATCAATTACTTTTCCTATTGCATGCTTTGTGTGTAGCTTGTGTGTGATGTGGTTGCCACAGGCCTTGTTATGATTCAGAACACGCTGGCGAGAGCATTATTTGATATAAGTGCTTCACATTCATTTCTGTCTAAGGACTTCGTAGTTCGCATTGGAGTATCTAGTCATGTGAAGACAGATAACGTAAGGGTGTTATTACTAAATGGATGTTTGATGCTTGCGAACAAGGCTTGCGATGTGGAGGTGCAAATAGGAAGTCGGGATTTCTGTTTGAACGCATCTGTGCTGCCGATATCAGAATTTGATGTGATCTTTGGTATGGACTGGCTCGCGGAGCAGCATGCCTTTATTGATTGCAAGTCAAAAGAGATCACACTGGGCCAGAATACTGAGCTTGAGACTAAGTTCACGGGTATGCAAGGAGTGAGATGGACTCTGATGTCTGCACTCCAAGTCGTCAATGCTATTCGGAAGGGCGCAGAAGTATTCTTCACGATGATTCAAGATGTTGAGCCAAAGGCTAGTGTGAGTGATGTTCCAATTGTATCAGAGTTTGCTGATATGTTTCCTAAGGATCTTCCTGGGCTACCACCCCAACGAGAGATCAACTTCACGATTGAGCTGGTGCGAGGTGCGAAACCTGTGGCCCGCTCGCCATATCGCGTAGCGCCAAAGGAAATGACTGAATTGAAAGTCCAATTGTAAGAGTTGCTGGAGCAGGGATATATACGCCCAAGTATGTCACCTTGGAGCGCACCTATTCTTTTTGTGAAAAAGAAAGATAGTGGTTTGCGGTTATGTATTGATTATCATGAATTGAATAAGCTGACAGAGAAGAACAAGTATCTGATTCCACGGATAGATGAATTGTTCGATCAGCTGGTGGGATCAACCGTCTACTCCAAATTGGATTTGAAATCTGGATATTACCAATTAAGGATTAGGGAAGGTGACATTCCCAAGACCGCATTTGGAACACGATATGGTCATTATGAGTTCACTATAATGCCGTTTGGGCTATGTAATACACTATCAGTGTTCATGGACCTGATGCACCGAACGTTCCGAGAGTACTTAGAACTGTTTATGATTATATTCATTGATGATATCTTGGTGTATTCTCAATCGGAAGCTGATCATGCAAACCACTTGCGATTGGTGTTGCATACCTTGCGGAGGAATAAGCTCTATGCCAAGTTCTCAAAGTGTGAGTTTTGGCTGTCGTCGGTGGCTTTTCTTGGCCATGTGGTAAGTGGAGAGGGCATAGCAGTGGATCCGTCAAAGATAAAAGCCATACAAGAGTGGCCGGTGTTGTCTTTGGTGGCCAATGTCAGGAGTTTCCTTGGATTAGCATGCTACTACAGACAATTTATGGAAAACTTCTCGCGGATCGCTTTGCCTCTAACTACATTGACGAGGAAGGATTAGAAGTTCGTTTGGACGTCGGAGTGCGCACGAGCTTTTGAAGAGCTAAAGAGTCGTTTGACCACGGCGCCTGTGTTGACATCACCGTGTGGTACAGACGACTATGAGATTTATAGTGATGTGTTAGGGAGCAGCTTAGGCTGCGTTATTCTGCAGTTTAGAAAGGTGATTGCTTATGGATCACACCAGTTGAAAGTGCATGAACGAAATTATCCCATCCACGACTTAGAGTTGGCGGTGGTGATCCGTGCGCTTAAGTTATGGCAGCATTATCTATATGGCATAAAAGTGGTATCTTTACGGACCATAAGAGCCTAAAGCACTTGTTGGATCAGAGGGATCTTAATATACGACAACGAAGGTGGATGAAGTTTCTTGGGGACTACACCTTTAATATTAATCATACTCCCTGGAATGGAAACGTGGTCGTTGATGCCTTGAGTCGTAGGACTCCGTCAAGGGCAAATTGATTGCAGATTCATGATGAGCGTCTTATCCAGGCATTGGAAGCGTTAGAGATTTCTTGAGTTGACAAGAATTCCACAACTGATGCATGCTTGAACTGAACGGAGGTACAATATGACCTTGCAGACAGGGTTCGACAAGCAACGGAGCTGGATGAAAGTCTCCAATGCTATGCAAAGGATGGGCTAGATGGCCAATTCTCCTGGGATAACGGCCTTTTGCGGAAAGAGGGTCGTTTGTGCGTCCCGAGTATGGGTAAGCTGATAAAAGAATTGTTGTATGAAGCTCACTTTACAAAATACTCAATTCACCCTGGGAGCACAAAGATGTTCACGGACATGAAAAAGTTGTTCTGGTGGCTAGGACTAAACAAAGATATAGCTAATTATGTGGCTAAATGTCAAACTTGTGTTTTGATGAAAGCATAATGCTAGAAGCCCGGAGGTTTCTTAAAGTCGTTACCGATTCCGGAATGGAAGTTTGATGATATTTCAATGGATTTCGTGCACGGGTTGCCGAGGTCTCAACGCGGGAATGATTTAATCTGGGTGATTGTAGACCGGTTGACGAAAGTGGCTCATTTCCTTCCGAACAAGCGGGACGATTCAGTGGAAAGCCTAGCAAACTTTATGTTGAGCAGATTGTACGCCTACACGGTGTTTCTCGTAGCATCATGAGTGACCGTGATGGGCGATTCACATCGAATGATTGGAGGCTAATCCATCAGTTGTTGGGAATGAAGTTAACATTCAGTACGACCTTTCATCCCCAAACGGATGGCCAGACTGAGAGGACCAACAGAACAATGGAGGATATGCTCCGAATATGCGCCCTAGATTTTGGTAAGAGATGGGAAGATCATCTCTATATGGTGGAGTTTGCCTACAACAATAGCTACCAAACGAGCATCGGTATGACACCGTTTGAAGCTTTGTATGGTCGTAAGTGCTATACACCGTTAGCTTGGGCAAAAACAGTCGAATCCAAACTATATCAGCGTAAAGAAGTCGATGAAGCTACCTCGACGATACACTCTATTCGGGAGAGGATACTGATAGCCCAGGATCGACAAGCAAAGTACTACAACACCAAACACCGGAATGTGGAGTTCGCGGTGGGCGATTGAGTATATTTGAAGATTAAACCCTTCAAAGGCGTGTCCAAGATTCGACGTCTGAAAAAGTTAAGTCCGAGACATCTTGGTCCGTTTGAAGTGGTGGAGCGAATTGGGAAAGCTGCCTATCGGCTAGCTCTTTCAGCAGAACTAAGTGGATTACATGATGTGTTCCACATATCTGTACTTCGAAAAGCCGTCAAAGATCCAGCTCAAGTGCTCAAGAACGATCGTGTGTCAGTTGAGTATGGGCTAACGACAAAGGTTAGGCCCATTCAGATCGAGGATAGAGCCGATAAACAATTGCGAAACAAGACAATCGGGATGGTCAAAGTCCGGTGGGACAACTGTGGCCGTGAGGAGCTAACATGGGCGCGAGAGCAGACCATGCGAGCTGAATTTCCCGAGCTGTTTGTGTAAACTATTGTGCAGTGCATGTCAAGGTGTTTTAAACTTTTGGGAAGTTATAATATTTTTCTTTTGGTTTCCTTACTGTGCGCAAAATTCAGGACGAAATTTCTTGTAAGGAGGGGAGGGTTGTAACACACCAAATCCCAAATTTGGGTTCATGCTGGGTTACACGGCCTGAGACACGGGCGTTTCCCAGGCCGTGTCCTGCTCGGTATGGGTGAGCAGCCTGGCGAATGGTCGACGAAATGCGTTCGATGAACTTTTTGATGGGGAACACGCCCTGCGACACGGGCGTGTCCGAGGCCGTGTCTTCCTCTGGTCGACGAACTTCGTTAGACGAAATGCACACTGGAGGCGTGTCTGTAGCCGTGTAAGGGCACACGGCCTGCGATACGGGCGTGTCATATGACCGTGTACTTCTCTGGATTTGGCCAGGGAAGTTTGGCTTGGTGAACACGGGTGGGATACGGGCGTGTCCCAAGCCATGGCAGGGCACACGACCTGTGACACGGGCATGTCACATGGCCGTGTACTATTCTGGATGAGTCGGTTGTGTGCCGCTTAAGGTACACGACCTGTGACACGTGCGTGTCCCAGTCCGTGTCAGCCAAAAAATAGTGCTTTCAGGGAATTTTGTAGCCATTCATTTCTTTCCTCTGGCATCTGAGGGCCTAGGCTTCTCCTTGCCATGTTAAAGCTAGGACTTGAGAGAGAGAATCTCATTTACCTTGGGCCATTCTCTTTCTACAAGAGCTAGAGAGAAGGGAGAGCAAGGAGGAGGGGGAGGAGAGAGGAGCTGGCCATCGGTGGAGCTTCCGAGTTCCGAATCTAGATCCGAGGCCAGTTTTGTGGAGGCAAGGCCGCTGCGGCGCTTTCCAACTGGCTAGGGTTCCATGGCTCCAAAGAGGTCGTCAAGGGTAACGATCTTCCTTCTTGGACATGTGAAGTCCTTCTTTTGGCATGTGCATGGATTTCCCCCACCAGAGGGTGGATTGAGGAGGGATATTCTTTGGGTTGATTCTTGGAATCCCCACTAGTCTTGCATATAGATCAGGAAATGTGTAGTACGGAATAGGCATGCTGTGTGAAGCCCATCTGGACAGGTTGATCTGGATTGGTGATGTTTCATTTGCACAGAGGAGAAGACTCTGTGGTTAAACGTGTAGTTTATGGAGTCAATGGGTTGGACCTGTGAAGGGTAGTTGCAGGGAGTACTGGAGAGGTAGTCCAGGAAAAGACCCTTGTGATGTTTGTGAGTTCAATGAGTTATGCCTGTGAAGGATAGTAACACAGAGTACTGGAGTGAAAGTCCGGGAAAATACCCGCAAGTGCTTGTGATGTGTGCTATGACAAGATCAGTTTTCTGGCACTGCAGGATACTGCATGGTTTGGGCGGAGTTGGGTGCAGAAAGTGAGTTCTGCTGAACCTGCTAAACGATCGTGAAGGACGCTAGCATGAACTCCCCTTGTTGATTGTAAATCGAGTCCTTAATGGACATTATGGCTCTTGTGAAGCCAGTCTGTGGTGGACAGTGTGGCTATTGTGATGCCAGTCCGTAGTGGACAGTATGGCTATTGTGAGCTTGATGAGCTCTTGAAAAGGGCTCGTGCCAAACAGGAAAGGTGAAACCGACCCGCGCCTTAAATTTGGCCTCGAGTACGTTGGTATTCGGTGATGGCAAGACGACTTGAGCAACGGGGGGTGGCTGATCCGTACCTGCGTTATGTCTGTCCGACTTAAAGACCGGAAAGTGCGGTCAGTTGGAGCGCAAAATGAGAGTCTTAGGCCTACGCGCCGGAAAGACTAAATGCTCAATTTTACCGTCGGGTTTTGGACCTGGAACGGTGGTGGGACCCTGGTTCGCTGGTACACCAAGAATGTGCCCTAACTGCACGAAGCATCGGGTCACGTGGATGACGGTTGCGATGGATTGTTTTTGCGTGAGAGCACAATGTGTGGTATATATCTGCCTGTGAATTGCTATGCCTGTAGGGAAGGAATACCACTGCCCCGGGAAAGGGGTATGTTGAGATTATATTAGCCAGCAGGACA
Organism: Platanthera guangdongensis; assembly: GCA_039583875.1. Taxonomy (NCBI): domain Eukaryota; kingdom Viridiplantae; phylum Streptophyta; class Magnoliopsida; order Asparagales; family Orchidaceae; genus Platanthera; species Platanthera guangdongensis. The sequence continues at coordinate 262,480,935 of CM077153.1, forward strand.
CGTGTGTGTGAGACCGCATGTTTGGGCTTTCCCCATCGCGTTCTAGGTCTGGGTGTTGACCCCGGTGGGCTCCCTTGTGTGGCGGAATATACCCGCGGTCCTGTAGTTGGGGTTAGTCCCACATCGCCTGCAGCAGGCGATCCTTTGTGTTCATGTACCCCCGTCCCCCCTTCCTACAACCTCGTGGTTTTGGGAAGATGTGTGGTGACGGGTGGTTTCCACATGGTATCAAAGCGAGGTTGTCCTGCTGCGGGGGTGTGTTGAGATTATATTAGCCAGCAGGACACGTGTGTGTGGGACCGCATGTTTGGGCTTTCCCCATCGCGTTCCAGGTCTGGGTGTTGACCCCGGTGGGCCCCCTTGTGTGGCGGAATATCCCCGCGGTTCTGTGGTTGGGGTTAGTCCCACATCGCCTACAGTAGGCGATCCTTTGTGTTCATGTACCCCCGTCCTCCCTTCCTACAACCTCGGGGTTTTGGGAAGATGTGTGGTGACGGGTTGTTTCCATAGGGTAGGGTCGTTATAAATTGGTCAGCAGAATGCTGACCGTTGCCTTGTTTGCCACCGCTTGGTGGGCTGTACATGTGCAGGTGCTGGAGAACCAAGCGGGACATATAAGGGCTGAAGTCTCTACTGCTGCTGCTAGCCCTTGAAGGCTAAGCAAATAATACTGTGTTTTGTTCATGTGTGGTTGGCCTACGCGCCGATGTTTGGAATCCATACTTATAAAGAGTATCTGTAAGGCCATAAGACCAAACGATATTGTATTTGCTGTACATTCCTTCAAGAGTCTATATATAAATGTGTCTGTTTATATATATGGTGGACATTCATGGTTGGAGTTCAATATTTTTGTTAAAATCTTCCGCTAGCATGCTCCGTGTTAGGGTGCGATTGTATTTTGGTATTAATCCGTGACTTCCCCGCCTATTTTGTGGTATATGGTGTGGGGCCCCTGCCAGACCTTCTATTATATGCTATATGAACGGATGGAGTCGTTACATTACGACCTTACCTATTATATGGGAGTCGACTGACTGCTAAGGATGGTTGGCCCCAGGCGATGACAGGCGTAGGTCTTATGACCTTACCTATTTGGCGGGCGTCGACTGCTAAGGCGGGTTCACCCCAGGCGACGACAAACATAGGTCTTATGATCATACCTATTTGGTGGACGTCAATTGTCAAGTGGAGTTGGCCCCTGACAACGACAAACATAGGTCTTACGACGTTATCTATTTGGCGGGCACAGTCCACTAAGGGGGGTTGGCCCCTATCGACGACATGTATAGATCTTATGACCTTACCTATTATAGTTTGTTATTTGAAGCATATAAAACAAATGAAATTAGATTATCAATTGTAAAAACATAGTGCTAAATCTTAAACACATAAAGTCGGTTGGGCGAAAAAATAGGTGTTGGCACAATTCTGTGAACGTGGGGGAGCTTTTCTCCTATAATGAATACTTTGGGGGTTTCCCCTGGTCTATTATAGCAGAAGAGTTCCTTCATTATATTAGGTGGCGCTGGCTGATTCGGTATTTTGCTCTGTAAGAATCTTTTTAGAAGCCCTCTACAGAGAAGATGTAACACCCCAAAGTCAAGAGGATCATTTTGAGCAAAATCGGGTTAAGGCATGGGTGACACGGCCTGGGACACGGGCGTGTCCCAGGGCGTGTCAGTTGACACGACCTGCGACACGGGCGTGTCGCAGGGCGTGTCGAGGTTGTGTCGACGATTGGACTTGGTGTCGACGATTTTCGCTCGGCATCGTCGAGAGGGGCACACGGCCCAGGACACGGCCGTGTCGGATGCCGTGTCGAATGCTCGACGAGTGTTACGCGAAGATCGTCGAGTATCGAGTTTCCAGTGAGGACACGGCCTGTGACACGGGCGTGTCACAGGGCGTGTCAGTGGGCGTCAAATTCAGCTCGACGTCTCGGGTTAGGGCGTGTTTGTGGGACACGGGTGTGTCCTGGTGCACACGGCAATGAACACGGGCGTGTGCCAAGCTGTGTGCCAGGCCGTGTGAAGTCTCGGGTTGATTTGGGATTATTTCTGTTGAGGTACACGGCCTCAGACACGGGCGTGTCTGAGGGCGTGTCAGGTACACGGCCGTGACACGGGCGTGTCACACGGGCGTGTACTGGCTGGATTGAGTCGGTTGTCTGCCGCTTAGGGGGACACGGCCTGTGACACGGGCGTGTCACAGGCCGTGTCAGGCCGTGTTCAAGGTTTTCTGGCCAGATCTGAGCCGTTTGTTTCCCTCTTCCTGGATCCAGTGGCTGGGCTTTGTCCAGGTGTTTGGAAGGCCGAGAATTTGAAGATAAATGCTATTATCTTCTTCTCCTTCTTCTTCTTCATTTCCATTCCAAGGGAGAAAGAAGAAAGGCCTAAGGGAGAGAGAAGGGAGGAGTCTTCCAGCTGCTGTAGGAGCTGCGGAGTGCGGAACGAAGATCCGAGAGCGGATTCGTGAAGGCAGAGCCGAGGCGGTGATTTCCATCCGGCTACTCCATGGCGCCGAAGCGATCTTCAAGGGTAACGATCTCCTTCTTGGACATCGAAGTCCTTTCTCTATACATGTGCTTGGAATCCTCCACCAAGAGGTGGATCGCGGAAGTGATTCCTTTGTTGTGTCTGCATTTAGAGCCGGAAATATGAAGTACGGTGTAGGCATGCTGTGTGAAGCCCATCTGGACCGGTAGTCTGGATTGGTGATGTTCATGGGTAAACCGGAGAAGACTCCGTGGCTTTGATGATGTGCAAAACGGATTTCTGTTGTGATGAATGTATGGATGTGATTGTGAGGAGGCTTTGGTGAAGATCCTGGATATGAGATGATCAATTGGTAGCACGCCTGGGGAGCTCGTGATAAACCCGGCCTGTTACACCACTAGGGTGGGTTGATCTAGTTAAGGAAGGGATCGATGGGCGCAATGCTAGGGGAGCCGAGTTAAACCCGGGTTGCTGCACCACATGGTGTGGGTCGATCGGATTAGGAGGGGGATCGATGGGTAGACAATGCCTGGGGAGCTTAGATAAACCCGGCTTGCTACACCACGGAGTGTGGTCGGTCTGCTCTGTTTGTGATGCTGTGAGGATGGACCTCTGAGTGGCTTGGGCAGGATGTCGCCAGCCTGCGAGCTGGTGGACTAGGGCCGGTCAACCAACAAGTTAAAACCTCGAGAGACAGTGGTGTACGACGGTGGATTCCGGTACGCCAAGAAGGTGCCCTGAGTGCACGGAGCGTTGGTGGACTCCAACGTTTGTGATGTGGTGTGTTTGTTAGATAGTGGCATAAAGAGAATGATCCTATGATATGATTTGGTGATGTTTGCTGATGCTTGATGAAAAAGGAAGCACTGTATACAGGGAAGGAACCACTGCCCCGGGTAGGGGGTAGGGTCGTTATAATGGGTCAGCAATGCTGACCGTTACTTTGTTTTCTGTGTTGGCTTGGATGATGACTTGCAGGTGCTGCGGTTTAAGTGGATTGGCTAGCCTGGTGTTCTTAGTCCTTGAAGGCTATGTGAAGAATCGTGGTTGGATTTCATGTGTGGCCGGCCTGCGTGCCGATGTACGAACTTATTGCTATGTAAAGAGGAACTTGTAAGGCCATAAGGCCAGGGTGTGTGAGTTGTATACATTCCTGGTGTTGTTCTATATAAATGTGGTATTTATATGTGGGTGGACATTCTGGTTTGAGTTCATGTTAACAAGAAAAATGCTGTGCTAGAATGGAATGAGTTAAGGACACGCATAGATTTGATTTCCACACGTGATTCCTTCGCTTGTCTGTGCTATATGGCGTGGGGCCCCGCCCGGACCCACCGTTATATGTCATGTGACAGGTGGGGGCGTTACAAAGTGGTATCAGAGCCAGGTTTAGATTGTTTGGGAGGAGAGAACATAATTGAACTCATGAATGTCCACTAGGAATGTATGTCATGCACATGATGTGCGTGCGTGTGTCGTCAATGTACCAGTACCGTTATGATTTGGAAGAATTTAATGGTGTTCTGTACATTGATAGGTGGCGAGGGATGGAGCTGGGCCGTCTGAGCCCCAGCGGTCGGATGAAAGTGCAGCACCCGTGGAAGCGCCGATGCCTCCCTCGGCAGAGGCTATACGGGTGGTAGCGGAGACAGTGCTTGTAGTGTTACAAGCACACCCAACTGGACAGGTAAGACCTGGTGGAAGGCAAGAGCATGCTGCCGAGGTGATGGAAGTGCAAGCGAGTGACGACGCATTGTCACGTTTTATGCACTTTCATCCACCGACGTTTGGTGGAGCGCTTTCCCCAACGCAGGCAGAAGATTGGTTGGCAAGAGTGAAACGGATCCTAACCGCAATCAGGACGGTCGAAGAGCAGAAAGTGATGTTGGCCACCTTTCTGTTAAAAGGCGATGCGCGATTATGGTGGGATGAAATTGAAGTGCACCACTTGGCAGGTCGAGGTTTAATGGAAGTTTCAATGGAGGAATTCTCCCAAATATTTTTAGCCAAGTATGTGCCGGTGTCGCAGAGGATTGCGATGGAAAATGAGTTTCTCCGCTTGGTGCAGGGTGCGCGAGATATTGATACCTACCTGCATGAGTTTACAAGATTGGGGAGATATGCGGGATCGACCTTTGCGGAGGAAGCGCGAAAGACAAATCGGTTTTATGGAGGATTGCGGGATGACTTGAGGTTGGCACTTCCGAGTTCCGTGAGCCAAGGCTTTCAGGCGTTGGTCGATACAGCTCGTGCCTTGGAGAAGGATATGAAGCGAGTACAGGAGAATAAGCGACTGGCAAGGGAAAAGTCTGAGTTGAAAGAATCGGAGTTTCGACGACAAGAGAAGAAAAGATTTAGGCCGGTGGACGTAGCTCCGTCGACTGTTTCTTCGGGGGCGACGTATGGGCCAGGACGTGTGAATACACGTAGATGTTATAAATGTGGGCAGCAAGGACACATTGCAAAATTCTGTTGGAATGTCCCTCCAGGGAGTGAGAAAAAGACAGGTGCGTCATATGAAGAAAAAGGGAAAGCAGTGGCCGAATCATCTGCACCCCGGACGCAACCTAGATTGCATGCGATGGAAGTGCAAGAGCCGCAAAGCTCAGTTGGTGAAATTCAGCCTCGAGCGTTTCATTTATCTTTAAATCGCGAATTTCAAAATCGGGAGGCTGAGCGGAAGTGAACTGTGATGTGAATTATGTCGATGTTGTGAATGTTGTGTAACCTATGTTTTTTATATCAGGTGTGATGAATAATCGCTGATGTGCATCACTTTTGACTGAATCGGGAATCGGATCTTGATGAATCATCCATAATGATGTCTATACATCATGGTTTGGTGCACATAAATCAATTATGTTGTTTTGTTTTGAGGTTTTATGTGGCTGAATGTGCACGAGTGGAAGCTAGGGATGTTTGTGTGTGTTGTCTGTTTGTTCGTGTGTGCGGAGGCTATGAGTTTGTGATATTGCGACCAATTGGATGTTTGGAGTCAAATTTCGAGGACGAAATTATTTGAAGGGGGAGGATTGTAACACCCCAAAGTCAAGAGGATCATTTTGAGCAAAATCGGGTTAAGGCATGGGTGACACGGCCTGGGACACGGGCGTGTCCCAGGGCGTGTCAGTTGACACGGCCTGCGACACGGGCGTGTCGCAGGGCGTGTCGAGGTTGTGTCGACGATTGGACTTGGTGTCGACGATTTTCGCTCGGCATCGTCGAGAGGGGAACACGGCCCAGGACACGGCCGTGTCGGATGCCGTGTCGAATGCTCGACGAGTGTTACGCGACGATCGTCGAGTATCGAGTTTCCAGTGAGGACACGGCCTGTGACACGGGCGTGTCACAGGGCGTGTCAGTGGGCATCAAATTCAGCTCGACGTCTCGGGTTAGGGCGTGTTTGTGGGACACGGGTGTGTCCTGGTGCACACGGCAATGAACACGGGCGTGTGCCAAGCCGTGTGCCAGGCCGTGTGAAGTCTCGGGTTGATTTGGGATTATTTCTGTTGAGGTACACGGCCTCAGACACGGGCGTGTCTGAGGGCGTGTCGGGTACACGGCCGTGACACGGGCGTGTCACACGGGCGTGTACTGGCTGGATTGAGTCGGTTGTCTGCCGCTTAGGGGGACACGGCCTGTGACACGGGCGTGTCACAGGGCGTGTCAGGCCGTGTTCAGGGTTTTCTGGCCAGATCTGAGCCGTTTGTTTCCCTCTTCCTGGATCCAGTGGCTGGGCTTTGTCCAGGTGTTGGGAAGGCCGAGAATTTGAAGATAAATGTTATTATCTTCTTCTCCTTCTTCTTCTTCATTTCCATTCCAAGGGAGAAAGAAGAAAGGCCTAAGGGAGAGAGAAGGGAGGAGTCTTCCAGCTGCTGTAGGAGCTGCGGAGTGCGGAACGAAGATCCGAGAGCGGATTCGTGAAGGCAGAGCCGAGGCGGTGATTTCCATCCGGCTACTCCATGGCGCCGAAGCGATCTTCAAGGGTAACGATCTCCTTCTTGAACATCGAAGTCCTTTCTCTATACATGTGCTTGGAATCCTCCACCAAGAGGTGGATCGCGGAAGTGATTCCTTTGTTGTGTCTGCATTTAGAGCCGGAAATATGAAGTACGGTGTAGGCATGCTGTGTGAAGCCCATCTGGACCGGTAGTCTGGATTGGTGATGTTTATGGGTAAACCGAAGAAGACTCCGTGGCTTTGATGATGTGCAAAACGGATTTCTGTTGTGATGAATGTATGGATGTGATTGTGAGGAGGCTTTGGTGAAGCTCCTGGATATGAGATGATCAATTGGTAGCACGCCTGGGGAGCTTGTGATAAACCCGGCCTGTTACACCACTAGGGTGGGTTGATCTAGTTAAGGAAGGGATCGATGGGCGGCAATGCTAGGGGAGCCGAGTTAAACCCGTGTTGCTGCACCACATGGTGTGGGTCGATCGGATTAGGAGGGGGATCGATGGGTAGACAATGCCTGGGGAGCTTAGATAAACCCGGCTTGCTACACCACGGAGTGTGGGTCGGTCTGCTCTGTTTGTGATGCTGTGAGGATGGACCTCTGAGTGGCTTGGGCGGGATGTCGCCAGCCTGCGAGCTGGTGGACTAGGGCCGGTCAACCAACAAGTTAAAACCTCGAGAGACAGCGGTGTACGACGGTGGATTCCGGTACGCCAAGAAGGTGCCCTGAGTGCACGGAGCGTTGGTGGACTCCAACGTTTGTGATGTGGTGTGTTTGTTAGATAGTGGCATAAAGAGAATGATCCTATGATATGATTTGGTGATGTTTGCTGATGCTTGATGAAAAAGGAAGCACTGTATACAGGGAAGGAACCACTGCCCCGGGTAGGGGGTAGGGTCGTTATAATGGGTCAGCAATGCTGACCGTTACTTTGTTTTCTGTGTTGGCTTGGATGATGACTTGCAGGTGCTGCGGTTTAAGTGGATTGGCTAGCCTGGTGTTCTTAGTCCTTGAAGGCTATGTGAAGAATCGTGGTTGGATTTCATGTGTGGCCGGCCTGCGTGCCGATGTACGAACTTATTGCTATGTAAAGAGGAACTTGTAAGGCCATAAGGCCAGGGTGTGTGAGTTGTATACATTCCTGGTGTTGTTCTATATAAATGTGGTATTTATATGTGGGTGGACATTCTGGTTTGAGTTCATGTTAACAAGAAAAATGCTGCGCTAGAATGGAATGAGTTAAGGACACGCATAGATTTGATTTCCACACGTGATTCCTTCGCTTGTCTGTGCTATATGGCGTGGGGCCCCGCCCGGACCCACCGTTATATGTCATGTGACAGGTGGGGGCGTTACAGAAGACGCCCAATTTCCTTTTCAAGCTCAATACAATCTTCTTTGTTGTGTCCGCGTCCGTGGTGGAACACACAATGTTGCAACTGATCTCCCTTGTTTGGAGCGATTTGCTTGGGCCGCCGGAGTCTAACCTTATCTTGGATTACATAGAGTATGTTGGCTCTGGAGGTATTGAGAGGAGGGCAGTCCTGATGTTGATGGGTTTACGGTTTACCACAATGGTCACTGCTCTTCTTCTGAGGTGACAACTGTTCTTGCTCGTTTTGCTTTGAACATCCATTGAACCGTTGTTGGTGTGCATCAACTACCTCATCTGCCGCAAACTGAGCCTCGACTCGGCGTACAAGGTCGAGGTGTCCGGGGACCATCTCTCTCATTAGTGCTGAGTAGAATCTGCCATGTTGAAGCCCTCCTAGGAGGAAGTCATTCAAAAGTTGGGGGACGACTCCTGAAATCTGTCGTGCTTCAGACGTGAAACAACTAAAAAAGTCTTTGAGGGATTCACCCTCACTCTAACGGATCCCTAAAAGGTAGGAGGGGTCCCGGAGAATCCTGAGATTTGCGATGAACTCGTCAATAAATAGCTGTGATAAATTTGCAAAGTTGTCAATCCCTCCTTCTTTTAGAGAGTAGAACCATGCGCAAGCTTGCCCCTTTAGTGTTGTCAGGAACGCTTTGCATAATAGTTGATCGGGGGCTCCGCTGATCCTCATGACGATGGCAAAATGATCAATATGGTCCAGGGGGTCATCAACTTCATTGAATGTTTTGAGGTTCGAGAACTTAAAGTTGTGATTGGATACGCTAGGACCTCTGGTGCTAATTATGTTCGAGGACGATGAGCAGTATGTCGCTTGTCTTTTTTCTGCTTTTCGGAAATCATAACGCGTATTTCTTCGAGAGTGTGGGAGAGCTCTACTACAAGTTCATTTTCCGTTGCTTCTGTGTTACAATATGGAGACCGGGCGGTCTGACGGCTTCACTTGAGCGGCTTGGAGACCGGGCGGTCTGACGGCTTCACTCTGGCGGCTTGGAGACCGGGCAGTCTGGCAGCTTTTATCCAGCGGCTTGGAAGACCGGGCAGTCTGGCAGCTTGGAGACCGTGCGGTCTGGCGGTCTGCTCTGGCGGCTTGTCTTCTCTTATCAGTGTGGTCGGGCTGTTAAACATCTTTGTAGAACCGCGCGATCTATGCGGTATGGGTTTATCTAGCTACTGGTCCCATAAATGTTTTTAGTCTTACATTGATTATTTGTATTATCTCTCTTCTCCTTCATTCTATAAAAGGGTGGTCATACCTTTGTAATAGATACAATTTTTGAAAATAAAAACTCTGTTGTTGTCCAAATTTCGATTTCACTTTTTTTGTTCACACATGATATCAGAGCACTCGATCTTTTCACTTGATTATGTGAGCGCTTCTGTCCGCCTGGTTTGTCCTCTCATTCTTGCGCCCTGTCCGCGCGGTTTCCTTCTCCTCCTTGTCATTGAACTCTCTGTTCTCGACCCGTCTTCGCAACCTCCATTTTGATTTTGTGCAACCTCATCTTTATTCGCGCGGCTTCTCGCTTTCTTCTTGCGTCCTGTTTTTGCGGGCTCCCTTTCGCTTTGCGATCTGTCTTTGCGACCTGTGCTCGCGAACTACTTTCGTGTGGCTTCTTGCCTGTTCGCGCGAACTGTTACCCGCGCACTGTTGCTTTCGTGCGACCTCTTGTCTATCCGCGCGGCTTCTTTTTCCCTATCTGCCCGGCTTCCTTTATGTCTGCTCTGTTCTTCTCTATGGCTCTCTCTGATACCTCTACAATGAATATTACTCTCGTGGCCCACCCTCTTGCTCCTCCGTCGGGCAATCTTGGAACCATTTCCAAACTTATCGGTTCCAACTACCTGGAATGGAGTGTTTCCTTCACCTTTCTACTTCCCTCATAATGCAAACACCATCATTTCACTGATGACCCACCTCCTCCAGAGTCCGATCTCTTTGATGACTGGGATGCTAACGACGCTCTTCTTTGCAATTGGCTGGCTAAAAGCCTTTCTGATGAGTGCCTCCCCGTCATCCCCCATGATGAAACGGTAAAGGCTATTTGGCTTCATCTTGTCGTTCTTTACTCGAGGGGGCTCAGACGTCTCGTATCTATACTATCTACGTGGACCTCTTTGCACGTCCCTCCACGTCTCCTACTGCCGCCTACCAACAAGTTCAGACTCTTGGAGCCGAAATTCTTCTGAACCATCCATTTGTTGCGGATTTGGCCGAGCAACACAAGTACTTTCAGGAGCTTCTGGTTGTGTGCTATCTTCTACGTCTTCCGGAGTCCTATGACATGATCCGTCAACAGATCCTTTGCGTGGAAGATTCTCCCAACTTGGATGCTACTGCTGCCTGCATCGCTGCTGTTACCTCTATACTTCAGCGTCAGCTGCTATCCTCCCCACCGCTCCCCGACATATATGCTCATCATACTCAACGGGGTGGCTCTGGTGGCCGCATCCATCAATCCGGTGGATGTGGACCTTCCCACTTTCTCTACTCTCACTATGGCCGCACCGGCCATACAATTGATCGTTGTTGGATGAAGCATCCACCTCTTCGCCCATCTGGTGACGCTTCCACCTCCTCTTCGAAGCAGTCTGCCTCGGTGGTCACGTCTTTAGGTAGTGCCCATGTGGTTACTCAAGGTAAATGATTGATTGACTCTAGTGCTACTAATCATATGGCGGGAAATCCTTAATATTTTTATCTTCTAGTAAAACATGATTGGTTGCCCTTGGTCTTCATTGCGGACGGCTCTGCCTCACCGGTCAATAAGATGGGAGTGGTTCAAGTCATGCCGTCTCTTCGCCTGGCGGACACCCTCTATGTGCCCCAATATCCATGTAATTTGTTGTCTGTTACTTCTCTTTGCAAGCAACTACAGTGCTCCATCACATTCACTCCTACTTCTTGTTCTTTCAAGATCCGAGCTCCTAAAGGACAATTGTTACTAGGACTGAGAGCGGCGGTCTCGACTTCCCAGACAATGTATCCACTCTATCCATTTTTTCTTCTTCTACGGATCTTCTACAATGACATCTTCACCTTGGTCATCCTCCTCCACGTCTTCTTCGTCAGCTTCTACCCCATCTACCTATGCACATTCCTCCTCTCAACTGTGACGCTTGTTAGCTTGGCAAGCATCACCGCTCCTCCTTCTCGCCGAAGCAAGGTCGTGGCTCTTCCCGTCCTGTAGAAAGTAGCGAATAAGAGAGAACAAATGGATAAACTTTTGAATAATTGAAATTTTATTATCCAAAAAAGATATCATTTACAAAGGTATGACCTCCCTTATATAAAATGGAGGAGATAAGAGAGAGTATACAAACAATGTAAGACTAAATATTTACAGTACTGAGCGGCTAGAATAAAGGAGACCGCACAGGCTGCGCGGTTAGACAGATGGGTTAACCGCTCGGCAACTCCAGCAGGATAGAACAGGCCGCAATGGGAGACCGATAGACCGCCCGGTCTCCAGGCTTCAGAGTGAGACCGCCAGACCGCTCGGTCAACAAACCGCTGGATCAGACCGCTAAGCCGCCCGGTCTAATACTTCAACACTCCCCCTCAAGCTGGAGCATAGATATCAACCATGCCCAGCTTGTCACAAATGTGGAAGAAGGAAGTAGAAACCAGCTTGGTGAAGATATCTGCCAACTCCTTGTCAGAGGTGACAAAAGGAGTATAAATCTGTTTCTTCGAAATCTCTTCCCGAATGAAGTGACAGTCAACCTCTATATGCTTTGTTCTCTCATGGAAGACCGGATTTCTGGATATGTATATAGCGGCCTTGTTGTCACAGAACATAGGGAGAGGACAGTCATATACCTCGCCCAGGTCAAGCATGAGAGCCCGCAACCACTTTAACTCACACGTGGTTGACGCCATACTCCGGTATTCGGCTTCTGCACTGGATCTGGAGACAACAGACTGTTTCTTGCTCTTCCAACTCACGAGATTACCTCCAACAAAGGTACAAAAACCTGATGTGGATTTACGATCGCCTTTGTCATCCGCGTAACTTGAATCTGAGTAGGCCTTAACCCTCAAATGACCATTCTTCTGAAAGAGTAACCCTTTGCCTGGTGCTGCTTTGATATACTCTAAAATCTTCAGGGCGGACTGAAGATGGCACTCCCTGGGAGCTTGCATAAACTGACTGACCTTGCCTACAGCATAGGCGATGTCGGGTCTAGTCACCGTGAGATAGATGAGTTTGCCTACCAAACGTCTGTACATTGTGACATCAGATAGAAGAGGCGAGTCATCCGTCCACGTTTTGTCTTCTCCAATAGCCATGGGAAACCGAGCCGGTTTGGCACCTGTCAATCCTGCTTCTCGTAGAAGATCAAGGGCATACTTCCGTTGGGAGAGAACCAAGGAGTCAAGTTTCCGAGAGATTTCTATCCCCAAAAAGTATTTCGGGGAGCCCATATCCTTCGTGACCAAGTGCTGACGGAGGTGCTTCTTCGTCAAGTCCACCCCATCTCGGTCATCGCCAGTAAGAAGAATATCATCCACATATACGGCCAAAACCACCAGTCCCGAGGCCGTTTTGCGAATGAATAAGGAGTGATCGGCCGAACTCCTTCGAAAGCCGATGGTAGCCACAATACCACTGAATTTGTCGAACCATGCCCGAGGGCTCTGCTTTAGGCCATAAATGGCCTTCTTCAAATGACATACATGTGTCTCCCCCTGAGCAACATACCCAGGAGGTTGCTCCATATAGACGTCCTCCTGAAGATCGTCATAGAGAAAGGCATTCTTCACATCAAGCTGGGAAATAGCCCAATCCCGGTTAACAGCCACAGAAAGGAGAACCCGGATGGTGCTGAGGCGAGCAACCGGAGAAAAGGTATCAAAGTAATCAATGCCGTAAGTCTGAGTGAAGCCCTTGGCCACCAGCCGGGCTTTGTAGCGATCCACAGTGCCGTCGGGGCGAAACTTCACAACGAAGACCCAGCGACAGCCAACCACATCAGTGCCCACGGGAGGAGGAACCAGGGTCCAGGAACCCCGTTCAGTAAGAGTAGCCATCTCCTCATCCATGGCAGACTTCCAATGAGGGAGAGGAAGAGCCTCCTGGTAGGTGCGGGGAGTAGAAGTAGCAGAGATAGCCAAGGCAAAACACCTGCGAGAAGGAGAAAGCCGATCATAGGAAACAACTGCCGCAAGCGGGTGTTGAGTACACGCCCGCACCCCTTTGCGAAGGGCAATGGGAAGATCCAGGTCAACGGGAGCGTCAGCGACGGGAGCGTCAGCGACGGGAGCGTCAGCGACCGGAGCGTCCGTGGCGGAGAAGGCTAGCCCGGGACTAGAGAGAGACGGCGGTGGAGAGGAGGGTGGAGGGGTGGGTGGGGAGACGGACTGGGAAGGAGTCAGTGGAGGAGGAGGCGGAGGTGGGAAAACGTCGAGAGGCGTGGAAGGAATCGAGACATCAGAAGGAAGAGAAGATGGAGGAGAGAAATAGGAAGCATTCTCGAAAAAGGTCACATCCGCGGAGACAAACTGCTTGCGGAGAAGGGGGTCAAAGCAGCAATAGCCTTTTTGAGTGGTAGAGTACCCCAAAAAGACACACTTGGTGGAACGGGGGGAAAGCTTGTCGCGGGTAGCGGAGGGAGCGTGAACAAAGGCCGTACAGCCAAAGACACGGAGAGGGAGAGGAAAAGGTTCCTTGTGGGGGTAGAGAAGGGAGAAGGGAGTCTGGCCGTGGAGAACCGTGGAGGGAAGGCGATTGATGAGATAGCAGGCGAGGAGCACAGCGTAGCCCCAGTAAGAGCGAGGGACGTGCATCTGCGTCATGAGAGTACGAGCAACATCAAGCAGGTGATGGTTTTTACGCTCCGCCACCCCATTCTGCTGGGAGGTGTAAACACAAGTCGTTTGATGAAGCAGGCCATGCTGGTGAAAGAATGCGGAGAACTCATGAGTCAGATATTCCTTGGCATTATCAGAACGTAAAACTTTAATAGAAATAGCAAATTGAGTCTGAATCATAAAGTAAAATGATTTCCAAACAGAAAAGAGTTCAGAGCGATCTTTTAACAGATACACCCAGGTACAGCGTGAAAAATCATCGATAAAAGTGACAAAATAGGAACTGCCCCGACCAACAGTGAGGGTAGGAGCAGGACCCCATACATCAGAATGAATAAGATCAAACATGCGAGAGGAGCCACGGCCTTGCTTCGGTGGGAAGGAGGAGCGATGATGTTTGCCAAGCTGACACACATCACAGTTGAGCGGAGAACTGGTAGGAGGTAAGTGGGGCAGAAGCTGGCGAAGAAGCCGAGGAGGAGGATGTCCAAGACGAAGATGCCAATGAAGGACATCTGTGGAGGAGGAGTAGGCGAACAGAGCGGAAACATCGTCGAGGAAGTAGAGGCCGCCGCTCTCAGTCCCTGTAGCAATCGTCCGCTGGGTCCTCGGGTCCTGAAAAGAACAAGTAGTGGGAGTGAAAAAGACAGAGCACTGAAGTTGTCGGCATAAAATAGTAACTGATAACAAATTGCACGAGAACTTCGGAACATAGAGGGTGTCCTCCAAGCAAAGCGATGGGGTGAGTTGAACCATGCCCGTCCCATGAACCGGGGACGGTGAACCATCCGCCACACGAACCGGGGGTAAGCGGTCATGTGTCTCAAGACGGGAGAAGCAATGAGGGTTGCTCGTCATATGATTTGTAGCACCGGAGTCTATCAGCCATTTACCTTGGGTAACGACGTGGGCACTACCTGACGTCGTGGCCACAGAGGAAGACAGCCGAGAAGAGGCGGAGGCCGAAGAAGGAGCATCACCGGAAGGGCAAAGATGAGGATGTTTCTGCCAGCAGCGGTCAACAGTATGGCCAGTACGACCACAGTGAGAGCAGAGGAACCGGGATGAACCCCGTCCGCCAGAGGGGCCGCGGCTACTAGGGCCCCCCCTCTGAGCTTGGTGAGCAAAGGAGTCCGGGGAAGGGGGGAGGCCAACAGAGGCTGCTGGAGCAGCGAAGTAACAGCGGCAATGCGAGTCGCAGTGGTATCCAAAGTAGGAGATTCCGCCTCACCCAAGATCTGCTGGCGGATCATATCATAAGAGTCGGGAAGACGAAGAAGATAACAAACAACCAGGAGTTCCTGGAAGTGTTTGTGCTGTTCGGCTAAGTCCGCGGAGAAGGGGCGATTCTGGAGGATTTCAGCACCAAGAGCCTGAACCTGCTGATAAGCCGCAGCCGGAGACATGGAATGGCGGGCGAAGAGGTCCGCATAGAGAGTATAAATGCGGGACGTCTGGCCCCCCTTAGAATAGAGAGCAGCGAGGTGAAGCCAGGTGGCCTTGACCGTCTCATCATGGCGAATGACGGGAAGACACTCATCAGAAAGGTTGTTGGCCAGCCAGGTGCGGACAAGAGCATCACTCGCATCCTAGTCATCAAACTCAGGAGAGGTATGAGGAGGAGGGTCATCGGTGAGGTGATGACTCTTGCGTTGAGAACGAAGGAGAAAAGTGAAAGAAACGCTCCAATCGGGATAGTTGGAGCCAACAAGCTTAGAAAGGGTGCCAAGGTTGCCCGAAGGAGGAGGTGGAGAAGGAGCTGCAGGAGTAGTGGTGAGACCGGAGGTAGTCATAGAACCCAGCAAGAAACCGCAGCGGTTAGAAAAAGAAGAAGCCGCGCGAACACAAGCGGCTAGAAAGCAGTCAAAGGCACAGCGGGGAAGAGGTCGCGCGGACTGAAAAAGGCCGAGCGAACAGAAGAGAGGAGGAGGCAAGAAGCAGCGGCTACAACAAGTCGCAGGCCGGGCGAACAGAAACAGACCGCAACGACTAGGAAGTCAGAGAGGCAAGAAAGAACCAGGAGCACGGCGACAAGGAAACAGGTCGCCGCGACGAATAGCAGTAGGAGAAGAGAACCAAGAAGAAGCAAGCCGCGCGAACAGGGCAGCAGACAGAAACAAGCAGCGCGAACAGGGCAGCAGACAGAAGAGAAGGCAAGCCGCGAGACAGGTCGCAGAAAGCGGAAAACAAGCCGCTAACAGCAGAGAGCGCACAGAATCAGGAGGAAATGACCGTGTCCTCTGATACCATGTAGAAAGTAGCAAATAAGAGAGAACAAACGGATAAACTTTTGAATAATTGAAATTTTATTATCCAAAAAAGATATCATTTACAAAGGTATGACCTCCCTTATATAGAATGGAGGAGATAAGAGAGAGAGTATACAAACAATGTGGGACTAAACATTTACAGTACTGAGCGGCTAGAATAAAGGAGACCGCACAAGCCGCGCGGTTAGACAGATGGGTTAACCGCTCGGCAACTCCAGCAGGATAGAACAGGCCGCAATGGGAGACCGATAGACCGCCCGGTCTCCAGGCTTCAGAGTGAGACCGCCAGACCGCTCGGTCAACAAACCACTGGATCAGACCGCTAAGCCGCCCGGTCTAATACTTCAACATCGCCGAAGCAAGGTCGTGGCTCTTCCCGTCCTTTTGATCTCGTTCACTCTGATGCCTGGGGTCCCGCCCCTACCCTAATTTTAGATCGGGGTAGTTCGTATTTTGTAACTTTTATTGATGATTTCTCTTGGTGTATGTGAGTGTATCTCTTAAAAGAGCGCTCCGAGCTATTATCTGTATGAACATCTTTTTATTATATGATTAAAACACAGCTTGATGCATCTATTAAAATTCTTCGTTCCGATAATGCTAAAGAATATCTTAGTCATGCTTTTTTTTTCTGTGTCCAAAATGACATAATTCATCAAACTAGTTGTGTTTATACCTCACAGCAAAATAACGTGGATGAATGCAAAAACCGCCACCTCCTTGACATCGCTCGAACGCTCATGACTCAAATGCAGGTCTCTCGCTCCTATTGGGGCTATGTCATTCTTATTGTCCGCTATCTCATCAATCACATTCCCTCCACCATTCTCTGCGACCAGACACCATTCTTCATTCTCTATCTGAGCAAGGATCCCTTCCCTCTACCTCTCCGAATATTTGGTTGTACGGCCTTTGTACACACTCCCTCTGCCACTCATGATAAACTCTCTCCACGTGCCACCAAGTGTGTCATTTTAGGTTACTCTTCCGCTCAGAAGAGTTACTGTTGTTTTGATCCGGTTCTTCGGAAGCAGTTCATCTCAGCGGATGTCACATTCTTTGAGAATGCATCCTATTTCTCTCACGACTCCTCCCTTCTTCCTGATATTCCTGATTCTCCGGCCGGCTCCTTTGTCCCATTTACGCCCACCAAGTCCCCTCCTATATGGTGTCCACCATCTCCTCCTCCTCCCCTCTCTCCACCTTGGCAGTCTATCTGCTCCTGGGCTAGCTCTCTCATCTGCGGATGCACCGGCTACTGTTGAACCCGATGACCTGGATATTCCCATTTCTCTTCGCAAAGGGGTGCGAGTGTGTACCCAGCATTCACTTATTGATGTTATTTCTTATGCTAGAATTACCCCTTCTAGCAGGCAATTTGCATTAGCTATCTCTGCCACCACCAGTCCCCGCACCTACTAGGACGCCCTTGTTGTTCCTCATTGGAAGGAGACCATCGATGAGGAAATCACCACCCTCAATGAACGGGGTACATGGAGTCTTGTTCCTCCTCCTTTGGGCACTGATGTTGTGTGTTGTCGTTGGGTCTTTGTTGTGAAGTTCCGTCTGGATGACAGTGTGAATCGATACAAGGCATGCCTGGTCGCTAAAGGCTTTACTCAGACCTATGGCGTTGATTATTTTGACACCTTCTCTCTTGTTGCTCGTCTCAGCACTATTTGGGTTCTTCTCTCAGTGGAGGTTAACAAGAATTGACCTATTTCTCAACTGGATATCAAGAATATCTTCCTCTATGGTGATCTACAAGAGGATGTTTATATGGAGCAACCTTCTAGGCATGTTGCTCCAGGGGAGACAAGCGCATGCAGGCTGAAGAAGTCTATCTATGGCCTAAAGCAAAGCCCTCAGGCGTGGTGTGATAAGTTCAGTGGTATTGTGACAGTCGTTGGTTTCACAAGGAGCTCTGTCGATCACTCATTTTTTATTCGCAAAACCGCCCTGGGTCTGGTGTTTTTTGCCGTATATGTGGACGATATTCTTCTCACTGGTGATGAACAGGCTGGGGTAGTGCTGATAAAGAAACATCTCCGTCAACACCTTGTCACGAAGGATATAGGCTCCCCAAAGTACTACCTGGGGATAAAAATCTCTCGAAAGTCCAATTCTTTGGTTCTCTCCCAACGTAAGTATGCTCTTGATCTTCTGCAAGAGACAGGGTTGACTGGAGCTAAACCTACATGATGCCCCATGGATACCAGAGAAGATAAAACCTGGACAGACGACTCGCCTCTTCTGTTCGATGTTACAAGGTACAGGCATCTGGTGGATAAACTCATTTATCTCACTGTAACAAGACCCGTCATCTCCAATGTTGTAGGCAAGGTTAGCCAGTTCATGCAAGCTCCTAGAGAGTGTCATCTATAGTCTGCCCAAAAAATATTGAAATATATTAAAGCGACGCCAGATAAGGGACTACTATTTCGGAGAAATGGACATTTAAAGATTGAAGCATACTTAGATTATAGCTATGCCGACGACAAAGGTGATCGGAAGTCCATATCGGGATTTTGCGCATTCGTGGGAGGAAACCTAGGGAGCGAGAAGAGCAAGAAATAATCTGTTGTCTCCAGGTCCAGTGCAAAAGCTGAATATCAGTGTATGGCGTTAACCACTTGTGAGTTAAAGTAGTTACGGGCTCTCATGTTGGACTGGGGAGAAGTCTGCAATCATCCTCTACCTATGTTCTGCGACAACAAGACCGCTATATATATCTCCAAAAATCCAGTATTTGATGAGAGAATAAAGTACAATGAAGTTGACTGCAATTACATCAGAGAAGAGATCTTGAAGAAATAGATTTGTACTTCATTTGTTACTTCAGACAATGAGTTGACAGATATCTTCACCAAGCCCGTGTCAGCCTTTTTTTCACACTTGCGATAAGCTGGGCATGATTGATATATATGCTCCAGTTTGAGGGGGAGTGTTGCAATATGGATACCGGGTGGTCTAGCGGCTTCTCTCCAGCAGCTTGGAAGACCGGGCGCTCTTGCGGCTTCTCTCCAGCAGCTTTGAGACCGTGCGGTCTAGTGGTCTGCTCTGACGGCTTGTCTTCTCTTATCAGTGTGGTCGGGTGTTAAACCTCCTTGTCTAACTGTACGACCTATGCGGTCTAGGTTTGTTTAGCCGCTAGTCTCATAAATGCATTTAGTCTCACATTGCTTATTTATATTATCTCTCTTCTCCTCCATTCTATAAAAGGGAGGTCATACCTTTGTAATAGATACAATTTTTGAAAGTAAAAACTCTGTTATTGTCCAAATTTTGGTTTCTCTTTCTCTATTCGCACATTCTGGATGGTTGTGGTGATGCTGGACTTTCAGCTATCTAAGCGTGCGAACATCGTGGCTTTGGTTGACCGTGCTGGGGAGTTCCTCTTTGGATATATAGGGCTTGTGGGCGAAGTGCCCGATTGTAGCACGATCTAGAGCTGGCGTAGATAACTTGTCTTGTTCGGTGGAGGGATTATGAGCCCGAGGTGTTCCTCTGTTCCTTCGGAGTGCGAGGATCTTTGTTTGACACTTTTCCATCTGTCGCTTGCGTCCTTCCAACACCGTATCAGGTGTATTTATGGCATCTTATGCGAGAGGCGAGATGGCAAGCGAGCAAGGGAGAGCTGGGTTGACACGCCCATTGTGGATTGATCTTTCAGCAGTGTAGGTGGCTTTTCTCATCATGGTCTCTAGTCACGAGTACCGCTGTGTAAAGAGTACTGTCTTCTGATCCTTCTTCTAACTTAGGGGAACTCTGTTCCCATAGATAACATCAAACAATTATGACCAAATCAACACTCCTGGTAGACCGTACTAAACTAGGCTGCCTTAGCCCGGGAGCGGTCAAGCACGCAAACAGTCATAGAAAATATAAAGATGACAAGACAATTTTTTAAGTGAAAAACCTCAGAAAGATGTGAAAAATCACGTGGTCGGATCTGTGTCGACCAAACTTCTACTAGTTCTGGTTTTGAAACATAACTTTTTAAAGAATATGACGGCAACAAGCTGCTCCTCGTTACAATTATTAAAGAGAAAAAAAGAGAGCTCTGGGCTCGAAGGGTGACAAACAACCTCTCACAGAGCTAATTCTTTTTCCTGCTACAATAGGGAGCTTCACACTCTGCATGCTTTAGAGTCTTTAACTGTTGCTTGGAGGCAGAAGCATCTAACTTTGCTTGTCCTGACACTGGCGGCTTGGAAGCTTGAGCGGCGCTTTCAGTGCGCCTTATCCTTTGTGGCTTGTCTCATGTTGTGTTTAGAGGAGACTGGAGCATTGGGCTTGTTGGCTACTGATATGCTTATTCTTGGGTTGAGAGCATTAAGTGGTTATAACAATCCAGGAAGCGGTGCGCACGGAGACGCACTTGGATCAGTTTTGAGAGTAGAGCGCATGACGACGCACTTAGAGTGATCTTGATAGCAGAGCACACGACGAAGCACTTGGAGCGATCTTAAGAGCGGAGCACGCAATGATGCACTTGGAGCAATGTGCGCACTAAGGGATGCACACAAGGGAGATAGCGCACAAGGAGGTGCGTTCACACGAATGGACATGCACATGTTGGAGGAGAGATGCACGCAAAGGGGGAGTGCACATGAGGATTAACATGCACACATAGGGACGTGTGCATGTTGGGGTAAAGACACGCGCCAGGGGGAGCGCACGCAAGGATGAGCTCACACACAGTGGAACGTGAGCACGTTGGAGGAGAGGTGAGCGCAAGGGGGAGAGCGCGCAAGAAGGAACACACAAACAGAGTAGCGTGCGCATGTTGGAGGAGAAATGTGTGCAAGGGGAGCATGTGGAAGGAGGGACGTGCGCACATTGGTCGAGAGACACGTGCAAGAGGGAGCGCGCACAAGAAGGAATGCACACATGGAAGGATGTGCCCATGTTGGAGGAAAAGCGTGCATAAGGAGGAATGTGAGCACAGAGGGACATGTACACGTTGGTGGAGAGACACGCGAAAGGGGGAGCGCGTGCAAGGAGGAATGCACACACTGAGGTACGCTCGCACGTTAGAGGAGGGATGTGCGCGCAAGGTGGAATGCGCACACGGAGGGACGTGCACACGTTGGAGGAGAAACACACACAGAGGGAGAGCGCACACGAGGAGGATGTGTGCATGTTGGAGGAGGAGACGCGCGCAAGGGAGAGCGCGCGCAAGGAGGAACTCGGGGAGGAGAGAATGAGAAATCGTAGGAGGAATATGAGAGATGATAGAAAATTATTATGAGGAATATGAGAGGAAGGGAAAATCCGTATGAGGAATAAGAGAGAAGAGATAAAGTTGTAGAAGGAATTCTGGGGAGAGAAAAGGTTGAAATGAAGGAGGGTCTGAGACTCTGTTTATAGGCCACATGGTTGGTTATGCTGGTTACACGACTATCCGCAGATCATAACCATCAAAATTAATATTTGCAAACAGAGTTTTTATAGTTTGGAGCGCATATTATTTTATTAATTATATTAAACGCGGGCTAGTGCTATTTTTGGCTATGCGCTTCCCCCACTACGGGTGGTAATGTGGGGGTTACATGGGTGGTTACCCCACGTAATCGATGGTGGTGATCATGGGAGTGCGATCGGACGACGAAGAAGGGTCAGTCGGGTGGGGCAGTCAGTGGCGAGTCCCCGGCGGCAGGAGGCCGGCCGGAGGAGGGGGAGACGAAGGTCGATCGTGGGGAGGCTGGACGGACGGAGGCTGCCAATGGGTCAGGCGACCAAGCGGTGGCTAGACGGGCAGAGGAGTGGCGCCAGAGCACCGGGTGTCCTAGCGGAGGCCGGCCTCGCGGAGGTCGGCCGGGCGAAGTTGCAGCCTCCCGAGCACCGAGCGGCCGATCGGCAGTCGACCTCGCTGAGGCTGCCTGGGCGAAGGTGCGGCCGCCCGGGCGAAGGTGCGGCCGCCCGAGCACCGAGTGGCCAAGTGGCGGTCGGCCTCATGGAGGTCGGTCGGGGGAAGGCCTCCCGTGCGTCGGGCCCCTGAGCGGTGGTCGGGGAAAAGGAAGTGGCCGGTCACGAGGCCGGCCGCAGGTGGTTGTTTCAATGGTTGCGATTGGAATTGTGTGCGCGGATCTCGCATGGATCGGGTGTGCGGATCGCGCCCATGGTGGTTTCCTTGATAACTCTCCACTAAGTTAGTGAGAGTATGAAATTTTGGTTAGTTGCAACCCATAATCTCTAAAAATAGAGGGCCCCATCTAGTTGGACTTGGGCACCTTTAAGAAAATAAATATGTAAATTTTTAATTGAGAATTTTAAAAAGTGAGTTTATCAAAAATAATAATCAAATTACATACTCACTAACAAATTATTTTTCGGATACACATATTTTGGTTGTGTGCAATGATTGCTTCATTGGTAATAGTTTCTGCAATGTCATTTTCAATATAAGCAATTAAACAATTGTTCATCCACTCATCTCTCATTATATTCCACAAACGACTATCTATTATTTTCATTGCAGAGAATATTCTTCCAACAGTAACATTAATTTGCAACGGGTAGAAGACATGCAAACTTCAGAATTCGATAAACAAGCTGCAAATGAGCATATCATTGTCTCCACAATTATGTTACAGTTTGACTAATCAAACTCATACCTAGAGTCTGGAGACTGGAGATAGTGAGCAGAGATTATGCAAAAACAAGGGTGCACACAAGGACGGTTGTGCGCTCTACCTCGGGCGGGAGAGCTCTCTGTCGCGCACTTCCTCATGTACTATGGAGACCACAAGCATATTGGCTGGCCAAGTGACCGCTCTGTCAGTGGCGGTTGGGGCCCTAACCACCCCCATCGAGTGGAGGGGGCGTGCGAGGTGTGCTCGGGGACGTGCTCACTTGCACTCGCGTCCCTGACGGCCGTTGGTGGTTATGGCAGTTAAGGACCTTCTCCACTATGAGCACTCCCATATTGGAGGAGGTTTTGGAATCTCCCCACTCCATTATGATCCCTCCCAATAATTGAGTGGTTTTGTTAACCGTAGCCCAAATTCCTTGTAAATAGAGAGGGCTACACATCAATTACCCCTAAATCCTCAGAGTCCAAGTTTGAGGCTGGAGAAATGCGAGGATTTTTACAAATTTTTGCTTGGTGTGTCTTGAGTGGATGTAGTACTGGAGGTGAAGTGGAGTGGATTTCTTCCTTAGAGCAGTATGCCGAGAAAATTAAGGCTGTTGTGCGCGGAGATCATGGTCAGGGAGGTGGAGCTGCTAATGGTGGGCGAGTGTGAGTTCTCATTCCATAGAGGCTTTGAGAAAACTCTTTATATGGTGAAAAGAGTGCGGGCACAACATCATGGGTCTTAGTGCGGGGACCATTGGAGGACAACCTTCTTGAGGACAATGACAATGGCGCATGCTTGCGCAGATGGAGGATCCTTACCCTATCGCTCTGAGAGTGTGCTCTTGTTTGTTGGCAATTTATTTGTGATAACGGTGCAGAGGGTTTGTTGCGATGGTGAAGATCTCTTTAATTTGAACTCATTATCGTGGGCGAAATACATACTCATTATGATAATGAAAAGCTTTCTCGTTTGAACCAATGATGATTGTGAGGGAGGCAGGCCCTAACAGTGGTGTAGACCTGCTATGTCGGTGAAGAGCTTTCTTGTTCAAACCGGTGGCGATAATATGTGTGTGTGGTGGGGGGGGGGGGGGGGCTGACAATGATGTAAACCTGTTATGTCGCTGAAAAACTTTTCTCGTTTGAACCAATAACGTTGTCTGGGAGCAGACTCCCTATGGTAGTGAAGAGTACTCTCGTTTAAACCGATGTCGATCATGAGGGGAGCAATCCCCAGAGATAGCGTATACTTGCTTTGCTGGTGAAGGGTAGTCCCATTCGAACTAATAGTATGACCTTACCTGAATTTGTAGGCACTAAGCATGAGGGAGCAGTCCTTGGCAATGATAGGGTGCAAACTTGCTATGTTGGTGAAGGGCTCTTCCTGGAACCAATAGAGCGGCCTTACCTGAATTACCCTGACGATGGCTGGGCATAGACTTGTGGTGCTGGTTAAGGGCTCTCCCATTTGAACCAATAACACAACCTTACTTAAATTTGTTGGTGTCGACCGCGAGGTGGGCAGGCCCTAGAGATGGCGAGGTGTAGACTTGTTGTGATGGTAAAGGGTTCTTCCATTCGAACCAATTGCGCAGCCATGTCCAAATTTGTTGGTGCTGACTGTAAGGGAGGAAGGGGGAAAACCCTGGCGATGGCATGGTGTGAACTTGTTGTGCTTATGAAGGGCTCTCCCATTCAAATCAATAATACGACCTTTCTTGAATTTGTTGGCGTCGACTGCCAGGGAGGCTGGGCCTGGCGATGGCAGGGCAAAGACTTGTTGTGTTGGTTTTAGGGTTTCCCCATTCGAACCAATAGAGCGGCCTTACCCGAATTTATTGGCGTCGACCGCGAAGGGGGCAAGACCTAGCAATGGAAGTGTGTAAACCTACAGTGTTGGTGAAGGGATCTCCCATTCAAGCTGACTGCGAGGGGGTAGGTCCTGACAATGTCAAGGTGTAGACTTTTGTGCTGCTGAAGGGCTCATTCATTAGAATGGTAACGGGCTCATTTGGGGTCGATTGTCCCTGTGCAAACAAGAAAGAATAGATCAAAATTTGGAATAACAGAATTTTTATTGCCCAAAAAAGTAAGTATTACAAAGGTATAGCCTCCCTTTTATAGAATAGAGGAGAGGGGAGAGATTACAAATAAGTAATGTGGGACAAATAATTACAGGTACAAGTGGCTATATACAAAAATAGACCGCACAAGTCGCGCGGTTAGACGAATATGCTAACCTCCTGACAACAAATTTAAATAGAAGACAAGCCGCTAGGGGAGAGCGCTAGACCGCCCTGTCTTCAAGTTGCCTGCGTTAAACCGCCAGACCGCCCGGTCTCCAATTAGCAACATCTCGGCAACCAAACCGCTAGAGAGAAACCGCCAGACCGCGTGGTCTTCAAGCAGCAAGGGTCAGATCGTCAGACCACCCGGTCACCATACAACAACACTCCCCCTCAAGCTGAAGCATATATATCAATCATGCTCAGTTTGTCACAAATGTGAAAAAAGGAACTGGACACAGGCTTGATGAAGATATCTGCTAACTCGTTGGAGGTAACGAATGGAGTACAAATCTGTTCCTTCAAAATCTCTTCCCAAATAAAATGACAGTCGACTTCAATTTGCTTTGTTCTATCATGGAAGACTGAATTTTTGGATATATATATATATATATATATATATATATATATATATATATATCGGTCTTATTGTCACAGAACATAGGTAGAGGATGGTTGTAGACCTCTCCTAAGTACATCAAGCATGAGACATTTTTACCACTTTAATTCACATGTGGTCGATGTCAGACTTCGATATTCCGCTTCTGCACTAGACCTGGATATGACAGACTGTTTCTTGCTCTTCCAGCTCATAAGGTTTCCCCCTACAAATGTGCAAAAGACTGATGTGGACTTGAGATCTCCTTTGTCATCAACATAGCTAGAATCCGAGTACGCTTTAACTTTTAAATGACCATTCTTCTGAAACAGTAGTCCTTTACCTAGCGTCGCTTTAATATATTCAAATATACTCAGGGCAGACTGTAAATGGCACTCTCTAGGAGCTTGCATGGACTGGCTAACCTTTCCTACAACATAGGAGATGTCGGGTCTAGTTACTGTGAGATAAATAAGTTTGTCGACTAAACACCTGTACCTCATAACATCAGATAGCGAAGGCGAGTCATCTATCCAGGTTTTATCTTCTCCAGTAGTCATGGGGCATCAGGAAGGTTTAGCCCCAATCAACCATGTCTCTTTTAGAAGATCAAGAGCATACTTATGTTGGGAGAGGACCAAGGAGTTGGGCTTTCGAGAGATTTCTATCCCCAAAAAGTATTTTGGGGAGCCCATATCCTTCGTGACCAAGTGTTGACGGAGATGTTTCTTTGTCAAGCCTACCACAGCCTGGTCATCTCTAGTGATAAGAATATCATCCACATATACTACAAGAACCACCAGACCAAGGGAGGTTTTGCGAATGAACGATGAGTGATAGACAAAACTTCTTGTAAAACCCACGGCCGCCATAATGCAGCTAAACTTGTCAAACTAAGCCCGAGGGCTTTGCTTTAGGCCATAGATGACCTTCTTCTGCCTGCACACTCGTGTCTCCTCCTGATCAACATACCCAAGAGGTTGCTCCATGCAGACATCCTTCTGAAGATCACCATAGAGAAAGAAATTCTTGTCATCTAGTTGGGAAATAGGTCAATCCCTGTTGACGGCCACAGAGAGTACCCGAATAGTGTTGAGACGAGCAACAAGAGAGAAGGTGTCAAAATAATCAACACCATAAGTCTGAGTGAAGTCTTTAGTGACAAGACGTACCTTATAACGATCCACACTGTCGTCCGGACTGAACTTCACAACAAAGACAAGGCGATATCCAACAACATCGGTGCTTAATGGAGGAGGAACAAGGGTTCATATACCCTGCTTAGTGATGGTGGAAATTTCCTCATCCATGACAGCCTTCAAGTGAGGAACAACAAGGGATTCATGGTAGGTGCATGGAGTGGCAATGTTAGAGATAGCCAACGCAAAAGTCCTGCGAGGAGTAAGATGAGCATAGGAAACAACAATAACAAGCGAGTGCTGGGTACATGTCTGCACCCATTTACGAAGAGTAATGGGAAGATCCAGGTCGGCGTGTTCCTCAGTATCCAGTGCATCCATAGCGGAGAGAGCTGACCCGAAAGTAGAGAGAGACAACCATTGAGAAGAGGAAGACAGTGGAGGCGGAGAGAGAGGAGGAGATGGTGGACACAGTGGAGGAGGAGAAATCTAGGTAGGTGTAGATGGGACAGGGGGGACGATAGGAGAAGTAAAAAACATTAGGAAGAAAAGAGCAGTCACGAGAGAAATAGAACTCATTTCCGAAGAAGGTTACGTCCGCGGAGACGAACTGCTTGTGAAGAATAGAGTCAAAACAACAATAACCTTTCTGAGTGGTAGAGTTTCCCAGAAAGAGACAATTGGTGGCACGTGGGGAGAGTTTGTCACGGGTGGTAGAAGGAGTGTGCACAAAAGTCGTGAGCCAAAAGATACGCAGAGGGAGAGGAAATAGATCCTTGCCCGGATAGAGAATGTAGAATGAGGTTTGACCATGGAGAATCGTGAAGGAAATGCGATTGATGAGATAATAGGAGATTAGAATGACATAGCCCCAATAGGAGCGAAGAACCTGCATCTGTGTCATCATAGTGCGAGCGACATCAAGGAGGTGACGGTTTTTACATTCTGCCACGTCATTTTGCTGTGAGGTATAGACACACCTAGTTTGATGAACAATCCCATTTTGCATACAGAAAGAAGAAAAATCATGACTAAGATATTTTTTGGCATTATCAGAGCAAAAGATTTTAATAGAGACATCAAACTGAGTTTTAATCATAAAATAAAAAGATGTCCATGCAGAGAATAATTTGGAGCGATCTTTTAAGAGATACACTCACATACAGCGAGAGAAATCATTAATAAAAGTTATAAAATATGAACTACCCCGACCTATTGTGAGGGTAGGAGCAGGACCCCAGAAATCAAAGTGAATGAAATCAAATGGACGGGAAGATCCACAGCCTTGCTTTGGTGTGAAGGAGCGTTGATGCTTGCCAAGCTGACATGCATCGCAGTTGAGAGAAGGACTGTGCAGAGGGAGGTGGGGCAGAAGCTGACAAAGAAGCCGTGCAGGAGGATGACCTAGGCGAAGATGCCATTGCAGAAGGTCTGTAGAAGAGGAGGAGAAGGCGGACAGAGCAGAATCATTGTCGATGAAGTAGAGGTTGCCGCTCTCAGTCCCAGTAACAATCATCTGTTGGGAGCCCAGATCCTAAAAAGAACAAGTAGAGGTGAATGTGACGGAACATTGTAGTTGCTTGCACAGAGAAGCAATATATAATAAATTGAAAGGAAACTTGGACACGTAGAGAGTATCCACCAAGAGAAGAGGTGGAGTGACTTGAACCACTCTCGTCCCAGTGACCGGTGAGGGAGAGACGTCCACAATAAAGACCGGGGCATCTGATCATGTGTTTCTAAGAGAGAAAAATACTAAGGATTGCCGATCATATGATTGGTAGCACCAGAGTTGATCTGCCATTTATCTTGAGTAACGACATGGGCACTACCTGAAGAAGTGACCACCGAGGCGGATTGCTTCGAAGAGGAGGTGGAAGTGTCACTAGAGGGGCGAAGATGTGGATGTTTAATCCAGCAACGATCAACCATATGGCTGGTGCGACCACAGTGAGAGCAGAGAAAGCGGGAAGGACCACGCCTGCCAGATTGGTGGTTGCGACAACCAGATCCACTCCGCTGAGTCTGGTGAGCATAGTTGTCCAGTTGAGCAGGGGAGGATAACAACAGATGTTGAAGCAGAGAGGTAACCGCGACGATGCGGGCAGCAGTGGCATCCAAGGTGGGAGAGTCTGCTTTGCCAAGGATCTGTTGACGGATCATGTCATAAGACTCAGGAAGTCATAGAAGATGGCGCACAACCAGAAGCTTCTGGAAATGCTTGTGTTACTCAGCTAGATCCGCAGAGAAGGGGCGATTATGGAGAATCTCGACTTCGAGAGTCTGAACCTATTGGTAAGCAATGGGAGGAGACATGGAGGGATGGGCAAAGAGGTCCGCATACAGAGTATATATGTGAGACGTCTGATCCCCCTATAAGTAGAGAGCGACAAGATGAAGCCACGTAACCTTGATCATTTCATCATGACAGATGGCGGGGAGGCACTCATCAGAAAGGCTGTTAGCCAACCAAGTGTGAACAAGAGCATCGCTAGCATCCCAATCATCAAAGAGATCAGACTCTGGAGGAGGAGGAGGGTCATCGGTGAGATGATGACATTTGCATTGTGAACAAAGAAGAAAGGTGAAGGAGACACTCCAGTCCGGGTAGTTGGAACCGATGAGTTTGGAAAGGGTGTCAAGGTTGCTTGAAGGAGTAGGAGGAGGAGGAGGGTGGGCCACAAGAGTAATAGTGGTTGACGTATCAGAGAGAGTCATAAAAGAGAAGAGAGAGCAGAAACAAGGCCGCACGAAAAGAAGAGACAAGGTCGCGAAGACAGGTCGCGCAAATAAAAGGGAAAAACCGCGTGAACAGAAGAGACAAGATCGCGCGAACGGAAGAGACATGGCCGCGAAGACAGCCTGCGGGAACAGAAGAAAAAAGAGCGCGAAGACAGGTCGCGCGAACAAAGAAGAGACAAGGCCACGTGAACAAAGAAGAGACAAGGCCGCACGAACAAATAAGTGACAAGGCCGTGTAAACAAAGAAGAAGCGAAGACAAGTCGCGAAGATAGGGCTGCGCGGATAGAAAAAAGCAGAAATGGATAGGAAGACAAGGCCGCGCAAACAAAATCAGGTGGAAAAGATTGAGTACTCTGATGCCATGTGTGAACAAGACAGAATAGACCAAAAATTTGGAATAACAGAATTTTTATTATCCAAAAAAGTAAGTATTACAAAGGTATAACCTCACTTTTATAGAATGAAGGAGTGGAGAAAGATTACAAATAAGCAATGTGGGACAAATAATTATAGGTACATGCGGCTATATACAAAAATAGACAGCACAAGCTGTACGGTTAGACGAATAGGGTAACCGCCCGGTAACAAATATAAAGAGAAGACAAGTTGCTAGGGGAGACCGCTAGACTGCCCTATCTTCAAGTAGACTGCGTCAAACCACCAGACCGCCCGGTCTCTAATTAGCAACATCTCGGATACCAAACCGCTGTAGAGAAACCGCCAGACCGCGTGGTCTTCAAGCCGCCAGGGTCAGACCGCCAGACCGCCCAGTCACCATGCAGCAATAATCCCGAAGTCTAAGTTTGCAAAACAGAATTTAAGGAATCCCAAATGAATGATCCATTCAATTTCTTCCTTCAAGCACATACAGCTTCTACGTCATGCCTGCGACCTTGATGGTAATTACAGAACTTAGATTGATCCCCTCGATTTGGGGTGAGTGCCTTAGGTCTTGGAAGAGTGGGTTGATCACAGATTGCAAGCAAAAATCTTCCCAAATGGCATTGGGGGGGGGGGGGGGGTGAAGTTATGATGTTGGTGGAGACCCCCAGGTTAACGGGCATTGACGGGACGTTCATTTTTTTCTATTGAGTGTCTGTGGCAGCCCCTACTCTTTCTTTATTTTGTTGCTTTGTTGTTGACGCGATTCTACATAAAGGATTCCTCTATTGGCTTTCGCGGTGTTAGACAACTCTTTTTTGGAGGATCCTTTGGTTCTTGTGGTCCCTTCAAGCCTGACAAATTCTAAAGATAGAAAAAGTAGATTGCCAAGTGTGAAAGCTTGGTAAGGTGTGTGAGGGCCCCAAATCCCTTAGTAGGGTGAGCGCCTGATCCTGACACTCCTCCATCCGGCGGATGCATTCTGCTAGGGATGTGGACAATGCGACATCTTCTTTAAGAAGTGGAGTGATGTTGACATGTGTATTGATGGAGGCTTGATTGGTGTATTTTTCGGAGAAGCTCTCGTTAGGTGTGTGAGCACATGTTTTTTCATCACTGTTAGTTATGAGTACTTTTTTGAAGTAGGTACTTTATTCGAGAGGTCTTCGGAGTTCTGGAAACACTGCTTTCCACAGATGATGTCAAACTATTGTGGGTCACTTAAAGCATATATAGATCAATCGAAATGACCCATCTTAGCTCAAGAGCGGGTCATGCGTGCAAACAGACGTAGAGTAAAAAATAGATGCCAATATGACTTTTTAACATAGAAAATTCAAAAAAGGTGAAAAACTACGGGGCCGAATTGACGTCGACCAAATTCTACTATATCATTGAGTACTACAAATTGCCTAGTTCTTGAGGGTGAAAAGACACCGCTCATTACAATATAATTTTTCAGAATGTGCGAATGAGAACTTCATGTTACCTTCGAAGGGGAGCTTCAAAGGGGGGGGGGAGATCTTTGAGGGCCGAAGTAGATCTTCAAGTCACCTTCGAAGAAGATCTTCAAAGGGGAGGGAGATCTTCAAAGGGGAGGGAGATCTTCCAATGTCGAAGGAGATATTGAAGGAGAACATCGAACACAGAGGGAGAATTATGAAGGATCTTCAAAAGATCTCCCTCAGGTGTTGAATTCAATTGTCTTGAAATGAAGGTTCTGAGCTCCTTTTATATCTTTTAACAGGGGGTTGATAATTGCGTCATTATAACTGTAATAAATATCAGACGAATGAATCACGTTCCACAATCTAGAGCACACATATCGATATTTTTGCGGATATGACAATTTTGCCCCCCAGGCAATTCAAGCAGGATTGGTGGTGGTGACGGTAACAAAATACGATGGGTCCTACAACACTTGTGAACACAAGAGGTGAAGAAAACAAACTATGGCATGTGTTCGTAAGAATTTATGAGCACATTATGAACGCAGAGGAACGAACAAGACATCTAGGATGGAGCGTCGCGGGCGTGAATGTAGTCGTGTGACAAGAGGAGGCGTAAAGATGCGGCCGCCATCAAAGGGTGGTGCGACCACAGGTACCTATAAGATTGTGTG
The DNA here is from genome assembly GCA_039583875.1 of Platanthera guangdongensis. Lineage (NCBI taxonomy): Eukaryota > Viridiplantae > Streptophyta > Magnoliopsida > Asparagales > Orchidaceae > Platanthera > Platanthera guangdongensis. The sequence goes on from CM077153.1 coordinate 262,512,504, forward strand.
TACTACGACGTGTACGGGACAATGTGTGCCACTGTGTGTGTATGCATGTGTGGTTGCCCGTGGATCGCACACTCATGACCAAATGCATGTCACCTCGTACTCGGGTGCATGTGCAACCCCGCCTGTAGGTGTGCATGCTACCGCAAGCATTATCGCGCACGCACGTGTTTTAGGTGGTCGGATGGTCGCTCTGTTTGTGGCGGTTGGGGCCCAAGTCGCCCCCGCCGAGTGGAGGGGCCTACAAGGTGTGTCTGGGGATGCAGACATGCACTGGCTTCCCTGGCAGTCGTGGGTGATTTTGGAGGTTAAGGGCCTCTCTCCACTATGAGCACTCCCATAGCGGACGTGGTTTTGTAACTCCCTCTGTAACACCTCCATCCATTTCATGACATATAATAGAAGGTCCGGCCGGGGCCCCACACCATATGCCACAAACAGGCAGCGAAGTTACGGGTTAATATCAGAATTGCGCGTCCTAACTCGGAGCATTCTAGCGGAAGCTTTTAAGTTGTTTGAACTCAACTCATCTGAATGTCCACAATATATAAACCAACATTTATATATATAACAACACGGAGGAATGTTCTCCAAATACACAACAGGTCTGGCCTTATGACCTTATAGTTAAGCTTTATACATATGAGTTTCATACATTGGATGGTTGACCGACCACACATGAAAATAACATCATATGAACTTCTTTGGCCTTCGAGGGCCAGCATAGTAGCTGCACCAGCAGTAGCAACAACAACAAGGGCTTTAGCCCCTATTTTCTTCTCAGCTCTCCTGCACCTGCACGGGATAATCCACCGCACAGTGGTAAATAAGGCAACGGTCAGCGTTCAGCTGACCAATTTATAACGACCATACCCCTTACCTGGGCAGTGGTATTCCTTCCCTGTGGGCATAACATTTCATAAGCAATTATATCACACAATGTGCACTCACACACAATCAATATATCACAAACATCGCTCACATGGTCCGACGCTCCGTGCACTCAGAGCACATTCTTGGTGTACCTAAAATACCAGGGTCCCACCTCCATTCAAGGCACGAAGCCCAACGACAAACTTGAGCATTTTGCTCCATGGTACTCAGCCGAAGACTTTAGTCTTATCGTAACAAACCGGGATTTGTCCCGTAGCCCCCCATAGCATCGCTACCTGATGGCGTGCAGGCCTAAGACTCTTATTATGTGTTTCTGCCGAATGCCAATAGCCCAGGCACTCATGTAGGACAACCATAACGCAGATACAGTTCATCCCTTGCCTGTTGCTCAAATCGTTAGTTCAATGACTAGACTAACGTGTGTCAGCATCCCCTTGTCCGTTCGGCATGAAGCCTTTTCAAGAGCTCACAAAGTTCACAAATAGCCACACGGTCCCCCAAGTAGTGGCTTCACAATCTCAGGTTAGCTAGGAGCCATCACCAGCGAAACTCACTATCGCCCGACGCTTTCCATCCCAGCCCTAACCTTATCTGGATCAACTATCCAGCAATCCCTGCAGCCGTCTGCAGTGCCAGAAACACTGGTCTTTCATAGCATACATCACAAGCACTTTGCGGGTATTTTCCTGGACTTTCACTCCAGTACTTCATGCTACTATCCTTCACAGGTACAACCCACTGACTCCACAAACATGCAGATTTATACGCGGAGTCTTCTCCGGTGTGCAAAATAAAGCATCACCAATCCACGTCAACCTGTCTAGATGGGCTTCATACAGTATGCATATTCCGTACTACACATTTCTGAATCTATATGTAAGACATCTTGGGGATATCCAAAATCAACCCAAGGGGAATCCCTCAACAATCCACCTTTTGATGGGGGAAACTCATGCATATACCAAATTAAGGACTTCACATGTCAAAGGAAGAAAGATCGTTACCCTTGACAATCGCTTTAGAGCCATAAAAAACTAGCCAGATGAAAAGCTCCACAACAGCCCTGCCTCCACAAATCGGGAATCGACACACGATTCGGGGCTCTTAAGCTCCACCGGCAGCCGAATTCCTCCTCCTTCTCTGTTGTTCTCCCCACTCTCTACCTCATTTCAAAGAAAGAGAAAGTCCTTTGCTAATGAGAGAGTTATCCTCATCTCATGGACTTATATCAGCAGGGAGATCTCAAGGTCGTTGGATCCTAGTTGAAAGGAATGGATGACCATGAAAAGCCCTGAAAATCACTTTCCTCAGCTGAACACGGCTTGTGACATGCCCGTGTCACATGCCGTGTACCTTAAGCGGCAAAGCAACCGACTTAACCAGACCAGGATACAGCCGTGTGACACGCCCATGTCACAGGCTCGTGTGTCCAACACGGCTTCGGACACGCCCGTGTCTTGCCCGTGTTCATCAGTACTGCCCAAGCACAGAGAAGGAAACACCCTTGACACGCCCGTGTCACAGGCCGTGTGCCCCACTCGAGGATCGTCGAGCGCGCATCGTCGAACTCACTCGAGAAAACGTCAAGCGCATAGCAGGACACGGCCCTGGACACGCTCGTGTACCTCACTCGAGGATCATCGGTTGTTTTTCATCGAGCTCACTCGAGACCACCCTTCCAGCACTCGAGTGCAGGACACGGACATGGACACGCTCGTGTCCCCGACCGTGTAACTCACACAGAGTAGGACACTACCTTGAAACATGCCTGTGTCCCAAGCTGTGTTTCCCACCCTTCTCAGCCCAGTCACCACTGAGATTTGGGGTGTTACAATCCTCCCCTCCTTACAAGAAATTTTGTCCAGAAATTTGCATACAATACTGAGGAAACAAATGTGTTACAACATTTTCTATCCAACACAAACTGTTATACAAGTTCAAAGAAAAAATTCGGAAAATTCAGCACGCATGGTCTGCTCTCGCTCCCATGTTAGCTCCTCATGGCCACATTTGTCCCATCGGACCTTGACCATCCCGGTTGTCTTGTTCTGCAACTGCTTATCGGCTTTATCCTCAATCCGAATGGGCCTTACCTTCGTCGTTTGCCCAAATTCGATCGGTACATGATCATTCACAATCACTCGACCTGGATCTTTTACGGCTTTACGAAGCACTGAGATGTGAAACACATCATGCAATCCACTCAATTCATCTTAAAGGGCTAGCCAATAGGCAACTTCGCCAACTCTTTCCACCACTTCAAATGGATCAAGATATTGCGGACTAAACTTTTTCAAGCGTCGAATCCTGGACACGCTTTTGAATGGTTTGATTTTCAAATATACCCAATCGTCAATCGCAATCTCAATATTTTGGTGCTTGGTGTTGTAATATTTGGCTTGTCTATTTGGGCTATAAGTAGCCTCTCCCGAATAGAGCGTATCGTCAAAGTAGCTTCTTCGACTTCCTTACGTTTATATAGTTTAGATTCGCCTGCTTCCGCCCAGGCTAATGGTGTACGACATTTTCGACCATACAAAGCATCAAATGATGTCATACCTATGCTCGCTTGGTAGCTATTGTTGTAGGCAAACTCTACCATATAGAGATGATCTTCCCACCTTTTACCAAAATCCAAGGCGCACATTCGGAGAATATCCTCCATCGTTCTGTTGGTCCTCTCAGTTTGGCCATCAGTTTGGTGATGAAAGGCTATACTGAATGTTAACTTTGTTCCCAACAATTGATGGATTAGCCTCCAATCATTCGTTGTGAATCACCCATCATGGTCACTTACGATGCTACGGGGAACACCGTGCAATTGTATGATTTGCTCAACATAGAGTTTCGTCAAGACTTCCACTGAATCTTCCCTCTTGTTCGGAAGGAAGTGAGCCACTTTCGTCAACTGGTCTACGATCACCCAAATCGAATCGTTACCGCATTGTGACCTCGACAAACCATGCACAAAATCCATTGAAATATCATCAAACTTCCACTCCAGAATAGATAGAGACTTCAGGAAACCTCCAGGTTTCTAGCATTCAGCTTTCACTAATGCACATGTCTGACATTTAGCCACATAATGTGTTATGTCTTTCTTTAACCCTGGCCACCAAAACAACTTTTTCATGTCCTTGCACATCTTTGTGCGCCCTGGGTGAATTGAGTATTTCGTAAAGTGAGCCTCATACATCAACTCTTCTCTTAGCTTACCCAGACTTGGGACGCACAAACGACCCTCTTTCCACAAAAGGTCGTCATCCCAAGAAAATTGGTCATTTGACCCATCCACTGCATAGTGTTGCAGACTTTCGTCAAGTTCTGTTGCTCGACGAATTTTGTCTACAGGTTCATATTGTACCTCCGTCTAGTTCAAACACGCATTTGTTGTGGAGTTCTTGTCAACACAAGAAATCTCTAACACTTCCAACTCCTGGATCAGACGCTCATCATGCATCCACAACCAATTTTCCTTTGATTGAGTCCGACGACTCAAGGCATCTGCGACCACGTTTCCCATCCCGGGAGTGTAGTGAATATCAAAGGTGTACTCCCCGAGGAACTCCATCCACCTTCGTTATCACATATTGAGATCCTTCTGATTCAATAGGTACTTTAGGCTCTTATGGTCCGTGAATATATTCACCTTCACGCCATATAAATAATGATGTCATAGTTTAAGTGCAAAAATCACCGCTGCCAACTCCAAGACATGGACGGGATAGTTCCGCTCATGCACTTTCAACTGGCATGAGCCATAAGAGATTACCTTTCCAAATTGAAAAAGAACGCAGCCTAAGCCGCTCCCTGAAGCATCACTATAAATCTCAAAGCCATCTATACCACATGGCGACGTCAAAACGGGCGTTGTGGTCAACCGAATCTTTAGTTCTCCAAAAGATCGCACGCACTCTGGCGTCCGAACGAACTTTTGATCTTTCCTCGTTAATGTGGTAAGAGGCAAAGTGATCCGTGAGAAGATTTCTACAAAACATCTGTAGTAGCCTGCCAGTCCAAGGAAACTCTTGACTTCGGCCACCGAAGACAACACTGGACACTCCTAGATGGCTCTTATCTTTGATAGATCCACCGTAATGCTCTCTTCACTCACCATATGGTCAAGAAAAGCCACTGATGATAGCCAAAACTCACACTTTGAGAACTTGGCGTAGAGCTTATGTCTCCTCAGGCTATGCAATACCAACCTTAAATGGTTCGCTTGTTCTTCTTCCGATTGAGAGTACACCAAGATATCATCAATGAAGACAATCACAAACAGATCCAAGTACTCTTGGAACGTTCGGTGCATTAGATCCATAAACACCGATGGCGCATTACATAGTCCAAACGAACATTATAGTGAACTCGTAATGACCGTAGCATTTTCCAAACGCTGTCTTGGGAAAGTCACCTTACCGAATTTGCAACTGGTAGTAGCCTGATTTCAAATCCAGCTTTGAGTATACTTTCGATCCCGCCAATTGATCAAACAAATCATCTATCTGTGGAATCAGATATTTATTTTTCTCCGTCAACATGTTCAATTCACGATAATCAATACACAATCGCAGGCTACCTTCCTTCTTTTTCACAAAAAGAATAGGTGCGCTCCAAGGTGACATACTTGGGCGTATGTACCCTTATTCCAACATATCTTGCAGTTGAACTTTTAGTTCGGCCATTTTCTTTGGCGCTACTTGATATGCCGAATGGGCCACAGGTTTTGCACTTGGCACCAGCTCAATCGAGAAATCAATCTCCCGCTATGGTGGTAATCCCGAAAGCTCCTTCGGAAACACATCAGCAAACTCCGAAACAATCGGAACATCACTCACACTAGTCTTTGGCTCAACAACCTCAACAAGCGTGAAGCACAACTCTGCACCTTTCCAAACTGCCTTAACCACTTGAAGAGCAGACATCAACATCATGCTCGACCATCGCATACCAGCGAACTTAGTTTCTCGTTCGGTATTCTGCTCCAGTGTGACTTCCTTTGATTTGCAATCTATATAGGCACGCTACTCCGAGAGCCAGTCCATACCAAAGATCACATCAAACTCCGATATCGGCAGCACCGATGCTTCCAATCCAAAATCCCGACTTCCTATTCGTACCTCCACAAAACAAGACCTATCTGCATGCATTACACATCCATTTGGTAATAACACCTTCACACTAATTGCCACCATACGATTCGGTACACCGATCTGTGACACGAAGTCCACAGATAGAAATGAATGAGAAGCACCAGTATCAAACAGTGCTCTCGCCGGACAGTCTCGAATCAGGACAAAGCCTAATACAAACACATCATATACAAGCTACAAACAATGTATGAAATGGTAAAAACAACAATCAAATATGTTATCGCGTACCTGTGACCATGTCACTTTACTTTATGGCCTCCTGCTGGCCATGATTATATACTCGGGGTTGCGCCTAAGATGTCGTGGATTCCACCACAGCCTTTCCCTTTTCAGCATATGACGCTTCTGTCTTCTTCTCAACCTTTGGTGGGCCACTCCAACAGTGACGGGCTAAATGCCCTACTTGACCACATGTATAGCAGGGTCGAGACTCCGGCGTCGACGTTGTTCCCGATGTAACACTCGAGGGAGCCTGTGTAGAAGACTTGAATCTCTTACCCCATTTCCCTCGGTACTTTGGTTTCCCCGGGTGTGGTACTTTGAACTTGGACTTTGTCACCACCAAGTCCCTTTTTCCTTGCACCTGCTTCATGTCCTTCTCCAACGCACACGATGTATCCACCAACGCCTGAAACCCTTGGTTCACTGAACTTGATAGCAGGAATCTCAGCTCATCCCGCAATCCTTCATAGAATCGATTGGTTTTTCGTTGTTCATCAGCAAAGATAGACTCTGCATAGCATCCCAATTGTGTAAACTCATGCAAGTAGGTATCGACACTACTCTCTCCCTGAGTTAGATGTTGGAACTCATTTTCCATAGCGATGCGTTGAGCCGCTGGCAAGTGTTTTGCCAAGAAAAGTCGCGAAAATTCCTCAATCGAGACTTCTGTTAATTGTCTGTCCGCTAAGTGGTGTAACTCTATCTTGTCCCACCATAGCCGAGCATCTCCTTCCAACAAGACGGTGGCCAAGGTGACCTTCTGATTTTCCTCCGTCCTTATTGCTGTCAATATCCGCTTGACGCGTGACAACCAATCTTCTGTCTGCGTTGGGGATCACACACCCGTAAACGTAGGAGGATTGAAGCTCATAAACTTCTTCAACTACCGTTCAGCTGCCCGAGGATTAACACCCTCAACATGTTCTGGCCTTACACCAACCCGTTCTAGCACCAATGCCGGGTGCGCTTGCCCAGTAGGTTGTGCGTGAATCATTGCAAACAGCGCCTTAGCAACTAAGCATTTCGTTTCTATAGAAGGAGGAGGTGTAGGAACCTCAGCTGGTACCGCATTCTCATCAGAACGTTGGGGCTCAGACTGCTTAGCACCACTACGAGTCACCTATAGGTGGACAAGACACATATTAGTGACACTGTACAAGCAATAACAACAATATAGGAACATGCAGGTTCCTCAAATAGGTGTATTTGCATTCCTTAGTGGACGTTCTTGAGTTCATTCATGTTATAGTGGGTCGCACTTACACGTGCTCGCTATCCCACAAAAGAATTCGACCACGAATTCGAAAGAGGAAGACCGAGACAAGATGATACCAGAATGCAACACCTACATCTGTTGCATGACATATAATAGAAGGTCAGGTTGGGGCCCCACACCATATGCCACAAACAGTCGGTGAAGTTATGGGTTAATATCAGAGTTGTGCGTCCAAACTCAGAGCATTCTAGCGGAAGCTTTTAAGTTGTTTGAACTCAACTCATCTGAATGTCCACAATATATAAACCAGCATTTATATATATAATAGCATGAAGGAATGTTCTCAAATACACAACAGGTCTGGCCTTATGGCCTTATAGTTAAGCTTTATACATATGAGTTTCATACATCGGCACGCAAGCCTGCTACACATGAAAATAACATCATATGAACTTCTTTGGCCTTCGAGGGCCAGCATATCGGCAGCAGCACCAACAACAACAAGGGCTTCAGCCCCTTATTTTTCGTTCGGCTCTCCAGCACCTACACGGGACAATCCACCGCACGGTGGTAAACAAGACAACGGTCAGCGTTCAGCTAACCAATTTATAATGACTCTACCCCTTACCTGGGGCAGTGGTATTCCTTCCCTTCAGGCATCAGATTTCACAAGCAGCTATACCACACAATGTGCACTCATGCACAATCAATATATCACAAACGTCACCCACATAGCCTGACGCTCCATGCACTCAGGGAACATTCTTGGTGTACCGGAAATACCAGGGTCCCACCACCATTCAAGGCCCGAAGCCCAACGACAAACTTGAGCATTTCGCTCCACGACCCTTAGCCAGAGACTTTAGTCTTATCGTAACGACCCGGGATTTGGCCCGTAGCGCCCCATAGCATCGTTACTGATGGTGTGCAGGCCTAAGACACTCATTATGTCTTTCTGCCGAATGCCAATAGCCCAGGCACTCATGGCGGACAACCATAATGCGGATACAGTTCAGCCCTTGCCTGTTACTCAAATCGTTAGTTCAATGACTAGACTAATGCGGGTCGGCATCCCCTTGTCCGTTCGGCACGAAGCCTTTTCAAGAGCTCACAAAGAGCACAAATAGCCACACGGTCCCCGAAGGACTAACTTCACAATCTCAAGTTAGCTAGGAGCCATCGCCAACGAAACTCACTATCACCCGACGCTCTACATCCCAGCCATAACCTTATCTGGATAAACCATCCATCAATCCCTGCAGCCGTCTGCAGTGCCAGAAACACTGGTATTTCATAGTATACATCATAAGCACTTTGCGGGTATTTTCCTGGACTTTCACTCCAGTACTTCCTGCTACTATCATTCACAGGCACAATCCACCGACTCCACAAACATATAGATTTATACGTGGAGTCTTCTCCAGTGTGTAAAATAAAACATCACCAATCCAGACCAACCTGTCCAGATGGGCTTCACACAGTATATCTATTTCGTACTACACATTTCTGGATCTATATGTAAGACATCTTGGGGATATCCAAAATCAACCCAAGGGGAATCCCTCAACAATCCATCTTTTGGTGGGAAAAACCCATGCATATGCCAAATTAAGGACTTGACATGTCCAAGGAATAAATATCGTTACCCTTGATGATCGCTTTGGAGCCATGGAAAAATAGGCGGATGAAAAGCACCACAACGGCCTTGCCTCCACAAATCTGGACTCGACACACGATTCAGGGCTTTGAATCTCCACCAGTAGCCAAATTCCTCCTCCTTCTCCATTGTTCTCCCCACTCTATACCTCCTTTTAAAGAAAGAGAAAGTCCTTTGCTAATGAGAGAGTTATCCTCATCTCATGGACTTATATCAGCAGGGAGATCCTACGGTCGTTGGATCCTAGTTGAATGGAATGGACGGCCACGAAAATCCCTGAAAATCATTTTCCTTGGCTGAACATGGCTTGTGACACAATCGTGTCACAGGCCGTGTACCTTAAGCGACAAAGAAACTGACTTAACCAGACCAGGACACGTCCGTGTGACACGCCCATGTCACAGGACGTGTGCCCGACACGGCTTCGGACATGCCCGTGTTCATCAGTACTGCCCAAGCATAGAGAAGGATACAGCCCTTGACACGCCCGTGTCACAGGCCATGTGCCCCACTTGAGGATCGTCGAGCGCACATCGTCGACCTCACTCGAGAAAATACCGAGCGCATAGCAGGACACGGCCCGGGACACGCCCGTGTCACCGGCCGTGTACCTCACTCAAGGATTGTCGACTGTATTTCGTTGAGCTCACTCGAGACCACCCTGCCAGCACTCGAGTGCAGGACACGGCCATGGACACGCCCGTGTCCCCGGCCGTGTACCTCACATAGAGTAGGACACGGCCTTGGGACATGCCTGTGACCCAGGCTGTGTTGCCCACCCTTCTCAGCCCAATCACCACTGAGATTTGGGGCGTTACACCCTCCATCTCCATTATGAGCACTCCCCATAATATAAGGGTTTTTTTAACCGCAACCCTAATCCGTTATAAATAAATGGTGTATCCATCAACTCTATTATTAATTATAAAAAAATATTTATTATTACTAACTTTAGTCTTGTTATGGATCACTCGAGGCTCTTAGTATATCGGTCTAAAATGGACCGTATTAGCTCCTAAGCGGTCAAGCGTGCAAATAGGCTCTGAGAGAAAAGTCAACAGACAAGGAGGTTTTTTTAACGTGGAAAACCCCGGAAAGGGGTGAAAAGCCACATGGCCAGATCAGTGTTGAACAAACTTCCACTAGTCTTGCGTGTTATTACAAAGCTTTTAAAGAATGTGATGGCGACATGCCGCTCCTTGTTATAATTATTACGAGAGAGAGAGAGAGTTGGGCTCAGAGGGTGACAGATCACCGCTCACAAAACACTGCTTGTGGAATGACTGTTGTGATGCACACAGAATGTGCCTTCCTTTTGGCGGAGTGCATGCTAAGTATGTTTGAGAGGTGCTCTGTGTTCTTTGCAGAAATCTTGTGGATTGCCAATATCATTCAAGAGCAAAGTGCATGCTCGGGAACAGTCTTGGGAGCGGGGCATGCATGGGCGTGTTTGGGAGTGGAGCACATGGGGGTGTGCTTGGGAGCTAAGCACTTTACTTCTTTGCATGCCTTGAGCAAGTAACATCTGTGTGTACCTCACACACAGTACATGCGCGGTGCGTGATGCGGTACCACGTATAGCGCCACTCGCAGAGATTTTGCATACGTTGGGGAGTGGTTTGAGCATAAGGGTGCGCAGATGCTCTAACGTTCGTTCGGAGGACAAAATAAACTCGGAGTCACGTGAGACCAAGCCCGTTGAAATTGTACATGCGAGCCAGTTTTGGTTGTGCTAAAAAACCATTGGTTTGACCGAACCCTTGCTAGAGAACCCCGTCAAATTCCCCTAATTTTCGGAGATCGTTTTTGCAGGTGATGGGCCTAAAAATTTTCTAAACGTGTGTTTTCAGGTGCTTCCTTATTATGGTGAATTGTCGCAACTCACGTAGTTATGAGCTTGTGTTCCGCTTAAGTGTCAGAAATCATGGGTGGGCTTGTCACATGGTGTTAGCGTCGGAGGTAGATGCAGCTAGGGGCAGGACCCTTTGTACGATGGAGTGGAGGCTCTGGCACGATATTTCTAGGCTCGACATCGAAGACCTTTCGGAGGACGAGTATTTTGATGTTGACAATGATGAGTGGTCAGTGTATCTTTGTTCCTATATACAATTTGCATTTTGATATTTGTATTGTGCTACACCTTAGATGTTTGCATTTGCATGTTGCATTGTTACTCATGGACTTTTCTGGCTAATGGCATTACTTATGCAATGAATTGGCATTTGTGGTATCGACGTTCCTTGCGCTTGGCCTTACGGGGGGATGGGGCGCCAAATTTTCGATGAAGGGTGGACGCTTCGAACTCTTGGTAACCGTGAAGGGGGCATCCCCTGGCTCTGGCGGGGGTAGGCTTGGCCTTACCCATTGTAAATATAATAGGGATCGAGCCCTAAGGGGGTAGGCCCCTGGTAGTGATGGGCGTAGGCTTGGAATTATCTATTATAAATCTGGTAGGGAGGGACTGAGCGCTAAGGAGGGTAGGCCCCTGGAGGTGTTGGAGTAGGATTGGCCTTACCCACTAAAAAACAGGCAGGGACTGAACCCCAAGGGGGGGGGGGGGGGGGGTAGGCCTTGACAGTAGCAGGCGTAAGCTTGGCCTTACCTATGGTAAATCTGGCAGGGATCGAGCACTGAGGGGGGGGGGGGGGGGGGGGGGGGTAGGCCCCTGGCTGTGGTAGGTGTAGGTCTGGTGACCTTACCTATTCTATTTTGGCGAGTACCGACCACCAAGGGGGAAGGCCCATAACGATGGTAGGCATAGGTCTAGCGAACTTACATGTTGTAATTTGGCGAGTACTGACCGCCAAGGGAGGCAAACGCCTAGCGATAACATGCGTAGATATGGAAACCTTAATTATTATAATTTGGCAAGTACAGATCGCCAAGGAGGGAAGTCCCCTGACGATGGCTGACATAGTCTGGTGACCTTACATATTGTAATTTGGGGAGTATCGACCGCAAAGGGGGCATGCACCTGGCAATGACAGACATAGATCTGATGACCTTACCTATTGTAATTTGGTGAGTATCGCTCGCCACGAGGGAAGGCCCCTAGCGATGGCAGGCATAGGTCTGGTGACCTTACCAATTGTAATTTGGCGAGTACCACCTGCGAAGGTGGTAGGCCGCCCCTAGCGATAGCATGCATAGGTTTGTCGAACTTACCTATTGTAATTTGGCAAGTATCAACTGTCATGGGGGGCCGACCCCAAGCAATGGCATGACCCAGACAATGGCAGGCTTAGGTCTAGCGACCCCACCTATTGTAATTTGGTGAGTGCCGACTGTCAATGGGGGCAGGACCCTAAAGATGGCAAGTGTAGGTCTGGCGACCTTACTTATTGTAATTTGTTATCTAAAACATATGAAGTAAATGAAGTCAGAACATCAATTTGTAGAAACAATGTGTGGAAGTTTAAACACAAGTTTTCATGTAGTGCTTGTAACATCCCACAAACAACCAGACTCCTAGGAAGTTTTGTCATGACTAGGTCATGACAAAGCCCTAAGAAGACCAAGAGGACCATGAGTACCTAGGCAAATAGCTGATCAAACTTAGTCTGCAAATAGCAATTTCTAGTTACCTAGCCTAGGGTTTGGCCTTTGAGTCTCAACTTGACTATTTGACCCCACCATAACACTTCCAATTTTATAAGGAATCTTTTAGAGCTCTAACAACTCATTGGGGTCAACCAAGGAGGTGAAGTTGACCAAAGTCAACCCTAACCCCTATTAGGTCAAACTGCCCTAATTTGACCCAAATTGATTACACCAAGATATAAATGGATTTGGGTCGTGTCAAGGGACCCATGAACTCCCAATTGGGTCAGTCACATCATCTGGTTTGACCTAAGGTTGAGCCTAATTAACTATGGTTAATTAAGCCCAAAATTGGGAGAAAAGTCAAACTCAGCTTCAAACCAATTGGACTAGGCCCAAATATGGTGACCCATTAGCTATAAACAAATTGAAATTACCTGAAATGACACTCAAATTCTAGAGGGGTGACTAGGAGAGAGAAGGTGGAAGTTTTACCTAATGGAGAAGAGAGAAAGAGGAGCATTCATGGCTTTGGAAGGCCATGGGGGCACTCAACCCCCACCCCCCCCTGTCACGACCCGCATTTCTCCGTATTCAAAAATACGTCAGAGTAGATAAAATACACGCCATGATGCCACGTCGTGCAGGGGACAACTGCAGACGCTCAGACACCATGCCGAGGAGAAACCCCAATGCGCACAGACCAAGCTAAGGTAATGTGCCGGGGATGAAAGTCCACAACGCGCACAGACTCAAGCATAAGGCACTATGTCGAGAGAGAAACTACAACGTGCACAGTCCATTTGTGTTTCTTTAGTTACATAATTATACAAGCAGAGTTAATTTTTAATCATCACAGACTCATGGTCAGCAATCAATGTGGACTGCATAAGGACATTTTAAGGTCAAGGAAAGTAGTAGATTTGGCAGTTAAAAGTCCTCCCCTAGCTCCGCCCGGCCCACTAGCAGCCCATGGAGGACCCATGGCGCCACGGTAGTACAGCCAGAATTTACAAGGCCTGCAGGCCGTGCATGTAGTACACACCCCCCCCCCCCCCACCTTTTGCCCGGGTCGGGCCGGAGGGGTACTACTGGCCCAAGACGTCCACCCAGGGCTCATAGGGGAAACAATCCCCTATTCAAGCACTAGATGGCCGTCTTGAGTGGTTCGAATCATAACATTCACAACCCATCAGAATATAGCGGAAGCATTAACAGGAAACCACTACATATATATAACATATCATATTAATACAGAGGTTCTAAGGCCGAAGCCTAAGCATTTATAAAAGCCCGTGGGCTATACATGTACTACATAAGTCTCTCACACACTCTCTCTTCTAAACTGCTCGGCGGTACTCACGTCTCTAAACACCGGAGACGGCGGGGGTGCATCAGCTCGAGTAGACCTAGCTGCTGGCGTATCTCCTGCGGCAGCGGGTCACTACGGTGCTCCACCTCCTGTGAATGGTTAATCAAATAACCGTTAGTCACAGAGCTAAGTGGAAACAAATCCCTCCCCGGATCACATCCTGGGGACGAGCACGCACCCACCCACCCAACAAAAGTAAATAGCCGAAGCAAGAGAGGGTTAGCATAACATTTCATATATGAACAGCTAGGAGCAATTATAAAAGAGTGCAGTATAACGGAAAAGCAGCAATAACATAAAACGTTATAACAAGGCTCTACTAGCTCATCAGCACAACAGATTTTCATATCTTGAATTCTATCGCAGGCATTCACAGCCGCGCACATACCGCAGGCATTCATAGCCGCACACACGACGCCGCAGGCATCATAGCCGCGCACACAACCGCAGGCATTCATAGCCGCGACACAAATCGCAGGCATTCATAGCCGCGCACACAAACCCTATGTCGACATAGTTTGGACCGCTTCTGTTCCAGCAGGGTAGCGAGCCCCGCGGGCCTCACCGATGTGGCCGTCGGTGACAGTGGCCAGTCCTGCCACTTCTGGGGGTGATCGTACCGCACAACCCAGGCCCTAACGTACAACCATGTGTACTCCTGGATGTGAGCGACATCCGGTGAATCATTTCGGCCGACCAGCGGAGGAAACCCGACGGGGAATATAACGTCGGTCACCCGTGGTACTCATCTCCCCTGTCGCCTTGAGTCGTCAACCTTCCCGCACCGGTACGAACGGTCTGCGGAAGGGACCGACCCGCCACCATTTCACCGCAAGCATTTACAATCAATCAAACAATTGCAAACAATATAACATCGGGTTCTACGACGGCCTGCCTTACTAGTCTTACACTTCGGGCATCGGCACTTTGCTCTACTTTCGACAAGGAGCGTGGGAGCGCTTTATTTGGGCTAGACCTGGAGGACTACCTCAACTCCGGTTATCCCCAACTAAGGCTCACCTAAACAACAACTGCTCGTCAGAGCAGGACCCGGAATATAAAAGTAAATTGCGATAAGATCAAGTGCGGTGTTATTATGCTGCTTATTTAAGTGCTGAATGAAATATGACCAGTACGAGACTGGATAAGCTTGACCAGTACGCAACTGGAGTAGTACTAAATAGAAAGTACTGAAATAAGCCTGACAGTACGCACTGAGAGTAGTACTGAAATGAAAGTACTGAAATAAGCTTGACCAGTACGAAACTGGAGTAGTAGTACTGAAATGAAAGTAATGAAATAAGCTTGACCAGTACGAGACTGGAGTAGTACTGAAATGAAAGTACTGAAATAAGCTTGACCAGTACGAGACGGAGTAGTACTGAAATGAAGTACTGAACTGAAAAGAATAAAGGAACTGGACCAGTGCAAAACTGGAATAATCATAAAGAAAATGGTTAGTAGTCCAATCACTCCATACAGAGGCTTCAGTTCCATCTCCGTTCTCAGGAGAGATTCAGTTCATCTACATCTAGGATAGATTTAGTTCCATCTCCATCCCGGAGAGATTCAGTTTCATCTCCATCCAGGAGGCACATTCATTTCCATCTCCATCAGGAGAGATTCAGTTCCATCTCCATCCCGGAGAGATTCAGTTCCTCTCCATTCAGGAGGCATTCAGTTCCATCTCCAGCCAGGAGAGATTCAGTCCATCTCAGTTTTTTAAAGGCTTCCTTGGTTACACCCTTTATTAAGATCAGATTATGGGTGGTTGCGCCTTATTAACACGGCTAATCGGATTGGGGCTTATCAGGAGTTATACTTTCATTATTCGTCAAGAATAATTCATAACTCCCTCGTGCTCTCATCTTCCGAGCGTGCCCAATCGCCCGAGAGTCGAGGCGCTCGACAGTTTTCATGAAATCTCGAAAACACCCGGAGCTTGGTCACTTGCCTCGGCCACTCTCGTCGATATGAAACTTATTCAAATTAGAGAAGATAGTCGCGCGTCCAATTTTCATTTTCGAAGAAAACGAGCGTAATAATCCGAGAGCGCAACCCTAGGCTTCCATATTTTGGGAAAGAATATCAAAACTTATCCCCATGAGCTCAAATTTTGATACAACCTTGGAAGGGTATAAAATGAGCATAGAAAAATTTCATAATTTTCAAAGAGTTTTGGCCCTTTATTTGGCCAAATAAAGTTTATTGGGCTTTTAAAAATACCAAATCAACACCAAAATTCTCAAAATTTTTGTGGAGGAAGCCCTTAACAAAGGGGACATTTGTCATGTTCAAACACTTTTTCCCTAGGAGCCTATTTTAGTCTCAAAAAAAATCAATTCATTATATATTATATATTTTTTATTATAATATTATAATATATAAATATATATTATAATATATATATAATTATAAAACAGGATTACTGTTCATCACCATCATCCCCGCCTGTAACAAACCGCAGCCCTTACGGGCTCTCCAGCCGCCGGCCGGCCACCGGCGCCGTGGCTCCACCACCGGTCAACCCGCCGGTGGTGGGCGCTCCCTCCGGCGGTGGTCCGGCGGCCTGCCGCCGCCGGCCGCCGCCGGAGATATTTTTCTTTTTTTGACCGGGAGGGGAGGGGGGACGGCGGCGGCGCTCCGGCCGCCGGGAGCGCCATGCAAGACGTCCAAAATGGAGAAGGAGGAGGGAGAAGGCTTCCACCTGAGTTTGGTGGGCTGGGGGGGCCGGCTTGGTCGGACATGGCTCAAGGTGGTGGAGGAGGGAGGAGGAACTCCGGCTTGGCTTTTTCCGGCCACCTGAGCTCCGGCAGAGGGGGGAGAAGGGGGAGGGGAATGCTCTGAGAGCTGTGAGGGAAAGAGAGGGGGTTGGGGTCCTTTTATAGGGAGGGGAGGGGGAGATTCCCTCCCATTGGGTGGTGTGGGACTAATCCCTCCTTAGGGAGGGATTAATCCCACCCTCCAGCTGTCCAAGGACAGCTGGAGGTCTCCCATTTTCCCCATGTGGGGAAAATGAATGGGCCCTTTATGGGCTTGGCCTATAAGTGGGAAGAGAGAGAGAGGGAGAGAGAGAAGTGGGTGGGCCTCCATTTGAGCTAACAATGAGCTTGCTGGTTTGGGGGGCCCATGGAAAGTGAGGGGGAGTATGGGTCATCCTCCTTTGGAGAGGAGGTGAGGCCCTTCATTTGGAGAAAAATCCAAAAAGTGGATTTTTTAGGAGGGTTTGACCAAGTCACCCTAGGGTGGGTCCCCATTGCTGGTCAAAGTCAAAGTGAGGTCCAAGTCGTCGAGGTCGGGTCAAAGTTCGGGTGTCGTGTCATAATTGGTGTGCGCACGCTTTTCGGTGCACAACTATGCTTGATTTGACCACGGGTTGACCAATCGTCATCGAAATTGACCGGGACGACTTCCGTTGACTTCGTATTGACCACACGAGTCTAACGCCACTGACTGGGGTTGAATCGGAGTCCGTTTGACGAAAGTCCGAAATTTGCGCGTCGCAGCGTGCTAAAATGGTCGAAATGTGTAAAAATGTCGTTAGACCTCGGAGTCCAACTGAACGAGTTCCGATGCGCTGTATTGACTATACGAGGCCACAGGAACTGACAGAACTCAATTCAGAGTTCTCTAGCTCGATTTCCCGCTAGGGTTATTTTCCACCGGGTCATGGGTAGGGTTCGGGCCACTTTTATTGGGCCCACTAAGGCTCTGGTGGCCCAATAAAAGGCGGGATGTTACAATCCAATAAAAATAAAAGGATTTTCGTCCCCGAAAATTTGCTTGAAGTAGGGGGAAAAGTAACATACCTGGGGAAAGAGCTCTGGTGCTTTTCTCGGAGGAGTGCTTCAGGTTCCCATGTGAACTCTTCTCGTCCACAGTTTGACCATAGCACCTTAACCATCGGAATGGTTTTGTTCCGTAGTGTCTTCACCTTGTAATCTATTACTCTGACGGGTTCGAGCCGGACGGATCTATCTGACAGTAGTTGCGCCGGAGGGGTAGGAAGGTACTGCTCTGGTTGCCGGAGGACTCGTCTCAAGGAAGAGACATGAAACACATTATGAAGATTCCCCAACTCTGGGGGTAAGGCTAAACGATAGGCGACGAGGCCAACACGCTCTATCACGGATAGGGGCCCAAGAAGCGGGGATCTAACTTTTTCTGCTTCCTCAACCGGGAGACACCATGCATGGGTTTTATTTTCAGAACACCATTTCCCCCACGCTGAACTCCACCGATCGGTGTCGCGCATCATAGTACTTAGCCTGCCGGCTCTGCGCTTCCCGCATTCGCTCCTGAATCAGCCGTATCGCTGCCGTAGTGTCATCGATGTAAGCCACTCCCAAGGCTTCCGGGTCCTCTTCCTGAGCCCAAGTCAACGGTGTTCGGCAACGCCTTCCATAAATGCCTCGTACGGAGCCATCTTAATACTAGCCTGGTAGCTGTTATTGTACGAAAATTCGACTAACGGCAACAGCTGCTCCCACGGCTCATTGTGCTCTACTATGCACAGTCGAAGAAGATCCTCCATCGTCCGGTTCGTCCTCTCCGTCTGTCCGTCTGTCTGCGGGTGGAAGGCAGTGCTGAAGGCCAACTTGGTTCCCAAATATGCCTGCACCCGCCTCCATTCCTTAGATGTGAAACGACCGTCACGATCAGACACGATGGACTTTGGTACTCCGTGAAATCGTACCACTTGTTCTAGGAACATCCTGGCCAGGATATCTACTCCGTCACCCTGTCGGTTTGGAATGAACCGCGCTACCTTGGTGAGTCGATCTACGACCACCCATATTGAGTCATTCCCAGCACGGGATCGAGGTAGGCCGTGGACGAAGTCCATGGAGATGTCTTCGAACTTCCATTCTGGTATCGGCAGGGGCTGCAATAGGCCTCCTGGACTGCGGCATTCAGCTTTGACCTTCTGACAGGTCTGGCACCGGGCCACGAAGTCGGTGACATCTCTCTTCATTCCGGGCCAGTAAATGGTCCTACGCAAGTCCACGTACATCTTAACTACGCCAGGGTGAATCGAGTACCTCGACTGATGGGCCTCTTGCAGAATTTCTCCACGAATCCCTCCAGTAGCGGGAATAAATATGCGATGCTTGAATTGTAGAATCCCATCATGCAAGTTATAATCCTCCTGTGCCCCTCCTTGCAGAGATCGGATGATCGACATTACCTCTGGGTCGATCTTCTGGGCTTCTCGTATCCGGTCCTGGATATCGCATTGGATCTCCATCCAATACAGCTGAGAATAGTACTCTTCCGGATCTCTTCGAGCAACCAGGGTAATCTCCAAGTCTATCAAAGACTGGAAAAGTTCCTTAGGGATCTGCTCCATCCAACTCCCGACTATCGCATGCTGGCGGCTCAAGGCGTCAGCGACTCTATTAGCCTTCCCGGGGTGATATTGGAGAGTGAAGTCGTAATCGCATAAGAATTCCAACCATCGGCGCTGCCGGAGATTCAGCTCTTTCTGCGTGAAAATATACTTGAGGCTCTTGTGGTCGGAGAAGATCTCACATTTTACTTCGTACAGATAATGCCTCCAGATTTTAAGGGCGAAGACGACGGCGCCCAACTCTAAATTGTGTGCTGCGTAGTTTAATTCATGCGGCTTTAATTGCCGCGAAGCGTAGGCCACTACCTTACCATGCTGCATTAGGACTGCTCCCAATCCTTTCAGGGAGGCATCAGTGTAGATTTGAAATCCCTCGGCCCCTGAAGGAATCGTAAGGATTGGCGCGGAAGTCAGACGCTTCTTCAGTTCGATGAACGCAGCCTCGCACTCCGGCGTCCATCGAAATACGGCGTCCTTCTTGGTGAGAGCAGTCAGGGGTAGGGCAATCTTGGAAAATCCCTCGACAAACTTCCTGTAGTATTCCGGCAGGCGAGGAAACTCCGGATATCCGCAGCCGTCCTGAGTGGCGGCCAATTTGTACTGCCTGGATCTTGGCTTGATCCACTGCCACTCCTTCCTTGTTTATCGTGTGGCCCAAGAATCCAACTTCTTCTAGCCAAAATTCGCACTTACTGAATTTGGCGAAGAGAGAGTGCTCCCGGAGCTTTAATAGAACCATCTGCAGGTGCCTGGTATGGTCCGTCTTGGTCTTCGAGTAGATTAGGATATCGTCTATAAAGACGATGACAAAGTGATCCAAGAAGGGTTCGAAGACTCTATTCATCAGGGCCATGAAGGCGGAGGGAGCGTTGGTGAGCCCAAGGGCATCACTAGGAACTCGTAAAGACCGTATCGGGAGCTGAAGGCAGTCTTAGGAATATCTTCCTCTCGGATCCGAAGCTGATAATAGCCGGACCTCAGGTCCATTTTGGAGAATACCGAAGCACCTTGTAATGATCGAACAGTTCGTCGATCCTAGGAAGGGGATACGTGTTGCGTACAGTAAGCTTATTTAGCTCCCTATAGTCGATGCACAGTCGCAGAGTCCCGTCCTCTTCTTGACGAAAAGTACCGGGGCTCCCCAGGGCGAGGAACTTGGACGGACGAATCCAGCATCTATTAGTTCTTGTAGCTGGATCTTTAGTTCAGTCAGCTCCCTTGGGGCCATCCGGTAGGGGGCTCGCGATACTGGCCGTGCTCCGGACACGAGCTCGATCTGGAAGTCGACCTCTCGCTGAGGTGGCAATCCCGGGAGGGACTCAGGAAGATATCTGGAAAGTCTCGGACTACTGGGACCTTGGCGAGCGGGTCTTATCTTCCATCTCGAAATAAATAAGGAATACTTCATCCTTCTGACGGACTGACTTCACCATCTGTGTAGAAGTCAAGATAATACGAGAGACAGATGGCACACCTGTCAATACGACGCTCTGGCCATTTGGATTCTGTAGCCGGACTTCTCGCGTGGAACAGTTTATCTGGGCTTGGTGCTCAGCCAGCCAGTCCATTCCCAGAATTATGTCAAACCCAGTTATAGCTAGGATGGTTGCGTAGACTTCAAACTCTACATCTCTCCAGCGTAGCTTGGAACGAACACTTTTCGGTGGATGTCATATCTGACCCGTCTGGTAAACGGATTCGTATAGACAGTCCGGTTGAGCGAATAACATTTCCTTTGTTGCGATGAAATCGTGGGAGACGAAAGAATGAGTCGCTCCTGTGTCAAAAAGGGTTTTGGCAGGGTGACCTTCTACCATAAGATTCCTGACGTCATAGGAAAACATATAGATATATATCATCCAACTATATATATATATATGAAATATACAACAATAGTGGAAGATCTGATATCTTCTATCGCCTAAGATATATACCTATGACTACGTCAGGGGCTGGTCCATGCTGCAGGTCCAGTGCATAGGCCTCCTGGGGAGCTGCTCGTCCCTGCTGGCCTCTCCTGCCAGCTCGGCCTCTACGGCCTCTTTGACCCTGTCCCCGTGCCGGCTGTCCACCCTGGACTGCTCCTAGTCCTGTCTCCCTATCGCCTGAGGGCAGAAGGCCCTCATATGTCCCGGCTGCTGACACAAGAAGCAGTTCCCTGCGAAGGGAACATCTCGTCGGGCCACTAGTGGGGGCTGTGGAGCTGGAGCTGGTCTACTGTCTTGCTGTACAGCTGGGGGTGCTGGGGGTGCTGGTGGGCGCCTATAAGGCAGCCTGCGGCGTCGCTGTCTGCTCTCTCTATCCTGTATGGGGAGCGACTCCAACGTCTCGCCTCTGGTCTCGAGGAAGCTCTACTTGACCTCTGCGCCGCTGAGCCACCATCTGCTGGTCCAACTCTAGAGCTGCTGCATGGGTGGCTATGGTGTGGAAGGTGGCCTGAGAGAGCATAATCAAGGCCTGCCTCAGGTCGTCTCGTAGTCCTCGGTAGAACCGAGAAGCCCTATCCCTGTCGGAGGCAGCCAGGTTCCCGGCGAAGCGTGCCAGTGTATGAACTCTCTCTCATACTCTGCCACAGTGCGGTTGCCCTGTCGAATGAGCATGGAACCTCTCTTGCAGCGCGGCTCGGTCTGCATCTGTGATGAAAAATTCTAGCAGAGCTATGGAGAACTCCCCCCAAAGGATCGTGCTCATCGGCCGACCTCGGAAGGTAGAGCGACTAGCCGCTCTCCACCAATCCCTCGCATATCCCTCCAAGAGGGTCACCACCAAAGAGACTGCTGCCACAGCTGGGCACATCATCCCTACCAACAGCTCCTCCACTCGCTCCACCCACTCCTCTACCTGAATGGCCGTCTCTGTACCCCTAAAAGGGGGAGGCCTCAGTCCTCGAAAAGTCGTCAGCAGATCTGTGGGTGCGGTCATCTCCCGCGGGTGGCTGTGCCAGGGCATCTCGGAAAGTCGCTAGTATAGCCGTCAGTGTCTGCCCTATATCTGACTCGGCAAATGGTACGACTGCGGGAGCAACCGGGTCTGGTGGTGGGGTAGCTGGAACGTATCCTCTGGACGAGGATCCCCCGTTACTGTACTCCGGTATCTGGAGAAGTAACATGAAAGAGTGTCAGTATTTTGCAAAAGTAAGGGAATTTGCAAAAGCGACAACCCAAGCGGAAAATAATGGTGTATGGGCGTACTAACGCACAGTCTAGAATCCCTAAGCCTCTACACTAGGGTCCACCAGGCTTCCACTGCAAGGTTCGTCCCGAACCTAGAACGAAGCGAGGGACGGAGGGATCCTGAGACTGCTCCACAAGGACGAATCGTGATGGCTCTGATCCATTTGTAGTACCCCCCCCCCAACCTTTCCCGGGTCGGGCCGGAGGGGTACTACTGGCCCAAGACGTCCACCCAGGGCTCATAGGGGAAACAATCCACCCTATTCAAGCACTAGATGGCCGTCTTGAGTGGTTCGAATCATAACATTCACAACCCATCAGAATATAGCGGAAGCATTAACAGGAAACACACTACATATATATAACATATCATATTAATACAGAGGTTCTAGGGCGAAGCCTAAGCATTTATAAAGCCTGTGGGCTATACATGTACTACATAGTCTCTCACACACTCTCTCTTCTAAACTGCTCGGCGGTACTCACGTCTCTAAACACCGGAGACGGCGGGGGTGCATCTGCTCGAGTAGACCTAGCTGCTGGCGTAATCTCCTGCGGCAGCGGGTCACTACGGTGCTCCACCTCCTGTGAATGGTTAATCAAATAACCGTTAGTCACAGAGCTAAGTGGAAACAAATCCCCTCCCCGGATCCACATCCTGGGGACGAGCACGCACCCCACCCAACAAAAGTAAATAGCCGAAGCAAGAGAGGGTTAGCATAACATTTCATATATGAACAGCTAGGAGCAATTATAAAAGAGTGCAGTATAACCGGGAAAAGCAGCAATAACATAAAACGGTTATAACAAGGCTCTACTAGCTCATCAGCACAACAGATTTTCATATCTTGAATTCTATCGCAGGCATTCACAGCCGCGCACATACCGCAGGCATTCATAGCCGCGCACACGCCGCAGGCATTCATAGCCGCGCACACACCGCAGGCATTCATAGCCGCGCACACAAATCGCAGGCATTCATAGCCGCGCACACAAACCCTATGTCGACATAGTTTGGACCGCTTCTGTTCCAGCAGGGTAGCGAGCCCCGCAGGCCTCACCGATGTGGCCGTCGGTGACAGTGGCCAGTCCTGCCACTTCTGGGGGTGATCGTACCGCACAACCCCAGGCCCTAACGTACAACCATGTGTACTCCTGGATGTGAGCGACATCCGGTGAATCATTCGGCCGACCAGCGGAGGAAACCCGACGGGGAATATAACGGCCGGTCACCCGTGGTACTCATCTCCCTGTCGCCTTGAGTCGTCAACCTTCCCGCACCGGTACGAACGGTCTGCGGAAGGGACCGCCCGCCACCATTTCACCGCAAGCAATTTACAATCAATCAAACAATTGCAAACAATATAACATCGGTCTACGACGGCCTGCCTTACTAGTCTTACACTTCGGGCATCGGCACTTTGCTCTACTTTCGACAAGGAGCGTGGGAGCGCTTTATTTGGGGCTAGACCTGGAGGACTACCTCAACTCCGGTTATCCCCAACTAAGGCTCAACCTAAACAACAACTGCTCGTCAGAGCAGGACCCGGGAATATAAAGTAAATTGCGATAAGATCAAGTGCGGTGGTTATGCTGCTTATTTAAAGTGCTGAAATGAATATGACCAGTACGAGACTGGATAAGCTTGACCAGTACGCAACTGGAGTAGTACTAATAGAAGTACTAATAAGCCTGACAAGTACGCAACTGGAGTAGTACTGAAATGAAAGTACTGAAATAAGCTTGACCAGTACGAAACTGGAGTAGTACTGAAATGAAAGTAATGAAATAAGCTTGACCAGTACGAGACTGGAGTAGTACTGAAATGAAAGTACTGAAATAAGCTTGACCAGTACGAGACTGGAGTAGTACTGAAATGAAAAAGTACTGAACTGAAAAGAATAAAGGAACTGGACCAGTGCAAAACTGGAATAATCATAAAGAAAATGGTTAGTAGTCCAATCACTCCATACAGGAGGCTTCAGTTCCATCTCCGTTCTCAGGAGAGATTCAGTTCCATCTACATCTAGGATAGATTTAGTTCCATCTCCATCCCGGAGAGATTCAGTTTCATCTCCATCCAGGAGGCACATTCAGTTCCATCTCCATCCAGGAGAGATTCAGTTCCATCTCCATCCCGGAGAGATTCAGTTCCATCTCCATTCAGGAGGCATTCAGTTCCATCTCCAGCCAGGAGAGATTCAGTTCCATCTCAGTTTTTAAAGGCTTCCTTGGGTTACACCTTTATTAAGATCAGATTATGGGTTGGTTGCGCCTTATTAACCACGGCTTAATCGGATTGGGGCTTATCAGGAGTTATACTTTCATTATTCGTCAAGAATAATTCATAAACACCACTCGTGCTCTCATCTTCCGAGCGTGCCCAAATCGCCCGAGAGTCGAGGCGCTCGACAGTTTTCATGAAATCTCGAAACACCCGGAGCTTGGTCACTTGCCTCGGCCACTCTCGTCGATATGAAACTTATTCAAATTAGAGAAGATAGTCGCGCGCTCCAATTTTCATTTTCGAAGAAAACGAGTGTAATAAATTCCGAGCGCAACCCTAGGCTTCCATATTTTGGGAAAGATATCAAAACTTATCCCCATGAGCTCAAATTTTGATACAACCCTTGGAAGGGTATAAAATGAGCTTAGAAAAATTTTCATAATTTTTCAAAGAGTTTTGGCCCTTTAATTTGGCCAAATAAAGTTTAATTGGGCTTTAAAAATACCAAATCAACACCAAAAATTCTCAAAATTTTTGTGGAGGAAGCCTTACAAAGGGGACATTTTCATGTTCAACACTTTTCCTAGGAGCCTATTTTAGTCTCAAAAAAACAATTCATTATATATTATAATATTTATTATAAATATTATAATATATAAAATATATATTATATATATATATAAATTATAAAACAGGATTACTGTTCATCACTCATCCCCCGCCTGTAACAAAACCGCAGCCCTTACGGGCTTCTCCAGCCGCCGGCCGGCCACCGGCCGGCCGTGGCTCCACCACCGGTCAACCCGCCGGTGTGGGGCGCTCCCTCGGCGGTGGTCCGGCGGCCTGCCGCCGCCGGCCGCCGCCGGAGATATTTTTCTCTTTTTTGACCGGGAGGGGAGGGGGGACGGCGGCGGCGCTCCGGCCGCCGGAGCGCCATGCAAGACGTCCAAAATGGAGAAGGAGGAGGGAGAAGCTTCCACCTGAGTTTGGTGGGCTCGGGAGGGGCCGGCTTGGTCGGACATGGCTCAAGGTGGTGGAGGAGGGGAGGAGGAACTCCGGCTTGGCTTTTTCCGGCCACCTGAGCCGGCAGAGGGGGAGAAGGGGGAGGGGAATGCTCTGAGAGCTGTGAGGAAAGAGAGGGGGTTGGGGTCCTTTTATAGGGAGGGGGAGGGGGAGATTCCCCCCATTGGGTGGTGTGGGACTAATCCCTCCTTAGGGAGGGATTAATCCCACCCTCCAGCTGTCCAAGGACAGCTGGAGGTCTCCCATTTTTCCCCATGTGGGGAAAATGAATGGGCCCTTTATGGGCTTGGGCCTTTATAAGTGGGAAAGAGAGAGAGAGGAGAGAGAGAGAGTGGGTGGGCCTCCATTTGAGCTAACAATGAGCTTGCTGGTTTGGGGGGCCCATGGAAAGTGAGGGGGAGTATGGGTCATCCTCCTTTGGAGAGGAGTGTGAGCCCTTCATTTGGAGAAAAATCCAAAAAGTGGATTTTTAGGAGGGTTTGACCAAGTCAACCCTAGGGTGGGTCCCCATTGCTGGTCAAAGTCAAAGTGAGTCCAAGTCGTCGAGGTCGGGTCAAAGTTTGGGTGTCGTGTCATAATCGGTGTGCGCACGCTTTTCGGTGCACAACTATGCTTGATTTGACCACGGGTTGACCAATCATCATCGAAATTGACCGGGACGACTTTTGTTGACTTCGTATTGACCACACGAGTCTAACGCCACTGACTGGGGTTGAATCGGAGTCCGTTTGACGAAAGTCGAAATTTGCGCGTCGCAGCGTGCTAAAATGGTCGAAATGTTGTAAAATTTGTCGTTAGACCTCGGAGTCCAACTGAACGAGTTCCGATGTGCTCGTATTGACTACGAGGCCACAGGAACTGACAGAACTCAATTCAGAGTTCTCTAGCTCGATTTCCCGCCTAGGGTTATTCCCACCGGGTCATGGGTAGGGTTCAGGCCACTTTTATTGGGCCCACTAAGGCTCTGGTGGCCCAATAAAAGGCGGGATTGTTACAGTGCACCCCAACCAAATCTCCGCGCCTGTTTCTAAGCAGCGGAAGGTTGTTGGCACGGTGCTTTGAACCCGCAACCATTGATAAACAACCTTCAACAGTTCTCATCACCAACTGGGCTGCAACTCAGTTGGTGATGAGAATTGTTGAAGGTTGCTTATCAAGGGTTGCGGGTTCGAAGCCCCGTGCCAACAACCTTCCGCTACTTAGAAA
Source organism: Platanthera guangdongensis (assembly GCA_039583875.1). Lineage (NCBI taxonomy): Eukaryota > Viridiplantae > Streptophyta > Magnoliopsida > Asparagales > Orchidaceae > Platanthera > Platanthera guangdongensis. The sequence goes on from CM077153.1 coordinate 262,539,534, forward strand.
CATGCGTAGAGATTTGGTTGGGGTGCATGACCTACAGGCCTTGTAGATTGCGGTTGTACCACCGTGGTGCCATGGGTCCTTCATGGGCTGCTGGTGGACCGGGCGACGCTAAGGGTCCTCCCTAGGTCGTTGTCAAGGTTGCAGGTTTAAGACCCCGTGACAAAAATGCACTGTGCTGATAAACAGGGCGAAGATGCTTTGGGTGTACGGCTTGCAGGCCTTGTAGATTCTGGTTGTACCACCGTGGCGCCATGGGTCCTCCATGAGCTGCTGGTGGGTCGGGCGGCGATAGGGGTCCTCCCTAGGGCGTTACACCACCCCCCCCCCCACCTCATTCATCCCCCTTGATCAATTTGGAGATGGAAGGGTTTTACCAGCCACCTGAGGGTAGAATTTCAGGAGTTTGGAGGTGGCTGAAAACCTCCATTCATGGCCATTAATGGTCATTCATGGCCTGACTCTCCCACTCCCCAATTTGACCCTTTTATCATCTTTAGAAACTCCTAAGCAATGAAATCGAACCTTTACATCACTGCTTTAGTTGAAGGGTTGAGAAATCAACAAGGAGGGGCTTGGAGGTTGTCGGCCATGTCACACCACCACCATACTCGCCGTTAAGACCGCATGCGGGTCCAATCTCTTCTTCTTCCTTCATGCTAGATCTGTAGATCACTAGGTGGAGAAATCGGGCTCAATCGATACCGATCAGTGTGGATAAAAGTGAGATTTTTCCATGAAATTCAACCACTTGGGTTCACTGGAAAAGGCCTCTCCGGTGGCCGTGCCGCCGCTAGGCGATTGCCACCCCCTCAACGGAGGCGGTGGTGGCGGTGGCCGGCCAGGGAGATGGCCGGATGGCCGGGAAAGGGCGCAGAAATATCTCCAGGATGGAGCAATCTCGACCCTTGGCTCATCGGGGATGATGACCAGGAGTCGTTGGATAGGCTTGATTGGTTATGCGTAGGCCGATTAATTATAAATTATAAATTATTTCCTTTTTGTCACATTATTTTAGTCAGATGGTTTTAATTATTAAAAATAGCTAGATGCCTTTTCTGTAGAAGTGCCCAACAGAGAAAAGTTAGCCCTTGAGATCTAGTTCAATACAAAATTAGAATCATCCAATTAGCTTACTGGATTTTCCTCAGCACTCATTTTGGTGCAAGGTGTGCAAAGGGTAATCAGAGATTAAACTGAGTGCCCCCAGTGTCCCACTCAGTCATATGGCCTGAAAATTTGACTTAAGGCTGGTTTGGCTAGGATCTTCATCATATCCAAAAATCAGAATTTTTGGAGATGATTTTTCTATAGTTTTTGTAATAATTTTATAAATCATACATGTGATAAATGTAGTGTCTATGTTCCTTTAATTTCCCAAATCTCTGGTGGATGACCAGAGCGGTCATTATATGGCCATGAAAAAAATCTCACCCATTTGGGATTGCTTTGATGGGGTAACCTAGTGAACAAATATGGTCACTTAGATAAAATAATGCCTAGTTCTTCAAAAGTGCACTTAGTGGAGTTGAGTGATCAATCCCCCAACCAATCATGGTGAAACCTTGGCCACTGCATTGTTATCACATGAAACACCCTCATGAGTAGTTTTAGGAGTATTTAGGGTAGGAATGCCCTGAAATCCTAGTTCAAACCTTAGGGTCGACTACAAGGGTTAATGAAGGAAACATGGTCACATCTCCAAGGATTGGCTCAAAACTTTGTAGATAGTTTCATTGGATGGAAAGACACCATGGATAATTTATTTGGAATTTTATAGTTATTTTCCCTCACTAAACACTTATTACTTAGAATGAGAACTTTCCTTTCAAGGGCAAAATACATGACCATGCAGTATTGGAAGATCATGAAACTTGGATAATGGGCGTATATTAAAGCTATAAATCTCTGTAATTTTTATTATAATTTTTAGTTGGAGAATTGCAGTACCTCCTTTATAATTTTAAATATTATCTAGAGAAATAAATTAGTTTTAGGATTAATTGAGTTTTGAAAAATTATGATACTTGGCCAGTAAATTTTTTAGGTCATCATGATGCTCTACAAATTTTGTTATAATTTGTGGAAGAAATTATGTAGTGGTTCCTTCACAAATTATTCAAGGTTTAATTTTCTTTATTAATTTAATTATGTGGCTTAATTAAATTAGAAGATCATGAAATTTGGTCAGTCACACTTTCTGGTCATTATAAACTTCTGGTAATTTTATAACAATTTTTGGACAAAAAATTTTGGTACTTTCTTTGTTTAATTTTATTTTGATTAAATAATCAATATTGTGATTTATGATGGAAATCATTTTGGAAAATTATGAAATTTGTACCTTGTTGTTGTGCAGCTAATATGATGTTGTAGAAATTTTATTAAGAACTTTCCATATTAGAAAGTTGTACCTCGTGTTCAATGTCATAGGTGGCATGATTTAAGGAAAATTATTAAAAAGGCTGAATAAAATAGAACAAATACAAATCTCTGGATTTAAGCACAACATGTCATGATATACCCCTATAAATAATCCTAGGGTTTTTTGGTGAAGTATTTGGAGTATTCCCTTTCATACGCTCAATCAAGTCCATTTGGTCTGCATATAGTGATTTGAGGGAATTAAGGTGGAGCTGTGGTCTCACATGGGTACTAACATAGTGGGTGTTCCTAATTTTTGTGGAGTCTAGATTAGGTCACCCTTAAGGCCAAGTGCTAGTTAACCTGAATACCAAGGGGACGGAGTTTTGTTCAGGGTCGACAATGTATTATCTCTCCCCTAAAAGTTGTAATTCACCTAGTGTTTGCTCAAGTGTAATGTGGGGAGGGGATTGGCAATAACTAGATACCCATAAAAGTAAGTGCCTTGAGAAAGGGAATTTTGGGCTTCAGCACATTGTAGTTCCTAGTGCCCTTGAGAGCCTTTCACCATGCATGCCCCGGGCAATCCAAGGTTAACCCTAAACCATAGGGATAAGTAGATTAAACGATTAACTATTAATAAACTATCGTGTTGGGTATTGCATCCACAATAACCCAGATTTGTATGAAGTCACTAAAACTATCGTGTTGGGTATTGGACGGTCGTTCACACCGAAGTCGATACATTGACTCGGCAAGTGTAAGTGTTCACTTAGCCAACAAAAGACTGGTGGATTTACCAGCATTAGTACAAGAGACTCCGTAGCACCTGACTGTGGGTGTATCGAGTAATACACAAGGTCTAGGCTAGGTAGTGTAAATATTGACCTAGGAGTGGGGAGGCCTAACCCACTACCTCCATTTGCCACTACGAGAGGTACCTGAGAGTTTAGCTAACTACAAATGGGGGAACTAAATGTCTATGCCCATAGAGTCGTGTGAGCGTGTTGTATTTGTGTGAGACGTATCATTTAACATGTATAACACTTCATATCATACAAAATATTGCATAAAACTTACACCCATAATGTATAAATTATTATGGGATCATTTATACGTTAGGCCTTGCAAAACTAACCCTTAATTTATAAGTTTGTATGAACATTCTTACAAATTAATGTTACTTTCTCTGTGTTGAAAGTTAACTACTTTACCAGTACTTCAATTTATTGATTTCATTGTGTCGTTTCTTTACTTATAGTTTTATATATACACTTGTAAATATTGTGGTAGATATTATTAGCATATGGTAGCTAAGGCCACTGTCATCTGCTCTTGTTTACTCTCCACTTTAAATACCTTTCTCTTCATCCTCCCTCGCACGATTCCTAGGAATCGCAGGGGGAGGGGAGGGGGACCAAGACTTAGTCTTTTGACTAACGACCTGATGGGCATAACACCAAGGACTCTAGCTGGGAGACATGACGCAGCTCCAGGGGACCCAGCACAACCAGAATACGCTGTAGAAGGAGGTGAGCCAGCCTAAACCAGGAGTAGCAACAACAGCCACATGATCCGTGAGTGATTAGTAGCTTTTCTTCCGCGAGCGTTTTGTAGTGAGGATCTTATGTACTGGGCTGGAGTCCATTTGTGTTGTTCAGCTTTACCTTTTTGGACTTATTTATATTTCATTGTGATTGTGAACTTATTTCATTTATATGATTACTTCTACGGTACATGGTTGAAAATTTGCCTGCAGAATCTGCGTCTTGTAGTGGCAACCTTCTCGGAGGTTGGAGTCACCACAAAGCGATGGTTATGTGCATAAAACCCCGGTGCAGGGGGGTCTTACAGTGCTGATAAATCAGATTGGGCAGGAGTGAGTCATAGATACAACTTTATGAGTGGAGCTTCTTCCTAGTATGATTACTTTAGTGACTGGACCCCCGGTCTTTCCTAGCAAGCGGATGGAAATCCCTTACTAGCATGGGCGGTGCTGGCTATTTAGTGTTTTTCTTTGCAAGAACATTCTCAGAAATTCTTGGCGAATAAGATGCTAGATTTCCTTATTTAGTTTGGTACAATCTCATGTGTCGTGCCTGTGTCCGCGGTGGAATTCACAGTACTGCGATTAGTCTCCATTGTCTTGAGCGATCAAGGGGCATGTGGAGTTCCACCTTATCTTAGATTGTGAGAAGTACGTTGGTCCTGGATGCATTGAGGAGAGCATAGTTTTGATGTTGTCATGTTTGTGGTTTGTCGCGGGGGTCATCACTCTTCTTCTAAGGTGGTGACTATTCTCTCTCCTTTCACATTGAACTTTTTTTGAACTGTTGTCTGACTGCTTTGATTGCCTCATCTGCTATAATCTAAGCCTCAACTCGGTGTACGAGGTTGGGGTAGATGAGGACCCATATCCATCATCAGTGGATAGTAAAACCCACTGGGTCGAAGCCCTTCCAGGAAGAAGCTAAGCAGAAGTTAAGGGTTGATTCTTAGAATCAACCACGCTTCAGATGTGAAGCGGCAAAAAAAGACTTTGAGAGTTTCACCCTTGTTTTGACGGATCCCCGCAAGATAGGAGGGGTCCCGGACAATCATGTGGTTTGCAATGAACAAATCCACAAACGGCTGGGTTAGCTCAGCAAAACTACTAATGGATCCTTCCTAGAGGGAATAAAATCATGTCCTTGTTTGGCCCTTCAGCGTGGCTAGGAACGCATGACACCACTTCTGGTCAGGGACATTGCAGATCCTCATGATGGCAATGAAATAATTGACATGCTCTGATGGGTCATCTATTTCGTCAAAGGTCTCAATATTTAGAAGCTTGAAATCATGAGGGATCGGATGTGCAAGGACCTCAGGTGTTAACGATGAACAACATTGATGAGGACGGTGGGCTAAAGCGGCGCATTGCCTGGCTTGTTCACATTCTTCGACAATCATATCGCGAAATTCTTCGTGGGTGAGCCTTTCATCTACAGTTCTGAAGTTCGCTACTTCTGGGTAGTGGTGGTGATGATGAGCTTCAGGTTCTCCAACTAGGTGGACTGGGCATGCTGCGCCAGCTTTGTTGGGGAGCTCTTCTTTTGGTATGTTGATGAGCAAGTGGGGAGTGATGGATCAACATACCCCATATGTACTGATCCTTCAATAACGTGTGCGACTCTTCTCATCATTGTCAATAATCATGAGTATAAATGTGGAAAAGATACCGTCTTTTGTGTCTTTTAGGAATGCTGAGAATCGGATTCCTACAGACGAAGTCAAACTATTGTTGGTCTCTCGAGGCTCTTGGTAGATTGGTCTAAATTGGTCTGTGTTAACTCCTGAGCGATCGATGTACAAACAACCACAAAGAGAAAAGACAGTAGGCAAGGAGGTTTTTTTATGTAGGAAACCCCGGAAAGGGGAGAAAAATCACATGGCTGGGTCGGTGCTGACCAAACTTCCACTAGTCTTGGGTGTTGTTACATAGCTTTTAAAGCATATAATGGCAACATGCCACTCCTCGTTACAATTATTGGGGGGAGAGCTGGGCTTGGAGGTTGACAGGTCACCACTCGCGGAGCTAAGTCCTTTGCTTACTATGGTGGGGAATGATGCGCTTTGAGCGCACTGGAGATTTTGACTGCTGCTTGGAGGCTTAAGCGGCGCGTTCTGCGCTCCTTTATTTATGTGGCTTGTCTCTTATTGCTTTCATAGGAGTCCGAAGCGGTTGACTTATTGTTGACTGGAGGGCTCATTACTGAGTTGGGGGCACTGTGAACATTGCGCACGGAATTCCTACAACGGTGCGCAAATAACATATCATGCTTGTGGCAGAGTGCGTGTCGAGTACGCATGAGACATGCTCCGTGTTTTTTTTTTCAAAAAATCTTGTGGACTGCCGACGTCATTCCTGAGTGAAGTGTGCGCTCACAAACAATCTTGAGAGCGGGGCGCGCGAAAGTGCATTGGTGAGTGGAGCACGCGCAGGAGTGCTTGGTAGTGGAGCACGCGGGGGCGCGCTTAGGAGCAGAGCGTGCAGGCACACTTGGGAGTGGAACATGCAGTGTGTGCTCGATCGTGAAGGCGCGCTTAGGAGTAGAGCGCGCAGCGGGGGCGGGGGGGAGGGCTTGGGCGTGGAGCACACGAGGAGCGCTTGGGAGCATGCGGGGCATGCTTGGGAGCACATCGCATGGAGGTGCATTTAGGAGAGGAGCACGTGGCATGATGTGCACAAGGTGAAATCCCCAAGGGGAGTTTGAAGGCATTCAAAGATCTTTGAAGGTGCAAGAAGATCTTTGAGGGAACTCTTGCCCACGAAGGAAGAGACGCAAAATGGAGAGACGAGCATAAGGGAAAATCCGGGAAGAATATGGATCAAAAAGAAGGTCACTAAGTCCTATTTATAGGATTCAAAGGTGGTTATGATGGTTACATGGTAATTCGCAGACCATAGCTGTCTTATGCGCTATTTGTAGACCAATACTTTATATTTTATAACAAGTATTGTTAGGAGAATTACTACGTGCACTCCTATTATAATTTTTGGCTGTGCACACACCTCATAATGGGTTGTCACGGGAGGTGATTACGTTGGTGGTTATGCATAGATGGATGGTGGAGGACCGATCGGGGCGACGAAGTATTCGACCGGTGGTGGAACTTTGCAGGCGAGGGCCGACCGGTGGAGGGGTTGACCGCGCGGAGGCTGATTGGTGGCGAACAAGGAGTGTGGAGAGGCTAGCGATAATGGAGGCTGGCATGCCGGAGGCTGGCGAGTGGCAGGCAAAGAATGCGGCGAGGTCGGCAACGATGAAGAGCGGCAAGCGGTGGGCAAAGTGTGCGGCGAGACCGGTGGCGATGGTGGTGAACACGGTGTTGGGAGGCAACATCAGGTAATAACGAGAGGCGATGACCACGTCATCTGAGGAAGGGAAGGGGCGCGCTACAATTGCATGTCACACGACCCCCGCGACAACTGCCGCATACCCCCCCCCCATCGGGTGTGCCGCGATTTGGCGTAAGTCTCCCCTGTTGGGGAGTGCAGAGAGAACTACCCCAGGAGCTGACCAAGTCAGCGCTCTAAGGGATGCTGACCAATCGGGGACGCTGGAGATCAACGCCCACATTGCGCTGGCAGAGATAACCCCACATAGGATGATTCCTGCACGGGATATGTAACACCCCCATCCGTTTGGTAGAATATAACAAAAGATCCAACTAGGGCCCCATACCATATTTCACAGACAGTCAGTAGAGTTACGCGTTGAAACCAAAACATTCACATATCCTAACTCATAGTTGCAATCTAGGGGAAACAATAAAATTATTTAGAACTCAACACAGAAATGTCCACTAACCAAACATAGGAATGACATATAATATACAAAGAGGTTGGGCTTAAGACCTTACAAACTGTTTTATTTACAATATGTTTTTCATACATCGGCACACAGGATGACCATGCATACAAATAGTAACAAGCATTTGGGCTTTCGAGGACTAGCCGGCATAGTAAAAAGGGCTTCAGCCCGCTACTTCCTGCTCGACTCTCCAGCACCTGCAAAAGAACAATCTACCAAGACGTGACAAATAAAGCAACGGTCAGCTTTAGCTGACCAATTTATAACGACCTCACCCCTCACTCGGGGCGGCAGTGATCCTTCCCTGCAGGCACGCAACGTGTATATATATTGGCATAAGAACGTACTATTTAAGCACCATTCACCACAAACGTTGGCTCGTAAGGCCACTCGTCATGTACACTCAGGGCATATTATCTGTGTACTGGATTCTCTGTCCCACTACCATCCTCAGTCCCAGACCGGTGGTTCATTATTTAGCTTTTACCATCAAGGCCACCTTGCCTTATGGACTACCCTAAAATCATCTGGTGCACCGATAAGCTACCTTTTCACTAACCAATAAGGGACGAGTTCGGATCGGCCTTGCCTATGCTCAAATCGTTGGCATCATGCTGGCACGACGCGAGTACAACTTCATCTCGGCCCGTATGTGATAACCAACGTTATCCAAAAAATGATCGGTACTAAAGGCCACTAAGCTAGGCATTGCATACCTCACAACTTAACTTGCCACCCACCTTGTCCCCAGGAACTGGGCTCACAATCACAAATCAGCAACTGGGAGATATCGTCAGTGGTAGCATTACCGTCTGACGGTAACAAACAGAATCACAACATCTGTCTTCAAATATGCACGACAGGCCTTCATGTTGTTTGATGCAAGACACCTCGTACCCATGACGTGGGCTTCGCATCCGTCACAATCGGCTCGCTGGATACGACCACGGGCTATCGCCGGTGGTATCGCTATCGCCGGGCGATAACAGACAAAACAACGTTCCTGTTCCAAAACTCGGTGTTTTCCTGGAGCACACCACTAGTAGTACATGCAACAAGCTACACACCCAAAAATTTCGTAAAACTACAGTTTATCCACTTATTCTTCTCTGGCAAGCAAATCAATCATCACTAATCCAGATCAAGTTGTTCATATGAGCTTCACACATCTTTCTTATTCCGTACTTCGATTCCGGATTTTATATGCAAGTTTAATACCGGGGATAACACCAATCGACTCATTAAAAACTTTCTGTTCTCCACCAATTGGTGACGGTTTACATGCACATGTCAAATAAAGACTTTACTTCCAAGAATAAAGATTGTTACCCTTGTCGATCGCTTAGGAGTCATGACATTGCAAGAGGACCAAATGGAAGTGTCCGCAACACCTTTCTCTCCACAGATCCAACCTCGACGCGTGAATCCGACCACAAGAACTCCTTCCAAATTCTTCGAGAGAACTGAATCAGTCTTGTCTTTCCTCTCCTTTCCCTCTTCTTCTATCTTAAGGTCCAAGAGAAAATGAGAGAGAGAGAGAGAGTGAGTGAAAGAGAAATGACTATCTACTTCCTACACTCCTCTGGTTAAGATACACGAGAGGAATCATGACCTTAGGATCCTCAGGCCAAAACAAATGGATGACCCGATTTAACTGATCATTATTTTTAAATTCGCTACCACCGCGCGGTAGCACGCTATCGTCTGGCGGTAGCTTAGGCGGCGGCGGCGGTGGTCTTATCCAACTCCGTTTTGCCACTTAACAGCCGCCTCAGCATCTCTCGACACGTGGCATACTTTCGCCAGCGGTAACGCTATCGCCCGACGGTAGCAACTCGACGCCACTGGTTCTCGACGCCAACAACTCGACGCCACTGGTTGTTCTCAACGCCATCAACTCGACGCTTGCTATCGTCGGCGGTATCTTGCTATCGTCGGGCGGTAGCTTCCAGTAACAACAAGAAAATTAATTGTTTTCGCACATGAGAAACCCGGGATGTTACAGGATATCTCCTGCGCGGGGGAAGAGTCCCGCACAGCGCATGACGGGTTGGAGGACTCCCCGCAGCGCATGTCGGGCGAAGAATTTCCATGTGCGGCATTTGTCGTGCAGGGTCAGCTTCCGCACATCTATCACGCGGGGGAATTTTCGCGCACGCCTCGCGCAAACCCTACGCGGTCGTGTCGTGCGGAGATGTTACCTGATGCGGCGTGCCTCACACACGGCACTTGTGTGGTGAGGTATGCGGTGCCATGTACAACGCCGTTCACAGCGGTTGTGCATACGGCGGGGAGTGGTTTACGTGCACGGGTGTGCGGATGCTCTGGCGTCCGTTCGAAGGACAAAATAAACTCGAATACATGCGGGACCCAACCTGTTGAAATTGTATGAGAGAACCGGTTGTGTTTGCCCCAAAAATTCATTGAGTTGACCCAATTCTTTTTGGGGAACCCATCAAATATATATAAGTATGTGTAACATTTAATATATTATTTATTTCTATAATTAAGCTATTCAATTAAATAGTTAAACTTGATTATCAGTTTATCTCTTTAAACGTAATTTTTTCAAGTACTTTTATCAAATTTCTTAGAACTTTGCAAAAATAGCTAATTTTTTCGTCAGTATGGCTCTTTTTGAGGCAATGATGGCTGTGAAAAAACTTTATTCTTATTGGCAATGCCCTTTTTAAATTGTTTGGATAATGAGTTTTTTTTGGTGATTGTTAATCACAACCCGTGATTGGCTAGTCGCACTCCTAAATCTCCCAATTTTCACGCCTTTTCAAAATACGTCTTGTACATGCAATTTTAGGAAAAGTGTTCACCACGAAAGTTGTAGATATCGACGAGATCTACAACTTTCGTGGTGAACACTTTTCCTGAAATTGCATGTACAAGGCGTATTTCAAAAAGGCGTAAAATCTAGGCATATTTCCAAAGTACGTCTTGTACATGCATTTTTAGGAAAAGTGATCAACACGAAAGTTGTAGATCTCGTTGATATCTATAACTTTAGTGCTGAACACTTTTCCTGATATTGCATGTACAAGGGGTATTTCAAAAATATGCGAAAAATTGGGAAATTTTGGGGTGCGACTAGCAAAATAACGGGTTGCGATTAACAATCACCTTATTTTAATGCATTTTTTCAAGAAAGATGTTTTGAGAATTTTTTGAAGTCCAACATACTTTCTAAAAAATGCTTTATCTGCTTGTAGTTTTTTTTGTCTCTTTTATTTAAGGGTTTACAAAAGTCACATTGATCATTTGAGATGTCTTTCTTCCTACTTGCTAGTGCACATTTTCCTCTCTTATTCACGATTTTTCCCCCACTCGCTATTTTTGCTTCTTCCTGTTAACCTTTTGTAACCTACTTATTTAAGATTTATACAATACGAGCATTTTCGCAAGGGCTACGCTCATGCTCGATGCTCTCAAACTGCCTTCGGGCGCATCAGGCGGGCTTTGCCCGCCTGCGCACAGGCTTCGTCCTTGCTTGATGCATCGGGTGATCTTCGACCGTATAAAAGCGGGCTTCGTCCGCTTCCACGCAATCCATTATCTCGGCGCCGCACCCCCCGCCACTCGCGACCCCCGGAGCCCTATGGTTATTTGATTTTGCTCCCGTGGGCCGTGAGTGGCGAGTGCGGCGCCGAGATGGTGGATTGCGTGGAAGCGGGCGAAGCCCGCTTCTATACGGCCGAAAATCACCCGAAGTATCAAGTACGGGCGAAACCCGCCTGATGCGGCCGAAGGCCGCCCGAGAGCATCGAGCATAGGCGTATCCCGTGCGAAGATGCTCGTATTAAATATATTCATATAATCATATAATAATAATATATAAATATATAATAAAATATTAATAATATTATATATTATTAATAATTAATATATAATATAAATTATAATAAAAATAGTATTACTTATATAACTTAGGACTTACAGCATTATTAAAGCGGGAGAGGAGGAGGGGGGAGGCGGAGGGGGAGGAGGAGGGGTGCACTGGAAGAGGAGGAGGAGGGGGAGGAGGAGGGGGGCAGGCCAACCCCGGACGCGGGCGACCCCTCCTCCTCAGTAGGGACAATGAGAACATTATGTGTTAAGTGATGCAGAAATCCTTTGTATTGAAGAACCCGACGAACCGAATGCACCCACTAAACAAAGTTTTTCTTTCCTGTTAGAGAGATAGTAGTGATGCGTAACTCGTCACAGAGTTCAGGAATAGGAGTAGCCCTCGCCGTAGAAGAAGAGGTAGCGGTAGAAGTGTCCATGAGAAAGAGGGCAACCAGTTACACAGAACGGTTAGCCAGTCAAGGCGAACAAACTGCACGAATAATCAGGCGGGTACACCCCGCGGGAAGGCGACAAGTAATGCGGCCAAAGAACGGCGACCAGAAAGCCGAAGAGAAGCCGAAGAGCAGGCCGCACAACAAAAGTTGATGTCGGCAAGAGAGAAGGATGCGGTTAGAGACACATATCAGCAGTCTGCAACACACAGGGGCAAGCCGGAAGAAAACTCTAATCAAGGAGACCGCCTGGTACGAGCAGCGGCTAGAGAGACCAAGAAATAATGACCAAAGCCAGACCGTGCCAAGAAGCGAGAAGACCACAACGTTAAGTTGAAAATCGGCAAAGGTGGCGACCACGAGAGGCTGGGCGAGCAGACCGCGCTCCACAAAGGTGGCGACCACGAGACCGAGGCGAGCAGCAGAGGTGGCGACCACGAGAGGCTGAGCGAGCAAACCGCGCGAGTAGATAGACCGCACAAGTAGATAGACCGCGCGGTTAGATAGACCGCGCTCCAAGAGGCTGAGCGAGCAAACCACGAGAGTAGATAGACCGCGTGATCCAGAAGAGAAGTTGAAACGGTTAGAATAGACAAACCACATGATGAAGTGGAAGAAAACCGCGCTAGTAAGAAGACAATCCGCCGCGGTTAGGAGGGATAACCCGTGCGATCAAGAAGAAGACATCGCAGCGGACTCAAAAAACCAGATTTGCGGGAGAGCAGAAAGGTGGGTCCCAACAGCAGAGGCTATAAAGGCACTGAAAAGACACAAGAATCAGGATGAGAGAAGAGAGGAACTCGTCGAGTAGCGTGCGGACAGAAAGAAATCTTTTCGGCAAGGAGGCAGCTCGCCGAGCTTGCGGAAAGAGAAACTCGTCAAGTACCGAGCGGATAGAGGAGTTCTTGTTGGAAATTTTCCGTTAGGTGGACTCGATTCATCGAGGCGATCCGTTAAAGTTGTACGCGCATATTTGGTCTATTCGGACTCTTGCAAGCGCGCGTTAATTCAGTCGCGCGAACGGTTGAAGCCTGTGATAGGTGGGCCAAATCGTCTCGTAACTTCAGTCGCGAACTCGGTCTCACCCTAGGCACAAAATTTGACGTATGGTTTGGCATAATATAAAATCTGATTTAATTTCATGAGTTACAATTTCTTCATTTAGTATGGAATAAATGAGATTTATTCTCCCATAATTTTGTAACTCCTAAATGGTTGTCCTATTAAAACCTAATTGGATTTTATGCCAAATGAATGGTTATTCATTCTACGCCAAGAGTGAACTAGGGTTGAAGCCCCGTGCTCTTTCCCTTTTGCGAAACTGCCGCAACTCTCCTCCTTCAGGTTTGGCATAATCGGGGACTTGCTTCTTCAGAGATCGGACTTTTCACCTCGCTGATGACCAATACTGGCATTGCCTCTTTCATGTTTGATGCCTTTACAAGATCTCGTTCTTGATTGGGCATTGCAGGAAGAGATCGCAAAGTGCAGGGTGAAAAACTGATCTCTCTTCTCTATCTCCGAAGGTCGATACTTTGGAGAAATTCATCCCTGCCGTACACTGGTGTTCTTCCCGATCTTCAGCACGTCTGAGAAGAACCTATATAACTCTAGTCCAGATTCCGAGAAAAGATCGTCAGATCTCTGTTTACCCGTGAGCATAAACAGGGACTTTCAGGTATGGTGATGTGCTTTATTTGATTTAATCTATTCATACAGCTTTGTTAATTAACTATAGTTAATATCGCCCAGATCTGAAACTTCTTTGTTAATAATTTGGCTGTAGAGATTGAGTTTTCTTCGGGTGATTAAGAGATAATTATTAATCAAAAGTTGGATTCATTTACATATATTTTGTGTGCTAATCCTATTCATTGTAGAGATTATTGCAACCCTTTTGCTAACGAGTTTCTGCTAAGTTGCCGATTTCATAAAGAAGAAGACGCCAAGACTCTAGGGATTGCGACAATGATAAAACACGAGCAAGAAAACAAGAACGATATTAAATTAATTCCGCACTTCAGTTACCGTTTGTTTAAAGCTCAATTTATCTTTGGTGTTCTTAACTTAGGAAAATAAATTTATGTTTTGCACTCCAATTTGAGACTAATATAGTTTGATTATAACGATCCTGTAGATTTGTGCGATGTTACATTAAGTAGAATTTCAAGTAACACTTATTTCGCCGTAGCGACGCATACACCATAAATCTATTAACAGTTCTATCCGACAAGAAGGTAACTCACCGAGCCCGCGGAAAGAAGAAAGGAGGAGACCGCCCAAGGGTTGGCGGTTAAGAAAGCAAAGACCGTCCAAGAAGAAACGATGTCTCTGATACCATGTAGAGAAGAAAGCACAATCAATGAAGGAAAACCAATAAACCTTGTGTATCCTTGTTCAGTAGTAAATACAATGTATGAGTACATATATATGGGAGGGATAAGGAGAGAGGAATCTTATCTACATGGTGTGGGACTAATACAACAAGAGAAAAAGAAAAAACTAAATGGGCCATTAGATGGGCCTTTACAATGCCTTTTCTAGCAGATATCACTGCAACAACCTTAGGTTTAAGTTTTACGTTTTTTTACTGATCTTCTTTTATGATTGTTAGAATAATGTATTTTTAGACCTCTATAGTAGATTAGAAATTGGATAATCTTTGCACAACTTTTTGAGATTTCTGTGGGAGCCGAAGGCTGAAACAAAAAATAGTGGCAATAATGTTGAAATTACTTTATGGTGGCAATATATTTTTCATTCATCTATTACTTCCAGTTATATTTGAGGCGCCTGTCAATGTTTGCCACAGAGTTGGATGGTGAGTGCGACTCTAGGCTATGCAAACCCTAAGGTGCGGCGCCGTGGAAAACCTTGACAAAAACCCTAAGATGATGCAAGCATACATGGACAAGTCCGCCAATTGTTTGCGAGTAATAGTAATTCAAAAAATGTCTATTGCAAATATCACAGTTAATTATAGACAATTTAAAGCAAGTTGTAAGTTTTGGAACACTTCACAAGAGTGCTAGAGATTTAATGCACAAAAAAATAAGATATGCAAATCAAACAATATAGAGAGAAACAAAATGAACTATGAAGAAACAAAAACATCCATAACATTATAGTGTTTGATTCGTATAAATGCGAGAAAACAAAAAAGAAATCAAATTAAAAATTCGCATGAGCACAGAGGCCTGTGGGTGGTCAATAAATATTGGGTGGGCCTGACTCACCATGAGCGAAGAAATCAGGGCCGTGCACGCACATCAAATCAGACGCATGATATTTGATGTGCGAGTGCACGACACTGATCTCACGCTCACGGTGAGCCACACCCACCCCAAAATTACTCGGGTAATTGTGGGAGGTGGTGGTGGTCGTCGGGGCTGCCGGGTTGGAAGGGCCTACTGTGGGTAGGGCTGGTGTATGTAGGAGAGATGGACCTTCGCAGGGCAGGCTCAGGTGCCGGGGCAGGCACATCATCAGTAATGTCCTCAACAACTCCTGGTTCACCATCAGTGGTGATATCATGATCCAGAAGGGTATCAGTACCCCGTGCTGGCACAGGCTCAATGGCCTCCTCAGTGTCATCAACTCCAACCATAGGTAACTCTGCAGCAGTGCGAGAATCAACCTCAGACTCAACAGTCCCCTCAGGATCACCAACAGTCTGATACTCACAGAAAACAACATCACGGCTACGTACAAGCTTCTTCTCAACTGGATCAAAGAACCTGTACCCAAACTCTCCACTGTAGTCGTACCCCAAGAAAATACACTGTCGGGTCTTCGAATCTACCTTCGATCTCTCGTCCCTAGGGACGTGCACAAAGGCTTTGCAGCCAAATACCCGCAAGTGACTGTAAGAGGGGTCTTTCTCATACCAGACCATATCTGGGACATCCTCCTGCAATGCTGAACTCGGCGAGAGGTTGATGACATGCGCTGCAGTAAGAAGAGCCTCGCCCCAAAACATCCCTGGCAGCTTCGACTAAGATAGCATGCACCGAATCCTCTCCAATAGTGTCTGATTCATCCTCTCAGCTACGCCATTCAGCTGCGGCGTCTTCGGCGGGGTCTTCTCATGTCGGATGTCATGGTCCCTGCAGTACTCGTCAAACGGACCAATGTACTCTCCCCCGTTGTCGGACCTGATGCATCTCAGCTTCTTCCCAGACTGTCTCTCCACCTCAGCGTGGAATCTCCTGAAGGTATCAAGGACCTGATCTTTGATCTTGAGAGCATAGACCCAAAGCTTCCTCGAATGATCGTCGATGAAAGTAACGAAGTACAAAGCTCCTCCTCTAGTCTGGACCTTCAGAGGTCCGCAAACATCAGTATGAACTAGCTCCAAAGGCTCTGATCTTCTGGTGGATATGTGGCTTTGGAATGAAATCCTGTTCTGCTTCCCAGCCATGCAATGGTCACACCTCTCCAAATGATCATCAGAAATGTCACTAATGAGCTTTTTCTTCGCCAGGCATCCCAAACCCTTCTGGCTAATGTGTGCCAGCCTCCTGTGCCATAAGGAAGTGGATGCCTCATCCCTGACGGAGTTGGCCTGAGCAGCTTCAGGCCTTCCCTCCATGTAGTACAGTCCAGAATCTCTATAGCCTCTGGCCATCACAAGTGATCCCCTGATCAGCTTCCAGAAATCTCCTCCAAAGACACTCAGGTGTCCTTCATCTCCAAGTCTGCCAACAGATATCAGATTGAAGCGGATGTCTGGCACATGTCATACATCCCTCAGAACTAGTAGGGCTCCAGTGCTTGTCTTCAAATGCATGTCTCCACGCCCAAGTACATTAGACGTATCCCCATTGCCCATCCTCAACACCCCACAGTCACGAGTGATGTAAGTGGCAAATAACTCCCTGTTGTGGTAGACATGCGCAGAGGCTCCAGAATCAACGATCCAACATCGGTCATCACACGCGAGTGCAGTAGTGACGTCGTCGCCAACAATAATGACGTCGTCCTCCTCAATCGAAACGGTGGCTGCCGTGTGACCCTCATCTTTGCCCTCAGTGGCAATTCCCTTCTTCTTCTGATCGTTCTTCAATGAGTAACAAAATTTCTTGATGTGACCCTTCTTATGACATTAGTGGTATTCCACGTTTTGATAACGTGACTTCGACTTGCCCCTGCTCTGACTCCTGTCCTCCTTCCTTCCTCGGCTCTTACTCCTTCCTCTCCCCCTGGACTCAGTAAAGAGAACGTCAGCTCGTGAAGAAGAGCCTGAAGTCCCCTGAGACTTTTGTCTCACCTCCTCATTCAAGGTCCCACTCTTGACGATCTCCATGGAAACAATCCCTTGGGGCGAAGAATTGATCAGAGAAACTCTAACCATCTCCCAAGAATCTGGAAGTGACTTGAGAAGCCACAATGCATTCACCTCGTCTTCGAATGTCACCTTAATAGCAATGAGACGATCAATAATGCCCTGAAACTCGTTGACATGATCTAAAATAGGAGAGCCCTCCCGGTATCTGAACTCTCCAAGCTTTTTCAGCAAATACAACTTGTTGATGCTCGTGCTCTTGGCATACAAGGTCTCGAGAGTCTTCCATAGATCATTTTCATCATTGATGCTAGCCACATGGTTATAGACGTTCGGCTCCACGAACCGTCTGATAAACCCACACAGCTTCCGATGTTCCACCTTCCATTTTGCCGGATCCGTGTCCTTTGGCATCTCCTCAAAGATAGGAGCATGCCAACCCTTCACGTATATCAAATCCTCCATCAGTAGATGCCACTGGTGATAATTGACACCATTCAACTTTATCATCTGCTCTGAAACGGATGTAGACTCCATCCGGCTCTGCCAACTGGCCGGACCGACCACTGATCTTTGAGTCGACTATCTCAAAGTATACAACTGGAGAGAGTAGCCAGCGGGCCAATGGTCGTAAACTACCACTCCCAATTGCACACACGAGATCCTGATCGACTCGTCCTGAAACCCTAATAGGTCAGCCCGGTAAATGCCCTGTCACTGAAACGACTATGTCTGTCACAACCCGCATTTTTCTCATTAAAAAATAAATCAGAGCACGAGATAACTACGAGCTGTGATGACACGTCAAGCAGGGGATAACTGCTGACGCTCAGGCAACACTCTAAACCTTCAAATCATAAGTTAAAATGAATAGAAAACTGATTTTTTTAAATTAATTGGACGTATCCCTCGGCTCAGTGGATCAGATAGTCCACGGTTTGAAAACTATTTTTATACGTAGCGGAAAATACTTCATTTATGCTTAACATCCTAAAAGAGCGCATAAGTGTCCTAAGAGGACAACTTACACTATGCAAGACTCTAGATTTCAATTTATAATATTTATAAAGAAAACAATCTTTTTACGCATTTGGAAAATATATGATTGAGCTTTTATAAAACATGTTGATCATGGCAATAATCATATAGTAGTTCTTTTTTTTATAGGTTTTAAAGTAACTAGCAACCTAGCATAAAACAGTCCCAGAGAGCAAGTGAAACTACCACAAAACAGGTAAACTAGCAGCTAAGCAAAGACTTAGTATCACCAAGGAAAATCACCAACGAGCGTCAACAACCTGACACGAACTCGCTGGCGATCATGTATGTCTGTACTACTACACAGCTAAAAAACTACCTCAACAGGTGAGGAAAACACTGCCACAACGCAGTCCACAAGGGAACTCCTGAAATTAGCCGTTCAGCCGACTACAGACCTGAACCTGAGGCATTCAAAAGAAGAACATCTCAGAAAGAAATAATAAAACAGGAGGCAAAGAAACATCAGATAATAATCGAATGAAAAGAGCAGAAAGAAAAAGGGTTACCAACCCTGCAAGAGAGATGCTGAAAATCTCAGCTAAAGAATCCAAAAAGGGACAAAATATAAGTAAAACAATCAGTAGAGTGAGAGAAATGCATCAAGTACTAAAACGTACCAAACTCCGCTCAAGCCTGCAGAGACAAAAAGGGAACCAATATGCATCAAAAGAACAGTATGAAAGAAACTAACAGTCCTAAACTTGTAAATCGTTAGCACTGGCACAAATCCCAAACCTATGTCGGAGACTAAGAACAGTCACAACTGAACAACCAGGTCCAGGTGTCTCAAAAGTACTAAAGGGGCCGCCACAGGGTCCACACACATAGAGTTCCAACCTCTTACAGGAACCCAAAATGTCCAAAGGAGGGAATGGTGGTGGCCACGACTCGAACTCCCCCGGTACCATACTCCCTCAGAAACCCAGCTACCACATGCTAAGGATCCACGATTCGGCGTCAAAACTAGCCGACAACACCACTTAGAAACTACCAAGTTCTACAACCAAAACCCGCCGAATTATTTCCCCCTACCCGTCGAATTATTTCCCCCTACCCGCCGAATTATTTCTCCCTACCCGCCGAATTATTTCCCCCTACCCGCCGAATTCAACTCAAAATAACTGCCGAAATCTTCCTAGTTTAGGCCGACTACAGGCCCTAACCTAGGAATATTTTTAATCTCACCTATACTACTCCGGTATTCTACGACAAGGAGAGTTAATAAAGCGAAACACAACCCATGGAAGCACGCAAGAGGTGAGAAATCCACTTGCCTCAAATCGTTCTTGAAAACGTCCACCCACAATACTCCACCACGTAGATCCGTCCAAAAGGGGGCACGCGGAGACGAGATCTACGAAAAAACGGACAACCGGGGTTAGGGCCGAAAAAAACTAAGGCGAAACGGTCACCGAAACGGGAAAAGCTTACCGCGATCTCGAAGCTCTCGCCGAGAGCTTTCCAACGCCGCGATCGGATCGAGATTCCGTCCACCGGATCGGCGGTGGCGGCCGCCGGAAGATTCGCGAACGAGAGGATCCGCACTCGCCTAATTTATTTCGCACAGGAGGGAGGCTGCTGGTTCGGAGGAAGAAGAAAGGTTTTTTTTTTTCTTAATCTTATATAAATATATACTTAATATAATTATCATTATAATTATATAATTATTACTTAATAAAAAGGGGGGCTGCTGCTCGATCGGCGGGAAAAGCAAAAAAAGGGGGGGCTGATCGGTGAGAATCATTCTCACCGAATACATGATTCGGTGAGAATCATTCTCACCGATTTTTTATTATTATTATTTAAATACTTTATATATATATAAAATATTAATATTTATAATTATTTAAAAAAGAAATGATATAACATATATCGTTACGGAGGGCCAAACGCGCGTCGAATCGAACGAAATTCGCACCGTAGGCGAATGACGACGCTACAAATCCAACGGCGAAGTCGAAATCGAATTCCGACGAACCGTTTTCGAGATAATAATTTCTAATGTTAACGGCGTACGCGAAAACATACAAACTTCAATCGCGCGCCGAGGCTCCAAAAATGCTCGGAACGCGACGAAGCTTGACGAGCAAGTCTAAAATTAGCCGATCTAATTTCCTAATGTAAAATTTTCCACTCCCGACGCAAATCCCAAAATTTGGCCGGTGAAACCTAACGAACGCAAAACGCGCTAACGACAAAGTCGGTAACAAAATCCGACGAACAAAACTCGGGCAAATTTCTCCCGAAGCCAAAACACAAGCATTCCCCAAGAGGCTCCACCGAGTCACCAAACAGACTCCGGCTCGCTAGGGAATCTTGCTACCAGGCATCACCAAGCCACGCAGGGAACCTAAAGAGCTAAGAGCACGCTCTAACAACGTCACATGACCAACACGCGCTAACATAACGCTCTGACGTCATAATACGTCAAATAAGAAATTAAATAAATCACTGAAAAATCGGGGGCGTTACAGTCACTCCCCCTAAAAGAAAGTTTCGTCCCGAAACTTTACGCATAAAACACTTCTACCATAGAAGGAAAAGAAAATAACCAAGGGTTATCGAATGCTTACCGAGCACAGCTAGGAGAACAAATGAGGATGCGCCTCCCTCATAGCTGACTCCAACTCTCAAGTCGCGCTCTCCACGTCTTGGTTTCTCCACAGAATCTTTACCATCGGTATTGTCTTTCTCCGCAACACTCGATCTTGTACATCCAAAACACGAATAGGAACTTCCACGTAGGAAAGGTTAGGCTCTAACTGGGGCACTGCATCCAGAACTTGTCTGTCACTTAGCACGCACCTCCGCAGTTGGCTCACGTGAAAAACATTGTGCACGCCAGGAAAATTTTCGGGCAATTTCAACTTATAGGCTGACACACCAATCCGCTCCACAATTTCAAATGGTCTCACATACCTTGGGTCCAACTTATGGTTCTTACCGAACCTCTTCACTCCAACCATCGGGGAAACCTTAAGGAATACCATGTCCCCCACAGAAAATTCCAAAACGGACCTACGCCGATTGGCGTTCTTCTCGTATCGCTCTTGAGCTATTCGAAGCTTCTCTCGAATAAGCTTTACAGAGACTTCCATTTCTTCTAAGGCATCTGGACCTAACATCGGCCTCTCACCAACCTCAGCCCAAAATAGAGGAGTTCTACATCGTCTTCCATATAGCGCTTCGAAAGGAGCCATTTGCAGACTTTCTTGATAACTGTTATTGTATGCAAACTCCATCAACCTCAAGCGTTCATCCCACGCTCCTCCGTGGTCTAATATATAACAACGGATCATATCTTCCACAATCTGATTAACACTCTCCGTTTGACCATTGGTCTGTGGATGATATGCGGTAGAATATCTCAAGTCAGTTCCCAATCCTTCTTGAAGGCTCTTCCAGAAACGAGACGTAAACCTGGAGTCTCGATCTGATACTATACTTACGGGTACTCCATGTAACCTGATAACTTCATTCAAATATAGTTCCGCTATCTTTTTCATTGAGTAACCAATCTGAAAGGGTACGAAGTGCGCACACTTTGTTAATCTATCAACAATCACCCAAACAGAGTCATGCCCTCGGGGAGATCTCGACAAACCAGTAATGAAATCCATTGAGATACTCTCCCACTTCCAAGTTGGAATCTCTAAAGGCGCTAATTTTCCAAAAGGCCTTCCATGATCAGCCTTAACTCTTTTGCACGTAAAACATTCTGACACAAACCTTGCAATGTCACCCTTCATCCCAATCCACCAGGCAATCTGTTTCAAGTCCTTATACATTTTTGTAGACCCTGGATGGTAGGCCACACTTGAACCGTGTGCCTCACTGCACAACTTAACTCGAATATCTCGAAAATTGGGGACGCAAAATCTACCGCGGTACTTTAGAGTACTCGCGTCATCGATCGAAAAGTCAGGCAGCTCCCCCTTCTCAGTTCTATTATGAAGGTGCAGTAGATCAGGATCGTCCTTTTGATGAAGCCTCGTAAGAGAAATCCATGAAGGCTCAGACACTTCCAAACTGCTTGGCGAGTCACATCTACCAACTGAAATATCCATTAAAAGGAACTCTTCTACCAACAACTCAGTGGAGAGATTGAAGATTTTCCCTGTCTTCCTGCTTAAGGCGTTGCTACCACGTTAGCCTTACCCGGATGGTATAGGATCTCCACTTCATAATCAGCCACATACTCTAACCATCTGCGCTGGCGCAAGTTCAACTCTTTTTGAGTGAAGAAGTACTTCAAACTCTTATGATCTGTATAAATCTTGCACTGTGCGCCATACAACAAGTGTCTCCATAATTTCAATGTATAAATAACTGCTGCGAATTCCAAGTCATTCGTAGGGTAGTTCCTTTCATGAATCTTAAGCTGTCTTGACCCATACGCAATCACTTTTCCTTCTTGCATCAGCACACAACCAAGACCCACGTGGGATGCGTCCACGTAAATGGCATAGTCTAATCCTTTCGTAGGCAATGTCAATATCGGAGCAGTGCACAGTCTAATCTTTAGCTCTTGGAACGCTTCTTCGCACTTATCGCTCCACACAAATGCTGCATTCTTCTGCGTCAATTTGGTCAATGGCGCAGATAATGTAGAGAAACCCTCTACAAATCTTCTATAGTAGCCAGCCAACCCTAGGAAGCTTCTTATTTCTTTGGGTGTGGCAGGCCTCGTCCATTCCATAACTGCGGCTATCTTTTCTGGGTCGACAGAGATTCCGTCCTTGCTAACCACATGACCCAGGAAAGAAACCTGAGGCAACCAGAACTCGCATTTACTTAGCTTGGCGAACAACTTATGGTCCCTCAAGGCAGATAAAACTAGACGCAAATGTTGGTCATGCTCCTCAACATTGCGTGAATACACCAACACATCGTCTATAAATACGACTACAAACTTGTCCAGAAAGTCCTTGAAAACCCTGTTCATCATGTCCATGAAAGCAGAAGGTGCATTGGTCAAGCCAAACGACATCACCAAAAATTCAAAATGTCCATGTCTGGAACGGAAGGCAGTCCGCGGGATATCTGATTCACGGATCCTTAACTGGTGGTAGCCCGAACGAAGGTCAATCTTAGAGAACACGGCGCTGCCTCGCAGTTGATCAAACAAATCATCTATCCTCGGCAACGGATACCTATTCTTGATCGTTACCTTATTTAGCTCTCTATAATCGATGCACAACTTCATCGACCCATCTTTTTTCTTGACGAACAAAACGGGAGCACCCCAAGGCGAAGAACTCGGCCTTATAAATCCGTTCTCAAGCAACTCGTCTAACTGGATACGCAACTCCTCCAGTTCGCGTGGGGCCATCCGGTAAGGCGCCTTGGCAATAGGACGCGTACCCGGCTCCAAATCTATAACAAACTCCACTTCTCGATCAGGCGGGAGACCAGGAAGATTAGCTGGAAAGACATCAGAAAAATCACGAACCACCGGGATCTCCTCCAAACACGGCAAACTAACCTTGGTTTCTAAAACCGAAACCAAACAAGCAAAACATCTGGAATCTACAAGCTTCCGAGCACATACCGCCGATATAGTCGGAGAATCCTGGCGCGGATAACCGTAAACACTCCCGGGCTGACCGTTGTCCATCCTGAAGTCCAAGCGTTTACCCTTGCATTGGATCACATCATCATATCTGGACAACCAGTCCATGCCTAGGATCACATCGAAGTCTTCCAGATCCAACAGCTTCAAATCAGCAATCGCGAGAAAATCGCCTAGTAAAATCGGACAACTCTGAATACCCTGATCCGAAACTACAGATTCGCCTGAAGGAAACTTGACACAGAACGCATCACTAACACGATCGAGATCAAAACGGTAACGCTCTACGAAGGCCCTAGCCACAAATGAGTGGGTAGCGCCGGAATCGAACAGAACACGCGCCCAGCGGTTCTTTACCTTAAATCGTCCTATAAAATTGCACACGCGACTAAGGAAGAGAATGCTCAAAACTATAACTATGAGCTAAACATTAAAACTAGGGGAGAATCTAACCTGATATCACTTGCGTCGACGCCTGAGCTTCCTCCATAGAGACCACGTTCAACTTTCCTTTTCCCTTGTCCACTCGCTGCGGCGGCGGTAAGGCCTGAAGAGGAACTGGCTGCAGAGTAAGCTGAGCTTGCGGGCACTGATACTTGAGATGACCCTCTTGACCGCATAAGAAACAACTTCTCGCCTTCTTCCAGCAATGGGCAGCATCGTGCCCCGACTTCTTGCATACAGTACAAAGCAAGTCTTTCTTTGGGATACCTTGGATCGCATGAATCTGCTCTTTCTTCTGAGCTCCTAATCTTTGATAGCACCTTTCCAATGGATGGCCCGGTCGGCCACAGAAACTGCATACCTCTTTGTTTCTCTTCCTCGGAGCAGCATCAGGGACCTGAGTACTCTTACCCTCATCAGACTTTCTTTTATCTTTTCTCAGTTGTTGACCTCGATTCTTGGCGTTATCAATTGCCTCTACCTTTAAGGCAGCTTCCACCATACCAGCATAACTTGAGGTCGCATAGGCACTTGCTAATTGCTGGACGTCACTCCTTAGCCCAGCCAGAAATTGCTTGCTTCTATTTTCATCGGAACTCACCAAGTCTGGGGCAAATCGGCTTAGCTTACTAAACTCGATTTCGTACTCACTAACCGTGAGCTGCCTCTGCTTTAAGTGCAGGAAATCATTCATCAGACGGTCCCTCTCGACCGATGGCAGAAACTTGCTCAGAAGTAGCTCCTTAAAGGACTCCCAGGAACACCCGTCCTTCAGACCTTCTTTCTCCCTCAGCCACCAGCCCTTTGTCAACCCTTTGAGCTGATAGGCGGCTAACATCACTTTCTGATTATCAGCGATCCCGGAGTATGAGAACATCTCCTCGATTGATATCATCCAATCGTCTAAGACCATGTAATCTGCCTTGCCATCATACGTCGGAGGCCTAAGCCGCTGAAACTGAGAAATAAAGGTCATCTCTGGTGGCACCACGACCGGAGGCACCAGAGGAGCGGGGGGAACAGGGACAGCTTGACCCACAACAGGGTCCTGAACTCTCAGAATTTTCCCTGGCACAACTGCTAACAAGGACTGGACCTGAGACTGCAAATCCACTACTTGCTTTGACAAGGCTTCATTGCTTTGTCGCAGACCTTCTATCATTGCACTGCTCTGCGCACCTGAAGATTCTCCCTCCGATTGGGGAGTCAACCTTGTCGAAGGACGCCTCGACATTCTAATGGAACAACAAAACACTAATCAGACACCTAGCCCACCCACTAGAACCAAACAACATAGTACAAACAATACATACTTAAGTACTTGCTCATGCTGCTAACTTGCTCTGGGATTTTCAATAATGATGATATGCTTATCCTACGATGATTCACTATCATCACACTAACTCTTCTGCCTAGATCGGGAATGCATGAATTTATATTCTTTTTGACTCAAAAATTATGTGTGTACACTGTCATCCTGCAAATCTTTAGCTTGGCACGTTGTGCTTATGCAATGTTATGCTATGCATGATTGTGCTATGCATTCTAAAAAGGCTCTAATGCATGTTATGAGCGGCGTACACATGAAAATATTATGCATCCCATACTACATAACATTTCCATGCAACGAAAAAGAAAATGTGATAGCCGCATTCATGTGGTGAGGTTATGCATCTCATACTACATAACCCTCACATGTTACCTCCTATGGTGGATCCATATACAAACACATAGTATGCATCCTATACTACATAATATGTCTCGTATACTTCATGTCATGCTATGAGTGTAGTGTTCGTGCTTCAGCCAAGACGTGCTGATGACATATCGGTGTGTGTATGATATGACTCTAAACACCTAATACTTACAGGGACAGGTTGCCCGACAATTTGTCAAGCAACCTCCCTCTGATACCAACTGTCACAACCCGCATTTTTCTCATTAAAAAATAAATCAGAGCACGAGATAACTACGAGCTGTGATGCAACGTCAAGCAGGGGATAACTGCTGACACTCAGACAACACTCTAAACCTTCAAATCATAAGTTAAAATGAATAGAAAACTGATTTTTTTAAATTAATTGGCCGTATCCCTCGGCTCAGTGGATCAGATAGTCCACGGTTTGAAAACTATTTTTATACGTAGCGAAAAATACTTCATTTATGCTTAACATCCTAAAAGAGCGCATAAGTGTCCTAAGAGGACAACTTACACTATGCAAGACCCTAGATTTCAATTTATAATATTTATAAAGAAAACAATCTTTTTACGCATTTGGAAAATAATAATTGAGCTTTTATAAAACATGTTGATCATGCAATACATATAATAGTTCTTTTTTTATAGGTTTTAAAGTAACTAGCAACCTAGCATAAAACAGTCCCAGAGAGCAAGTGAAACTACCACAAAACAGGTAAACTAGCAGCTAAGCAAAGACTTAGTATCACCAAGGAAAATCACCAACGAGCGTCAACAACTTGACACGAACTCGCTGGCGATCATGTATGTCTGTACTACTACACAGCTAAAGAACTACCTCAACAGGTGAGGAAAACACTGCCACAACGCAGTCTACAAGGGAACTCCTGAAATTAGCCGTTCAGCCGGCTACAGACCTGAACCTGAGACATTCAAAAGAAGAACACCTCAGCAAGAAATAATAAAACAGGAGGCAAAGAAACATCAGATAATAATCGAATGAAAAGAGCAGAAAGAAAAAAGGTTACCAACCCTGCAAGAGAGATGCTGAAAATCTCAGCTAAAGAATCCAAAAAGGGACAAAATGTAAGTAAAACAATCAGTAGAGTGAGAGAAATGCATCAAGTACTAAAACGTACCAAACTCCGCTCAAGCCTGCAGAGACAAAAAGGGAACCAATATGCATCAAAAGAATAGTATGAAAGGAACTAACAGTCCTAAACTTGTAAATCGTTAGCACTGGCACAAATCTCAAACCTGTGTCGGAGACTAAGAACAGTCACAACCAAACAACCAGGTCCAGGTGTCTCAAAAGTACTAAAGGGGCCGCCACAGGGTCCACACACATAGAGTTTCAACCTCTTACAGGAACCCAAAATGTCCAAAGGAGGGAATGGTGGTGGCCACGGCTCGAACTCCCCCGGTACCATACTCCCTCAGAAACCCAGCTACCACATGCTAAGGATCCACGATTCGGCGCCAAAACTAGCCGACAACACCACTTAGAAACTACCAAGTTCTACAACCAAAACCCGCCGAATTATTTCCCCCTACCCGCCGAATTATTTCCCCCTACCCGCCGAATTATTTCCCCCTACCCGCCGAATTCAACTTAAAATAACTGCCGAAATCTTCCTAGTTTAGGCCGACTACAGTCCCTAACCTAAGAATATTTCTAATCTCACCTATACTACTCCGGTATTCTACGACAAGGAGAGTTAATAAAGCGAAACACAACCCATGGAAGCACGCAAGAGGGGAGAAATCCACTTGCCTCAAATCGTTCTTGAAAACGTCCACCCAAAATACTCCACCACGTAGATCCGTCCAAAATGGGGCACGCGGAGACGAGATCTACGAAAAAACGGACAACCGGGGTTAGGGCCGAAAAAAACTAAGGCGAAACGGTCACTGAAACGGGAAAAGCTTACCGCGATCTCGAAGCTCTCGCCGAGAGCTTTCCAACGCCGCGATCGGATCGAGATTTCGTCCACCGGATCGGCGGTGGCGGCCGCCGGAAGATTCGCGAACGAGAGGATCCGCACTCGCCTAATTTATTTCGCACAGGAGGGAGGCTGCTGGTTCGGAGGAAGAAGAAAGGGTTTTTTTTCTTCTTAATCTTATATAAATATATACTTAATATAATTATCATTATAATTATATAATTATTACTTAATAAAAAGGGGGGCTGCTGCTCGATCGGCGGGAAAAGCAAAAAAAAGGGGGGCTGATCGGTGAGAATCATTCTCACCGAATACATGATTCGGTGAGAATCATTCTCACCGATTCTTTTTTTTTATTTAAATACTTTATATATATATAAAATATTAATATTTATAATTATTTAAAAAAGAAATGATATAACATATATCGTTACGGAGGGCCAAACGCGCGCCGAATCGAACGAAATTCGCACCGTAGGCGAATGACGACGCTACGAATCCAACGGCGAAGTCGAAATCGAATTCCGACGCACCGTTTTCGAGATAATAATTTCTAAAGTTAACGGCGTACGCGAAAACATACAAACTTCAATCGCGCGCCGAGACTCCAAAAATGCTCGGAACGCGACGAAACTTGACGAGCAAGTCTAAAATTAGCCGATCTAATTTCCTAATGTAAAATTTTCCACTCCCGACGCAAATCCCAAAATTTGGCCGGTGAAACCTAACAAACGCAAAACGCGCTAACGACAAAGTCGGTAACAAAATCCGATGAACAAAACTCGGGCAAATTTCTCCCGAAGTCAAAACACAAGCATTCCCCAAGAGGCTCCACCGAGTCACCAAATAGACTCCGGCTCGCTAGAGAATCTTGCTACCAGGCATCACCAAGTCACGCAGGGAACCTAAAGAGCTAAGAGCACGCTCTAACAACGTCACATGACCAACACGCGCTAACATAACGCTCTGACGTCATAATACGTCAAATAAGAAATTAAATAAATCACTGGAAAATCGGGGGCGTTACAATGTCACTCAACTTGCCTCTGATACCACTTGTTTGAAAAGAGAGCGAGCAATCCCGACCAGGACACCTGTTGCAGTTCGAGCAAGCGCAATACAAAAATGCAGTGCAGAAAGTAATAAAAACACACAGAGAATTTTTACGTGGAAAACCCAACTTATGCGAAAACCACGGGACGATCGAGTCCAACCCGGAAAGCCTCCACTAAAGATGTGTGAAAAACACATGCACGGAATACAAGTTTTCTCTCCACCGATCCACAAAAGGATCTTCACTCCTCCACTACAAGCACGATCCACAAAGGATCTACACCACCACAACTATTCTCTTCCAACAACCACACAGGCACAATATTCGAAAGAGAAAATACAACAAAGGATAGAGAAATCGTTACCCGGACGGATTGAACAATCCGTCCCAAACGTCAAGGATGACGTTCCTCCAACCGGCCACGAACAAGGAGGCTACAGCAAAGCCCTTCCAAACTCAGATCACGAACGGCGGCGGCTTGCGGCTCCAGCAAACGACAAGCAAGGGGCGGCCGACTTCGGCTCCAAACAGAAGAAAAAAGGGGAGCAGCCCTCTTCGGGTCCAGCAAGCAGGAGAAGAGGGGAGGCCAGTGCTGCAACTCCAGCAAAAACAACGAAAGAGGGGTGGCAGCAGCCTTGCGGTTCCAATGAACCCGAAGCGAGGCGGCGGATCTACTCGGCTCCAACACACGGGAGACTAGGGAGTCCGGCGGCGGATTGCTGCTCCAGCACACGAAGAGGCGAGGGAGTCCGGTGGCGGATTGCTGCTCCAGCACACGTAGAGGCGAGGGAGTCCGGCGGCGGATTGCTGCTCCAGCACACGTAGAGGCGAGGGAGTCCGGCGGCGGATTGCTGCTCCAGCACACGAAGAGGCGAGGGAGTCCGGAGGCGGATTGCTGCTCCAGCACACGTAGAGGCGAGGGAGTCCGGCGGCGGATTGCTGCTCCAGCACACGAAGAGGTCGATGGCCCCTTATTCAAGAAACCCTATCTCTCTTCTTTGTCCAGTGGAGTGGAAAAAAAGAACCGGCTGCCCTCCTTTTATTTTCTCTAATAACTGAACAGGGGAAAAAATTGCATCCGGGGCCTTGCCCGTTTTTTTTTGTTTTTGGCCCCTATACACAAAAATAAAATCACGAGCCGCAACTAGTGCGCCCGATGGTTTTTACCGACTCGGATGGGAACCACACCCAACAGTAGGATGGGCTGATTGTAGGGTGAGGTCCGAATGGGCTGGGAGGGCTGCTGGGTGAGTGCCAGCTGCAGTCTGGAGGTCTGGTGGGTGGTAAAACACGAATGAGAGGGCTACTGGTCAGGGTCGGCTGCAGTTTTGAGGGCTGGCAGGCCTTAAAACAGAACTAGGAGGGGGTTGCTTGTAAGGGTGGATGCATGTGGGGTTTGGCTAGGGATGGAAACAACCTTGTAATTATGTGGGGTCCTCAATTCACAGTTAAACTGTGCGAAGTGGCCTCGCCTGCTCCCATCTTTTTATTGGCCGAGCGGACCTTAAGGAAGGTCCGCTCGGCGGACCAAAAAAATTTACCAAGGAGAGGGGAAACAGCTGGGATTAGGGTTGGAAAATGGGTGTGGATGTATTTGCAGGGGTACATCGGATCAAGTCATAATCTCCAAAATTTGCGATCCTACTAAGGCTCCGTTTGGCGAGGGGGGGGGGGCTTATTTTCACCAGTCAAGCGGTTACGATCGCATGAACCGAACCTTAAAAAAAAACTGCTAAGGCAATGATCTAGATTACACGATCATTATGATTGTCAAATCTCTATAAAAAAGGAAAATATGTAGAGGTATATAGTAGTATGTTGTTACTGCTCCGGTTGAGATGTCAGATTGACTATCTGATGTTGCCAAATATGACAAGTGGTAAATTAGCCTCAATTAGCTGTAGCAACTCATGCTCGGAAAAATCAGGCTCACCCCATTAATTATATTTTTAATTTATGTGAGCAAAACAATGCATCATAATGTCAGGGAAAGAAATAAATAGCTTTGATATGAGCAGTCACATCACGTTCATTGTGCTGTTCAAAAACTGGAGGTATACTCCGCGTGTATAAAATGTGATTTTATTAGAGTATTTATATTGGCAGCTTTTATATGAATATTGACAGCTCAAAGATAATAACAGTCTAAAATGTCTATTGGCAGCTCGATGAATACTAACAGCTCAAAAATTAAATTTTTAAATAGACATTTCTAGAAAAAATATTTCAACATGAAATTTGTAGATCTCGACGACATCTACAACTTTCATGTTGAAAACTTTTTCTAAAAATGTCATATAGTAGACCGATTTTTAAAAGACACGTGTTCCGCATTTTGGGCTGCTATTAGCGGTCATATTATGTATGTTTTTTATTATTTTGTCGGGCTGCCAATACAAACACTCTTTTATTATCAAGATGTTACGATGATGAAAATAATCTTTTAATCTCATGTTCTGTTAGATAATATGCCTTAATCACTGCAGCCTAGATGATGGTTCTGCCAACTATTAATATTATTCTTAGTTAACATGGCAAGGATCAGTATTGGGGGTTTAAGGCATTTTTTGAAACTAGAATTCATATTTCACTGCAGCCTAGAATACATGTCTTTATTATTTTGTTCTTGTTCTCTTCCATCTTTCAAAATATAGTTGTTGCTACTATGTGCATGTGCATGTGATTAATCATAGTTTCTATTTGGTCTTGATATTTATTTGTAGTTTTCTATTATGGGTCCGCACTTTTTTATTGTAAGTCAGTTCATTATATGTTTTATTATGAATCTATGCTAGGTATCATTAAGAGTTTTAAGTCTTTTAGTAATTTCAGGTATTTTATTATAAGGCCAAGAGTTGAGGCTTATTATGTTTATACCATTTTTTGTTTCTATTTAAGGACCTCTAAGGTCATGAAGAAAGTTAGCAATGAATGAATCTTAGGCCCCATTTGGCGTGGCTTTTTTGTTGTTTTGGTGAGTCAAAAACACAATTTTTGAGTATTGCGATGTTTGGGTGTTCCAAAGATATAAGACTCCATTTATTAAATAAGCTCTTTCATCAACTTATATGCTTCTTGCTCTTAAATTTTCCTTGAGTCTCTTGTATGTTAGTCAATTAACCAAGAAATTTAACTGCTTAATAATTTCTTCTTCTTGTGTTGTCCGAGATTTGGTAACGGGGATTTTTTGGTCAGAGGAGAGTGGCGATCGACATCATGCTCGTGTCTATTCCCGCAGGAGGCGGTGATTGGCGACCCGGTTGGGCGATCCGAGCCCGCGGATGCGCCCAGAGGGTCGTTCCGAGTCAGTTCCATATATTAGTTTTCATTTTTTATGTTATATTTAGCACTTGATCGGCCCGAACAGTTATAGCCGCCCGATCGGAAATCCTAATTTTATTTTAGTTTTATCTTATATATACATATGCTTGTTGTGGCCCGACCAAAGGGATCGGAGTTGCCCTACTGCAACTGGTCGGTCGTCTCCTTCGATGGACTCTGAAGCGCTGCTCTCGTTTGCTACCCGACTCTGTCGAACCCGTGCACCCCGCCTCTCACCTCTCTAGAAAACCCGCTCTTTTCCCCTCCTCCTCCAGCCTCCGGTGTCCCCGCTCGTTCCTTCGCCTCTCCCCGAACCCGTGTCGTCCGCCTTCCCCCTCTCCAGAAAACCCGCAGCTTCCCTTTCCCTCCTTCCTCCAACTTCTGGTGAAGGCGTACACATCCTCCTCGTCCCCTCCACACTCCGACCAAACCGCAGCCTTCTCTCGCCTCGCCACTGCCCGCCGAACCCACCCAAGCCCCTGCTAGCTTTCATCCACCCCCACCTAGCCCCAGAGCTCCTCCGCAGGCCGTAAACCTCTAGATCCACGGCCCTCGCTCGCCAGTCGGCCACCCTCTAATGTGTCCTTATTTTATATTAGAGGCATTTATGTAATTTACCTAGGGGTGCGCATAAAGCCCGGCGGGCCCGGGCCTGCAGGGCCCGGGTTTTTCCGAACCGGGCCCGGGCTTAATAATGTAAGCGGGTTGGGCCGGGCCGGGCTATGCTCCCTGGGGGGGCCTGGTAAGGCCCCCAGGCCGGCCCGGGTCGGGCCTAGGCTAAGCCCGGCCCGGTTTTTTTTTATTTATTTGTTTTTTTTTAATTCATAAAAAAAAATCAAGTTTTGATTTTTAAAATAAAATAAAAAAATCGAGTTTTTGATTTACAAAAAAAAATAAAAAAAACACAACATCACAATATTAAAAAATAAAATTTTTATTAATATAACGAAATTATACAAATTTAGAAATATGCAAATATACAAAAATTTGGAAATTCTAAATTATTAAAAATTACAAATGACAAAAATTCTAAATTATTAAAAATTACAAAATTACAAATGACAAAAATACAAGAAGTTGTCTAGTTTAAGTTGATCGCGTCCATCTCGTCTTCCATGTCCGACGAGCTATCATCGATCGCTGAAATATGTTGCTTCCTCTTCATCGCATCCAGGTGGTCCTTGTAGCATATGCAGATCTCAAGCGATTCTTCGCTTAGTCGACTTCTCCGCTCGTTCAAAACTCTGCCACTAAGAGAAAAAGCAGACTCCGAAGCTACCGTGCTAGCTTGGATCGTTAGTAAATCTCGGGCCATATAGACCATAATAGGATAGGTATTTACTTTACCTTTCCACCATTTTAAAATATCGAAATTTTCTAATTCGTCCGTGGACATAAAATCACGAAATTGTGTTTTTGTGTACAACCCTAATTCATTTAAACTACTAGATGTTGTGTGCGCTTTTTTCATAGAGGCTAACTCTAACATTTTATTTTTAAAACTATTAGATGTTTTTGGTTGCGACACATCCTCTCGGGGCCGCGATCCGTATAAATTATCGTAATAATTATAACATTCAGTAAAAATAGTGTTAAAATTTAAAATAATCAGATTATCTAAATCTGAATCACTTAGATTTATGCTTATATTGTTATTTATTTGTTCAATAAAATTTTCTACGCCGTCTACGCCGAAAAGAGGATTCAAAGCGGCGGCGCATGAAAACATAATTGGAATTTCTCTATAATATTTTAAAATTTTTTTTTCCATTATTTCTATTAATTCGCTCCATCCGGCGTGTTGTTTAAAATAATTTAATTTTTGTGAAATATTAACAATATTTTCAATAACTAGCGGGCTAGTAGGATAATATACGCCCGATAAACTATTTGTCGCCGTATAAAAAACTTCTAATAAATCCATGTAATGTTCTAAAATTGTCTAATCGGACTCGGTTAATTCATGTTGACCTAACAAAGTATAAAATTCCATTAGTAGTGTTTTTGGCGAATCGCTCATTTTAACATTATATACGTAGAGTTCCATCTAATTGACATGTCAAATAGAGGTTTCAAAAATTTTTGACCTTGCCCGGTTACGAATTTTTTAAAATCTTGATGTCGTTGTTTAAAACTATAAATAAATTGTAACATTAAACGTATTTTATTAGTGTATGGTTCCATATACGACAAACTATCTTGTACTACTAAATTTAAAACGTGACACGCGCAACGAGTATGAAAAAAAGCGTCGTTTAACATAGGTTTCAAATCACGTTTTAACCACTCAATTGAGGTGGTATTATTTGTGGCGTTATCGAAAGAAATACTCATAATTTTATCTTTTATTTTAAATTCGCGCACACATTTTGAAATTATTTGATAAATCGCCTCACCGGTGTGCGGGGCTTCGAAACTTTCAAAACAAATTATTCGCTTATTTAGATCCAAGGAAACATGATCGACCCAGTGACACGTTATAGACATATACGATAATCCTAATTTTATACTACTTGTCCAAACGTCGCTCGTTAAACTCACTCGACCCTCAAATTTTTCAAAAAAATTAATTAAAATTTGTTTTGCTTCTAAATAATATTTAAGTGCGTCGCGCCTAATTGAAGATCGACTTACTTGGTGATATTTGGGTTGTAGCCCTTGGTGGATGTACTCGGTTTCTTCTTCGTTGTCGTAGTGGCTGAACGGCAACTCACGTCTGATGATGTTCTTCACCTGCAGCTCCCGCTGCCGACCTTGATCGTACGTCCAGATTTGTCCGGATGCCGATAATTGTGCCTGGGTCGACTCGGGAGGAGCTTGTTTGGCTGCGCAAGACTTAACGTGTCTTGCGAGTGTCGAGTTGTCAGCGATCGAAAGTAATTTCGAGCACTATTTGGACCTCGCCTTTTGCTCCGCGCCGACTTGCACTAAGTCGAAATATTCCCAAACCGGCGTCGTACGCTTGTGCTCCACCACTTCGTGAGCGACGGATGATGAAGAAGACGTCTGCGTTGACGACATATTCGAGAGAAATGAGAATAGAGATTAGAGAGAGGGTGGGGGATGAGGGGGTAGAAGAGGGAAAGAAGGAGGGGGGGTTATAGATTTTTTTTTTTAAAAAAATATTTTTTAAATAAAAAAATGGCTGCCAGCATGCCCATGTGGCATGCTGGCAGCCAACGGCTCTTAGAGCCGTTGGAAACCAACGGCTCTAAGAGCCGTTGGTTGGAAACCAACGGCTCTAAGACCTGTTGGTTTCCAACGGCTCTAAGAGCCAGCCCGGGCTTAGCCCGGGCTTTTCCTGGCCCGGGCTAAGCCCGATAACCGGGCTTTGCCCGGCCCGGCCCGGGCCGGGCACCGGGCCGGGCATTTGCCCTATAATGGGGCCTGGAAGGGCCCCATGTCCCGGCCCGGGCCCGAGGCGGGCTTGGCCCGGGACCGGGACCGGGCCTGTCGGGCTTTTCACCTGAAGGGCCCCATGGACCGGCCCGGTGGGCCCGATTTTTTAGGACACCCCTAAATTTACCCAACTATATCTTCTATAAATAGTGGGCTTAAGTTTATGTTATGTTCATGTTGAATGTATTGTGTGTTCTTGTGATTTTATGCGGCTGAATCTGGAGAGTCTCCCCTAGCCGGAAGATCGAGCTATTCAGGGTCGGTGCCCTTAGGTGGGATCAGTTATCTTGTAATCCTTTCATCAATATTACGATCCAATTTATGTGTTTTCTCCTTGAGATAGATTTGGGTCGTATCAAGGTATGAGAGGCATTCCTTCCTCCCTCCTCCTTCACTCATTGTCTCATTCCACAACCGATGCAACATTTGCTCCTCCCTCAATCCTTCACCGGCTGCCCACCTGCAAGTAGTCCCTCCTTCCACTTCTAGATCGTCAGTAACACCCTCCTGCCAACCGTTGTTGCTCCCCTTGATCTCCACCACCCATCCCTTCCTTACCATCAGCACCAGCGGCTGCGCCCTAGTCATCATCCACCCTCACCTTCGCCAACGACAAGTACGCTTCTGCCTCCACTTATGCTCACCCCGTTTGACCGTTTTGGCTGCTCCGCTTCCCTCCTTTTTCTCACCTAAGGAGAGCCACCACTGCATCAAAGTCCTACCGCAGAATTCCTCTGCGTCTCCTCGGCCGCACGAAACCGCTCGGCCAGTGGCGTACCCGGCGTTCTGCTGGCTCCTCTGCTTTCACCCTCCGCCAATATGCTCAGCTTCATCCACGGCATTCTCGAGCTCCTCCTTTCTTCTCTACTTAATTTTTGAATAGTCATCCATCTTTTCCATTACTTCCTGACAAGATCACTCTCTCACGCCTGTTTTTTCCTTCATTGGAAGTTGAAACATGCCCCCAACTTTTCATCTTTTATTTTTTAATTCTTTATCCACTTTCTTTTTTATTGTCTTGTTATCACGCCCGCGATACCTCTCCTGGTTCCTTTTTGTATTCGAGTTGATTTGGCTCGTATCACCCTCTTGCTCGTTTTCCCTACTGATCTCGTTTTCCATCACCCAAGCTCCTCAAACCACACTTTCCTAGTTACTTGTTGCCCCTTCATGGAACCACCATCCGATCGGAAGCGCTCCCGCCTCCGTTACTCCATCATGAAGTCGAGCCACCGCAGGCATGAGCAAATCAAAGTATATGATGTTATTTCTCTCATTTGAATGTTTGAACTTGAGCTATTGTTGTGGTTGTGAATTTATTATATGCCTTCATATTTAATTTGTGGTTTGGCATGCGGGTTTTCCGTTGGCGCGCTCTAAGCGAATAACACCTCTTTCGTTGGCAAAATTTTAATCGGCTCTTACGTTAATTGTTGCTCACAATTGTGACTGTTGAATCCTAAGCTTTTATTAAAATTGTATTACTTGCAAGGTGATCTTTACTTGGACTGTTCTCGTGTTGGCACGTGCACCACACATAAATCTCATACTCATTGAGTCGCATTTCATTGTCCTTTATTTTAGTCGGTCCACCACTGCATCATTTGGTATCAGAGGCAGGTTAGAGTCACATTTGCATTCTCCGTAGTGGTAGGTTGTTTCGAGCCCCGATGTCTGACCAAAACATCACAGATGATCGGGCCACCAGTTCGAATTCGAACATGGCGGCCCCCCGAGTTCCAGTGCTTAGTCCTCGAGCAATTCTCCACCCTTAAGAACGAGA
Source organism: Platanthera guangdongensis (assembly GCA_039583875.1). Classification (NCBI taxonomy): domain Eukaryota; kingdom Viridiplantae; phylum Streptophyta; class Magnoliopsida; order Asparagales; family Orchidaceae; genus Platanthera; species Platanthera guangdongensis. The sequence continues at coordinate 262,577,078 of CM077153.1, forward strand.
TCGCTAAGGTCAACACTAGAGTCGATCAGATAGGAGCCCTTAGAGGTCCAGCCCGAGCACCCCTTTATGAGGAACCCATGGAAGATCCATCGGACGCCCCGCCTCGACCTGATAGGCGAGATAGAGAGCCACCAAGTCGGGACCCCGCTCCACGGAGACGGACCCCCGATCTGGTGCATGATTATCGTCGCGACCCCGCCCCGATGGGTAATCCTCGGCCACCTTACGAGCCACAACAACCACCAGCCCGACAAGGGCATGACTCACCGCACGACACGCTTACGATTCTGACGATCCCTACAATGACTATGTGGCACCCCACAGAGAGCGCACCCCGGTAGAGGACGACCTCATCCGGCGCCTCCGAATTGATGTGCCCTCCTTCGACGGTCACTTGGACCCGAAAGCTTTTTGTGATTGTCTTCTGGACATGGACCACTTCTTTGATTGATATGATATGAATGACGAATGGCGAGTTCGGTTCGCTAAAATGAAGCTGTTGGGTCAAGCTAAGATGTTCTGGATTAGCGTGGAGAGGTCGTTCGAAAGAGATGGATATTATCCCGTCACCCGATGGGATGATATGAAGCATCGGTTGAGGGACAAGTACCTCCCCGCGTCATATCGCGATTAACTCCTCGACTAACTCTATGCGTTGCGGCAGGGATCACTTTCCGTTGCCAAGTACATGACACGATTTGACGAGTTGGTAGTGAGGAGTGATATTTTGGAGGAGCCTATTGTGACCACTTCCCTATTTAGAGCGGGACTTCGAGCTTATACCCCACTGCATAGAGACGGTCGAGCTGGTGTTCCAACTCGCACTTGAGTATGAGAACTACCTGCACCTCATAGGATCGAGGCTGACCACACACCGCTCTGACACTTCAGCCCACGTTCCCTCAGATACGAAGGGCAAGGCTATCATTCCGATCGTTCCTAGACCCAGACCCGGACAGTGTTTTTGATGATCGAGCAGGGGGCACATTACTGCTCAGTACCCTACGAGGAACCTGCTGGTGGAGGACGACGGTGAGGCGAGCACTTAAGTGGGCGATGCAGTGGTGGAAGAAATTACCACGGGGGTCGAAGACGGTTGAGAGAGCGACGTGGAGAGATCGTTAGAGTTGGGAGTCATCCGTCGCCTCCTCCACACCCCTCGTGCTGAGGAAGATTGGCGACGTACCTCGATATTCTACACTTATTTTCAAAGTGCAGGCGGTCCCTGCAAGCTCGCCATAGACAATGGTAGTTGCGTGAACATCGTAGAGAAGAAGGGCTTAGAAAGGATGCAGCTTTCCGCCGAGCCCCACCCCGCATCATTACCGTGTCCACTGGGTGGACAAGTCGGCCATTCAGGTCACGCAGGGATGTCTTGTGTCGATCTGCCTAATGTTTATAGAGGATAGGGTTTGGTGCGACGTCATCCCGATGGACGTCGTACATGTTAACCTGGGCCGCCCCTGGCTTTAAGATCGTCACGCCACGTGTTATGGCCACTCCAACATGTACGTCTTCTTTGACACGGGACGAAAGATCACTCTCACGCCTACCCAACCCAGGGATCTCGCCAAAGGCCAAGTCGAGTCATCCATTAGTGCAGGGTCAACTAGGCCTTTGCACATCATGAGGAGGGGCGACTTTCTTGGTGAGAGTTTAGCCTCGGGCATTGTATTTGTGGTGGTTGCTGCCTTAGCATCTGACGCCACCACGGATATGGAGAGTGTGGATCCAGACATTCGACGCCTATTAGCCGAATACATTGACATCATGCCTGAGGAGATATCTGATGAGCTCGCCCCTATGAGGGATATCCAACATGCTATTGATTTAGTCCCAGGGGCATCTTTCCCCAACCTGCCCCACTATCGACTGAACCCGACAGAGCACGCCGAGCTGAAACGACAGGTTGACGATCTTCTTAGGAAGAACTTTATTCGGTAGAGTTTGAGCCCGTGTGTCGTTCCTGCCATCCTTACCCCTAAGAAGGATGAGAGTTGACGCATGTGTATCGATAGTCGGGCCATCAATAAGATCACTGTGAAATACCGTTTTCCGATTCTCCGCCTCGACGACCTTTTGGATGTGATGGCTGGTGCCCAAGTATTTTTGAAGATTGACCTGGGGAGCGGGTACCGTCAGATTAGGGTGCGAGAGGGTGACAAGTGGAAGACGACCTTCAAGATGAAAGACGGCCTGTATGACTGGTTGGTTATGTCGTTTGGACTGTCAAACGCACCTAACACGTTCATGAGAGTGATGACGCAAATCCTACGACCCTACATGGGCAAGTTCCTTATGGTCTATTTTGGCGATATACTGATCTTTAGCCAGGGTCATACAGAGCACCTGGACCACATTCGATTGGTATTCGATCTCCTTCGGAAAGAGCATTTGTACATCAACTTGAAGAAGTGCTCATTCTTGACATTTTCGGCACATTTCCTAGGATACATAGTCTCGCAGTCCGGCATCATCGTTGACCCTGAAAAGGTCAAATCTGTTCGCGAGTGGCCTGTCCCGATCAATATCCACGAGGCTCGAAGCTTCCACGGTCTCGCTACCTTTTACTGGAGGTTTGTTTGGGGGTTTAGCTTGATCATGGCTCCTATTACGAGCTGCCTCCGCACGGGGATTTCTCCTAGACTGCTGCAGCTACCAGAGCGTTTGAGGACATCAAGCAAAGGCTAGCGACTGCTCCCATATTGCGTCTTCCGGATTTTTCCAAGGCTTTCGAGGTGGCGTGTGATGCGTCTGGGGTAGGCATTGGGGGAGTACTGAGTCAGGAGGGTCATCCAGTTGCTTACTTTAGTGAGAAACTAAATGACGCACAACAAAAATACTCCAACTATGACCGGTAATTATGCGCTGTTGTACAGGCGCTCCGACATTGGCGCCACTATCTCCTACACAAGGAGTTCATCCTGTTCTATGATCATCATGCCCTGCGATACCTGGATTCGCAGAATATGTTAGGACACCGACACACTAAGTGGGTGGAGTTCATGCAGGAGTACCACTATATTCTCAAACACCGCGCTGGTGTTGAGAACAAGCCGGTTGATGCGTTGAGTCATCGGGTCACCATCCTCTACACCATGAGCACGCGAGTTGAGGGATTTGAGCGTGTCCGCCAGGACTACCCCGAGTATCATGTTTTATCATTTTTGAGGGCTACTTATTCTGTGGGTATCGCCTTTGTATACCTCAGACCTCCATTCGGGATTTTCTCATTTTGGAGCTTCAAGCGGGCGGAGCCGCAGGGAACTTTGGGCGGGATAAGACAATTGCTTTAGTTGAGGACCGCTTCTTCTGGCCTGGCCTGAAGAGGGACGTCACGCGAGTCGTCCGACATTGCCGAATCTGTCAGACGGCGAAAGGGACTCGACAGCCCACAGGCCTTTACACTTCATTGCCTATCCCCTACCGGCCCTGGGCAGACATCAGTTTAGACTTCGTACTTGGACTCCCCCGCACACTGTGGAAGTTCGATTCGATCTTCATCGTCGTGGACCGCTTTTCGAAGATGGCCCTCTTCATCCCTTGTCATAGGACGTACGATGCCTGATAACTTCTTAATAGAAGTTATCTAAGCCCATTATTTCTACTAATATTTATTAAAAAGGAGAACAAATCGAAGTTAATGGATATAAATATGATTAAAATTTATATTTAGGAAATACTCTACTTATTTGATCATATTTCATAGTTTCCATGCAGGTGACAGCAAGAAAATTGATTTGGACAAAGAAAAAGATGAAATTCTCATTTCCTGAAGAAGTTGTTGCAACAACCTGTTTTCGATGTTGCAACATTGTCTGTTCCGAAAATTCGGAATTTTAAATTCAAATATGGACGGTTACACCTCTTAAAGGAAGGACGTTTACACCTCTTCAAGAGGGGGATTTTCGGCCAGAATAGAGAAGATAGAAAAGGAAGGAATAGAGAAAAATATAGGAGGCATCTTGGAGAAAGGAAAAAATCATCTTGGAGGAAGAAGGACTAGGGCACATCGGATCTTGAAGACGGAGCGGTTCAAGACACTTCGGAGAACGAATTCCTGTGTTATTTTGCTTTTCCTTCATCATGCACTGTAAGATCTTTCTTGTTTGTTGGTGTGCTTCATCCATCGTGATGAACTAATTTGCTTTAATCTCGTATTGTGAGAATACTTCGTCTCTTGTGATGACAATTAATTAATTTTTCTTAATTTGTGAACGTTTGGTGAATGTTTGTGCTGAATTTATGATCTTTAATTCGAGGTTTTTGGCCAAGATCTCAACTTTTTACTGCGCTTCATAAATCGAGAGAGGAGTTGCATAAGTATATCGTAGATTCGGTATAATATTTGAAGGGAGAAAGAGATTTCCCCTTGGTGTTAGCAACTAGGGTTTTCAATCTTTAAGCAGTTCTTATTTCACCTACGGGGTAATAGAGAACTAGGAACTTCCGATATCGAGAGGTACGGATTTTTAGTCTAAAACTGTTGCAAGACGTTTCACCACTCGTCCTCACAAAAAAACTATATTCAAAAGGTTGTCACACTAGACTTAGGAAATCACGATACGAGATTATCCTTAATCACGAACACAAAACATTCTCCTTCCGGATCTTTAGCTTATTTTCGTTAATTAGAAATTGTGTTTTAAGATTTTAGTATTCTAAAACCATCATCTTAATTTACTTAGATTTAAAGAAAAGGCCTAACTAGTAATTGCAAGCACCGAATTCACCACCTCTCCGTGGAAACGATCTTTATTCACTCTTTATTACCAAGTTTTTGGCGCCGTTGCCGGGGAGGTGCGAGAAGTTTAGTGTTATTTTCTTGCAATATTGGTGAATCCCTAGTAATTAGAGATCAAGTTTTTGTTTTTGTCATTATTAGTTTTGATTATTATTACTGCTTTGTTTTGTTTTTGTTTTATTTGTTTTGTTTAATAACAATTCTCAATTGTTGGTGTGATATTTTATGTCCAGGTATCGATCACCTGAATTACTACCGTTAAACCTAGAGATCGAAAGGACGTGTAGACAGAATAGGAGAACGTTACGATTAGGGAACAATAACGTGATAACAATGAATCCTGATAATCATAACGCTCCTAATGAAGTTGACCAGGACGGCTTAGGTCAAGAAGGTCAGGTAGAACAGAATGGACGACCTGCTGAAATTAGGCGAACCTGTCGCGAGTACAATATGCCTTATAGGGGAGGACTGCAATATAGCATTATCAAGCCTGCCATTGAAGCCAATAACTTCAAAATTGACTCCATGGCTATGAACCTAGTGCAGCAGAAACAATTTAGCGAACTGAATCACGAGGACCCAAACTCCCATTTACGAACTTTCATGGATGTGTGCGACACATTCAAGATTAATGGTGCGTCGGATGAAGCGATTAAACTTCGTCTATTTCCATTCTCTCTGTCAGGTAGAGCGAAGGAGTGGCTTGATTCCCAACACGGTCTCACTACTTGGATGCAAGTGGTTGACTTATTCTTAGCCAAGTACTTCCCGCCTGCAAAAACAGCGAAACTAATGCGTGACATTAGTACATTTATGCAAGGGAATGGGGAAACGTTGTATGACGCATGGGAGCGATTCAAAGAACTCTTACGAAAGTGTCCTCACCATGGTTTGCAGATGCACCAACAGGTGTGGACATTTTATAACGGCCTCCAGACATCTACGATGATTCAAGTAGATGGAGCTGCAGGAGGTTCCCTCATGAACAAGTACCCCGAGGACGCTTACGCTATTCTTGAATATTTATCTTCAAATAATTACCAGTCGTTCGATCGACAGGCTCCTTCGTCTTCGGTAGGTGGTCTTTACCAAGTGGACCAGTTGACCTCATTCGCCGCACAAATGTCGGCACAGTTCAATGCTATGAATAAGAAATTAGATGCCTTGACCTTAAATCAAGCCCAAACGCACCCTCAGGTTAATAGCATGGTTTCCTCTTCGATTCCCACGAACCCATATCTTACGGTAGAACAACTTGTAGGTCATAACGAGGAGATTAACTATGTAGGGGGACAACCGAGGTATAACAATCATCATCACAATTCTAATAACAATAACACATTTCCTAATCATTATAACCCCGAAGTGCGAAACCACCCAAACTTCTCGTGGAAGAACAACACCGGTTTGGCACACCCACCCGGATTTAGTTCAAACCCACACCCGAATCCACCTAATAATAACAATTATAATCAACAAGGTGCTTCAAGAAGATACTCCGAAGAGGTGATAGTAGAATCAATCCAAAAGAGTGACGCTCACATTCTTAGTTTAGAGGGTTCTTTGAGGGTAATCAAAACGAAATTAGGACAAATCGCGAGTGCTTTAAACCTGAGACCCCAAGGAACACTCCCATCGGACACCGTTACAAATCCAAAGGGAGATAATCCATATTGTAAGGCAGTCACTTTAAGGAGTGGAAAGGAGTTGGTTGGAGCACCGGAGAGAGAAAAATCTGAGACGAATAATGAAGGAAATGAGTTGGAGGAGATTAGTCCCGCGAGACCTAGGGAGGAGTTGATACAAGAAGAGAATGTTAGTGAAGGAGTGGAGGTGTTAGGAGAAAAGACAAGTGAGTCGACCATTGAAAGTTCTAAAAAGAAGAGTGGTGCGATAGTCTATCCACCACCACCATTCCCTCAACGATTAAGGAAAAGTAAATTAGACCACCAATTTCAAAAATTTATGGAGATATTTAAGAAATTGCAAATCAATATCCCTTTCGCGGAAGCGTTGGAACAGATGCCAAGCTACGTGAAATTCATGAAGGATATCCTATCAAAGAAAAGAAGATTTGGAACAAATGAGACGGTGGCACTTACTCAAGAGTGCAGCGCCATTCTCCAAAAAAGACTCCCACCCAAGTTGAAAGATCCGGGGAGCTTCACTATTCCCTGTTCCATAGGATACAAATTCGAGGGTAAGGCATTATGTGACCTAGGGGCGAGCATTAATTTAATGCCATTATCGATATATAGGAAGTTGGGCTTGGGAGAAATCTCCAAGACTTCCATAACCTTGCAGTTGGCCGATAGGACCCTAGCATTTCCAAAGGGGATAGTAGAGGACGTGTTGGTGAAGGTGGATAAATTTATATTTTCGGCGGACTTTGTGGTTCTAGACATGGAAGAGGATAGAGAAGTTCCGATTATTGTAGGAAGACCTTTCCTAGCGACGGGTAGAACCTTGATTGATGTGCATAAAGGAGAGTTAACGATGCGGGTGAATGACGAACAAGTCACTTTTAACGTACTCAAAGCGTTAAAGTTCCCCCACCGGGAGGAAGATAATATGGAGGTGGTCAATCACGTTTCTATATGTGATTACATGCCTAGTTTACTTTCCGATGAACATGATATTTTATTGAATCAATTATTGACGGAGGATGACCAGTCTGGGGATGATGAAGTGATTCAAGAATGCTTATAAGCATTCGAGAAGCAAATGGCTTGGTTTTGTAAGCCGGAACCATTAGAGATGCCCGAGAAATCCTTGTCAGTTAAACCGTCCATCGTTGAGCCACCATCACTCGAGTTAAAACCTCTTCCCGAGCATCTTACTTATGTATATTTAGGGGATGGAGAGACACTATCGGTCATCATAAATTCAAACTTAACACCGGATCAACGAAAACGACTAATTGAACTGCTTAAGCATTTTAAAACTGTCATAGGATGGACCATCGCTGATATCCGGGGGATAAGCCCTTCATTATGTATGCACAAGATTCTTTTGGAGGAGTCATTTCATGGGTCGATTGAGCCTCAACGCCGCTTAAGCCCGCCAATGAAAGAGGTAGTTAAAAAGGAGATTATTAAGTGGCTAGATGCGGGTATAATATATCTCATCTCGGATAGTCCGTGGGTCTCGCCTGTTCAGTGTATACCCAAAAAAAGGGGGATGACGGTTATGAGGAACGAGAAGGAAGAGATGGTCGCCACTAGGACGATCACGGGGTGGAGGATTTGCATGGATTATAGAAAGTTAAACAAAGCCACCCGAAAAGATCACTTCCCTCTTCCCTTCCTCGACCAAGTCCTAGATAAAATGGCGGGGAATGATTTTTACTGTTTTCTTGATGGGTATTCCGGGTATAATCAAATTACTATCGACCCTGCTGATCAAGAAAAGACCACATTTACTTGCCCCTATGGGACTTTCGCGTTTAAGAGAATGCCCTTTGGTCTATGCAACGCACCGGCTACCTTCCAGCGTTGCATGATTGCCATTTTCTCTGATATTATGGACCAGGGTATTGAGATTTTTATGGATGATTTTTCCATCTTCGGGAAATCATTTGACGAATGCCTAGAGTGTTTGGAGAAGGTACTCACACGTTGTGTAGAGACAAACCTAGTATTGAATTGGGAGAAATGTCATTTCATGGTTCGTGAAGACATCGTGTTGGGTCATCATGTTTCCAGGACTGGGTTGGGGGTAGACAAAGCAAAACTAGATGTGATAGTAAAATTACCTCCACCAAAAAAATGTGAAAATGCTAAGAAGCTTCCTTGGACACGCGGGATTCTATAGAAGATTCATCAAAGACTTCGCGAAAATAGCTAAACCCTTGAGTGGACTTCTAGAGAAGGATGCAAAATTTTCTTTTGATGACGATTGCTTGAGAGCGTTCGACGAGCTCAAATATCGGTTAACCACCGCTCCTATTGTAGTAACACCTGATTGGGAAGAGCCATTTATCTTGATGTGTGACGCGAGCGACTACGCGGTAGGAGTTGTTTTGGGACAAGTGCGTGAGAAGGTATTTCATACGATTGCGTATGCGAGCAAGACCCTAATTGAGGCCCAAACCAACTACACTACCACCGAGAAGGAGCTATTGGCGGTGGTATTCGCATTCGAAAAATTTCGATCGTATCTATTATGTACGAAGGTTATAGTGTACACCGATCATGCAGCGATCCGTTATCTTATGGAGAAGAAAGACTCAAAACCATGTTTGATTCGATGGGTCCTTCTCTTATAGGAGTTTGATGTAGAAATTAAGGATAGGAAAGGAACGGACAACCCGGTTGCAGATCACCTATCTAGGATTGAGAGTACACAGTCGACACTACATTCTGAAGTGGAAGAGAGATTTCCTGATGAGCAGTTACTAGCGATTTCGGAGAGTATTACGCATTGGTATGCTGACTTAGTAAACTATTTAGCAAGCAATATTTTGCCACCTGAAATATCCTACCAACAAAAGAAACGATTTTTACATCAGGTACGGTCTTACATGTGGGATGACCCTTTGTTGTTCAAGGTTGGTGCCGACGGAATCGTACGGAGATGCATCCCCGAGGAGGAGATGAGAGCGATATTGGAGAAATGTCATGGCTCCCCCTACGGAGGTCATTTCAAGGGAACGAGAACGGCAATGAAGGTGTTAGAAGCTGGCTTCTATTGGCCTAATTTATTCAGGGATGCAAATGCATTTGTGAAGCAATGCGATAGATGCCAACAGAGCGAGAATATACACAAGAACGATGGGATGCCCATGAATATAATGCTTGAGGTCGAACTATTTGATGTATGGGGCATAGACTTCATGGGACCGTTCGTGAACTCGAATGGTAATTTATTCATATTGTTGGCTGTGGACTACGTATCTAAATGGGTGGAAGCAATCGCGACGCCCAGGAATGATGCGAAGGTAGTCCTTAACTTCTTAAGGCACCATATATTTAGTCGATTTGGAATCCCGAGGGCAATCCTTAGTGATGGTGGCAGTCATTTCTGTAATAATCAGTTCACTGCATTACTAAACAAATTTGGGGTAACTCATAAAGTCGCCTTAGCATATCATCCCCAGACGAATGGGTTAGCGGAAGTATCCAACAGGGAGATTAAGAAAATTCTAGAAAAGACAGTGAGCGTGAACCGTAGAGACTGGTCACAAAAGCTAGTTGATGCATTATGGGCATATCGCACTGCCTTCAAAACTCCCCTTGGGCTAACCCCGTACCGAATGATCTATGGAAAGTCTTGCCATTTACCTCTAGAATTAGAACACTGGGCATTCTGGTCAATAAAAAAAATTAATTATGATTTCCGCGACGCCGGTAAGAAGAGACTCTTACAATTGAATGAACTAGAGGAGATTAGAATGCAAGCGTATGAGAACTCGAGAATTTACAAAGAACGCACGAAATGATGGCATGATCGACGCATGAAGGAGAAAAACTTTGAGCCGGGACAGCTTGTTCTACTATTCAACTCTCGCTTGAAATTATTCCCCGAAAAGCTCAAATCACGCTGGTCGGGCCCGTTCAAAGTTAAAATCGTGCACCCCTATGGAGCTGTGACTATTTTAAATGAGAATGATGGAACCGAGTTCAAGGTAAATGGAGAGAGATTGAAGTTATATCTGGGAGGCGACATTGACCGAGTAGTGTCGCGTTTGGAGCTTGTCTAATCGGGACGAACGTCCTGCCGGGACTTGAAATTAGGCGCTGGGTGGGAGGCAACCCATCGTTTAAAATATTTTATTTTATGTTTTTCATAGCAATATGTTTATCTATTAGGTTATTTAGTAATGTGTGTAGTAGTATTTGTAGTTATATAAAATGTCTTAGGCTTGGTAATGCAGGAAAAAAGTTCTGAAAATAAACAAATTTATTAGAAAAATTTTTTTTACAAGAGCAGGTCAGTGTTGCAACATAGCAAAATTGGCGTTGCAACTGGAATCTTGCTGTTTGCGAGTATAGGAGAAAAGGGACGGCGGTTTAAGAGCGGTTTGACTGAACCGGGCCACGGAAATTGGGCCCAGGAGGTTGTTGCAACGCAGAAAAAATGGTGTTGCAGTTTTGATTTCTCTGCCTTTTTTTCTTTCAATTTTCGGAAGAGCCGACGGGTCCAGTTGGACCGGTTCTTCTCCTATTTTGGTTATAACGGACCCTGGAACCCGGCCAACCCGCTTTATCCCTCAAATCCCGCAACCCTTCAACTCCCGCAACCCTTCAACTCCCGCAACCCCTCACATCCCGCCTTAGGGCTAACGCAGGCGGAGCGCTGCAGGCGGCGACCGGCGAGCGACAGAGCGGCGAACGTCGGGCGGCGAACGTCGGGCGGCGAACGGAAACCGGAGCTTCAGGCAGCATCCGTCGAGCAGAAGTCGGCGCCAGTAGTTCGTTCCAAGCAAAACCCGGAACTCCAGGTATATCAATCTACCCTCCGTTCCTCCGTTTACGCAAGAATGAATCTTCTTAGGCATTTTGTTATAGAAATCATATGGATATTAGGCATGTCTTCGAAGAGAAAAAGAAAGAGGAAGGGGAAGGAAATAGCTCAGGAGGGCCGGAAATTTCATAATGACGCAGCATGTGAACGGTTTAAGCTTCTTAGACCGATTCCATTCATCTTTGAAAGGGGTTTCACAATGGAGAAGAAGGCCTGGAGCGTAGAGTACGTGGAACCGATTGCATCCCTAAAATGGGAGGTCTTTTGTCACCCTCGGTCTGAGGCTAACCTCACCCTAGTCTACGAATTTTATGCGAATGCTAGAACTGCAGAGGGGGAGGCTGTGATAGTACGCGGGAAAACAGTGGAGTTTTCGCCGGCAAGGATTTCTTCCATGTTTGAGTTAGAGGATGAAGGAGAGGAGGATTACACCACCGTGTTAAATAGGGTAACAACTCAGGAAATGGCAGCGGTTGTTTGCCGTACATCGGAACCGGAATGGACTAATAAGAGGGCTAATGCAATGAAAGCCACATGTTTGAATCGGAAAGCGAAGGTGTGGCTGTTGTTTATCAATTCCACCATCATGCCAACTCGGCACCTGAATAGTGTGCCCCTTCACAAGATAGCCCTGATTTATTGCATTTTACAAGGAATAAAATTTGATTTGGGAACAATCATTGCAACACAATTGCGGCAGAAGCTCCAAGAGGAAAAGCCTAAGCAACTTTGGTTCCCTGCACTTGTGACCGAGCTGTGTCGGAATGTGGGAGTCAAGGAAGAGGAGGAGGATTTGGTGAAGAAATTGAAGCACCACATTACCGATACCATGGTGGCGGTAAATATCAAAGTGGGACAGGAGAGCGAGAATACACTCCCACATGATGGCAGGCCAGAGACGGTGAACGTCCCCAGCGGAGAAGGAGCATCTTTGGCAGAGGTGATGGATAGTGTTGAGTATATAAAAACTTATCTCCGGTGCCAGCACTGTTATTTCCGTTCCAGGCTCGACTACATCCAAAGGAGGCAAGACACATTACTTCAGAAGGCTAAGATACCGATTGAGAAGCCGCAGTTCAAGTACTAGTGGCAGTTTGATGAGCTCGGGAACCTTGTAAACGCTGACTGAAGCCTCCTGGACCCCACAGAGCTCGTTGAATCAGATTAGGAGAAGGAGACGGGGGAGGAACAAGAGAAAGAGCAAGAGGAGGATGACGGAGGAGGAGGCGAGTAGAAGTTCATCAAAGTCATACTTCTTTTGGGCTATTCTGAACACTTATAAGAACTATCCTATTGATATGATATGATACGATTTATGGTGCTGTGTTTGATGATATATTTTTGATATTTTGGATTAGTATACAACTTTTTGTTGCACCAGCCCATCTTTTAGCGCTGAAACTATATTGTGTTTGATCTGACTTTATTTAGACTGGCATATGTTGATATGTTGTATGTGCTGATCCACTTTTCCCTCATTATTATCATCTAATGCATATTTGGTATTAACTCTAGATGAGTACTCATACATCAATATGTTACATGTTGCCAAAATAGCACTATCTCTTGAATTATAAATTGCGCAGTTGATAAAAAATGGCATAGTACAAGTTGTTTGCAGGTGCTGAAGGAAGTCTAACAATAGAACTAGCCAAAGAAAGGGGTGGAATAAAACCATTAAGGAGTTGTAATCGTGGTGAAAACACATCGCCTACACAGTCGATTTCAGGGGAGTACTTTGAACTCCCAAGTTTCTTCTACTTTATTTTGCACTTGTTCTGTCGTAAAAATTTATAAAGGGCTTCTAATGATTCAAGGCGTAGAATTGCTAGGGTCTAGCAACGACTCAAGTGTGGGGGTGGTATAGCCCTTGCATACTGGGTGAGGATACTTTGATCGATCACGGATTTAATGGTGTTAATGTCTGAAATACTTAATCAAAACTTTATTCTGATTTTTCAATGACAATCGATTGGTATTGCTGAACATACTAGGAGTTCAATCAATGAATCTGAAGCATTAGCATATATACTATAAAGCTCATTTAAGTCTATGTTTATGCACAAAATTTTTGGTCGATTTACTTCCATTACAATTCTTGGTTATTGACCTCTAAACGTAAAGGGAGGGGTGAGCGTGAGTGGAGTGAAAGATATAAGCTAAGCATGAGTTTAGTTAGTCTCACCATTTCGATCATCCATTCAATCTTTTGAGCTTGAACCTTTTCAGTCACATCATTACATGTTCAACATTCCCGATGTTCCCATTAGTTTGATCTTAATAAGCTAGCCGGTTATGGGTGTTTCATTATAAAAGAATAGATGAAATTCATAGTGATATGCGGCCTAGATATATGTCTACATACTTTGAATGATCCCTACTATGATCAACAAAAAAAAGGAAAGCAAAACAAAACAATGAAAAGAATAATGTCTAACGATCATAGTGATATGTGGCCAAGGTGTGTGCACTTATATTTGGAATGATCCCAACTATGATTTATAAAAATTTGCGCGATGATGAACCCAATAACTGAGTGAATTATTATGATTACTAACTAGGGAATACAAATATGCTATTATCGTCGATCCACAACTCCTAACAAAGCTTGTTCCTATCCTACTTTCAATTGCACTACTATCTCTTGCGATGGACAAATCGGAAACTTAGCTTACTCTCATCTTTTCCTGAACTTGTAGGGGACCAATAAGAGGTATTGCTTGGAAGTAAATTACCTATTTTCGAGAAAACCATACACTACACTGAGTGACCTACTTGAGCTTTATTTTCCATCTAGCTAATGAATTTGTGCATGTTTGAACTCGTGCTGATTGGTAGGCATATCAGTTGAGTAAAGCGAAATTTTTGAGTAAACTTTGCTTAGGGTATCTAAGACAGGAGAACCATCCGGATTCGTATCGTGTCACGATCTCTCCATCCATATGAGGGTCAAGAATTATCGTTGCTAGGGACTAGCAACAGCTCAAGTGTGGGGGTGTGATAACTTCTTAATAGAAGTTATCTAAGCCCATTATTTCTACTAATATTTATTAAAAAGGAGAACAAATCGAAGTTAATGGATATAAATATGATTAAAATTTATATTTAGGAAATACTCTACTTATTTGATCATATTTCATAGTTTCCATGCAGGTGACACCAAGAAAATTGATTTGGACAAAGAAAAAGATGAAATTCTCATTTCCTGAAGAAGTTGTTGCAACAACCTGTTTTCAATGTTGCAACATTGTCTGTTCCGAAAATTCAGAATTTTAAATTCAAATATGGACGATTACACCTCTTAAAGGAAGGACGTTTACACCTCTTCAAGAGGGGGATTTTCGGCCAGAATAGAGAAGATAGAAAAGGAAGGAATAGAGAAAAATATAGGAGGCATCTTGGAGAAAGGAAAAAATCATCTTGGAGGAAGAAGGACTAGGGCACATCGGATCTTGAAGACGGAGCGGTTCAAGACACTTCGGAGAACGAATTCCTGCGTTATTTTGCTTTTCCTTCATCATGCACTGTAAGATCTTTCTTGTTTGTTGGTGTGCTTCATCCATCGTGATGAACTAATTTGCTTTAATCTCGTATTGTGAGAATACTTCGTCTCTTGTGATGACAATTAATTAATTTTTCTTAATTTGTGAACGTTTGGTGAATGTTTGTGCTGAATTTATGATCTTTAATTCGAGGTTTTTGGCCAAGATGTCAACTTTTTACTGCGATTCATAAATCGAGAGAGGAGTTGCGTAAGTATATCGTAGATTCGGTATAACATTTGAAGGGAGAAAGAGATTTCCCCTTGGTGTTAGCAACTAGGGTTTTCAATCTTTAAGCGGTTCTTATTTCACCTACGGGGTAATAGAGAACTAGGAACTTCCGATATCGGGAGGTACGGATTTTTAGTCTAAAACTGTTGCAAGACGTTTCACCACTCGTCCTCACAAAAAAACTATATTCAAAAGGTTGTCACACTAGACTTAGGAAATCACGATACGAGATTATCCTTAATCACGAACACAAAACATTCTCCTTCCGGATCTTTAGCTTATTTTCGTTAATTAGAAATTGTGTTTTAAGATTTTAGTATTCTAAAACCATCATCTTAATTTACTTGGATTTAAAGAAAAGGCCTAACTAGTAATTGCAAGCACCGAATTCACCACCTCTCGGTGGAAACGATCTTTATTCACTCTTTATTACTTGAACCGGCACGTGCACTTGCGTGTAATACGCACACCTGTTTCGGGCGTACCAATGCCCCCGCGTGGCGGCCCTGTTCTTCAGGGAGGTATTCACGTACCACGGGTTGCCCACTTCTATTGTTTCCGATCGTGACATCCGTTTCATGAGTTATTTTTGGAAGATGTTGTGGAAGAAGATTGGTACGACACTGAAGTTCTCCACCGCCTACCACCCGCAGACGGATGGACAGACAGAAGTTGTCAACCGAAGCCTTTCTACCTTATTGCATTGCCTAGTGCGGGATAGTCTAGCCACCTGGGATTCTGTTCTGCTTATTGCGGAGTTTGCATTCAATAGTTCGGTCATTCGGACCACGAGTCTGAGTCCATTCCATGTCGTATTAGGTTACGAGCCTAGGAAACCCGTTGATCTAGTTGACGTCCCGTTAGGAGACCGACCTAGTGAGTCCATTGAGTCGCTCATTCAGCATATACACACACTTCATGAAACAGTCCGAAGAAAGATTGAGGCCAGTAATGATAACTACAAAGCTCAGGCAGATCTGCATAGGAGGGAGCAAACATTTGATGTCAGGGAGCAGGTTATGATACGCCTTCGGCCTGAGAGGCTCCCACAGGGAGCTACGAAGAAGTGAAGTGCTCGTCGGATGGGCCCCTACACAGTCACTGAGTGTTCAATGTAGAAGATCTGACCCCATAATATGATGAGCGAGTGTATGCGGATCCCTTATCTCCACTTACCCCAGAGCCCCAGCTTGACCCTCTCCCCTCTAGTGCACCTACGTCCACTTCGCCCAGGCAGTCGCAGATGGTTAAGCACCGCTTGGAGGACCCCACTTTACAGCTGATAGTTCCAGTGGCGCCATGGTCAGACGAAGATACATTGCTACGACAGACGCTTACGCCTACTGGAGATACCTTATAGATTGTTGGTCATGACTTCACGACTATGGGCGGTTCGGTGGTCCTGTGTTACTTGGTCCATTGGTCTGCTCGCTCGACTTCAGACGACACTTGGATTGCTGCCGAGGAGCTCGAGAGACTCGTCCCAAACTTACGCCGGGAGTACGATCATATTTACTCACAGGAGATGAGTGCTTTCGAGTCGGGGGGAGTTGGTGGCGATCGACGTCACACTCGTGTCTATTCCCGCAAGAGGCGGTGATTGGCGACCTGGTTGGGCGATCCGAGCCCGAGGATGTGCCCAGAGGGTCGTTCCGAGTCAGTTTCATATATTAGTTTTCATTTTTATGATATATTTAGCCCCTGATTGGCCCGAACAGTTATATATATATGCCTGCTGTGGCCCGGCGGATCGGGGTTGCCCTACTGCAACTGGTCGGTCGTCTCCTTCGATGGACTCTGAAGCGCTGCTCCCGTCTGCGTCCCGCCTCCGCCGAACCCGTGCAGCCCGCCTCTCACCTCTCTAGAAAACCTGCTCTTTTCCCCTCCACTTCCAGCCTCCGGTGTCGCCGACCGTTCCTCCGTCTCCGCCTGAACCTGTTCTGTCTTCCTTCCCCCTCTCCAGAAATCCCGCAGCTTCCCTTTCCCTCCTTCCTCCAGCCTCTGGTGAAGGCGTACACATCCTCCCCGTCCCCTCCACCCTCTGACCGAACCGCAGCCTTCTCCCGCCTCGCCACTGCCCGCCGAACCCACCCAAGCCCCTGCTAGCCTTCATCCACCCCCACCTAGCCCCAGAGCTCCTCCGCCGGCCCTGAACCTCTAGATCCACGACCCTCACTCGCCGGCCGGCCACCCTCTTGCTCGTTTTCCCTACTGATCTCGTTTTTGATCAACCAAGCTTCTCAAACCGCACTTTCCTAGTTACTTGCTGCCCCATCGTGGAACCATCGTCCGACCGGAAGCGCTCCTGCCTCCGTTACTCCATCCTGAAGCCGAGCCACCGCAGGCATGAGCAAATCAAGGTATATGGTGTGTTATTTCTCTCATTTGAATGCTTGAACTTGAGCTATTGTTGTGGTTGTGAATTTATTATATGCCTTCGTATTTAATTTGTGGCTTGGCTTGCATGTTTTTCGCTGGCGCGCTCTAAGCGAATCGCACCTCATTCATTGGCAAAATTTTAATTGGCTCTTACGTTAATTGTTGTTCACAATTGTGACTATTGAATCCTAAGCTTTTATTAAAATTTTATTACTTGCAAGACGAACTTTACTTGGACTGTTCTCGTGTTGGAACGGGCACCACACATAAATCTCATACCCATCGCGTTGCATTCCATTGTCCTTCATTTTAGCCGGTCTACCACTGCATCAGAGGATCTGAGTTTTTACTACCTGGATACGGGTCCTGATCTAAGCTATAGTTTGATGTTATCCCATTACATTTTGTACTATTGACTTAGTTATCCTTCTTTATATAGATTATAATGTCTGTATCCTCAGTTTGTTGTTTATAAAAAAGTAAAAAAGTGTTTGTATCCTCTATTTTTGCTCATTAAAAGTATTTGCATTCTTACTTTTGTAAGGAGTCTAGAATAGGATGTGTTGTGTTAGGTGGATAACCGCAAAAAAGCCATCCATGCTCCCCATGTCAATAAACGTGTGAAAAGACATTTTATTTTATTCAAAGTGATATTTGAAGGTCTTATCCTACTACTTGTTGAAATTTGTGAAGTGGAAGTGGGTGATGAGCAGGCCGGGCAGACTGAGCGGCCTATGCGGTCTGAGTCCGCGGCCTGGGCGGACTGCTGGTTGCGGCCTGTGTGTTGGCTGTATTGGTGGCTTGGCTGTTAAGCAGCCTGTGCGGCCTGAGCGGTCTGAGCCCGCGGCCTCGGCAGACTGCTGGTTGCGGCCTGGGTGCCTTGGCTTGGCTGTTCTTGAGGAGCGGCCTGTGTGGCCTGGTGTGCGGCTTGATCGGTCTGTTGTGCAGCCTGGTTGGTCTATGACCAAGGATGTCGGGCTTCTGGCAAAACAAACTGAGCGGACTGCGGTTTGCGGGCTGTCGGCTGTGCTTGTTGATCAGCGGCTTTGTGTTTTTACAAGCTCTTGTGTAACCAGGCGGGTTGGAGATTGAATCTACGGGAGGCTTTGCGGACTGGCGAGTCCGCGGTGTCCGCTGTTGCGTGCTGGCCTTGGAGATCGGCTGTGGCCCTTGCCGAGTTCTCCGGTGCTGCAGCGGGTGTTAGCTGCTATGGAGGACTACGCGGACTGGTGTCGGAGTCCGACAGTTGGCCGTTTGGGCAATTGTGCGAGGATTGCTTGCGGACTCTGCCTCATTCTGGAGGAGTGTTGGCGATCTGCTTTGGGTGTTGGCGGACTGGGTCTTGTCCGTCGAGCTTGCGCTAGGCCTTTGGTGATTTACTGGGCTTGGTCACATTCTGTGACAAGTGCAGTGTGTTCGCAGTATCCGCCAAGTCCGTTGTTGACCGAGCGGACTGCCTTTTGGTCGTGGATTTGTGGCTGATGGAGGCTTTGGTCTTGTGCTATGCAGACTGCCTCTTCTGTGTGCGGACTGTCGCTGAAGGGGTTGTGGATGTTCATGTGTGTTGATGTTGCGGACTGTGCGGATTGTGCGGATTGTGTGGACTGTACCTTGTCCGCATAGTGTGAGGCAAGCCCGCCTAGTTGTGATCATCTGTGTCTTGCTCCTGACGGTTTTCTTGGGAATCCGGCTAAGTCCGTGTGGACTCAGCGAACGGGTGTTTTGCTAGTACACGAGTTGTGGTGGTGACTTTATTCACTAGGGTGGTGACCACACTCCTCACCTCGCCTATAAATAGACCCCCCATGCACGTCTACTGTACCTGTGTGAATAGTAAGTTGGACTTGGTCAAGTGTTGCGGTCTGCGGTTTTCTGTCTGTGCGGGTTGAGTAGTGCTGACGGTTTGCTGTGTGCAGGTCACGCCGCTAGCTTCAAGGAGCCAGGAGTTGGGCATTGAAGTGTGCGGTCTCTGAAGTCTCAGCTGGTCGCTTCTGCGGCTTGTCAGTTTTCTGCTTCAGCTTGTTCAAGTTCCAATAACCTGGCCGCCGGTCTCAGGCGGTAGGCGGTCTGTTCCTCAGTTCTTCAGCAGGCAACGAATAACGGTGTGTCCGCTCGACCTTGCAGTCTCGGCGGACTCTGTGTGTTATTCGGCTTGTAGCAGTTGCAGCTCGGGCGGCTTCGGCGACCTTGGCGGACTAGGCAGTCTCGGCAGTCTCCAGTGCTGTCCTCCCGGCTTGTTTTGTGCTTTTTGTTTGTAGCTTGTGTACTAGCGAAATCATGTCTCGCTACATATACCTCGCCTTGTAAAGAAGTGTGAATGAATATAAGATCTGTTTGTTCTTCTATTTGTGGTTGGTGTTAAGCTTGCTCCTTGGGCTTCTGCATGATCAAGGTGTTAACTGGGTAGTTCTGAGAATATTAATTTTGCTTTAGGCTATCCTGCTGACCACTTTGAGAAAATTCAACATGGTATCCGAGGGAGGTTTAGTTGCTTGAGCGGTATTCAACCTGTGTTATTGCTCTATGCTTGAGCAGTGATCAACCGGTGTTGCTGCTCTGTGCTTGTTGGATGCTTAACCAAAGGTTGTTGTAATGGAAGGGAGCTATGCAAGAGGTCTGGGTATTGAACTCTTGACCACGACTAACTTCAAGAAGTGGAAGTCATGCATGAAGAGTTTTCTTCTTGGTGAGGAGCTATGGGAGGTCGTCGGTGGTGACGACAGACAGGAAGTGATTGCTGCATTTGGTACTGCTGAACAGGTGAGGCTCTGGAGAAAAACAAATGCAAAAGCGGAGTTAAAGAATGTAGTAAGGCTATAATTCTTGGAGAATGAGTTAGCCAGGACAACTCAAGGAGACCTGACTATCTCTAAATACTTCTTGAAGATGAAGATTTTGTGTGCATAGATATCAGTGCTTGATCCAAATAAGCTTATCTCGGAGGCTAAGTTAAAGAGGCACATCATCCGCAGCTTGCGGAAGGAGTATGTTGCCTTTGTAACCTCGGTGCAAGGCTGGGCAACTCAGCCATCTCTGCTGGAGCTTGAGAACTTGCTTGCTTCACAGGAAAGTTTGGCAAGGCAGATGGTAGGAGTGACTATCTCTGATGGAGGTAGTGAAGCACTGTTCACAGGCAAGAAGAAGAAGAGATGGGAAGGGAAGAAGAAAAATACCGCTGGTGAGAATGAGCCTTCAACTTCTTATCAAGCAGAGAGGAGCGCTGCTCCTAAGAAAGATTGGAAGAAGAACTTGAAGTGCTACAGGTGTCATCAGTGAGGAATCTTCAAGCGTGATTGCAAGGTCAAACTGCAGCCTGGGCATGTTACAGGCAAGGAGGAAGCTTGCCATAAGAGTGAGGAAGCTGGATGGGGCGGAGCCTCCATGACGGGCACTTGTGTCCGTGCTTTGTCCATTGTCGACTTCCACGACAATTGGATCGTGGACTCCGGGTGTGGTCATCACCTCATCGGAGACAAGTCAAAGTTCTCTTCCTTGCAAGATTACTCAGGTAACGAAGCTATTATAACTGCTGATAATACTGTTTATGCAGTAGAGAAGGAGGGGGTTGTGTCTTTAGGTAGTGATAAGGGGGCACTCACGTTAAGGAGTGTGTATCACGTACTGTGCATGAAGAAGAACCTCTTCTCGGTGACCAATGCGGTAGACACGGGTTATCATGTTCTGTTTGGGCCAACAGAAGTGAAGTTCCTTTGCAACGTATCAGCGGTTAAGGCTGATGTTGCTCATGTTGGGAGGAGAGTGAAGAACTTGTTTGTTCTTGCAACTAACTCTTATGTTGATCGGAGGAGAGCAAACGATAGCGCTGCTATATGGCATGAACGACTGGGGCATGTAGGAATGGATAAGCTAAGGGCAATGGCTAACAGAAGCCTTGTAAGAGGCTTGCCTAAGCTATCTTCATTTGGTGACGGTCACGTTTGCGCGGGATGTCAGTACGACAAGGCTCATCACCTTCCGTTTGATAAATCACAAACGAGGAGCAAGACACCATTGGAGTGCATCCATGGATACTTGATGGGACCAACCGTCACTACAAGCCTTGGTGGGAGCAGATACATGCTCGTTCTGATTGATGACTACTCAAGATACACTTGGGTATATTTCTTGAAGGAGAAGTCTAAAGCCTTCTGATTGTTTGTGGAGTTCAAGGAGTTGGTGGAGGGCTGGCTTGGATTGCGGATCAAGAAGCTTAGAACAGACAACGGTGGTGAGTTTGTCTCCTCTGAGTTTTCTAACTTCTGCAGGAAGCACGGGATCCAATGAGAGCTCACTTGTGCTCATACTCCACAACAAAATGGAGTAGCGAAGTGGAAGATTCGTCATCTGACGGAGACTTGAAAATGCTGGCTTCATGCGAAAGACATTCCTAGGTCCTTCTGGGCAGAGAGGATGTCTTGTGCTTCTTATGTCATTAATCGGATGCCGCTCAGTCCGATCAACATGAAGACTCCTTTTGAAATATTGTTGAAGGAGAAACCCAGTATGGAACATCTTCGGGTGTTCGGATCAACTTACTACGTGCATGTCCCGGATGCTTCAAGGACCAAGCTTGATGCAAAGGCAAGGAAGCTTATCTTTGTTGGCTACGATGAGCGGAAGATGGGATGGAAATGCATGGACCCTGCGACGAAGAGGTTTATTGTATCAAGAGATGTAGTATTTGATGATCTGACGTCGTATGGAGGAGGCTAGGTTGAGCTGTCTGAGAGCAAGGCTGATGAAGTAGAGAAGGTGGCTGCTGAAGATTAGGAAGAGGAGCTTGTTGTTTCACCAGCAGCTCCCGTTGCTTCAAACTCTGAGGCTGAGCCTTCTGGCTCAGGAAGCAGGGGGAGCATTGCTCAAAGTATGCCCGAAGTAGGAGTTGAGCCTGAAGAAGCAACAGAGGTAGTAGTAAGGCTCAGGGCTGAGCTTGTTATACGCTTCGAGATGAAAGACTTGGGAGAGCTTCATCACTTTCTCGGTCTAGAAGTAGAGAGGAAGGAGTGCGGGATTCTCATTTGCCAGAATGGATATGCGGATCGCATTATAAGTCGATTTGGCATGGGCGAAGGGAAGAGTTGCTCTACTCCACTGGAACATGGGCTGAAGCTTCGACGAGATGAAGGAAGGATTCTTCATGATCCCTTGGTGTTCAAGGCTCTTGTAGGGAGTTTGATCTACCTGACGATTACAAGGCCAGACATTGCTTATGATGTTGGCCGAGTAAGTCGGTTTATGGCTGAACCAAGGAAGTCTCATCTGGTAGCGGCAAAGAACATCTTGAAGTATGTCAAGACAACTTCTGACATGGGAATCCTCTATAGTAGGGATGCAGACTTTGCTTTGCTTGGATACACGGATGCTGACTATGGTGGTGATGACTCGGATGATCGGAGATCAACTTCGGGTTATGTTTTCACTTGTGGTTCAACTTGTATTTCGTGGTGTAGCAAGAAGCGGGATTCTGTGTCCGTGTCTACTACAGAAGCTGAGTATAAGGCTTCAGCCTTAGCTGCTCGGGAAGCCATCTGGTTGCAGAGGCTTGTAGAGGACGTTCATGAAGAAGTGAAAGGGCTTATTTTACTTCGGGGTGACAATGAGAGTGCTCTCAAACTGGTGAACAATCCAGTGTGTCACGCAAGGACCAATCATATTGAGATCGAGCACCACTTCATAAGGGAGAATGTGTTGGAGGGATCTCTTCTGGTCGGGCATGTTCGGAGTGAAGATAATTTTGCTGGCATCTTCACAAAGCCGTTGTCGAAGGGGCCATTTCAGCGGTTACGAAGCTTGCTGGGTTTGATCACCACTTCTCACTTCAAGGGGGAGTGTTGAAATTTGTGAAGTGGAAGTGGGTGATGGGCAAGCCGGGCGGACTGAGCGGCCTATGCGGTCTGAGTCCGCGGCCTGGGCGGACTGCTGGTTGCAACTTGTGTGTCGGCTGTATTGGTGGCTTGGCTGTTAAGCAGCCTGTGCGGCCTGAGCGGACTGAGCCCGTGGCCTGGGCGGACTGCTGGTTGCGGCCTGGATACCTTGGCTTGGATGTTCTTGAGGAGCGGTCTGTGCGGCCTAGTGTGCGGCTTGATCAGTCTGTTGTGCAGCCTGGTTGGTCTATGATCAAGGATGTCGGGCTTCTGGCGAAACGGACTGAGCGGACTGCGGTTTGTGGTCTGTTGGCTATGCTTGTTGATTAGCGGCCTTGTGTTTTTGCAAGCTCTTATGTAACCAGGCGGGTTGGAGATTGAATCCGCGGGAGGCTTTGCGGACTGGCGAGTCCGCGGTGTCCGCTGTTGCAGGCTGGCCTTGGAGATCGACTGTGGCCCTTGCCGAGTTCTCCGGTGCTGCAGCGGGTGTTAGCTGCTGTGGAGGACTGCGCGGGCTGGTGTCGGAGTCCGGCAGTTGGCCGTTTGGGCAGCTGTGCGAGGATTGCTTGCGGACTCTGCCTCATTCTGGAGGAGTGTTGGCGATCTGCTTTGGGTGTTGGCGGACTGGGTCTTGTCCGCCGAGCTCACGCTAGGCCTTTGGTGACTTACTGGGCTTGGTCACATTCTATGACAAGTGCAGTGTGTCCGCAGTATCCGCCAAGTCCGCTGTTGACCGGGCGGACTGCCTTTTGGTCGTGGATTTGTGGCGGATGGAGGCTCTGGTCTTGTGCTATACGGACTGCCTCTTCTGTGTGAGGACTGTCGCTGAAGGGGTTGTGGCTGTCCATGTGTGTTGATGTCGCGGACTGTGCGGATTGTGCGGACTGTACCTTGTTCGCATAGTGTGAGGCAAGACCGCCTAGTTGTGATCATATGTGTCTTGCTCCTGTCAAAAGTTGCACTTTTGGGGATGCAACTTGCATCGAATCTTGTCGGTGCCTTCCCTGCTTCTGACCTCACAGCGACACCGTTCCATGCTCATCTTTAATTCCCGCATCCAGAGGCCATCGTGCCTTTGCCGACATTGCTATAGTATTTATAACAACTTAAGCCCACTAGTGTTTCTCCCTCCCAAAGGAACTTCTCCCTCCCAAAGGAACTTCTCCCTCCACCTAGAACTTGCTGAATCTAGAACTAATGTCGAATATTGCCACGACTTCCCCTGCTTTTAGGCTCGTATCTGATTCCTTCTTCCAGAGGCCGTTGCATCCTCGCCGACCTTGCTGGATTATTCGCAACATTCTATGCTCGCTTCCTGCCATTCACACTGATTCACCACGTCAGAACTTACTTTGTCCCAAGTATCAGAACTCGTTGCTCCAATGTTCAAGCTTCAGCACTAACAAACACTAATCATTTTGTTCCATCGGCTCAGAGCCCGCTGCCTCTTTCCACGGGCTCGCCGCTCTATTGGTCTCTGTCCTCGCTGCGCCTTTTGCCCGAGCTCGCATCTTAAGCTCGCCTGGCCCTTATTTCACACTCGTTGATCCTCTTCTACAATGGTTTCTGACTCCTCTCCTCAAGCTGTCCATTATAACTCGTGAATGAATGTTGTGTCCGCCCCCTCTACTCTCCCGACACTCGCTCCGACTCCTATCCTCGGCATCTATAATGAATTGTGCATCACCACTATCTTCCTCATAGGGAAGAAAAAAATTGTTGAGTTGGTCCACTCGGTGCGCCAAGTCCTCAAGACCAAAACTCACAACCAATTTGTTAAGCCTACCGAGCAATGACTTCGGGATGATGAACATGTTCAGTCATTGATTATGAATTCAATGGAGAGTGAGCTATATCACATGACTATGACCACGAGACTATCAAATCCATGTAGGATGAACTTCAGTCTTTATACTCTGGGAAGGACAACCTCCAACATTTGTTCGATAACTTTACAGATATACAAATAATTGAACTTGGTGCTTGATGGTGACCTGACTTCCTTTGTTGCAAATTCTAATACCCTCATCAAGGCGTAGATCCAACACTAGCTATCGACTTTAGATTTTGCAACACAACGTAAGGAAGTTGTTTACATAACATTGATTATGGAACAAATCCCCCCTCATCTATACAGTGTTTGTGCCAACGTCTAATTCTCTCCCACCATTCCCTCTTTCTTTGATGTATGCTCTATAATTTTAAAGGTAACTCTACCCACCAATGTCTCGGTGATCATTCCCTTCTCCAACATTCTACCGAAGCTTGTCCTCTACTTACTAGGACTCGTGGAGGCCTCCATAGGTTTGAGGGTGATGGGCGCGGTTGTCGGAATCGCTCCAAGGGGAACAACACTCTCATGTGCATTCATTGTGGTTGGACAAATCATACCGAGGTCACATGTTACAAGAAACATGGGTTCCTTACGCAGTCGTCCAACTCTCAGCACCGCACTTCTATTTTGGTGGATGTTCCTACCACATCCCGCTCCGACATTGACACCTTGCACGAAGAATTCCAACATCTCTAGGGGTTAGTTACTCGAACTTCCGGCTCCGTCGCCTTGATCTCCAATGAAGGTATAACATGATTTCCCATAGTCCCTCTTGAATATTGGAGTCTAAGGCCACACATCACATTACTTCGCAGAAGCCTTCTCACCACCCTCTTCTGTGTAGGAAGCTCTTCGGTATCCGGCATGCTGGACCATGATGGATGAGAAAATGTTTGTTCTCTAGGACAATAACACATAGGACCTTACCCCTCTTCCCCCTGACCAATCCATTATGATATGTAAATGGGTCTTCACTATGAAGCATCATCCTGATGGAACTGTTGAGCACCTCAAAGCTCGTCTTGTGGCTCGTTGTTTCAGTCAACAATATGGTCTCGACTATGAGGAAGTGTTCTCTCCCGTCGCAAAGCTGAAGACTGTCCAGTTCTTGATCTCCTTAGCTGTCCATCGTCATTAACAATTGCATCAACTTGACATCAAGATTGTCTTTCTTAATGGTGATCTCACTGAAATTATCTATATGCAACAACCTTCTAGTTATGAAATCACGATTTGTTTTCCACCTCAAGAAATCTCTCTATGGTCTCAAACAATCTCCTCACATTTGATTTGATAGGTTTAGTCAGCTAGTCAGGTCGTTCGAGATATTGGTTGCACTCACAGCTCGATAGACTTCTCCTTATTTACTCGTCGTTGCCCGACTGATATTTCTTGTATATGTTGATGATACTCATCATGGGCAATGATCTGAACAGTATATCTACAATCAAGATGCACTTGACCTCACATTTTCAAACCAAAAATTTGGGTCGCCTCCGATATTTCTTGGGTATCGAGGTAGCTCGTCGACCCGACGGACTTGTCTTGTCTCAACAGAAGTATTGTCTCGACCTTCTTCACGATGTAAGGTACTCTGGATGAAAGCTTGCTGACACACCAATGGATGTCAACCTCAAGATCTGTGCTTATGCATCCACCTCTAATCTGCTTCTCCCTTATCCAGAGTACTATTGTCACCTTATTCACAAACTTATCTATTTGACTATCACACGACCCGATATACCCTTTGTTGTTGGGGTGGTTATGTAGACTAGGTTTAGGGCCTCTCAAAAAATAAATATTTTTAATCAACTTATTTTATTTTTCTCAAAATAAAAGTAGCATTTTGAAAATAATTTGATTTGTTTTAATTTTGAAAGAGAGGCCAAGCGGGCCAAATCTTGTTTTAGCGCGAGAAATCACCCTTCGAACGTTTAAACTTCAAGATCGTTAATTATTTGTTTGAGAAAAGCTCTTGAGGAGTGTTACAAGAAGATCTGTTGCGAGTTCTTTCAATTCACAAGCAAATCACAGATAATATTTTATGGATAAACGACAAACAAAGGAATTAGAACGTTCGAGGCAAGCATAAGAACATTTAATTGACTGCATAAGTTAGGGTAAATGAATTTGGAGCAAGATACAATGTGATTACCCCCCACGGATGTTCAGTCCAATCCAAATCAACTGCGCAACAAGGAAATTACCGGCGGGATGCGTTAGACGACGGGGAAGTATTCAGGTCGTAGTTCGACGAGACTCCTAAACACCAGGAAAGGGCCTGAGGTCGATGATGTCCAGTCGAGAAATGCTCGTTGGCAGGGATCGTCGGGAATGACGGAAGAAGTACAGGCGCAGGCCGGCGAGGGGTTCTGGACACCAGAAAAAGTTTCGCGGTCGACGATGTCCAACAGAGAGTTTTTTGTCGGCGCCGTCTGGGCTTGGAGAAGTGGGAGTGCCGGTGGATTTGGTCGATAGGAAGTTGTTGTTCGTGGTTGTTGCTGCGATCCTGGGAGGGTAGAGTACCAGTTGCGCCAGAAGGGAGAGACGGCTGAAATACCGGAGGCGGAGGCCGGCCCTGGCAGAGAAGATGATTCGTCATTTTCTCTGCTTTGTCCTGGCTGCCTCATTATTCTACACGGGGGGCTTAAAATAGAGCAGGGGATGAGGCCACCTTCCAATTAAGTTTTTTTTCCTTTTGATGGTCTTGTTTCCTAAGTATTGTCTAGCATATAATTTTATTCAATTATTTTTTCATACATACTTATTTTCATTTAGGATATTTCTGAATACCTTTTTTCTTCTTTGATTTCCTTGTGGGGGCTTTCTCCAATTCTTCTTATGCTTTTCTTAAAATGATTTATGCTTGTCTTTACCGCCCGAATCACTAAAATTGTCGGACCTTTTTATTAATGGTCTCTTCGGCCGGTCAAACCGGCAAGCCAAACCATTTCAAACCTAAATAGGTGCCCAAAAACAAAATACATGACAATAATAAAAAAATACATGACAATAAATAAATGCATAGTAAATAAAACTCCACGATGCATGATGACATCATGACAATTTGAGTGCAACGAACGATGCATCAGGTGGTCAGTCGCTTTATACATGCTCTTCGGATATCCCACCTCCAGACTGTTGAGCGAATCCTTCATTATCTAAAATATGCTCTGAGATAAGGGATTGTGTATAAGCCCTCCTCGTCTTTATCATTAATTGCTTAATTTGATGTAGACTGTGCAGATTGCCTCGATGGTCGTCAATCTACGAATGGCTACTACACATATTTTTAGGACACCTGGTCACCAGCCAAGCAAGAAGAAAACAGTGGTGACACACTCTTTTGCGTGGGCCGAGCATTGTTCAAAGTCATCTACTGTTTTTGAACTCGCGTGGTGGAAAAGTCTTCCTACTAATCTCAATGTCAAACGCCCTCTCCGACTGTTCTCTACTACGATAGTCAAGCTGTCATCCATATAGCCGAAAATCCCATATTTCATGAACTTCCAATCATATTGAAGTCAATTGTCATTTCATCCAAGAAAAAAGAGTCGAGAGATACGCTTTAGCATTTACACTTTGCGTTATTTATTATTATTATTACTTGTATTTGTATGCGTGAGTGGGTTTTAGTCACACATCTTATGTTAGAGTTCGTGAGTTCTTTGTAATATTCAAAATAGTCCGTTATGGATGAATAATATCGGGCAATTTGCAAAATGCACCATGGAAATATAGAGTTTTGACAAAATGCACCCCAAAAGTTTAAAATTGGCAAAATGCACCCCCCAAGGTGGGTTTTTTTGGCAATGTGCACCCTCACTGGGCAAAAAATGAAATGACCAAAATGTACACTCTAGGGTGCACATTGTCAAGAAAACCCACATTAGGGGGTGCATTTTGCCAATTTTAAATTTTTGGGGTGCATTTTGCCAAAAATCTATATTTCAATGGTGCATTTTGCCAATTTTAAACTTTATGGATTGATTTTCCCTATCGGATTTTTGGCACTTACCATCCTTGAATTGTACCCTTTTGGCACATTGCACCCCAAGATTCAAAGTTTGGCACTTTGCACCCTCTAAAACTCTTTAGTATAGCACTTTGCACCCTCCTTCATTTATAATCTTATTTTCATATTTAAAAAAGTGGTATAACCATATATGTGAGAGTATTTTAGGTATTTAGCTATCACACTTCCAAATTTCAATGGAAGCTACCGACGTTCCTGCCCCAGCTGCCTTCTGATACACCATGGAAGCTACCTTCTTCCCCAACACGGACGACTCGGACGTTGCGGAAAAGGCAGCGTCTTTCGCCGCCGAGATCTTGTCGGCGTAGCTGCTATTCTGATTTTGAGGGACTTCTGCTGCTCCCCCGCTGTTCGGGTCCGAGATGCACATCACATTGAACGAGCGATGGAGCTCCGGTGAGATCGCACACCCTTGTCCACCCGTTTCATTTGCTAAAAAATATAAGCACGCTTTTCATTAATATATATATATATATATATATATATATATACCTTGACTCTGTTCCATTTCCGTCCGAGTTGAAGAGGTGGGTGCAATGATTGCTATGATAATGTGAGTTCAAACCAGGTCAGCTAGTAATTAACGATCAAGAATATTACAGATTACACACCTCCATGAGCTCCCCCTTCACCTCCTCCTTCTCTCTTTGGTTCATTCAATCCATTCCACACACCAGCTGTTGAATTTCCGTATACTGCCATAGGCAAACAAAATGTATTAAAACAGAGCAAGTGAAAGGAAGAGCTGCCTTTTCCTCAAAACAAGAAGGACAGCTACGCCGACAAGAACTCGGCGGCAAAAGACGCGGCCTTTTCCACAGCGTCCGAGTCGGCCGTGTTGGGGAAGAAGGTAGCTTCCATGGTGTATCAGAAGGCGGCTGGGGCAGGAGCGTCGGTATCTTCCATTGGAATTTGGAAGTGTGATAGATAAATACCTAAAATACCCTCACATATATGGTTATACCTGTTGAATTCTGTGAAGTGAAAGTGGGTGAATGGAAGGCTTGGGAAACCTATCCGCGCGGACTACGCGGACAGGGTTGGCGGACTGCTAGGTCGGCAGGGATGTTGCAGGCGGTTTGCTCTGTGGCGGCTTGGGCGGTCTGTTCGTGCGGACTACGCGGACAGCAGCCGCGGTCTGACAGGCCGATGTATACTCAGCAGGCAGTTGACTCCCAGGAAGTAACCGGGCGGATAGAAATGCTATCCGCGGAGTCCGGCATGAAGCGGACTGAAGAACTGGAGCTCGGCAGACCGGTTTGGCAGTTGCCTTGGTCTTGCTCTGGTGCAGCGGGAAGCCGCGGAGATCGCCAGTCAGTGCGGACAGGTTCTGGAGGTCGCCCGGTATGGCGGGCTAGATCCAGTGTCCGCCAGTAAGTGCGGACTAGCCCTTGTGGCCAGTGGACTGGACTTGGTGAGTTTTGGACCAAGTCCAGGTTAGCTCAGTCCGGGGAGATCGCGCAGTGGAGCGCGGGCTGTTTTCTCAGTCCACCAAGTGTAGTAGAAGTGTTGTTGCCTTGTTTGCTAGCTTGGGGAGATGCGGACTGGATAATTGCATGTGCAAGAGCGTGCGGACTGGAGCTAGAGTCCGCTGAATTCGGTTTAGCCTTGTGATGAGGTTGACTCAGGGATGCGGACTGGAGAAGTCTGCAGTGCATGCGGACTGGAGTCTGCTGTGTTAGCAGACTGGATTGGCGTGTCCGCTGAGTCCGGAGGTGCCTGGGAGATGAGGCAATGGACTCGGGATGTGCGGACGGAAGCCGGGTGTTTGCTGAGTCCGGCAGGTGCCTTAATGGCGAAGCTGCTGGCTCGGGTTATGCGGGCTGGTGCTGTGTCCGCGGATTGGCGGACATAGCTGTTGCAGAGTCCGGCTGTGGTGGTACTGGTTTGGCCCTTGGCGGCAAGGCGGACTGGTATATTGTCTGGCCTTGGTGATGTCTTGGCGGCTTGGCCCTTGGCGGCAAGGCGGACTGGAGATTGGAGTCCGGCCTTGGAGAAGCTAGGCGGGCTGGCTATCTGCACAGGAGCGGCAGACTGGAGTGTGTATCCGCGGGCTTGCGGATACACTTGTTCTTGCTGCGGGATGTGGAGGTGATCCTATGGCTAGGGCGGTGACCATACTCATCATCGTGCCTATAAATAGGACCCATGTCACATCAGGAAAAATAACCAACTAGAACTGAAGTAAGTGAACAGTAATTGAGCTCGTGTAAGTTGCTGCGGTCTGGACTTCGGTGTCCGCGCGGTTTGATAGAGTTGACCGGGTTGTGCTGTGCAAGTTGTGCGGATAGCGCTGGAAAGCCAGGACTTGGCTCTGATTGCGGTAAGGGACAGTACAGACTCTGCGATTAAGCAACAGGCGGTAAACAGCAGGTCGCGGATAGCGACTAGGCGGTCTTCTCTTTGGCAACTTGGTACGGGGTTCAGGAAGTCGCCTGCTTCAGGCAGACTGTTCCATTCGGTGGCGCAGCTTGTGCGGTCTGGCGGCTAGGCGACCTCGCGGTCAGGAGGCCTGCAGATCGGCGGTGAAGAGCTAGCATTGGATAAGGGGTAGTCCGCGTGGCTTGGGTTGCGGACTGGCGACCTGGAGGACTGGGCGGACTCCACAGCAGTATGTCAGCGGCTTGTTGATTGAGTCCGCGCGGCTTGTTTTGTTCTTGTCTTTGTAACTGTCTCTGCTCTCCCTGTGTTGGTTATTGGTGAAGCATGTCTCTCCATGTATGTCTCGCCTTGTAAAGAAGTTTGCTCTTGATCAATAAAGAAGCTTGTGCTGCATGTGTTGCTGGTTGTTACTGCTTTGTTGAGATAACCCCTGCTAACTCCAAGATCTGGGAAAACGTTCAACATTATAAGTAGGGTGTTCTCCTCCGGTTTGTTGAGTTGTCAACATGGTATCCGAGGAGGCCTCTGCGGGTTTGTTGAATTGTTGGAATTTTTAACATGGTATCAGAGGGAGGTTGGAGTGGTCAAGCAGTGATCAACGGAAGTAGTTGCTCTTGTGAAGAGGAAACCAGTGGTAGAACCATGGCAGTGGAAAATGCAAGTTGTCTTGGTATAGATCTTCTTACAAAGACGAACTTTGAAAGGTGGAAGTCTTTTATGAAGAGCTTTCTTCTTGGCGAGGATCTTTGGGAGGTTGTATGCGGAGCAGGAAGACAAGAGGCTACTGCTGGCAATGCTGAAGCGATGAGAGCTTGGAAGGAGACAAATGCGAAAGCGGAGTCTATTCTCAAGCAGGTAATCTCATCAGAGCTCTTGGACCACATCAGTGGATGTCGGTCAGCTGCGGAAGTCTGGACTTCCCTTGATGGGTTGTTCAGGAAGGAGGTGAAGGTTGCTGCGGAAGATGGTCCCTCTACTTCATATCAGGAAGAAATGAGTGATTCTCCTAGGCGTGATAGGAAGAGGAAGGAAGGACCAAGGTGCTATAAGTGCAAGCAACATGGTAATCTCAGGAAGGACTGCAAGGTTACCTTGCTCTCGACGAACGTTGCTCAGGTAGGGAGGAAGGAGAAGAACCTTGTTGGGTTATCAATAAGTTCTGGAGCTGATCGGAGGAATGCCAGTGATAGTGCAACTATCTGGCATGAAAGACTGGGGCATGTAGGGATAGACAAGCTGAAAGTAATGGCAGGAAGAAGACTCGTAAGAGGGCTGCCTAGATTGTCATCCTATGGCGATGGTCGGGGGTGTGCGGGATGTCAGCAAAGTGAAGCTTATCGCTTCATGGTTGATAAGGCACAATCCAGATGTAAGACACCATTGGCAGTTGTCTATTGTGCTCTGGTGGGACCGACTGTCACAGCCAGTCTTGGAGGCAGCAGGTTCATGCTGATATTGATTGATGACTATTCAAGGTATACTTGGGTATACTTCATGAAGAAGAAGTCCAACATGTTGCGCTTGTTTGTGGAGTTTAAGAAGCTTGTGGAAGGCCAGCTTGGCCGGAGGATCAAGGTGTTGAGGACAAGCATCGGTGGTGAGTTTGGCTCAACCGAGTTCTCACGCTTTTGCAGGAAGCAAGGGATCCGGAAGGAGATTTCTTGTGGACATACTTCACAACAAGGCGGTATTGCAGCTCGGATAATACATTGGTTAACGGAGACCTGCAAGTGTTGGCTTCAGAGTAAAGGCGCTCTGAAGGCCGTTTGGGCGGAGGGAATGGCCTGTGCTGCTCATGTCATCAACCAGATGCCTCTTTGTCTGATCATTGTGAAGACTCCTTATGAGCTGATGTTCGGAGTTAAGCCCAGCGTGAAGCACCTTCGGGTGTTTGGATCTACCTGCTACATACACTCTCTAGGTGCTCTTAATACAAAGCTAGTCTTTGTTGGGTATGATGAGCAAAGGAGAAGATGGAGGTGTATGGATCCTGCGACAAAGAAACTCATAGTGTCAAGGGACATTGTTTTTGATGAGTTGATGCCGTATTGGGGTAACTCTCATGTGGAGCTAGAGATGAGCAGGTCAGATGTTGGGCTGAAGGAGGTTGCTGTTAAGGAAGTGGAGTTGCCTGAGTCACCAGGTGCTCCAGGTTGTTCTAGCTCCGGGGCAAAGGCGTCAGGGTCAGGAAGTAGGGGGAGCGATGCTCCAGGTACTTCTGGCTCGAAGGCGGAGGCTTCCAGTTCAGGAAGCAGAGGGAGCGATGTTCCAGGAAGTTCTTGTTCAAGAGGGGAGTCTTCTGGTTCAGGTAGCAGGGGAGCGTTGCTCTAGGTGCTTCTGGTTCCAGTAAGGAGGCGTCTTGTTCAGGGAGCAAGGGGAGTATTGTTCTGGGTTTGCCCGGGAACGGAGCTGGTTCAGGAGCAGCGGAGGTGGTTAGCCATGATCAGGTTCTTCGGAGATCGAAGAGGATCAGTAAGCCACCAGCTCGATATAGCGAAGGGAACACGACAAACTTGGTCTCGTGTTTCTTTGTTAGCCCTCAGGTCGAGCAAGGTTCTTCTGGCTGTGATTACCCCACTAGAATCAAGGAGGTGGTTGACACCAAGGCTGAAGAGGTGACTTCTCTCAGAGGTAACGAGGCTTGGACTTTTGTGCCCAAGGTAGTTGGTGATACTCCTGTGATGCATGAGTGGAGGTTGAAGCTAAAGAAGGCAGAGGGAAGCATGGCTCCTTTTTGGAGATGCTGGAGGGATCCCTCATGGTCCATGTTATGCGGGGCGAGGACTATGTCTTGGACATCTCTTCGTAGATGCTATCGGAGGGACAAGGTGCAACATTACGGGGGCTGCTGGAGTTATTCACCACTTCTCACTTCAAGGGGGAGTGTTGAATTCTGTGAAGTGAAAGTGGGTGAATGGAAGGCTTGAGAAACCTATCCGCGCGGACTACGCGAACAGGGTTGGCGGACTGCTAGGTCGGCAGGGATGTTGCAGGCGGTTTGCTCTGTGGCGGCCTGGGCGGTCTGTTCGCGCGGACTACGCGGACAGCAGCCGCGGTCTGATAGGCCGGTGTATACTCAGCAGACAGTTGACTCCCAGGAAGTAACCGGGCGGATAGAAATGCTATCCGCAGAGTCCGGCATGAAGCGGACTGAAGAACTGGAGCTCGGCAGACCGGTTTTGCAGTTGCCTTGGTCTTGCTCTGGTGCAGCGGGAAGCTGCGGAGATCGCCAGTCAGTGCGGACAGGTTCTGGAGGTCGCCCGGTATGGCGGGCTAGATCCAGTGTCCGCCAGTAAGTGCGGACTGGCCCTTGTGGCCAGTGGACTAGACTTGGTGAGTTTTGGACCAAGTCCAGGTTGGCACAGTTCGGGGAGATCGCGCAGTGGAGCGCGGGCTGTTTTCTCAGTCCGCCAAGCGTAGTAGAAGTGTTGTTGCCTTGTTTGCTAGCTTGGGGAGATGCGGACTGGAGAATTGCATGTGCAAGAGCGTGCAGACTGGAGCTAGAGTCCGCTGAGTCCGGTTTAGCCTTATGACGAGGTTGACTCAGGGATGCGGACTGGAGAAGTCTGCAGTGCATGCGGACTGGAGTCTGCTGTGTTAGCAGACTGGATTGGCATGTCCGCTGAGTCCGGAGGTGCCTTGGAGATAAGGCAATGGACTCGGGAGGTGCGGACGGAAGCCGGGTGTTCGCTGAGTCCGGCAGGTTCCTTAATGGCGAAGCTGCGGGCTCGGGTTATGCGGGCTGGTGTTGTGTCCGCGGATTGGCGGACATAGCTGTTGCAGAGTCCGGCTGTGGTGGTCCTGGTTTGGCCCTTGTCGGCAAGGCAGACTGGTATGCTGTCCGCCCTTGGTGATGTCTTGGCGGCTTGGCCCTTGGCGGCAAGGCGGACTGGAGATTGGAGTCCGGCCTTGGAGAAGCTAGGCGGGCTGGCTATCTGCACAGGAGCGGCGGACTGGAGTGTGTATCCGCGGGCTTGCAGATACACTTGTTCTTGCTGCGGGATGTGGAGGTGATCCTATCGGCTAGGGCGGTGACCATACTCATCATCGTGCCTATAAATAGGACCCATGTCACATCATGAAAAATAACAAACTAAAACTGAAGTAAGTGAACAGTAATTGAGCTCACGTAAGTTACTGCGGTCTGGAATTCGGTGTCCGCGCGGTTTGATAGAGTTGACCGGGTTGTGCTGTGCAGGTTGTGCGGATAGCGCTGGAAAGCCAGGACTTGACTCTGATTGCGGTCGGGGACAGTGCGGACTCTGCGATTAAGCAACAGGCAGTAAACAGCAGGTCGCGGATAGCGACTAGGCCGTCTTCTCTTTGACAACTTGGTTCGGGGTTCAGGAAGTCGCCTGCTTCAGGCGGAATGTTCCATTCGGTGGCGCAGCTTGTGCGGTCTTGCGGCTAGGCGACCTCGCGGTCAGGAGGCCTGCGGATCGACGGTGAAGAGCTAGCATTGGATAAGGGGTAGTCCGCGCGGCTTAGGTTGCGGACTGGCGACCTGGCGGACTGGGCGGACTCCACAGCAGTAGGTCGGCGGCTTGTTGATTGAGTCCGCGTGGCTTGTTTTGTTCTTGTCTTTGTAACTGTCTCTGCTCTCCCTATGTTGGTTATTGGTGAAGCATGTCTCGCCATGTATGTCTCGCCTTGTAAAGAAGTTTGCTCTTGATCAATAAAGAACCTTGTGCTGCATGTGTTGCTGGTTGTTACTGCTTTGTTGAGATAACCCCTGCTAACTCCAAGATCCGGGAAAACGTTCAACATTATAAGTGAGGTGTTCTCCTCCGGTTTGTTGAGTTGTCAACAGGGTATCCGAGGAGGCCTCTGCGGGTTTGTTGAATTGTTGGAATTTTTAACAATACCACTTTTTTAAATATGAAAATAAGATTATAAATGAAGGAGGGTGCAAAGTGCTATACTAAAGAGTTTTAGAGGGTGCAAAGTGCCAAACTTTGAATCTTTGGGTGTAATGTGCCAAAAGGGTACAATTCAAGGGTGGTAAGTGCCGGGCAATTGGCAAAATGCACCCTCGAAATATAGACTTTTGGCAAAATGCATCCCAAAAATTTAAAATTGGCAAAATGCACCCCCCAAAGTGAGTTTTCTTGCCAATATGCACCCTCACTAGGCAAAAAATGAAATAACCAAAATGTACACTATAGGGTGCACATTGCCAAGAAAACCCACTTTAGGGGGTGCATTTTGCCAATTTTAAACTTTCGGGATGCATTTTGCCAAAATCCTATATTTTCAGGGTGCATTTTGCCAATTGCGCGTAAGTGCCAAAAATCCTTTCCCTATCTCATTCAACTTGTATCAGATCTAATATGGAACCCTAGCCGCACGTCTCCTCTCCCTGCGTTGTCTCGTTCCGACCCGATCGACCGCTCTGCCATTTTATTCGGGCGTCCGTTCTTTCGCTATGGTCTTCGGGAGGGATGGAGGCTCCCGCTGGCTGCTGAAGGGAGTGACGCCGCTGCCCCTTGCTGATGTAGCCGATCCCATGCGTTGACGTCGACGTTGCTGTGTTGTCGTCGGTCCTGCTTCGTCCGCTGCGGCTGTTGATGTTGTCGATGCCTCGATCCCGCAAGTCCGTCCGGTTCCAGTGCTGCTGCCGATCCTGCTTTGTCCTCTGGTGTCGTTGATGTTGCCGACGCCTCAATCCCGCAAGTCCGAATGGTTCCAGTGATCCCTGCTATGGCCGTTTGCTCCTGTAGCCTCTGACTGGATTTTTTTTTCGGTACCCCCAAAAAAAATCCAGTCAGAGGCATGAGTGACTCCTCAGTCTCCTCGCTGGGTTTGATTCAGGCTCAGATGAGTGACCCTTAGCGATCTCATGGCCACTCCGGCTCCCTGAAGATTACCACGGTCCCGTTAGATGACAAACTATCTCGAATGGTCAACGGCTACTCAACATGTCATTCGCAACAATCAGATGTTGGTTTACATTGATGGAACAGTTAAGGAGTCCCCCAAAACTGATCCCTCCTGGAAGCGGTGGGACTCGGAAAACTCTCTGGTCGTTTCTTGGCTTCTTCACTCTGTCTCCGAAGGTCTATCAGAGTTAGATGTTGATGGACTCGGCCTTTGAAATTTGGACCTGTGCCCGTGAGACTCAAATTTGGAGTTCACATGTTTATGAACTTACTCGCCGCATTTTGGAACTACGACAAGGCTCTATGACGGTGTCGTCCTTCTTTTCAGAGTTCAAGCGTCTATATCAGGAATTAGACTATTTTTCGCATTTCACTCCTGATGCACTGCTGATGCTGTGTAGTTACAACAACGGGAGGATCTCTTTCGTCTCCATGTCTTCTTGATGGGGCTAAATATGAAGTTCGATATGATGAGCCTCCCTCTCAGGATTTCTCCTGCTCTACTGTTACAGCTGATGATGTTCGTCGCTG
The DNA here is from genome assembly GCA_039583875.1 of Platanthera guangdongensis. Lineage (NCBI taxonomy): Eukaryota > Viridiplantae > Streptophyta > Magnoliopsida > Asparagales > Orchidaceae > Platanthera > Platanthera guangdongensis. The sequence goes on from CM077153.1 coordinate 262,614,968, forward strand.
GCACCTGCGGCTTGGACATCTGTCTCCTACCTATCTTCTGAAATTGTTTCCTATGTTTTTTTACCGTTTTTACAAACTTTTGTAAATGATGTATGTGACATGTCTAAACATGCGAGACATAATTCATTGCAGTTATCTTCACCCAGTACCACCCCGTTTGTTGTTGTTCATTCTGATGTCTGGGGGCAGTCCCCTGTTTTATCTTTATTTGACTTTTGTTGGTTTGTCACCTTTATTGATTGTTTTTCTCGGATAACTTGGATGTGTTTGTTTAAAAAAAGAGTGCAGTTTTCTCTTGTTTTCAGATTTTTCATAAATGATTTAGACACAATTTAAGGGCTCTATTCATGTCCTTCGAAGTGATAATGGGGGGGGGGGATATGACGATCGTGGAGCATTTGACTCATATCTTATCAGTCATGGTATCACCCACCATACCACGTGTGTCTACACCTTTCCCCAAAATGGAGTTGCCGAATGAAAAAACTGGCATTTTTTGGATGTTCTATGTTGTCTTCTTGCTACTATGCACCTTCCTAAATCCTATTGGGGTGATGTTATCCTTACGCTGCCCACCTTAGCAACCGGTTTCCCTCACGAGTTCTTGACTATGCTACTCCCCTAGCTCAATTATCATGACTGTGGTTTATACTTCCCATCTGTCACCTCGTGTCTTTGGATGTGTCTGTTTTGCCATGTTCATTTGCCTCACCGAGACAAACTGGACCCTCAGACTCATTGTTGTGTGTTCCTTGGATACTCCTCTACAACGAAAGTGTATCAGTGTTACCCCCCCCCCCTCCCCCCCTCTAGGCGTATGTTATGCACTATGGATGTTACCTTCCGGGAAGGGGATTCATATTTCTTGCTTTCGATTCACTCTTCGTCAGGGGGAGAGTAGTGGTGTATGGATATCTCTCTTCCTCTTCTTCCTCCTCTGCCACCACAACTTTCTCCTCCACAGGAACCAGATCCTCCTATCCTTGTTCCTCTGCCCGATACTCTAAGCTCTCCTTTTCCTCACGTATACCACCGACGTTCCTCAGGTATACATGCTACTAAGATTCCGCCTCTACCAGTTCTCGCTTCTGCCTCAGATTCTGATACGGATCTGCATATTCCTCTTGCGTTGCAGAAAGGTAAGGCTGCATATACTAAACACTCTATTTCTAATCATGTGTCTTACCACCATCTTACCCCGGCCCATCTGGCCTTTATCTCCTCTTCTTCAGTTGTTATTCCTAAGACATGACATGAAGCTTTTGGGTATACTGGCATGGACCCAGGTTATGAAAGAGGAGATGCAACCTTGGACTAGAACCATACCTGGGATGTAGCTTCTCTTCCTCCTGAGAAGAAAGTTATTGGCTCGAGATGAGTGTTTTCAGTCATACAAAATCAAGAGGGTAAGGTCAAACGGTATAAGGCACGACTGGTTGCTCAGGGATACACCTAGACTCAGGGAATTGAATACCAGGATACTTTCACTCCAGTGGCTAAGATGGATTCTATTCGGGTATGTTGTCATGCGCGGCTTGCATGGACTGGGATCTCACCAACTGAATGCTAAGAATGTGTTTCTCCATGGTGAGCTTGATGAAGAGATATACGTGAAATTCCCTCCTGGGTTCGTGAAAAAGGGAGCTGAATGTCTTGTCTGTCATCTAAAGAGGTTATTATATGACTTGAAACAGTCTCCTAGAGCATGGTTTGACAGATTCCTCACGGTTATGCTCAAATTTGGGTACAAACAGACGCAGTCTGATCATACTATGTTTATTCAGAGACGTGGTCAGGGTATTGCGGTCCTTATTGTCTATGTGGATGACATCGTGGTCACTGGTAACGATTTGAAAGAGATTGTGAATCTCAAGTCTCTCTTATTTGCTGAGTTTGAGGTAAAAGACTTGGGAAGATTACGATACTTCCTGGGTATTGAGGTTACTAGGTTCGATCAGGGTGCCTTTATATCTCAGCGGAAGTATATTCTAGATCTGTTGCAGGAGATCGGGATGCTTGGCTGTGTTTCTCCGGACACCCCGATGGAAGAAAACCATGGAATTAATGAAGATGTTGACAACGATCAGGCAGATGCCTCATGCTACCAGAGATTAGTTGGAAAACTAATATATTTATCTCACACTCGTCCCGATATTAATTATGCAGTTGACATTCTGGGTAGATACATGCATGCTCCCAGGATCAGACATCAAGAGGCGGCATACCGTATGTTGCGATATTTGAAGAAATCCCCTGGTCGTCGTCTTATGTTCTTCAAGAACGATCACTTGAGGGTTAAAGTTTTCAATGATGCTGATTGGGCAGGATGTCACGATGATCGGAAATCCACAACAAGTTACTGTTCCTTCGTTGGAGGAAATCTTGTGACATGATGCAATAAGAAGCAGAATGTGATGGCCAAATCGAGCGTTGAGGCAGAATATTGTGCAATGTCACAAAGCATGTGCGAGGCCCTATGGTTGCGTGCCGTTCTACATGACTTGGGGGGTTTCCTGTGACGTCCTCTTTTTCCTTGTTTTGCAATAACAAGGTGGCGATTAGTATAGCTCACAATCCAGTCCAACATGATAGGACACAACATGCTGAGGTGGACCGACACTTTATCAACGATCACTTAGATAACAAAAACTGGGGTCATACCATTCATCCACTCTAAAGATAAACTGGCGGATGTGTTCACTAAAATTTTGGGAAGTGATGCGTTCATTGATGACATCACAAACCTTGAAATGACCGACATCTTCCGTCCGACTTGAGGGGGAGAGTTGAGAGATATGATTTTGTATTTACAAGTTGCTTTATGTAGTATCATTATTATTATTACTAGTATTTGTATGCGTGAATGTGTTTTAATCTCACATCTTGTGTTAGAGTTCGTGAGTTCTTTGTAATATTATAAATAATCCGTTATGGATGAATAATATCATTGAATTGCTTTTCGCTATCTCATTTAACTAAAAGTTCAACCTCACAAATGTTGAAATTTGTGAAGTGAAAGTGGTTGATGGGCAGGCCGGGCGGCCTGAGCGGATAGATCCGGCGGACTGGGCGGACTGCGGCCTAGTGATAAGTCTAGTGAAAGCTGGCTGTTCTTCTGAGCGGTTTGTACGGATGGAGTCCGCGGACTGTGCGGCCTGTTATCTGCGGATAAGGCGTTGACTGTTTGGTTTAGCCAAGGAGCGGCCTGAGCGGATAAAGGCTTGCGGACTGGTGCGTTGCTCAGTGGCCGCGTTGCAAGCTTGTGTAACCGGCGGTTTGGCTCATGTCTGCGGGAAGTTTGCGGACTGGTGTGTCCGCGGTGTGTGCTGTTGCGGACTGGGCTGAGAGCTTGGCTGAGACCTTGTCGAGCTCTGGTGGTACAGCAGGTGCACTGCTGTGGAGGTCTATGGCGGACTGGTGTGTGGAGTCTGGCAGGTGGCCGTTGCATTGGGCAGGTGTGCGAGTAGCCTGCAGACTGCTTCTCTTTGGCGAGGATTGAGCGGTCTGTGGTGCTTGGTTGCGTGGCGGATGGAGCTATGTCCGCCGGGCTCGCACTAGGCCTTTGGTGGTTCTGGACTTGGTCACACTCTGTGCCAAGACCAGGGTGTCCGCAGTATCCGCCAAGTCCGCTGTTGACCGGGCGGACTGTTGCTTACTCTGCCTTTGGTCGTGGACTTGTGGCGGATGGAGGCTTGAGTCTTGTTCTATGCAGACTGCCTCTGGTTTGTGCGGACAGCCACTGAAGGGGGTTGCTGTCCTGCAATGGTTGAAGGCTTTGCGGGCTGATGCCTTATCCGCATAGCCTGGGCGGACTGATGAGGGTTCGCCATAGGTGCCTTGCTCCTGGCGGGTTATTCCTTGGATTCCGGCCAAGTTCTTGCGGACTCGGCGGACGGAGGTTTGCTAGCGCGCGAGCTGGGGTGGTGATCCTATCCTATAGGGCGGTGACCACACTTCTCACCCCGCCTATAAATAGGACCCCCCGGCAGGTCTACAGTAACTGAGTGAACAATAAGTTGGGTGCGGTGAGGTGCTGCGGTCTCAGTTTTCTGTCCGCGCGGATTGATTCAGAGTTAACTGTTGCTGTGTGCAGGTCGCGCGGTTAGCTTCAAGGAGCCAGGAGTTTGGCTTTGACTTCGGTCAAGTGCTTGGAAGTGTGCGGACTCTGCGGTCTCAGCGAGTCGCTCTGCGGCTTGTCAGTTCTCTGTTTCATCTTGCCGTTTCCAATAACCTGTCCGCCATGCTCAGGCGGGTAGGCGGCGGCCTGTTCCTCAGTTCATCAGCAGGAGGCGAATAACGGTGTGTCCGTGCGGCCTCGCGGCTTCGGCGGACTCCGTGTCTATTCGGCAGGTGCAGCTTCAGCTCGGGCGGCTTCGGCGGACTTGGCGACCTCGGCGGTCTCGGCGATTTCCGGTGCTGTCCGCCCGGCTTGTTTTGAACTTTCTATTATAGCATGTGTACTAGCGAAATCATGTCTCGCTACGTATACTTCGCCGTGTAAAGAAGTGGAATGTATAAAAGATCTGCTTGTGCTTCCATTGTTTGTTGGTGTTAACCTTTTTCCTTGGGTTTCCGCAAGATCAAAGTGTGAACTGGGTAGTGCCGAGGATATTAATTTGGTTTGAGCTACCTTGCTGACCACTTTGAGAAAATTCAACATGGTATCAGAGCAAGGTTCAGTTGCGTGAGCGGTGGTCAACCAGTGTTGTTACTCAGTGCTTGAGTGGTGATCAACCTGTGTTGTTGCTCGGAGCTTCTGAAGGGTTGCAATGGAAGGGAGTTACGCAAGAGGTCTTGTCATTGAACTCTTAACGCCGACCAACTTCAAGAAGTGGAAGTCGTGCATGAATAGTTATATTCTGGGTGAGAAGCTATGGGATATCGTCGGTGGTGACGACAGACAAGAAATGACAGCTGCTTTTGGTACTGCTGAGCTGGTTAGGCTCTGGAGAAGAACAAATGCTAAGGCGGAGTTCTTTCTCAAGAGGGCCGTGTCACCAGAACTGTTTGATCACATCATTGGATGTGAGTCGGCTGCTGATATTTGGACAACCATTGATGAGTTGTTCAATAGGAAAAATGTGGCGCGACTTCAGTTTCTGGAAAATGAGTTGGCTAGAACAACTCAAGGAGACCTTTCCATCTCGAAGTACTTCTTAAAGATGAAGAGGTTGTGTGCTGAGCTGTCGGCACTTGATCCTGATGAGCCGATCTCTGAGGCTAAGATGAAAAGACACATAATAAGCGGCTTGCGGAAAGAGTATGTGGCCTTTGTGACATCTGTTCAAGGTTGGGCTACTCAGCCCTCTCTACTGGAGCTTGAGAACCTGCTTGCCTCACAGGAGAGCTTGGCAAAGCAGATGGCTGGAGTTAATATCAATCAGGAAGGCAATGAAGCTCTCTTCTCAGGCAAGAAGAAAGGATGGGAAGGGAAGAAGAAGAAGAAGAAGTAGGTCGCTGGTGAGAAGGAGCCTTCAACTTCATATCAGCCGGAGAGGAGCAATGCTCCTAAGGACTGGAAGAAGAACCTGAAGTGCTACCGGTGTCATCAGCGAGGGCACTTCAAGCGGGACTGCAAGGTCAAGCTGCAGCCTGGGCATGCTGCAGGAAAGGAGGATGCTTGCTCGAGAAGTGAGGAAGTAGAATGGGGCGGAGCTTTCATGACGGGCACTTGTGTCCGTGCCTTGTCTGCTAAGGGCTTCAACAACGAGTGGATCGTGGGCTCCGGGTGTGGTCATCACCTCACCGGAGACAAATCAAAGTTCACCTCCATGCAAGCATACTCAGGTAATGAAGTTATTATCACTGATGATAATACTGTTTATACAGTAGAGAAAGAGGGGGTTGTGTCTTTGGGTAGTGATCAGGGGCCACTCACGTTAAGGAGTGTGTATCACGTACCGGGCATGAAGAAGAACCTCTTCTCTGTGACCAACGCGGTGGATGCTGAGTATCACATTCTGTTTGGGCCAACAAACGTGAAGTTCCTTCGCAACGTATCAGCGGTCAAGGCTGATGTTGCTCATGTCGGAAGGAAGGTTAAGAACTTATTTGTTCTTGCAACCAATGCATATGTTGATCGAATGAGAGCCAATGATAGCGCTGCTATCTGGCATGAGAGGCTGGGGCATGTAGGCATGGACAAGCTGAAGGCGATGGCTAGTAGAAGTTTGGTGAGGGGTCTGCCTAAGTTATCCTCCTTTGGTGACGGACATGTTTGCGCGGGCTGTCAATACGGTAAGGCACATCGCCTTCCGTTTTATAAATCACAAACAAGGAGCAAACTACCTTTGGAGTGCATTCATGGCGACCTGATGGGACCAACGGTCACTGCCAGCCTTGGTGGAAGTAGATACATGCTTGTCTTGGTTGATGATTACTCAAGATATACTTGGGTTTACTTCTTGAAAGTGAAGTCAGAAGCTTTCTGGTTGTTTGTGGAGTTCAAGGAGTTGGTGGAAGGCCGACTTGGCTTGCGGATCAAGAAGCTTAGAACAGACAATGGTGGTGAGTTTATCTCCTCCGAGTTTTCTAACTTCTGCAGGAAGCACGAGATCCAACGGGAGCTCACTTGTGCTCACACTCCACAACAAAATGGAGTAGCGGAGCGGAAGATCCGTCATTTGACGGAGACCTGCAAATGCTGGCTTCATGCGAAAGACATCCCAATGTCCTTTTGGGCGGAGGGGATGTCTTGTGCTTCTTATGTCATCAACAAGATGCCGCTCAGTCCGATCAACATGAAGACTCCTCTTGAGCTGTTGCTGAAGGAGAAGCCGAGTGTGGGACAGCTTAGGGTGTTCGGTTCAACTTGCTATGTGCATGTCCCTGATGCTTCATGGACTAAGCTGGATGCGAAAACAAGGAAGCTTGTCTTTGTTGGCTACGATGAGCGGAAGAAGAGATGGAAATGCATGGATCCTGCGACAAAGAAGTTCGTGGTGTCAAGAGACGTTGTCTTTGACGAGCTGACGTCGTATGGAGGTCGCTCGGTTGAGCTAACCGGAAGTAGCAAGGTTGATGAAGCACCGGTGGTAGCTGCTGGAGGCCTGGAAGAGGAGCTTGCTGTTTCACCAGCAGCTCCTGTTGCTTCTAACTCCGAGACTGAGCCTTCTGGCTCAGGAAGCAGGGGGAGCACTGCCCAAAGCTTGCCCCAAGTATGAGTTGAGCTTGAAGAAGCAACGGAGGTTGTGAGCAAGGAGCCAACCCTTCGGAGATCGAAGAGGGTTATTAAGCCTCCGACTCGGTACTGTGATGGGAATGCAGTGAGCTTTGTCTCCTGTTTCTTTGCGGGTCCTCTGGATGAGCGAGAGCCTGCAAACTTCAACGAGGCCACTGGAGTTAAGGAGTGAGAAGATGCCATGAAAGAAGAGATTGATGCTCTGAAGAAGAATAAAACCTGGGACCTTGTGCCCAAGGTTGATGGCATTACTCCGGTTACTTGCCAGTGAGTGTATAAGTTGAAGAAGAAGACTGATGGGAGCATTGATAGGTTCAAAGCTCGCCTAGTCGCTCGAGGATTCTCACAACAGTATGGAAAAGACTATGAGGAGACGTTTAGTCCGGTTGTAAATATGACTTCAGTTAGAGTGGTGATTGCCTTGAATGTTAGCAAGGGATGAAGGTTGTGGCAACTTGATGTGAAGAATGCCTTTCTTTACGGAGAGATTGACAAGGACATTTTCATGGATCAGCCACTTGGTTTTGTTTCTGAAGATCATCCGGAATATGTCTGCAAGCTCAGGAAGGCTCTCTACGGGTTGAAGCAAGCTCATAGAGCTTGGTATGAGAAGATAGCCGAGTATTTGCAATTCTGCGGATATCTGGCCTCCAACTCGGACTCTAGCTTGTTCGTCAAGAAAAAGGGAGAGCTTCTGGTCTTGGTCCTGTTGTATGTGGATGACATGATCATCACAGAGAACTCGGAGGGGGAAGTAGCAAGGCTCAGGGCTGAGCTTGCTATACGCTTCGAGATGAAAGACTTGTGAGAGCTTCATCACTTTCTCGGTCTTGAGGTGGAGAGGAAGGAGTGCAGGATTCTCATTTTCCAGAAAGGGTATGCAGATCGCATTGTGAAGCGGTTCGACATGGGTGAAGGGAAGAAGTGCTCTACTCCACTGGATTATGGGCTGAAGCTTCGAAAAGATGAGGGAAGGGTTCTTCATGATCCCTTGGTGTTCAGGGCTCTTGTTGGGAGCTTGATCTACTTGACGATTACAAGGCCAGACATTGCTTATGCTGTTGGCCGAGTAAGTCGGTTCATGACTGAACCAAGGAAATCTCATCTAGTGACGGCAAAACACATCTTGAAGTATGTCAAGTCAACTTCTGACATGTGACTTCTCTATAGAAGGGACTTAGATTTTGCCTTCCTCGGGTACACGGATGCTGACTATGGCAGTGATTCGGATGATCGGAGGTCTACTTCAGGTTATGTGTTCACTTGCGGTTCAGCTAGCATTTCGTGGTGTAGCAAGAAGCAGGATTCAGTGTCAGTCTCAACTACGGAGGCAGAGTATAAGGCTTCGGCTTTGGCTGCTCGGGAAGCCATCTGGTTGAGAAGACTTATAGAGGATGTTCATGAAGAAGTGCGAGGACCAACTTTACTCTGGGGTGACAATGAGAGTGCTCTCAAGCTGGTTAACAATCCAGTGTGTCACGCCAGGACCAAGCATATAGAGATTGATCACCACTTCATAAGGGAGAAGGTGTTGGAGGGATCTCTGTTGGTCGGGCATGTTCGGAGTGAAGATAATCTTGCTGACATCTTCACGAAGCCGCTGTCGAAGGGGACCTTTGAGCGGTTGCGCAGCTTGCTGGGCTTGATCACCACTTCTCACTTCAAGGGGGAGTGTTGAAATTTATGAAGTGAAAGTGGTTGATGGGCAGGCCGGGCGGCCTGGGCGGACAGATCCGGCGGACTGGGCGGACTGCGGCCTAGCGATAAGTCTAGTGGAAGCTGGCTGTTCTTCTGAGCGGTTTGTACGGATGGAGTCCGCGGACTGTGCGGCCTGTTATCTACGGATAAGGCGTTGGCTGTTTGGTTTAGCCAAGGAGCGGCCTGAGCGGATAAAGGCTTGCGGACTGGTGCGTTGCTCAGTGGCCGCGTTGCAAGCTTGTGTAACCGACGGTTTGGCTCATGTCCGCGGGAAGCTTGCGGACTGGTGTGTCCGTGGTGTATGCTGTTGCGGACTGGGCTGAGAGCTTGGCTGAGGCCTTGTCGAGCTCGGGTGGTACAGCAGGTGCACTGCTGTGGAGGTCTATGGCGGACTGGTGTGTAGAGTCCGACAGGTGGCCGTTGCATTGGGCAGGTGTGCGAGTAGCCTGCGGACTGCTTCTCTTTGGCGAGGATTGAGCGGTCTGTGGTGCTTGGTTGCATGGCGGATGAAGCTATGTCCACCGGGCTCGCACTAGGCTTTTGGTGGTTCTGGACTTGGTCACACTCTGTGCCAAGACCAGGGCGTCCGCAGTATCCGCCAAGTCCGCTGTTGACCGGGCGGACTGTTGCTTACTCTGCCTTTGGTCGTGGACTTGTGGCGGATGAAGGCTTGGGTTTTGTTCTATGCGGACTGCCTCTGGTTTGTGCGGACAGCCACTGAAGGGGGTTGCTGTCCTGCATTGGTTGAAGGCTTTGCGGGCTGATGCCTTGTCCGCATAGCCTGGGCGACTGATGAGGGTTTGCCATAGGTGCCTTGCTCCTGGCGGGTTATTCCTTGGATTCCGGCCAAGTCCTTGCGGACTCGGCGGACGGAGGTTTGCTAGCGCGCGAGCTGGGGTGGTGATCCTATCCTATAGGGCGGTGACCACACTCCTCACCCCGCCTATAAATAGGACCCCCCCGGCAGGTCTAAAGTAACTGAGTGAACAGTAAGTTGGGTGCGGTGAGGTGCCGCGGTCTCAGTTTTCTGTCCGCGCAGATTGATTCAGAGTTAACTGTTGCTGTGTGCAGGTCGCGCGGGTAGCTTTAAAGAGCCAGGAGTTTGTCTTTGACTTCGGTCAAGTGCTTGGAAGTGTGCGGACTCTGCGGTCTCAGCGAGTCGCTCTGCGGCTTGTCAGTTCTCTGTTTCATCTTGCCGTTTCCAATAACCTGTCCGCCAGGCTCAGGCGGGTAGACGACGGTCTGTTCCTCAGTTCATCAGCAGGAGGCGAATAACGGTGTGTCCGCGCGGCCTCGCGGCTTCGGCGGACTCCGTGTCTATTCGGCAGGTGCAGCTTCAGCTCGGGCGGCTTCGGCGGACTTGGCGACCTCGGCGGTCTCGGCGGTTGCCGGTGCTGTCCGCCCGGCTTGTTTTGAGCTTTCTGTTATAACTTGTGTACTAGCGAAATCATGTCCCGCTACGTATACTTCGCCTTGTAAAGAAGTGGAATGTATAAAAGATCTGCTTGTACTTCCATTGTTTGTTGGTGTTAACCTTTTTCCTTGGGTTTCCGCAAGATTAAAGTGTGAACTGGGTAGTGCCGAGGATATTAATTTGGTTTGGGCTCCCTTGCTGAGCACTTTGAGAAAATTCAACAACAAATTTGACTTGAGACATGTATCCGTTGGCGGTCAAGTTTCTGGCATTCTCACCAAGGCTTTACCTCGTCCACTATACCGACATTTCATTTCCAAGCTTGGCTCCTACGATCTGTATACTCCAGCTTGCGGGAGAGTGTGGAAAAACATGTAAAAATGCCTATTTTTCTCATGTATAGATTAGTCTCACATCTTGATTCGGAGCTGAGTTTTCACCCTTTCCTATAAATTTGTGCACAAATACTTGTATTGTAACCTTTTTATATGAAGTTATAAAATATTGAAATTTCACATTCTCTTTTTCTACAAAAAACAAAAGCCTTTGTAATTTAAATTTTGCAAATTTAAATTAAAATCACAAAATTACGTTAGCTCTTAAAAATAACGTTGCCTGTGTCTCGTTGTTACAAATATTGCAGTGATGCTTATGCAATGGCAATGTAGAAATTGGCATGCAGTTTCACAATGGGTTGCAATTAAATTTCTAATCATTCCATTTTCATTAATTTCTGTCTTCTTTATCATGTTTTCTTATTTGCTCTTTGTAGCTCTACAAACTTATGCTTTATGGTTTGGTACTTGGCAGACCACTATCCAGTTGTTTGCCTCTATATCAAATAGAGAAGTTGTGAATGATTTTTTCAAAAATAATATGGTAGTGCTACTTAAAGTAACCAAACAAGTTCTCAAGGTAAGGGTATCTAAGGAAGCATCTTCCATGCATGTTGACAACTTACCTGATGAAGCTTCTATTGCACGTGGAAGGTAATTTAGCATGCCTGACTATTGGTTCTGGTATTCTGGAAGATGGTTGCAGATAAATCATCTTCTGAATCATCGTAACTCGTTGCAGTGCGCGTAGGCTAGACTTGTTAGTTTTGCTTCTCCCCGGGTTGGATGAAGAAGAGATTAATGTGCTATACAGTGCAATTAAACATGCACTGCAGGTTACTGTCGACTCAGTTATTGTCATTTTTGAGGCATTCCTGAAATAATTGATTTTTTTACTTGTTTTTACTTGCATGATGAAGAAGGTCTTATGCAGAAGAAAGCATATTATTAGAAAAGCCCATGTAAAAGGCCCATTTGATGGCTCACTTTATTTTCTCCTCCTTCTTTAGTCCCACATCATGTATATGATTTATTCTTCTCTCTTCTCTCCTATATATTTGTATTCTCTCCTTGTATTTATATACTTGAATAATACATACAAGCTTTGGGCACTATCAACATGGTATCAGAGCCAGGTTCCTTCTAGCTGCGACCTGCCCTTTTTCTGTCCGCCCGGTCTCCTGCGGACTGTCCTTCTGCATCCGCCTCTCTGCGGACTGCCCTTCTGCATCCGCCTCTCTGCGGACTGCCCCTCTGCATCTGTCCGCTCGGCTACCCTGCGGACTACCTTCCTGTCCGCTCCGGTCTCGTACGGACTGCCCTTCTGCTTCCGCCTCTCTTCTCTCCCTCCGTGGTTCCACCCTCCTCAGTATTCTTATAGCCATCTTCTGCTCTGACTCTTGGGGCCCACCTCTCTCTATCCGCTCCGGACGATCCTTCCTGTCCGCTGCACTCTCTGTTTGTGTCCGCTCGAGCCTCTTTGCTCGCGGACTGCTCCCTCTAGCCCGCTCTTTTTCTGTCCGCTCGAGCCTCTGTGCTCGCGGACTCTCTATCCGCAGTCTCTTGCGGACTGCTCCTGTCCGCTGCGGGCTCTCCTTGTGTCCACTGTGCGCTCTTCTCTTGCTGCGTGGCTTCTTTCTCGCGATCTCTTCTTCAGTCCGCCACAGTGTTTTTTTTCAGCGACCTGCCCCAGTCCGCTGCGATCTGCTCCACATTGCTGCGACCTCTGCCGCGGACTGTCCCCAGTTCGCCGCGACCTCCTCCAAGCTCTGCTTCAAACCGCTGTGACCTCTGTCGCGGACTACTCCAGCTATGCTCTACACAGCTGCGATCTGCTCCACTGATCTGCGACCTCTTCCGACTCGCCGCGACCTCCTTTCGCGGACTGCTCCTGTTCGCCGCGGCCTCACTCAGTTCGCCGCGACCTCCAGTCCGCCGCGACCTCCAGTCCGCCGCGACCTCCAGTCCGCCGCGACCTCCTTTCACCTACTGCTTGCCGCGCGGTTTGTTATCTCCGAGCCCTGCTGTCTGCTCCTCCTCAGTCGTCATGTCCTCCAGCGACTCCACTACCGCTCAACCCCCGGCCGACCACGTGGCTCCTCTCGAACTCCGCGATGAGCTTCGGATTACTACTATTTCCCTCTCTGGCAAGTCCAACTTCATTCCCTGGGTCCACTCCGTCCGCCGGGTCTTACAGGCCAAGGGTCTTGCCCGTCACCTTACCCAGGGCTCACCAACTCCTCCTACTGATGATTGGCTCCGCAATGACGGTCGCGTCCAGACCTGGATCCTGAACTCGGTGGAGGGTGAGCTGTACCAGATGATCATGTATCATGAGACCGCCAAAGCCATGTGGGATGAACTTCATTCGTTGTACTCAGGGAAGGACAGCCTTCAGCACCTTTTTGACATCATCACTGATCTTCAAGCCTTGGATGTTGGCAAAGCTCTGGACATGACCGACTTCGTGGCCCGTGCTAAAACTCTCACGGAGGCCTGGATTCAGCACCAGCCCGCGACTACTGATCTCGCTGCCCAACGCGCCCAGAAGGAGGTTGTTTGTATTGCTATGATTATGGCTCGCGTCCCGCCACACCTGCACAGTATCCGGGCCCAGGTTCTGGCTTCACCCACTACCCCTTCCTTCTCTGATGTCTGCTCGATGTTACTTCGCGTACCACCTCCACCGGAGGCTCCTGCACCACCCTCGCCGGCCCTTCTTCAGCAGGCCCTTCCTCCTTTACTTCCACAACCCTCTTTTCCTCGGGGTGGCCGTACGGGCTCCCGTGGGCGGGGCCGTGGTGGCCGCGGACGGCCCAAGTGCACCTACTGCTGCCGGGATGGCCATACTGAAGCAGTTTGTCACAAGAAACATGGCTACCCTTCTCGCCCGCCTACTGCTGCTGTTACCGATAGCTCTCCTCCGACTGGTACGGATCTTGAGGCTCTTCGCCTTCAGCTGCAACAACTCCAGGGGCTCCTCAACCCACCCTCTGCTTCCATTGCCTCCACCTCCCATGCAGGTATTTTCTCCACCTCCACTGCAGGTACTGCCTGTCTTTCCTCCGGATCTCGCTGGATCCTGGACTCGGGAGCCACCCACCACATCACTTCCATGCGGCCGCCCCAGTTCTCTGCTGCTGCTCATCCCCCGTCTATTACTGTGGCCAATGGTGCGCTTGTCCCGGTCTCCGGCTGCGCTGATCTCTTCCTCCCTCCCTCTCTCTCTTCGTTCCGTTCTTTATGTGCCGGCCTCATCTTTTAATTTACTCTCTGTTGGTCGTCTTACTACTGATATGAATTGCTTTGTCACCTTCACCTCTTCTGGTTTTTTGATACAGGATCGGCAGACGCGGATTACCATTGATAGGGGTCGACTGCAGAACGGGCTCTACCTCCTCGATGTCTCTCCCACATCCCTTTCCTCTGTTTCCTCGTCTGATTGGCATTGTCGGCTTGGGCATGCCCCTCTACCTATCCTCCAGAAGGCGCTTCCAGACCTTTCTCTTCCTGCTTTTCAATGCTATTCTTGTATTATTGGCAAACAACCTCGCTCTTCTTATCCCGCTCATTGTACTAGGAGCTCTGCTCCGTTTGATTTAATACATTCTGATATTTGGGGACCATATAAAGTTTCTAGCATTTCTGGTTATCGTTATTTTCTCACATTTATTGATGATTACTCTCGCACTACCTGGTTGTATCTCCTACATGATCGCTCTGAGCTTCCTCGTGTCTTTCAGGCGTTTGTGTTAGAGACTCGTACGCAATTCTCTACCACCATTAAAACTTTCCGCTCTGATAATGCCCGGGAATACACTAGCCACGAGTTTGTCACTCTCTGCGCAAACTTCAGTATTGTTCACCAGACCTCTTGTCCCTACACCCCTCAACAAAACGGGGTCGCCGAACGAAAGAACCGTCACTTGCTTGATGTTGCTCGTTCCCTCATGCTTCACATGCACGTTCCGAAAGTCTTCTGGAACTTTGCGGTGTCCACTGCATGTTTTCTTATCAACCGTCTCCCCTCTCCAGTTCTCCAGAACGCTACCCCCTTCAGCCTTCTTTTTCCCTCCACACCTGCCTTCCCCCTCACCCCCCGAGTTTTTGGATGTACCTGCTTTGTCCATCACCTGGGCACTACTCTTGACAAACTGGATCCCCGTGCGGCCAAACACATTTTCGTCGGCTACTCCCGCACCCAAAAGGGCTATGTTTGCTACTCTCCGCTCACCCGGAAGATCTCTGTATCGGCTGATGTTACTTTCCGGGAGGATCAACCCGTCTTCCCCCCCCCCCCCTTTGCCACCCCTTCTACCACCACCTCCTACAACACCCTCCCTCCCATGGCCGGTGATCCCCGTCCAGTCCCCTCCCACCATCCCTCCGCCTCCTCCCACCCTTGACCCTCCTCGACCCCCCGTCATTCGGGTCTATACTCGTCGCCCTCTTCCTCCCGTTGCTCCTCTGCAGTCGGCTTCGACCTCGGCTTCTCCGTGTTCTGCTGCTCCGGTGTCGGCCTCTACCGCTCATCCAATGGCGGACTATGTTTCTCTCCATCGCCTCTCTCCACCTCTTCAGACCTTGGCTACTTTGCTCTCCTCGATCTCTATTCCTACTTCTGTCCAGGACGCTCTTCAACATCCTGGGTGACGTGCGGCCATGGAAGACGAGATGGCTGCTCTTTGGGCCAACCAGACTTGGACCTTGGTGCCCCTTCCTCCCGGCCAGAAACCTGTTGGGTGCAAATGGGTCTTCGTCATTAAACATGCTCCTGATGGGACCATTGATCGTCTCAAAGCTCGTTTGGTTGCTCGTGGCTTCACCCAGCAACAGGGGCTGGACTATGACGAGACTTTCTCTCCGGTCGCTAAGCTCAACACGGTCCGCATTCTCATTTCTGTGGCTGTCCATCGCCAATGGCTCTTATTTCAACTCGACGTCAAGAACGCTTTCCTGAATGACGACCTTCAGGAAACGGTTTACATGCAACAACCTCCCGGGTTTGAGACCACGGGGGAGTCACGGGTTTGTCATCTTCTCAAATCACTATATGGTCTCAAACAATCCCCTCGGGCATGGTTCGACAAGTTCAGCAAAGCTCTCCGGGAAATTGGCTTCACTCGTAGCTCGGCTGACTTCTCATTGTTTACTCGCCACCAGGCCACTGGTACGGTTCTCCTATTGGTATATGTCGACGACATCATTATTACTGGCAGTGACTTGGACAGCATACAGGCCGTTAAGCTACATCTGAGCTCCGTCTTCCAAACTAAAGATCTGGGACATCTTCGGTACTTCCTTGGTCTGGAAGTGGCCAGACGGTCAGATGGGTTGGTTCTCTCTCAGCGCAAATATTGCCTGGATCTTCTTCATGATGCAGGCTACTCTGGCTGCAAACCTATTAACACTCCCATGGATGCAAATCACAAAATATGTGCTCAGGGCTCGGATTCTGATTCGCTTCTTCCAAATCCAGAATATTACCGTCGTCTAGTTGAGAAGCTTATCTACCTAACAGTTACAAGACCTGATATATCTTTCGCTGTGGGACTTGTGAGTCGCTATATGCACTCTCCTCGAAGCTCTCATCTCCAGGCTGTGGAACGCATTCTCAGATATCTTAAGACAGCTCCTGGCCAAGGACTTGTATACAAAACCTCATCTTCCATTCCTACACTAGTGGCATACTCTGATGCCGACTACGCTGGCTCTCTCGACGATCGACGATCTACTAGCGGGTTTTGCACCTATTTTGGAGGACATCTGATTACTTGGCGAAGCAAGAAACAAGCAGTGGTTGCTCGATCCTCAGCAGAAACAGAATATCGGGCAATGGCTGCTGTGGTCTCTGAACTCACATGGATTGAGAGTCTCCTTACCGACCTTGGAGTTAAACTACCTTCACCGGCTCTCCTCCTATGTGACAGTCAAGCTGCCATACATATTGCTAAAAACCCGGTCTTCCATGAAAGAACGAAGCATATTGAGGTAGATTGTCATTTCATCCGAGAGAAAGTCCACATGAAGAAGATCGAGCTCAAGCATGTTCCGGGTACTGAACAGGTTGCTGACATCCTCACCAAAGCTCTACCTAGTACCCTCTTCTATCAGTGCCTATCCAAGCTTGGCGCATACGACTTGTACGCTCCAGCTTGCGGGGGAGTATTAGAAAAGCCCATGTAAAAGGCCCATTTGATGGCCCACTTTATTTTCTCCTCCTTCTTTAGTCCCACATCATGTATAGGATTTATTCTTCTCTCTTCTCTCCTATATATTTGTATTCTCTCCTTGTATTTATATACTTGAATAATACATACAAGCTTGGGGCACTATCAACACATATAAAATTCTTTCACTCATTCTTATGGTAGTGCTGTGTTATTAGGATAACCGAGTTTCATTTTCTTGACTTTAGATAGAAAAAAAACAGTAACCATTTTGATCATCATGGCAACATCATCATGTCATTTTTCTGCAAAACGTCATCCACTTGACTGCTTATATTTTTTAATTGTTCACATTTCCAAGGTTGGTCTTAAGAAATTTTTTCTACTTGCATAGCAGTTTACCCAGTGCTTGTTTCTTCAAAGCAAAACATTTTCTTTTCAGGAAACATCACCAGAACAAAGAATGCGGGAATTCATTAGTGCATTTTTAACGGAGATATTGCTTTCCCTGAAAGAGGTAGTACCTCATAAACTTGTGAGAATTGCCAAAGTTACATCTTATAACAAAGACAAATATATCATATTTTGCTTTGCTTTATAAAAGGTTTTTGGTTAACTAGAAACTTGTAAACCCTACCATAAGTGTACCCCAACTATCAAGGTTTTCTTGATTTTCTATCTCAGCTTGCTAAGACCCATTTGACTAATGGATATGAACTCGAGACTTGTTGAGTTTCGCGCTGTATGAAATTCAACTATTTTATTCAACTTTTGAACAATCAAATATTCCATGACTTGGTGATCATTTTGTGTACTTGAAATACCTTCAAAATACTGCTTCAAAAACTCAGTTTTTCTACTGTATTCAAAATATCACATTTGGTTCAGTTTTCATTCTATATGTCAAAAATTATTTAATCTACAATGGTCAACAAGCCAGCCCATGGGCCTTTTATTTAGCAAATTATTCTTTAGTAGAGTATTCTTTAACTATTTGGTTTTTTTGCAGGCCAATAAAAAGACTAGAAATAAAGCATACGACTTGTCGAAATTGGATGTGCATGTGGCAATGAAGAGCGTGGTGGGAGGACTGAAAAGCTGCACCAACTTTTTAGTATGGTAATACCATTTGAACACACGGTTATTCTTGATTTAAGTCTTGGGGGACTATTTTTAGATCAAAATCTTCTAATGGATGCAATGCATGTGAAACAATAGAACTTCAATTTCAATTGCAAAATTCAGCGAATTCAGTAGTATAATTTACTGATTTATTTTCTTTAAGCCAGTTTACTGATGAACACACTAATCCATTGCTTGTTAAATTTTGAAAATGCTTTGCTGTTGGATTTGGAAATATATCATAGATCTTTTGATCTCTAGAAGTCCTTCAGAAATCTTTTCATTTTGCAATTTTTTGGAGTATTTGCAAAGACCTGAATTGATTTTAAGTAGAGCTCAGTATTTCTGTTTTAGTGATGTGGTTTTCTTCACAGCACTTGCATAATTAACATGTTTATTTTGTTTTATGTTTATATAATGATTATTCAGGTTGCTGGAGGCATGGTTAGTGAAACACCACATATGGTCAGTGCATCTATCAAAGGTTTAGCTCGCCTGGCATATGAGTTTTCAGATTTCATAAGTGCGGCCTATAAGTTGCTCCCTTCGTCATTTCTCCTTTTACAGTGGAGAAATAGTGAAATAGTCAAAGTAACCTTTTTTTTCTTAATCCCATTTCTTGTTTAATCTGTCCCTTTAGGTTATTGACAGTTACATCATGCTTCTATGGATGTCTTTAATTTCTTCTTGTCATTACAGGCTAATTTAGGTTTGATTAAAGTTTTGGTGGCCAAATCTAAAACTGATGGCTTGGAAACACATTTGAAGGGTATAGTTGAAGGGTTACTGAAATGGAAGGATGAAACAAAAAATCATTTTAAAGCAAAGGTATGCATATATATTTGTGTGGTATAATGTCTTATTTATGTCTTACTACCTTGGACACCCTCTTTCTTTTCTTAAAAAACATGGATTGCCTAGACATGTTTAGATTAGATTAATTGGAAATTACATTTTCTTCCATGTATTAAGATGGTTCCTTTTCTCTGGCACTTGAATATTCTCTTTTATCCAGCCAAACACATGGTTCTATTCGAACTTGACAATTTCAACTGAGATGACTTCTTCAGGCCCCTTGTAATTAAGTTGAACTCATCGTACTGGTTACTTGTCTCGTTGCTGAGCTCTCCTTTTATGACTGCCAACTCAAGACCTAGAATTTAGTTGGTTTCTTTTGTTGACTCGACAACTCCTTGATGTAACTGGTGACGCCTCCTGCAATTACTTTTTTCTACGGTCATAAACTGTTGGCTTGATCTGTCTCTTGTTTATGGATTTGGGCCGTCTTCTTGTAGATGCTAGGTTGCCAACTTATCCCTTGTTTGTGCAGCTTCATCCTAGATGTCCCGTGAATCCGCATGGCTTGGTTTCTCACCTCCTGATTTCCAAGTTTTCTCAGGTCTTAACTTGCACTTCACTTTCTCGTGGTCTTATTTTCTGTTTGTCTGGCATTGTGCAATGCTTCCTTCTCTGCTGGCAGTACTGAGTCATATTCTTAAGTTTTTTTTTCATTTTGTTAAGAGAATGTGCACAAAGGCCCATAGAACATGTAACGCCCCGGTCTACTGTGGATGCCCTACATGCCTGCAGACTAGTGACCCCAACCCATCTCCACGGATCTGATTGGCCGCAACCGCTAATTCAAAAGGGGGGTTTGAGGCTGGAGCTTGAACCCCAAACCTCCTAGATAAGGGAGCTCTAAACTCGTCCTAAACCCAGTTGGTGATGAGGACCAGCTTAGTCTCCCTTATCTAGGAGGTCAGGGGTTCAAGCCACAGCCTTAACAACCCGCCATTGGAATTAGTTGTTGCGGCTAATCAGATCTGTGGAGGGGGATTGAGGTCACGGGTCTGCAGTCCTGTAGTACACCCACAGTAGACCAGGGCGTTACATACAAAGTGTAATTTTTATGTAACACACCGATCTACTGTTGGTGCGCTACAAGCCTGCAGACCAGTGACCCAACCCCTCTCCATGAATCTGATTGCTTGCACAGTCGTGCCAATTCCTTAGTTGGTGATGAGGACTAGGTTAGAGCTCCCTTATCTAAGAGGTATTGGGTTCAAGTCCCAGCCTTAACTACCTGCCGATGGGATTAATGGTTGCGGCCAAACAGATACGTGGAGAGGGGTTGGGGTTATTGGTCTGCAGGCCCGTAGCGCAGCCACAATAGACCAGAGCGTTACACTAGTCGTGACTCCTCAGCTCGTCGAGTATCTTTTGGCCACAACATTCCTCTGCCCGCAACACTTGTCTGCCAAGTGTCTTTTGTCCACTGCTCTTCTCTAGCCGCACTTAGGCTGCCTGCACCCCTCATTTACCCCTCCAATCAGTGACCTCCTATCAGTGCTTGCTTTTATTTCAAATACCTTCCTCTCATCCTCGCAGGTTCTCCTCTATCTTTTCGAGTCAATGACCTTGAATGATTCTCCCTCGCTTTCCGCATGTGTTGCGAATCCTCTCTCTGAAGATCGTGATGAGCTTAGGATCACCACTATCTCTCTTAGTAACAAGAAGAACTTTATCGAGTGGATACACTTCGTACGCCGCCTTCTTCAGACCAACGAGCTTCATCATCTTTTTAAGGCACAACCTACTGAACCTACCCAAGAATGGCTCTACGATGATGATCGCGTCCAATCATGGATTTTGAATTCTATGGATAGTAAACCATATCGTATGACCATGTATCATGAGACGACCAAAGCGATGCGGTTGAACTTCACTCCCTACATTCTGGCAAAGAATAGTTTGCAACACCTGTTCGACATATTCACCGACCTACAATCTCTTGAATCAAGGGTGGTTGGCGACCTGAACTCCTTTATTGGGAGGTCTAAAACTATTGTGGAGGCCTGAATTCAACATCAACCTCCCACGATGGATCTCGCCGCCCAACGTGCCTAGAAAGAAATTGTTTGTATCGCCATGATGATGGCTCGTGTCCTGCTTCATCTCCACAACATCCATGCCCATATCCTTTTTTCCTCCACCATTCCCTCTCTCGGATGTGTGCTCCATGCTTTCAAAGGTCACCCCATGATGCTCTAGGGACTGTCTCTTCTACTATTCTCCAACACTCTTTTGCACCTCACCCCGCTCCACCAGCTCGTGGGGCTCACACTAGCTCGTGGGGATAGCACCAGCTCTGGGGGCAGGGGCCGCAATGGTCGGGCTCCTCCTAAGTGTACTTATTGTGGCCGAGATGGTCACCTTGAGGCAACATGATATCGTAAGCATGGTGTGCCTCCATTGCGGTCGATGCACCTTCCACCACCCGCACAAACATTGATACCTGTCACATCCAAACCCAGCATCCTCAGGGGTTGATTAGTCGCTCTTCTAACTCTATTGCGTCAATCTATAATGAAGGTTTCTCCTGCCTTTCCCATAGTCCAACTTGGATTGTGGACTCCAGAGCCACAAATCATATTACTTCGCAGAAGTCTCCTCGATACTTGAACTCTGTGTATCCTAAGTTCAACATAGTGGCAAATGGAGACACCTCTCTAGTTTGCGGCTCTGGCAATGTGCCCCAGACTTCTTATATCTATCTTTGCTCGATTCTTTATGTTTTGGGCTCTGATTTCAATCTTATTTCTGTTAGCCGCCTTAATGAAGACCTTGATTGCTTTGTAACCTTCTCTTCCTCTTCCTTTGTTGTGTAGTATCGACGAACATTGAATATCATTGGTAAAGAGCGACTGTTTAACGGGCTTTACACTATTGACATTCCCTCATAGTCCTCTCCTCTGTTAGTCTGTTACTTTTGTTGATTGGCACTGCTGTTTTGGCCATGCTCCTCGCCCAATTCTCAAGAAAGTTTTTCCCGATCAATCCCTCACAAACTTCACGTATGTGTCTTGTATCTTCAACAAACAACATCATTCTTCTTTTCCCACTCATTGTACTCGGAGCAGTGTTCATTTTATTTTAGGTTTCATTTGTTTCGGCGGTGGCGGATCGATCCAGCGGGTGGAAACGGAGTGTTCGAAACGGAGGGGGGAGGTGGCTGCTCCAAACAGAGCTTTTTAGGGCGTTTCTCAAGGCAGGCGGGTGGAAACGGAGCAAACGCCGCCGAAGGTTCATTTGTTTACCCTCCTTCCGGCGGCGTTTGCCCAAAACGGAGCAGCGAAACGCCCAAACAAATAGAGCCTTAGTTCATTTTGATCTTCGTGGACCTTATAAAACAACAAGTGTTTCTGGTAATTGGTATTTTCTTATATTTATTGGTGATTACTCTCGCATTACCTGATTATATTTACTTCAAAACCGTTTTGCACTAACTCGTGTTTTGTTACTTTATTACTTAGACTCATACCCAATTCTCCACTCCTATTAAAACTCTTCAGACAGACATTGCGTATGAATATATGAGTCATGTATTTAAAATTCTATGTACTGAGTTCGGGATCATCTGTCAAATTTGTGCTTATACACCCCAACATAATGGGATAGATGCGTAAGAATCATCACCTTAAGCTTGTTCGCTCACTTATGTTTCAGATGCAGGTTCCCAAGCTTTATTGGCATTTCATGATCTATACCACCTGCTTTCTCATCAATCACCTTCCCTCGTGTATTCTCTACTTTGCGACTCCCTTCAGTCTTCTTGTTCCATCCACACCGCCCTTTCGTATACTATCTCATGTCTTTGACTACGCCTGCCAGTGTTTTAAATGTCGGCCGACATGTCCGACATGTCGGCCGACTGATTTCAAGGAATAACGACCTACTTTTTCAATTTAAGGAGAATATTTCATTTTTAATAAATTCGGCCGAAATTTCGGTCAAAACCTGAAATTTCGGCCGAATCTGATTAAGAAAATGTCGGCCGACATTTTCTTATTTCGTTTTTTTTAATTTCCTATAAAAGAATGACTAAGTTGTGCCCTAAAAATCCTCGATCCGGCGCTGAGGAGAGAACGAAGTTCGCTCCTGCCTCCGTCTCTGTCGCCGGCCACTTCCTGCTCCTCCCTCCTCCGTCGGCGGTAAGCAGAGAAAGAAGTCCTGCTCCTTCCTCCCCTGTCGGCGGTGAGCAATGAACGAAGCCACTTCCGGCTCCTCCCCCTCCTCCTTCGTCGGCGGTGAGCAGTGAACGAAGCCACTTCCTGCTCCTTCGTCGGCGGTAAGCTTCTTTTTTTGGTTTCGTATTGAGTTTTTCATTCACTGATAATTTGCCTTAAATTTTTGCTCGAGTTCTTGTGCAGTGTGGCCATCAGCTGAGGACGAAGTTCACTCCTCCCTCCTCTGTCGACGGCCACTTCCTGCTCCTCCCTCCTCCATCGGCAGTGAACGAAGCCACTTCCTGCTCCTCCCTCCTTTGTCGAAGCCACTTCCTGCTCCTCCCTCCTCCTCCTCCGTCGGCCGTAAGCACCCAGTTCTTCATTTTCTCTTAACTCTTAAATGTCTTCTTCTTCCCTCCCCCTTTCTCCTGCCATTCTCCTATAGTCTTACTTGTTTGGAGCCTAGATAATCGCGTTGTGCTTGCTGCCATCATGGGTTAGTCTGTAGTCTGCTAAAGCGCCCTTTGTGTTTTATTAGCATTATTGTTAACATGCTTTCAATAGTTAGATGGGTATCTTAGTGTTGTAACTGTTACACTTACATGTTCTAAGTTGCATGATTCTTGAATTTAGGTCAGCATATCAAATTGTTACTACATTAATGATTGTTTAGAAGCTATGTATTTGGTGATATTACCGTGTTGGTTTTCTTATACTTAATCTAGTTTTGCATATTTTTCGTTGTTTTTCACTCTAGTATTGTTATTGAAGTGTTCTAATTATTTCCGGTTGGAAGTTTTAGCAAGTGCAAGCTCTTTTTTTCTTCAATAATTTTAATGACTTATTGAATTATGTATGTTAATTCAAAATTTAATTTGATTATGCTAATCATCGAAGTTTCTAAGCATGAAATTGCTTGGGTTTTAAAGTATACTAACATCTAAACTCTTAATTATGAAGTCATGAAATGCAAATATATTATAGCTCTTTTTGAAATTTCTTATACTTTATTCATGTGTATCATTGTATGTCTCTCTAATTACAGATCAACCAAGCCCTGCTATTAAAAGTAGAACTCGTGATGTCGTCTGAAGCATCAATAAAAGAATCAAGTACTAAGATAGGTAGAGATCCTTTTTGGTGTCACGGTGAGAAGGTTGATGCGAAGGATACAAATAGGGTTCGATGCCGGTATTGCAGTCAAGTGCTAAGTGGAGGGGTGAGTCGGTTGAAGGCGCATCTAGCTGGGATACGAGGCAATGTTAAACCATGCCCAAAAGTACCAGCAGAGGTGAAAATTCAAGCTGATGTTGCTTTAAAGTTACAACTAGTACTGAAAGAAGCCAAAATCGTCAGATTGGAGGCAGACCGTGATGAAGTAGTAGTTGGAGGTGCAATGGATTCAGAAGACAACTCTCAATCACATAGGAGTTTGTTTTCTAAAATGAAGACAAAATGACCTTTGGATATACATTTCCAAATACCTGAGGATAGTGTTGGACAAACAAGTAAAAGTGGGAAGTTGACATTAGGAGGAGATAGGTGGAAGAAGAAAATAAGGGAGGATACAAACACATATATTGCAAGATGGATATACGAGGCTAGTGTTTCCTTTAATCTGTGACGCTTCCTTCATTTGATCACATGTTACAAGCTATTGGGCAGTGTGTGCAAGGGTTGAAAGGCCCTACACCATGAGTTGAGTCAAAACATCTCAAGAAAGAGGTTGAGCGAACAAAAGAATTATTAAACACATTCACTGCTACTTCTAGGTTGAGTGGTTGTAGCATTATGACTGATGCATGGAGTGACACAAAGGGAAGAAGTATTATGAATATTATGGTTTACTGTGAAGCAGTAGCATTTTGGATGTCAAGGAATGTCTCATCTGACGTTCATGATGAAAAATTCATTTTTGATTTTGTTGACGAGGCTATCGGATCTGAGTCTGGACCGGGAGAAGACAATGTGGTGCAAGTTGTCACGGACAATGCATCTAATAATATGTTAACGACAAAGATGCTATCTATGAAAAGACCTGCCATATTTTGGACGTCCTGTGCAACTCACACAATTAATTTATTACTTGGAGATATTGCAAAAATAAGGCAAATCAAAAATGTCATCATCCTTGGTCGTATTTTGACAGTCTTTATATATGGACATACCATTTCTCTTGATTTGCTGATGCAATTTACAAAAGATTTAAATTCTCATGAACTTATTCGGCCAGGAGTGACTAGATTTGCTACTGCATTTCTATCTTTGCAAAGCATTTTAGATAAGAAGAAAGAGCTAAGGAACATGTTCTCATCGCAAAAATAGGAAAACTCAAAGTTAGCTAGCACACCACCTGCAAAAAAGGTAAAATACAAAACTTTGTTTTATAATTAAATTGTGATTAACTTGTGTTACTTCTTACTTCTTAGTTCTTAAACGGTTATAACTTATGATCAATTTGGTTTATTTAAAATTATAGGCCGGTGCAATTGTATATAATGTGAAATTTTGGAAAGATACAGAGATTGCTGTTAGCATATTTGTTCCTTTAGTGAAGGTGTTGAGAAAAGCTGATGGAGATACGCCTTCTATGGGGTGGATATACGGAGATATGCTAAAGGCTAAAGAAGAAATTGAGATAACTCTAAATCATAATGAATCTCGGTATCTTCCCATATGGAAGCTAATTGAAAGAAGGATTGATAGTAAGTTGAGCACTCCCCTTCATATTGTTGGTCATTACCTTAATCCATACTTTTATTTTGCAAATTGGGAAAAATGGAGAAAGACGGTAAATACATGGATGCTGTAATTGATTGTATGTCTAAGATGTATGAGAGGGATGTGGCTCTTCAAGATCGTATTGCTGACCAAATATGTCTCTATCGAAATAAGAGGCGATCTTTTGGAAGAGAAATTGCAAAGAGACAAAGTCTCAATAGTTCTCTTGATCATGATATAAATAATTTTAAATTTCTTAAATTATTCACTTGTTTTACTGAATAGTTTTTTTATAATTTTGTGTTGCTAATTTTTTATTACTATTTTTTGTTTAAATATAATTAGTGAATTTTTGAAAGTTTAATTAGAATGACGCACCTGATTTGAGAGACATGGCAGTACGTATTCTCGGATTGACTACTAACTCTTCAGGTTGTGAAAGAAATTCGATTACATTTAAGTTGGTAAGTTAATATTTATTTATGAGTTGTAATTAAATTTTTATATATTGATTATCTCAAATTTAATATTAATTGGATTGATTGACTTTATAAATTACAGATTCATAAAAAAAGAAAAATAGACTGGATCATAAAAAATTGGATGATCTTGTCTTCGTAAAATTTAATGCTACTCTAAAAACAAGGTCAAGGGATGCTAAAAGAGATCCAATAGTTGCAAAAAATTTGAAGATGGAAAAGTGACAGAGTGGTTGGTGGGCTCCAGTTCTTCAAAGGAATCAATTGATGATGAAGATGATGAGGTCTTTCCTGGAGAGGGGTTGACTTGGCAGCAAGTGACAGAGTGTATGGATGTTGATACAGGACCAAGAAAAAGCTCTCGTGAGTCTCGTCAATCTTCAATGACTCTGAATACTAAATCATCAAAGAAGAAAGGCAAAAGAAAATTAGATTGTTTCGATGAAGAAGAGGAAGTAGAGTTATCTGCCTCATCAGAGGAGGACCTCATTGAAGAGGAGATTTCAGAAGGTGATTACGAGACAGATAACGATGAAACAAATCAAACAATGCGTTCGGAAGGGATCAAGGATGACTGAGGTTAGTCAAATAGAAGTTCACTTGCAACTTTTGTACAATGTTGTTTAACATGTTTAAATTGTCTTTAATTCGTGTAATTGATATTTGTAACAGGTTCAGCTTTTGGAGGAGTCGAGGAGAGTATTTTACGAGTTTAACTTTCGGACATGTTAGAAATGGAGCATCCGTGCATGATATTTAATTTTGCTACAAAAATCTCTCTTGATAATCTATGATATATGTTTGTGTATATCCCTTTTCATTAAACTTGCCTTAGTGGAGCAATATTCAAATTTGAATTCTTATATAAAAAAAGACCGCAATATTTTGCATTTCCATCATTAACCACCTTTGGTGCAAGGTCAGAAAAATATGCTACTCCTGGAAGACTTCTGGATCATCTTCAGCATACTCAGGGGTTCATTTATAAAAATATGGTAAAATATTCTTCATTTTTCCAAGAGATTCAGAGTATTCTTTTATTTATTGTACTTGAATATTTATTGTTTTACTCAATCTGCTTGAAATATTTACTTGATGGTCGAACAAACCTTCAAATAAAAAAGGTGTTAAAGACATGTCATTTATCATTGTTTGTCAATATAAATAATAAAAAAGAACTTATAAAACAAATAATAATATATTATGTTAGATACAAATACTAATAATTTTGAAATCCGACATTTTCAAATGTCTCCGACATCCGACATTTAAAAACTCAATCCGATATGTACCCGACATCCGAACATTTAAAACACTGACGCCTACTATGTTCACTCCCTGACCCAACCACAAACAAGCTTTCTTCCCGAGCTATCAAATATAGGTTCATTGGAAATTCCCGCACTCAGAAAAACGGTCTACTATTTACCCACCAATTGCGAGGTAGTTACATCTCCGGATGTGACCTTTCTCGAAAACCAGTCTTTTCACTCATTGCCTACGACCCCTCCAACAACTCCTACTCTACCGCACCATGTTGTTCCTATTCACTCTCTTCCTCTTCTACCCATTTGTTGTATGTAATCTCAACAAATCTCTTTATGCTCTCAAACAGTCTCCTCGAGCTTTGTTTGACAAGTTCAGTCATGTTGTTCGTGATGTTGGGTTTTCTCAGAGCTCGGATGACTTCTCTCGATGCACTCGAGATCGCCTAACACTCTGACAAGGAAATGATGCGCTTAGTGTAGATGATATTTTTATTACGGGTGATGATATTAAAGACATACACATGATCAAGAAGAACTTGACTTATGCATTCCATGCTAAAGATTTGAGAAATCTCCGGTAGTTTATTAGTATTGAGGTGGTCTGACGTCCTGATGGCCTTATTCTATCTTAACGGAAGTACTGTTTTGATCTTCTTTATGAAGTTGGCTACTCTGGTTGCAAGTCCACTGACACACCTATGGATGTCAATCACAAGCTCTGCACTCATACCTCCAACTCTGATCTACTCCTTCCAAACCCATAGTACTATCTTTGTCTTGTAGGGAAACTAATTTATCTTACAGTACAATATCTGATATATCATTTGTTGTTGTGGTTGTCAGTCGATTTATACATGCTCCACCTGATATAATAGAATGGGAATGCATTGTGTATTTGGAAGTTTCAATATGTATGGACAAATGACGTTCCACTAAGTGTCAGAAGTTCAAATGGCTAAGCCACATTAGATTAGAAATTTCAGGGCTTTGGAAAGTTTACATAATCATAACATGTTTCCTTCTCTTCATCAAAGAGTATATATAATTTCTCTACCTTAATTCATGAATTTTATGGATGCCATAGCATGTTTCAAGTGGAAGGACACATTTTGTTTACACTTGTTTTTTTTCCATTATTTAGTATTTTCATTCTAATACTTCAATTTTATCAGCCTACTTGTGCAGTCTCTTGGGTCATGCTGCCAATTACCACTATCTATGGTTTGAACAAGAACTTTGTTAGACGTTGTATTCATGTCTATTATTAATAAGAAATAAGACCTAATATTGCACTGAGGCAACAATTTTTTTTGTCTTGCTAGAAAAGAATGACATGTAACAAAAAGT
This sequence comes from Platanthera guangdongensis, assembly GCA_039583875.1. Lineage (NCBI taxonomy): Eukaryota > Viridiplantae > Streptophyta > Magnoliopsida > Asparagales > Orchidaceae > Platanthera > Platanthera guangdongensis. Next base: position 262,643,708 of record CM077153.1, read on the forward strand.
TACGAGAAACTTCTTTAGCATGCTGCCACTTTACAATTCTTTCTTCACGATTATCAGGAGCATCATCAGCTTTCTATTTTGGAATACTTTTATGTATTATCCTCCTTTCATTCATATTAGGCGCCGCATAGATATTAAACCCACAGGAGTAATTGCACAAAATATTGTAACCATCTCATTTTTTATTGTTTCTTTCCCAATCCTTCAGTGTGTTTTTTTTCATTCCTGTTCTTTATTCAGATTAAGTCACTTATTGAGATGCTTGTGAGGAAATGTGGGGTAGAAGCTGTCAAAGCTGTAATGCCTGAGGAACACCTAAAACTTCTAAAAAACATACGCAAGGTAACCTTGATCATAGCTTTGCATACATTTGCCGTTTGATTTTTTAAAGATTATCTAATCTTCTATTTGGTTTAGATCAAAGAACGAAAGGAAAGAAAATCTAAATCCTAGGCAGATACTAATTCACTGCACTCAAGAACAAATGTTTCCAGGTATTGTTGTCTTAATTTAGATGCTTTCTGTACTTTCATTTGATGATAAATTCGTTAGCATAAGAATGGTCCCATCTATTTCATTTACTTGTAAATTTTTTTTATATTTTGACTCCCACAGCGCCAGAATACTGCTATTTCTTCAAGTTTTTAAAACAATCTCATGCTGAAATCTCGAAGCTTCGCCAAATGAAATTTAGGTTAAGATGTCTAATTTTTTTAAAAAAATTCAACATTTGACAAATTTACTTGGTCCAAACAGTTTATCATCACCCGGACATCATTATGTCATCGTCATCATTAGCTTTATGTCGTAATTGTTAAGTGATGTAAACCGAGAGACCAAATTCGAGTGCCGCTAACTTAATCATGTTAGACGTTTGAAAATTTGTGTGGTCGTTAATCGTTATTTGAGAGTGAACTTCTCAAATATTAACAGATCAAACCGTGGTGACATCTTTGCATTCACAAGCTTAATCACATAAAATAATTTATGAATAATGACAATTGAGCATAAAGAGAACATTCAAGGCAAGCTATTTGATAATTAAGTGAATTGCATAAGATTACGCTCCTAAATGAAGTAGGAGAAGAGCTGATCAGGATCAGAATACCATGACCGGTGTCGGAAAGGAGCTGACATCGACGCCACCGGCCTGGTTAGTTCAATATGTCAAGTTGTCAGAATGGAGTACCGAGGTTGACGACAACGAAAGGGGGAGGCTCTGTTGACGGGCGATCGACCCGCTGTGGAGTCGCAAACCTTGAAATCCTCTGTCGAGAACGGAAGGGACGACAAAACAGAAGAGGTGCCCGGGCTCGGTAGGACACAATGTGGCTTCCGGTTTAACCGAGAGTGAAACTAGGTTACATTTCTATCTTTTTCTCGCTGCCTTTTTTTTCAAGTTGGGAACTTTTTATGTGAAACCCAAAATTTATCAAATAATTTGTTTCTAAAGCTATCAAATAATATTTTTCTTGAAGTCTTCCATAATTGATTCTCGATAATTAAGAGTAAAATTTGAAATATTTAAAATGAATTTATTTCTTACTTAGCCTTACGCGTCCTTAATTATTTAGAGCTTGTGTTGCGTTCCGGGGTGAGAGGGGGGTGGGCTGCGGTCTGAATCGGGAAGAGGGAGAGAGGGCGAGTAGAGAGAGGGGTTAGGGTTAGAGATTTAGAGGAAGAGGGAAAACATTAATTCATCTGAGATGCCGAATACAAGGTTCACATATCTTTTTATAGAGGCGAGGGCGAATACAAAACGAAAACTGAAATTAGGAAAGACACAAATTACTAAAAATGTGATAGCCAAACATAGAACATAATAATTATTAATTATCCTCCACGGTCTCGGTGGGTCCCTGTGATATACGCGCCCGACGCTTGTAGACTTTTCATTTGGGCTCGTCGTCGTGGAGATCCGTAATAATGCCGCCATCTGGAAAATGTGTCTTGTCCTCAAGGCAATAATCAGCGAACTAGCGGCGGAAATCATCCCGGGGAAGCCACGTCGCGTCTGAGTCGTGGCGACCAGTCCAGGCCGCAAGAACCTCTTCAGATGTATGGTCCCCCGGAATTCGGCATCGACGATCGAGGATCAAGGCGGGATAGCAGGGCGCCTCTCCGGAAAGGTCGAGATTGACCAGAATGTGATTCGTGGTGGCGTGCTCGCCCACCACTCGTCGTAGCTGCGAGAGATAGAAGACTGGGTGGATGCGGCTCCCGCTTGGGAGGCGAAGGCGGTAATCAACTACCCCGATGCGGGCGAGGACCTCAAATGGCCCTAAGAATCGTGGGACCAATTTTGGGCATGGTCGGCGGGCCACCGAATGCTGAAAATAGGGGTGGAGCTTCACGAAGACCTTTTCTCCTACTTCAAAGGTGAGGTCTCGACGTTTCTTGTTGGCGAAGGAGGTCATCTTCTGTTGGGCCTGGTGGAGGTGATGCTTCAGATGATCCAGAATAGTATCCCTGACGCGAAGAGCGATGGCCAGACTTTCCACCTGGCATTCGCCTAGGAGGTGGCGGACGATGGACGGAGGAGGCCGACCGTAGACGATCTCAAACGGAGTAGTGTCGGCCTCTTGATGATGGGCGGTGTTATACGAGTACTCTGCCCAACCGAGACACTTGGCCCAGTTACGCGACTGCTCCCCCACCAAGCAGTGAAGGTAAGTCTCCAAACACAGGTTGAGGATCTCTGATTGGTCGTCGGTCTGAGGATGATATGCTGTGCTCATACGTAGTCGGGTGCCCTGGAGGCGGAACAATGCCGTCTAGAAGGTACTCAGGAATAGCGTGTCTCGGTCGCTGACGATCGATCGAGTAAACCTGTGGAGGCGCACGACCCCCTGGATGAAGCTGTCGCGGCGGTGACTGCCGTGTATGGATGGCGGAGGGGAATGAAATGGGCGTACTTCGAGAGCCGATCCACTACGACCAGGATGCAGTCATTCCCCTGAGAGCGGGGCAGTCGTGTGATGAAATCCATGACGATGTCGTCCCACACGCGGTCCGGGATCGGAAGGGGCTGAAGTAGACCACCTGAAAAAAGGCTTCGTACTTGGCCTTCTGGCAGATGAGGCAGGCGGCTACGAAAGTTTTGACCCGTCGAAACATGTGCGGCCAGTAGAGAGAGGTTGTTAGCCGTCGGTATGTACGGTAGGCACCAGCGTGTCCCCCTGTCGGAGAGTCATGAAACTCGGCCAATAACCGAGGAATGCTGGGGGAGGAGGGGGCGAGTACTAGGTGTCCCTTAAAGAGTAGGCGGCCGTCCACCAAGGAGTACGGTGGGTTGGTGTGGCGTCCGCTAGGAGTGTCGTACGGATCCCGTTGAGCGTCGGGTCCGCTTCCACTTCCCGTTGGAGGGTGTCCGCATCTTCCTAGATCAGTCGGGAGATGGTTGCAAGTATGAGGCTACGAGAGAGAGCGTCAGTCGCGCGGTTCTCCTTCTTCGGCCGGAACTCGATGCTGAAGTCGTAGCCCAGCAGCATGGCCACCCATACCTGTTGGGCGGGTGTAGCAATCTTCTGCTGCAGGAGGTAGCAGAGGCTGTGGTGGTTGGTGCGGACCACGAATCGTCGACCCAGGAGCCAGTGTTGCACGACGAGGACGAGGCCCATGAGCTCGTTCTCGTACGTTGACCGGCTGTTGATGGTGTCTGAGAATGCGCGGCTGAAATAGGCCGCCGGGCGGCCGACTTGCATGTGTACGGCCCCCACGCCGACGCCCGATGCGTCGCATTCCACGAGAAAGGGCTGAGAAAAATCCGGTATAGCTAACACCGGGGCGCGAACCAGAGCCTGCTGTAGAGCAATAAAAGTGGCGGAGGCCGCTGCCGACCACTCGAAAGGGCCGTCAGACGACTTCTTCAAGAGCTGGGTGAGGGGTCGAGCAATCACGTCATAACCCTGGATGAACCTTCAGTAGTACTCTATCAGGCCCAGAAATCCGCGAACCTCTCAGAGAGACGATGGGGTTGGCCACTGGAGGACCGCCTCGATCTTGTCGCCATCCATCGCGACTCCTGTAGCGGTAATGGTGTGTCCCAAGTAGCACACCTATGAGGCCCCAAATGAGCACTTGGTTGGGTGGAGCTTGAGTTGGCGGTGCCGGAGAGTAGCCAACGTCTGGCGGACTTGCTGTAGGTGCTCCTGCCAAGAAGAACTGTAGACCAAGATGTCATCAAAAAAACAAGTCCATGCTGACGAAGTACCGGACGGAAGATGTCGTTCATCGTGGACTGGAAGGTGGTCTGTGCGTTGGTCAGGCCGAAAGGCATAACCAAGAACTCGTAGTGGCCATCATGTGTCCGAAAAGCCATTTTGGCGACGCCGGCTAGTCGGACGCGAATCTGGTGGTAGCCCGCACGAAGGTCCAGCTTGGTGAAAAAGACGGCGTCATGGAGCTTGTCCAAAAGTTCCTGGATCACCAGAATCGGGTACCTATCTGGGACAGTGGCTTTGCTGAGCTCCCGATAGTTTACCCAGAAGCGCCAGCTGCCCTCCTTCCTAACCAGGAGGATCAGGCTGGAGAAGGGGCTTGCACTGCGACGTATAAGGCCCCCCATCAGCATATTGTGTACTAGCCTCTCAATCTCGTCCTTTTGCACGTGCCTGTAGCGGTATGGGTGGACCGAAACTGCGGTCACGCCGGGCTGAAGGGGAATGGCATGATCGGGTGGTCGGGCTGGTGGCAAGCCCAATGGTGCCGTGAAGAGGTCCGCAAATTCGGTCGGGAGGTTCTTAATGGCCTGTGGTGGTGATGGAGCCTGTGCGCCGCGTCCGAGATGGACCAGAGCCATGTTGTATAATCGATGTCCGCCGTCCTCTGAATCGTGCGGGAAGAGACGGGGGAACGGAGCAGTGCAGCATCTCTCTTCAGGCAGCACTCCCGTCCGTCATGTAAGAATCACATCGTCATGGTTCGCCAGTTGACCCGCACATCGCCCAACCTGCAGAGCCATGCCACGCCCAAGATGACGTCGATCCCGCCGAGTCCGAATATGTAGAAATCCGTTGTCACCGAGTAAGGGCCCACTGAGATCGGGACAGATGGACAACGACCCTGAATGGTGCGTCGGCGGCCATCGCCTAGGCTGACCGTGAAGTTCGACGAGGGTTCCACTGGAAGGCGGAGCTGTTGGGCCAGATGACGATGTGGCCCCGCTGTATACCATGATGATGATGTGGCGGTCGTCTACCTTGTCTGCCAACTTCATTGTTTGTGGTCCTGAAATTCCGCCCATGGAAAAGCATGGAAGCTCCAACTGGTGAAGGCCCGCGTCGGTAGCGCCCTCGGTGTTGTCCTCTTCGTGGATTTCGATCTCTTTGAAATCCGCCATGGTTATCTCAGATTCGTAGTCGTCGATGATGGCGCGAAATTCTTTGACCGCGCAGACATGTGTCAGATAGTAGGGATGCCTGTAACGGAAACACAACCCTTTGCGTCGGAGATCATCGAACTCGCGGTTGGAGAACCGCTGAGGGGCAGCCGGTCGGTAACATCGGTTTGCCCAAGCCGTTGGAGGAGGTCGAGGTGTTGGTGGCTCTTGAGTGGCGGGCAGCCACGACCGACCTCCCGGTGGGGGTTTGCCTGGAAGTGGCGGGTGCCACGACGATAAATCTGCCTCTACGAGGCGGGCCATGTCGAGGGCCTTGGACACCGTCCGAGGGTGATGAGTGCGAAGCCGGGAGCAGATGTGGGGCAGAAGGCCCTGCATGAAGAAACCCAGGTAGTGATCTGGCGGTAAGCCCGCAACATGGGTGACGGGAGCCATGAATTCGTCAATGTAATCATCCAGCGCACCTTGTTGGCGTACCCCACGCAACCGTTCAGTGGCGAAGCCGAAATAACGGCTGTCGTAGCGACAGATCATCTCCTGCTTGATCTCTGGCCAGGAGATTGTTGGATTGGATTGTCGCAGCCATCGGGCCCAATGTAAGGCGGAGTCGTCGAGTCCCACCATGGCGGTGAAGAGCTTGTCCTGCTCGGGACTGTGGTGTAAATCGAAGTCATGCTCCGCCTTTGCGATCCACCCAATCGGGTCCGCACCGGCGAAGGCGGGGAGGTCCAAGGTAAGGGTTGGACGGCCAGACACAAAAGGAGGAGCGGCCTCTCCGTTGTGTGGGGAAGGGTCTGCCCCGAGAATGGATGTGTCGATGGTCGGGCATGCAGATTCGCTGGTGGACGCGGTGGCGGGTGGTTGGAGAGCGTCGAATTTGGTGTGGAGGGGAGCAAGAAGGATGCATGGAGGCCACGAGGGACACCTGAGCGTCAACACGACGGAGGAGGATTTCAGTTGCGTTCTCCGGTGGTGTCTCCGCTGTGGATCAGGTCGCCAGGGCCATTGGTTGAGGTGGTGCAACTGCAACGGACTGGAGGCAGTGGGGCAGTGGCTGGGAGCGGCCCTGGATGCGGTGGTGGCCGGTGTGCGGTGCAGGACAGCGGCGCGGCGACGGTCTGGACACCGCGTGGAACCGCGATGCGGTAGCCGCGCGGGACGGCACGTCTAAGCACACGTGGGGCTGGTCGCGTTGCGGCGCGGGCTTTTGCGGGTGCTGGACCTCCGGAGGCCAGTGGTGGCGGGCAGACGGGCAGGTCGGACCACTTTGTTGCGTTCCGGGGTGAGAGGGGGGTGGGCGGCGGTCTGAATCGGGAAGAGGGAGAGTAAGAGAGAGTAGAGAGAGAGTGGAGTTAGAGTTAGAGATTTAGAGGAAGAGGGAAAATATTAATTCATCCGAGATGTCGAATACAAGGTTCACGTGCCCTCTTATAGAGGTAAACGCATGGGTTAAACCGACATTCGTTAAGGATCACCTAACATACATCATCCGTTTGAACATAAAAGTGGATGAAATTTCTTAGGTGGACGTTAATGAATGAGAATTTAACCCTCATGTTTATGACCCACTACCATCGTGCCAAACAGAGCCTAAGGAAGTAAAAGTTCTCCTAAAAGTTTTTATAAGTCATCAAAATTTTCTTAAATATAAAAAATCACATAAACATAAAACATTTTAATGTCATTGGTGTGAGAAATATTACTCGATTATACAATTGATGAGGCGTGTGGCGGATCCAAGAATTTACAAATAGAGATGCACCCCAAAATCTAAATATAATAATTATTAATTACTAAATATGAGATAATCAAACATAGAACATAATTATTATTAATTATCCTGCGATGACTAGTAGAAGCAACGCAGCTATCTAGCATGAGAGACTGGGGCATGTTGACATGAACAAGCTGAAGGCGATGGCTAGTAGAAGTTTGGTGAAAGGGTTGCCTAAGTTGTCCTCCTTTTGTGACGGACATGTTTGCGCGGGATGTCAATACGGTAAGGCACATCGCCTTCCGTTTGATAAGTCACAAACAAGGAGCAAGCAACCATTGGAGTGCATTCATGGCGACTTGATGGGACCGACGGTTACTGGCAGCCTTGGTGGAAGCAGATACATGCTTGTCTTGGTTGATGACTACTCAAGGTATACTTGGGTGTACTTCTTAAAGGAGAAGTCAGAAGCCTTCCGTTTGTTTGTGGAGTTTAAGGAGTTGGTAGAAGGCCGGCTTGGCTTGCGGATTAAGAAGCTTAGAACTGATAACAGGGGTGAGTTTGTTTCCTCCGAGTTTTCTAACTTCTGCAGGAAGCACGAGATTCAACGGGAGCTTATTTGTGCTCACACTCCACAACAAAATGGGGTAGCGGAGCGGAAGATCCGTCATCTGACAGAGACCTGCAAATGTTGGCTTCATGCGAAAGATATCCCAAGGTCCTTTTGGGCGGAGGGGATGTCTTGTGCTGCTTATGTCATCAACAGGATGTCACTCAGCCCTATCAACATGAAGACTCCTTTTGAGCTGTTGCTGAAGGAGAAGCCGAGTGTGGGACACCTTCGGGTGTTCAGTTCGACTTGCTACGTGCATGTCCCGGATGCTTCACGGACTAAGCTGGATGTGAAGACAAGGAAACTTGTCTTTTTGGCTAAGATGAGCGAAAGAAGGGATGGAAATGCATGGATCCTGTGAAGAAGAAGTTTGTGGTGTCAAGAGACGTTGTCTTTGACGAGCTGACATCATATGGAGGTGGCTCGGTTGAGCTAACCAGAAGTAGCAAAGTTGATGAAGCACCGGTGGTGGCTGCTGAAGGCTTGGAAGAGGAGCTTGCTGTTTCACCAGCAGCTCCTGTTGCTTCTAACTCCGAGACTGAGTCTTCTGGCTCAGGAAGCAGGGGGAGCACTGCTCAATGCTTGCCCCAAGTAGGAGTTGAACCCGAAGAATCAACGGAAGCAGCGAGCAAGGAGCTGACCCTTCGAAGATCGAAGAGGGTTGTTAAGCCACCGGCTCGGTACTGTGATGGGAATGCAGTGAGCTTTGTCTCCTGCTTCTTTGCAGGTCCTCTAGATGAGCGAGAGCCTGCAACCTTCAACGAGGCCACTGGAGTGAAGGAGTGGGAAGGTGACATGAAAGAAGAGATTGATGCTATGAAGAAGAATGAAACCTGGGACCTTGTGCCCAAAGTTGATGGCATTACTCCGGTTACTTGCAAGTGGGTGTATAAGTTAAAGAAGAAGGCTGATGGGAGCATTGATAGGTTCAAAGCTCGCCTGGTCGCTAGAGGATTCTCACAGCAGTATGAAGAAGACTATGAGGAGACGTTTAGTCCGGTTGCAAAGATGACTTCAGTTAGAGTGGTGATCGCCTTGGCTGCTAGCAAGGGATGGAGGTTGTGGCAACTCGATGTGAAGAATGCCTTTCTTTACGGAGAGATTGACAAGGACATCTTCATGGATCAGCCGCTCGGTTTCGTTTCTGAAGATCATCCGGACTATGTCTGCAAACTCAGGAAGGCTCTCTATGGGTTGAAGCAAGCTCCTAGAGCGTGGTATGGGAAGATTGCAGAGTACTTGCAATTCTGTAGATACCTTGCTTCCAACTCGGATTCAAGCTTGTTCGTCAAGAAGAAGGGGGAGCTACAAGTCTTGGTCCTGCTGTATGTGGATGACATGATCATCATAGGGAATTCGGAGGGGGAAGTAGCAAGGCTCAAGGCTGAGCTTACTATACGCTTCGAGATGAAAGACTTGGGAGAGCTTCATCACTTTCTTGGTCTTGAGGTGGAGAGGAAGGAGTGCGAGATTCTCATTTGCCAGAAAGGGTATGCATATCGCATTGTGAAGCGGTTCGGCATGGGCGAAGGGAAGAAGTGCTCTACTCCACTGGAACCTGGGCTGAAGCTTCGACGAGATGAGGGAAGGGTTCTTCATGATCCCTTGGTGTTCAGGGCTCTTGTTGGGAGCTTGATTTACCTGACGATTACAAGGCCGGACATTGCTTATGCTATTGGCCGAGTAAGTCGGTTTATGACTGAACCAAGGAAATCTCATCTAGTGGCAGCGAAGGTTATTCTGAAGTATGTCAAGGTGACTTCTGACATGGGACTCCTCTATGGAAGGGACTCGGAGTTTGCATTGCTTGGGTACACGGATGCTGACTATGGCGGTGATTCGGATGATCGGAGGTCTACTTCAGGTTATGTGTTCACTTGCGGTTCAGCTACCATCTCATGGTGTAGCAAGAAGCAGGACTCGGCGTCCGTCTCAACTACGCAGGCAGAGTATAAGGCTTCGGCCTTGGCTGCTCGGGAAGCCATCTGGTTGAGGAGGTTTATAGAGGATGTTCATGAAGAAGTGCAAGGGACAACTTTACTCCGGGGTGACAATGAGAGTGCTCTCAAACTGGTTAACAATCCAGTGTGTCATGCTAGGACCAAACATATAGAGATCGATCACCATTTCATCAGGGAGAAGGTGTTGGAGGGGTCTCTGCTGGTCGGGCATGTTCGGAGTGAAGATAATCTTGCTGACATATTCACAAAGCCACTGTCGAAGGGGCCTTTTGAGCGGTTGCGCAGCTTGCTGGGCTTGGTCACCACTTCCAACTTCAAGGGGGAGTGTTGAAATTTGTGAAGTGAAAGTGGTTGACGGGACAGGCCGGGCGGCCTGGGCGGACAGCGTTGGCGGACTAGGCGAACTGGGCGGACTGCTGTGTGAGACCTGGTGGAAAGTCTAGTGGAAGCCGTCTGTTCTTCTGAGCAGGTTGTACGGGTGAAGTCCGCGGACTATGCGGCCTGTTATCTGCGGATAGGGCGTTGGTTGTTTGGTTTAGCCAAGGAGCGGCATGAGCGGATAGAGGCTTGCGGACTGGTGCATTGCTCTGTGGCCGTGGTGCAAGCTTGTGCTTAACGACGGTTTGGCTCTTGTCCGCGGGAAGCTTGCGGACTGGCGTGTCCTCGGTATGGGCTGTTGCGGACTGGGCTTAGAGCTTGGTTGAGGCCTTGCCGAGCTCTGGTGATACAGCAGGTGCTTTGCTGTGGAGGTCGTTGGCGGACTGGTGTATGGAGTCCGGGAGATGGCTGCTGCGTTGGGCAGGTGTGCGAGTAGCTTACGGACTGCTGGCGGTCTGTGTGCTAGGGTGTTTGGTGGACGGAAGTTTATGTCCGCCATGCTCGCATTGACCTTTGATGGTTTTGGACTTGGGCACACTCTGTGCCAAGACCAGGGTGTCCGCAGTATCCGCCAAGTCCGCTGTTGACCGGGCGGACTGTTGCCAACTCTGCCTTTGGTCGTGGACTTGTGGCGGATGGAGGCTTGTCTTGTTCTATGCGGACTGCCTCAGGGTTGTGCGGACAGCCATTGAAGGGGGTTGCTGTCCTGCAGTGGTTGTAGGCTTTGCGGGCTGATGCCTTGTCCGCACAGCTTAGGCGGACTGGAGAGGGTTCGCCAATGTTGCCTTGCTCCTGGCGGTTTTCCTTGGTATCCGGCTAAGTCTTTGTGGACTCGGCGGACGGTGTTTTGCTATCGCGCGGGCTAGGGCGGTGTCGCTATCTCTAGGGCGGTGACCACACTCCTCACCTCGTCTATAAATAGGACCCCCCTGACACATCTACAGTAACTGAGTGAACAGTAAGTTGGGTTCGACGAAGTGTTGCGGTCTCAGTTTTCTGTCCGCGCGGATTGATTCAGAGTTAACTGTATGCTGTGTGCAGGTCGCGCGGGTAGCTTCAAGGAGCCAGGAGTTTGGCTGTGACTTCGGTCAAGTACTTGGAAGTTGTGCGGTCTCTGCGGATTTAGCAGGAGGTCGCTCTGCGGCTTGTCAGCTCTTTTTCAACTTTGCCAGCTTCAATAACCTGTCCGCCGGTCTCAGGCGGGTAGGCGGTTGTTCCTCAGTTCCTCAGCAGGAGGCGAATAACGGTGTGTCCGCGCGGCCTCGCGGTCTCGGCGGACTCCGTGTCTATTCGGCGGATTGCAGCTAAGCTCGGGCGACTTCGGCGGACTCGGCGACCTCGGCGGTCTCGGCGGACTCCGGTGCTGTCCGCCCGGCTTGTTTGGTTGAACTTTCTGTTATAGCTTGTGTACGAGCGAAATCATGTCTCGCTACGTATACTTCGTCTTGTAAAGAAGTGAATGTATAAAAGATCTGCTTGTGCTTCCATTGTTTGTTGGAATTAACCTTGTTCCTTGGTTTTCCGCTGGTTCAACGTGAGAACTGGGTAGTGCCGAAGATATTAATTTGGCGTTTGGGCTATCTTGCTGACCATGCTGAGAAAATTTAACATGGGGATGGGGACGAAGATAATCATCATAGTAATCATTCTAGCACAGTGAAATCACGTCGAGGGGTCGTCACAATCTCTAGAAATAGTGTGCGGCGAGCGATAGTAATCATCATCATAATAAAAGAGCTCTATCGGATCTTGTATAGGTAGACTCGGGAAACCCAAATAGAGGAGAGGAATGACAATGATAATTAACCACTTATGAACCTAAAGACATTATATGACCTACCACTATGCATATAGATGTGCTCCAAACCTTGCTCTGATACCAACCGATATAGGGTAGGCTACGTGGGTGCGTGACTAACATGCAATCCTAAGTGAAGCACTGAGAAAACAACTAGACAACCTTAAACTATTGTATGTAAGATGCAAGATCAGACGGTGAAATCAAAAAAAGCACTAAATAATTAAATTACACTTAGACAATTGAAGCAATACAAAGTTATTTCATTAGGCGAACAAGCTTTGGTTTTCCTCCATGTGGAGGGCCAAAGAGAAAGTGTGCGGCGAGTGGTTCCCGCAAATCACAAGATATCTATAACAAAATTCTACGATGCTATTTATCCAAACAAATATGAAATGACATCACCATTTTTAATATAGAAAAACAAGATCCATATAACAAATAACAACTCACAAAGCATGGGGGATGTCGCAGGAGAGTAGATCTGGAGATGTACGGAATAATAGGGACGATCCGGAGAAGAACCGGTGGCTGAAACGACGGGACAGCGGCTGGATCTGGAGGTTTGGGATGGGATCTGAGCTGTAGCAGAGAAAATGGAAGGTTAGCGAGTTGTCCAGGAGGTTCACAGGTGGCAGCAAGTTTGGAGGGGTGAGATCGGGGTTGTGAGGGGAGGTAGTGGGCTAGTGGGCTGTTGGAGAGTGGAACAGTAGAGGTATGGTGCTGGGAGGGAGGTTTTGCTGCCAGGAAGGTTGCTGGAATTTATGGAGGAAGGGCGGCTGGATAGTGGGTTGTTGGGTGGACTTTGGTTGGGGTTTAGGAGGGCCTATGGAGGTCGGATGGGGAATTTGGAGGGGGAAACAATGGCTAAGGATGCGGGATACAAACGGAATAAAAAAAATACCTAGGAGTCGTCACCTAGGGTTCCACGGAGTCGGCACAGTGGAGAGAATGCTGGAATCCGGGGTTTCTGTTCTCCAAATTTTGCAATGCCACAAAGCAGTACCCATGTCTCCTATTTATAATAAAACACAATTAGGGCACCCCGGCATCAACGGGTATGATTGGACGGGGATGTAAAGGGCCTGATTACATTAAATAAAACTGAAACACGTCAATATAATATATAAAAATGTAGGTAAACGGCGAGTCTAACGCATCCGAGGAGTCAAATAGTTGATTTTTATAGACCTCTCCTTGGTCAGTGGCTTTTAATACCCCCTATTTCAAAAACTTCCTGGCACAAAGTATATAAGTTGTTTATTATCTTACATACTCCTGGTAACATTTTGAGTGCTGCTGACTTCTTTTTTTTGCATTTGTTTTATAAAAATCTCATATTTAGGCAAAGTAGATGGAACCATTCCCGCATATTTTCTGATCTTGAAGACGACGTCGGAGATAATGGCAGTGCTATTGAAAATGGGCGGCAAGCGAGGACTACAAGAGCATCAGTGAGGTATGTGTTTCCTATGCTTCTTTTTTTGTTTTCAAAAACAAAAAAATGGAACATTCTTTGTTAAAAAATGTTATTTTGATTCACAAATGTTGTATAGGTCCTGACAAGTGCGCCGGCTAATTCATGAGTGTTTGCAAGAAGACTTGATTGATCAATCGGAATATGAGCCGCTCGATTTGCTAGATCAACGGAAGATCAGAGCGATCCTGCAGTCCACATCAAAGGTTGAGGAAGGTGGAGTCTGATGATGAGCCGGAAATTGACAATGATGGCCGTCTCATTGTGCATGAAGAATGGGAGAAACATAAGAAACCTAAAAGTTCTTCCGATCGTGACTGTGACTTTGATACGAAAAGCCTAGCTGCCAGGCGCAAATCCGGAAAATCATCGTTGAGACCCAGAAGAAGCGCCAAAAGACGGAATTGGGTTGGTTGTATACCGGCATCGAGTACAACAGCAAGAAAGCGGGAGGTGATTTGAAGAAGAAGGGCAAGCTCGAGCCCTATGCTTATTGGCCTCTTGAACGTAAGCTTCTTAACCGGGGGTTGGAAAGGACAGCGTCTGCTCGCAAGGGAATGACAAACGTCATGCTGACAAAGGATCTTAAGAAGCTCCAAGGAAGGAGTGCTTCATCTGCCCTCGCAGGGGCGTTCAAGCAGAGAAGAGGCAAAAAGTAGACGAGTTTGCTGCCATTATCCTCTGCATTTTGGGGCACGAGGTTCTTGAAACATGTTTATGATTGAGGAAACTTTAAGGAGTTGGGAAATATTTCATTGTCGTTCAGATCTTGTTCTATTTTTTTTTGTTTTAGGACACTTATTTATGTCCTATCTCTTACCTAAAGAACTTTATCCACTTTTATGTTAAAAAAATAGTTCTTTTTTTGGTGGTGATTATAACTGTTGTCATGCCAAATATATTTTATGATAATGATGTTTTTCGCCAAATATTTAATTTTTAGACTTACGAATGTGCGGAGCACTATGCAGTGAGAGTAATTGTGGGTAAACAAAGGTGAAATTTGTTGCAATTAGGTTGTTTATGTTGCATGGATCTAGATGACAACAGGCAAAAAAAAGTCATAATTAGAATATTAAGGTACATATATGATAAAATTTAAAATATTTTGGAATAATTATATTACAGAAATGTACATATATGGAAGATAATATGAAATAGTTGAAGTGCGCACGCATCACGGAGATTATAAAATGATCTGATTAGATGAGGAGATGAATCTATAGATTAATGGTGATGAATCGTAAAGCCTACACTTAGGCTCCGTTTGGGGTGACTTATTTTCAACGGTCAAGCGGTTTCGACTGCATGAATCAAATCTGACTGGTGAAAATAAGTTCCCCTAAACGGAGTCTTAGAATTTTATGCAAAACCTCCGCTCTATCATAGTAATAAATACTATTTTACTAGCGAAATACTCTAGGGTTTAAGCACCCAACAAATAATAGAGAAATATGATGAATTCAAAAATCATCTGTCAATGGCAGAGCAGGATGACCCCAACCTCTTTTGCTTTTGGTGGAAAAGCAAAATCTCCCTTGAGAGTTAGCATAATTACAAGCTTCAGCCTTTTTTTTTGGTTGAAATTACAAAATTTTCTCTTATAAATTTACATTTCACATGCATGCACAAAAATTTCTCCTTAAAACAAGCTTTTAAAACCCCGATCGAACCGGCCGGTTCGACCGTCGGACCGCCCACCGGACCCCAGGCCGGTCCTGCCAAGGGTGAAAATCCGCTATGGCAGCGAATGCCCAAGAACCGGTAAACCGGGCGGGGGGACCAGGTAACCGGAAACCGGGCACGGTTTTGTTGAACCGGGCGGGCCACAAGCCCAATTATTAATGCATGTAAAGATGATTTGGCCAAGATTTGAACCCGGACCACCCTCCATCTCAAGCAAGGTTTAAGACCACTAGAAAAATTGATTTTTGATGACATTTTTTGGAATATATTATATAAATATACATAATAAAATAAAATTAAATATTTCTGATCATTAATATATTAAATTACCATTTAAAAATAATTTAAGGATAGATTTAAATATATTTGTAATTTTATGATAAATTTAAAAAATAATTTTATGATGCATTTAAAATATATTTGTAAATTTAAAATATACCCTATAAAATTATATATACTCTTCAAATATATAATATACATATTCATACTTAAAATATATTTATAATAATATATATATTTATATATAACGGTTCGACCCCAGTTGAAGCGGTTGAATCTTGAACCTTGCACTTCACCGGTTCGATGACTGGTCCAGTTTTCAAAATGTTGCTTAAAACCAAACGCATGTCGTGAAATATAAACTTACAGAGGAGACCGTTATAATTTCAAAAATCGAAAGATCGTTCTACATTTAAACCGCTCCTTCAAAATATGATCACGAAGAAATATGAAATGATTGACCCTGGCTCAGACTTATCTTTTGGTTGATATTTTTTCACCACTACTATATCAAAACCCAATTTTGATAGCTCTTTGGTTGAGAATCCATTCATACTTTTTCATCCATAAATTTTGTACAGAATCATCCTCAACTTGCATACATATTCAACAATCGTTTCAACCGCCCAAAAAAAAAAAAAATTCAAGATTGCATTTTTTTCCATACATACATACATACATACATATATATATATATATATATATATATACTAGTATCTTCGAACGGGCTCCGCTCGTTCTCGATGCGTCGCTGCGGGCTTCGCCCGCAACCAACCGGGATTCGCCCGCCCCCCGGCGGGCTTTACTCGCCCGGTATACAATTTTAAAATTTTAAAGTTATTTATTAATTTTAAATTTTAATTTTCTGATTTTTAAATAATTATTTATTAATAATATAAATTATTTAAATATATCAAAAATTAGAAAATCGGAAAAAAAAAATTAAACCCGCGCACGGGCAGCCGCCGCTTCTGCCCGGCGCCGCCGGCGGCCGGCCCGGCGCCCACCGGCGGGTTCGCCGGAGGGCGGCGAACCCGCCGGTGGGCACCGGGCCGGCCGGCGGCGGGGCGGGTGTGAGGCGTGAGGGGTGGGAGGTGGAATCGAGCGTAGCAGGATTTTTTTTAGAACGAACAGTGTTGGAAAAAGGTATTTAGTTATTTGCAGACCTCTTGTGTTGAATCCAACGACCCATGTTTGATGGAGCTTGATCGGACGGTCTAGATCTGTTTCATGATGTGCTTTGAGATATGCCTATTGTATTATATAATAAAGATATATATAAATATACACACAAACACACACAGACACACACAGACACACACAGACACACACAGACACACACAGACACACACAGACACACACAGACACACACAGACACACACAGACACACACACACACACACACACACACACACACACACACACACACACACACACACACACACACACACACACACACACACACACACACACACACATATGTTGCGGGCTAACTCGATGCCCCGGTCGGACCAGATTCACTTGAACCATCTTAACTTACGGAGCGGTCGAGCGCGCACACAGTTAATGAAAATAAAAGGTTGACACAAGGTGTGATGACGTGAAAAAACTGTCAACTGGGTAAAAACCACGTGACTGAATCTGTGCCGGTGAAAGTCTACTAGCTGCTTGTGATTACAATGTGTTCGAAAAATCGGGGGCGACAGACCGCTCCCCATTACAGCATAGGGGGAAAGAGAGACTTCAGCTCCCAGCGGGCAACAGGCTGCGCCGCGGGAGCGACTTGAATACTGGAATCCGAGAAGTGGGCGCTTGTCCGCTCGCAGTGGTCTTCCTTCTTCTTCTTTAGCGCGTTCCAGGACTTGGACATTTTTCTACTGCTGGCACACTGGTGGCTCGAGGTAGCTGGAGTATGATTCGAGGGAGGAGTCCGAGAGAGCTATCACCTGAGAAAGAAGATGACCGGGAGCTAAAAAGGTCCATTATGAGGAGGCCCTGGGGCTCCTTTTATACCCTCCTGGAGAGGATTATGATGGGCCCCACCACTAACTTGGTGGGTTAGTGGGTGGTTACGCACCAGATCGGATGGCGAGGAGAGCCTACCACGATCGGACGGTGGGCAAGCCACTGATGGTGGTGGGGCGACCGGGCGGCGGTGACGGCCAACTGGCAGCCAGGCGGCGGCTAGGCTGGCAGCTAGGCCGGCGGCTAGGCTGGCGGCAGCCTGGGTGTCAGCGGCTTGGCTGCCACCAGCCTGGCAACCGCGGTCTGGCTGGCAGTAGCCTGGCCAGCGGCACCCTGGCCGGCGGCAGCGTCCTGGCCCGCGGTGGCCTGGCCGGCAGCCGTGACATGGCCAGCGGCCTAGCAGGCTGCTGCAACGTCCGCGACCTATCCGGCGGAAACCGCAGCCTGGCCGGCGGTGGTGGCGGCCTGGCTGGCAGCGACGACGGTTTCTCCTTAAAGGGGGGCGGTTGTTTTGGTTGAGAGAGAGAGAGAGAGTGGGCCCTCCCCCCATATTTCCCTCTTTATGTGGAGTTCATGAGAGGTGGAGTTGACTAGTCAACCTCATGATCTCCCACTTTGGGAGGAGATCATGGGGGAATCCTCCTTATCAATGGTTGTGTAACCCATCAATTGCCCCGCAAATCTTTATTGTTGGAGAGCGAATCGAACAAGAGAAGAAGGATTTTCCTGCAGCCATCTTCTTCCCTGCTGTCATGACAACCTCCGACGAGAAGACGGAGGCGATGAAGGGCGGTCTTTCAAAGGTACATGGAGTAAACTTGCCGAAGGAGAGACGACCGGCGAAGATGCCGAACAAGGCCGAGGGAGGCGCTTGCCTATGCGGAGCTAAGGCGCGTGGTCGGAATCACGCGCCCAGCTAATTGTGGGTAAGCGTGAGCAAGCAGGCGAGTCCCGGGCAGTTCGCACGGGTACACCCGCAGATGGCCCCACGCGCGGGCTCGCACGGGTGCGTGCTATCCTGGTCGCGGGCTTGTGCGCGCGTACCAGGCCGCGCACACCTATCCACGCGTGAGGGTGCGCGCGCACCAGGCTGTGCGGGCCAGGCCGCGCGCGCTCACCAAGACGCGTGCACCAGCCCGCGCGCACCAGGCCGTGCGAGCCCTAGGTCGCGCGCGTGAACTAGGCCGCACACACCAGGCCACGCGCACCAGGCCGCGCGCACCAGGCCGCGCGCACCTATCCGCGCACGCGGGCGTGAGTGCGCGAGTGCGAGCGGGCGGGCACTTTTTTGGTCGCGTGCGCCCTTACACATGGGTGCACACTTGTTTTGCGCGTGGTTTAGGATGCATGCTCTTGGATGCGTGACTCCAAGCCTTGCTTTAATTTTTATTAGGCAAACCTGACTCTTTTATCTTTGCATTGTGCAGGTCTCAAAACATTCTTCTGGTCTGATGTGCCTGCGCTCCTCTTTAAATGATGACGGTGTTGAAATCTGGAGGAAGAAATATTGGCTTCCTGCTGATTTGGAGGTGAGGATTCCACATGCTGAGAAGCGAGTCCAGAATCCCCCTCGCGGCGGGTTGACGATTTACGAAGTTTCCCTGAGGTCCAGCTTCCGCTTCCCGTCCTGCGAGGAGGTGAGCGAGATCTTGAAGTTCCGCGGGGTGCCGATTTCTCAGTTTATCCCAGTTGGAATTGCCCGAATCATAAGCTTAGTTGCCTTCTTTTGTGAGCATGGAAGAAAGTTTTCTTTGCACGAATTTCGAGATTGGCGCGATGTATGCTTTGATGGTGGCAAGCGGGTGGAGGTCCGCAGTAACAAAAGTTTGTTGAAATTCGAGGCTCGCAAAGATCGCCGACATGAGAATACTTTGTTTGGGTATGTTAGGAATTCGTGGGGCCTTCCCGAGGCATGGGACACACTGCCTGACCGCTGTCGCCGCGTGAGAGGGAAGGAACGAGATTTTGCCCCGGTGCTTGGGTTTTCATAGCCTCGTGAACTAGCCAACCGTCTATTTAATATTTTTGTATATGTGAAGGAGAAGCGCTTGCTACGGTGTGGTATTTCCTTGGATGCCGCTCAAATCGTCGGGACTTCTCAGGGCGGGGGCCGGAAGAGGAAAGCTGTGGCGGCCCCTCCTGGTGATCTTGATACGGTGGTGGCGGTGGCCTCTTCTGATGCATGTCCTGAGTCGACCCCTGAGGTGCAGATACTCGCGTCCCCAGTTCCTTAGGCGCCTTCGGAGATAGCTGCTCCACGGATGTTCTCTTCCTTGAGGGCAATGAGTGATGTGGTAAACGCTTTGATTTGTTGTAAAGATTCCTTTCTTCACTTATCCTTTGTTATTTGGTGCTAACCTTGGCCTTTTTCTTGTGCAGATAGAGACCCAGGTCCAGATTACGGTAACCTGGAATGAACATTACGTGAGTTTGAAGGATGGGTACCTTGCTCTTCAAGAGAAGCTCCGGTCGACGTCGAGCTTGCTTGATTCCTTGAAGGAGGAGCATGATCGGGACATCGCAGGGTTCCGCCGGACTGGGTCGGTGCTGAAATCCGAGCTAGAGGACACACGTGCAACCATGGATGTGTAGAAAACCCTGGTGGAGAGGACTAACTTGATGTTGAAGCACTCGAAGGAGGAGACTCTGGGCTTGGAGATCCAATTACAGGCGGCACGGGAGGAAGCCACTGGCCTTGAGACTCAGCTTCGGGCGGCGAAGGCCCAAGTGGTGATGTTGTCTTCTGATAGCCATGTGTCAGAGTTAAAGGCTGCAGGACTTGCAGAGTGTCTGGAATCATTGGACTACATGCGAGACCGTAGTCTGATTATAGAGGAGGTTTGTGACGAGATTTGGTGCAAGGAGGTGGAGCCTCAGATGGATGACATTCGTGAGCTAGCGCCGCGACGCTGTGTATCGAAGGCCTTCCGCCTGGTTAGCAAGATCTTGGGATGTGACATATCCGACTTCAGTTTTGCAGATGTTTCTGAAGGCGAGCATTCTGACTCAGATGACGAGTAGTAGCTCTTACATCTTCGCAGTTGTGCATTTGCATTTTGTTGTTTAGTTAGTCGTACTGTATTTTGCTTTTAGCTCTTACATCTTACACTGATTGCCCCTTTTGTATCATTTTTACTATTTTGTATGACATTATTTTTTCATGCCCTCTTAGCTATTTTGTTTGTATGTTTCTGGTCCGCGGTTTTGCTGGCGAAAAGGGGGCAGACCCTTGTGAGGTTGCACGAGTCAGGCTTGCGGCTTAGTTTGCACGGCTCAGGTCCGCATCTTTGCCTCGAAGGGGGGCAGGCCCTTGCGAGGTTGCACGAGTCAAGCTCGCGGCTTAGTTTGCACGGCTCTAGTCTGCAGCTTTGTTTGTGTGGCTCTAGTCCGCGTCTTTATCACAAAAGGGGGGCAGGCCCTTGCGAGGTTGTACGAGTCAGGCTTGTGGCTTAGTTTGCACGGCTCAGGTCTGCGGCTTAGTTTGCACGAGGGTTGCTCGCGGCTTAGTTTGCACGAGGGTTGCTCGTGGATTGGTTTGCACGAGTGTTGCTCGCGGCTTAATTTGCACGTGGGTTGTTCGCGGCTTTGTTTGCACGAGAGTTGCTCGTGGCTTGATTTGCACGAGGGTTGCTCGCGGCTTAGTTTGTGCGAGGGTTGCTTGCGGCTTAGTTTGCATGAGGGTTGCTCGGGGCTTGGTTTGCACGAGTGTTGCTCGCGGCTTAATTTGCACGATGGTTGCTCGCGGCTTAGTTTGCACGAGGGTTGCTCGCTGCTTAGTTTGCACGAGGGTTGATCGCGGCTTGGTTTGCATGAGGGTTGCTCACGGCTTAGTTTGCATGAGGGTTGCTCGCGACTTAGTTTGTCAGATAGTGTAAGTACTCAATCCGACAGCCGGAGAACGTGGGTACTCAATCCGGTTGCAATCGCGAGGGGGGGGGGGGGGTAGGCCCTGGCGATGACAAGACGTTGGTTTGCAGTAACGACGGAGAATGTAAGTACTCAATCTGACCGCCAGAGAATGTGGGTACTCAATCCGGTTGCAATCGCGAGGGGGGCAGGCCTTGACGACGACAAGGCATTGGTTTACAGTAGGTCTGATGTTGCTGCTGCTTCTGAAGTTTGTCTTCTTGTCTCTGGAAATACATGCATGGCTTTGGAAAATATTTTGCTGGTCTGGGAGGAGTAATAGGATCATCTCGACTATACTTCCTATCATGTAGCCTTCTGAGAGTCATAGATTTTTCATATTGCATCCATTCAACATGAGAGTAGTATGTGTCCTTGTGTCCACTGAATTCCACTACAAGTCTTAAAGTATCAAGAATGATGGATTTGGATGTAGGACTCCAGAATTTAGCAAACTCTCTTTCAGCATGTTCTAGCATGGGAGTGGACCTGCTAGTAGAGGCACCATCACCATACTTTATTCTTTTAGATTTCTGTATCTCAGGAGGTGGTTGTTGAGGCACATTAGCTTGTTCAGAATTCCATACTTCATCATATGTTTCTGGAGGTAGAGCTTCAAAATATTCAGGTCCTGTAGAGAATGTAGGCCTATTTACATCCAGGCTGGGAGGAGGGGCTGCAGTGGGATCAACTGAGAAATCAGGGAAGAGTACATTATGCATCCACACTGCAGTGTCATAGGTATAAAGCTTTGTGCTCTTAATTTCCTTTAGCACTGATGTTTGGACCTCTTTAAGTTGATTATCCCATTGATCTTTCTTTGTTTGAAATTGCTTTTCTAGCTATTTTTTTACTTTATCCTCCCCTTTCTAACTTCTACAGAGAGGGTGCAATGCCATCTTCTTTGAACTGACCAACTTCTTCACATGTCTTGAAGTTGCGTTTTTGAGATTTCTTTTAAAATTGAATTTGATTATTTGCAAGAGTGACAGATTGTTCCATTACCTCACCAATGCTGGTAATGGTGTGGTCTATTGCCTTTCCACCTATTTGTAAAAGCCTTTTGAACTCATCAGTATTGCTTTGGAGTTCTGCAAATCCTCTTCTCATTTCTTTTTCTAAGGCAGTTACTTTATCAGTGACAGCTTGTATGGAGGTGTCAAAGTATTTTCTTTGATCAGCTAGCATAGACTATATCTTACTCAAGATGTTGTTTTCAGGAATAACTTCAGTATGAGGAGGTGGAGGAGGTTGACTTGGAGCTGTCCATGTAACTATTTCTTCAATTTGTACAATAGATGTAGATACCTGTTTTATTCTGGCTGTAGTGACTTCATCTTCAGCATCACCACCTAGGAAAGTGGGAATGTTGAAATGTAGGCTTGGACGAGGAGGTTCAGTAGCTTCAGGAAGAACTTCTTCAGTATCAGAAATAGAAACTACATCTTCATCTTGCACATCTTCAAAAGGAGATTTTGGTTCTGGTTCAGATGGTTATTCTGGATGAGGAGATTATTTTGGTGGAGAAGGATGTTCTTTTGGCAGATGGGATATATGCTATTTGGAGGAGAGTTCCTCTATCATCTTGTCAATGTCTTCAGCTGTAGACAATATTTGATCATTCACCTGGGCATCTGTCAAAGTTTCTAAATCAGGTAGATCTGCAGTAATAAATTCTGAGATATCTTCTTGGAGAGGGGTGTCTTTGGCAGCAGCAGTTGGAGTTGAATCTTCTTGTAGAACAGTATGTATAACATTAAGAGAAGCTGTGACATAGGTTAGAGTGTCTATATGGACTGGGGCAGTAGTTTGAGCTTGAGTAGACTGCACTTGTATAGATGGAGCAGGCTCCCCCTCAATAACTGAATCAGTTATTTGATGACAAAGGGGAGATAGAGTCCTGACTTTATCTTCATCTTTCCTTGGAGCTTGGTCTAGTTTTTGCAGCTTGATTTCCCATCTCTGGATGGAGGAGATGGAGACCTTCTTCATGTGATGAAGGGCCATGCCCTTGTCCAAAATGAAAACATCTGGCATCATCTGGTTTTGGTATAGAGACAAGATTCTACCATAGTTGGGGCTCTTGATACTTGCCTTGATCTTATCAAAGATCTTCATTCCCCATTGAAACTTCTTTCTGCATATTACAGCAGTCATCATGTTAAAGAACTCTGTAGTGATGTAACTGATAGAACTGGTTTGGCAGAGAAGCACTTTTCCAAGAATATCTGCAAGTAATTTGCTCTCTGCATTCATATGATGTCGGCGGATGGTGACGATAGAGTCGGGAAGGCCACAAAATCCATAAGCCCTTTCAAAATCTGAACTTATCATGTCATCTTCCATGTCAATCTCTGGCAGCCGTAGAAATTTAGAAACAGAGGAAGATGAAATCTTGATTTTGATGTCTCGTACCTTGGTATTCAGAAGTTTGCCATTACGCTTGATCTTGGCCTTTTGGAAAAATTCTTCTACAACAGAATTGAGTACTCTGCATGGGTGTTCAAGAACGAAAGACAATCCGGCAGTGTCGAGCAATATGAGGACGTTTCTAAAATTGTCAGAAATTTCGCCGATTCTAGTGGAGATGAGTTCGCTGCCGATGCCTAACTTAGATGACGAGGCTATAGATTGAAGAACAAAGCGTCTGCTGGCCGGCATGAAGAGAAATAGGATTGTTTGCGGCAATGCAGCGGAGACAGAGAAGGTGAAGAGTTTTCCTCGAGAGAACTTCGGGAATAGGAAATTTCTGGACAATCTATATATATTTACCCTAAAGCTTGATGATTATTGAAATAAATAATGCTAAAATACTTGGAGTATGGCGGCTGAAGTGTCTGGGTGCCAATATCAAAAATTTGAAGTTGAGAGAGATTTTTCATCTGATTTCTCAAGTGTGATATCAGTTCTCGATAAGAAGAAAGTTTGTACTTGAGTAGAAGGATTCTTGTTCTCGAGAAGGTGTCTTGTTCTCGAGTAGAGTTGTTCTTGTTTTGGAGAAGTAAGTCTAATGGTCTCAAGAATAAATAATGTACTCGAGAAATGAAGTCCAGACTTAGAGTTTTCTTGATTTTTGAGAAGTAATCCGATTCTGAACTTTGATGTGTGGCACTTTTTTTCAGCATTCCTTATTGAGCATGACAAGTTCTGTTTTGAAAAATGAGAACTTGGTCTCGTCCATTGGCTTCGTGAAAATATCTGCAACCTGCATGTCAGTTTGAACATACTGTAGATTGATGTCTCCATGCCGCACATGCTCCATGATGAACTAGTACCTCAGCTATATGTGCTTTGTCCGACAGTGAGATATTGGGTTGTTGGCTATTACAATTGTACTGGAGGAGTCACAGAATAGTGGGATTTCCTTGACCTTCAAGTTATAATCTTCAAGTTGATTCTTGATCCAGAGTAATTGTGCACAACCACTGCCAGCAGAAATGTATTCTGACTCAGTTGTTAAGATTGCGACATAATTTTGCTTTTTGCTACTACATGAGATGAGTCTCCTTCCAAGTAATTGACAAGTCCCGGAAGTGTGCTTTCTATCAACTTTACTACCTGCAAAATCTGCATCTGAAAATCTAATTAGCTCGCTATCATTACTTCATGGGTACCATAAGCCAAGATTTGGTGTCCCCTTAAGATATCTCAGAATCCTCTTTGCAGCAGTGTAATGAGATTTCTTAGAGTTCACCTGATATCTAGCACATACACATGTTGAAAACATGATGTCTGGCCTACTAGCAGCAAGATAGAGCAAGGATCCAATTATGCTTCTGTACTTGGTTTCATCGAAAGGTTCCCCTTTCTCATCCTTGTCCAGAGACATAGCTGAACCCATTAGAGTCCTCATAGAGGTTGCAGTCTCCATTCCAAATTTCTTAATTAAATCTTTGGTGAACTTTGTCTGAGTGATGAAGATTCCATCCTCAGATTGTTTCACATGATGTCCTAAAAAATACTTCAGCTCTCCCATACTACTCATTTCAAACTTCTCCTGCATAAGTTTTGAAAACTTTTTTCAAAGGTTGTCGTTAGCAGAGCCAAAAATGATGTCATCGACATAGATTTGCACTAGCAAAATCTTGTCTTTTACTTCCATAAGAAATAATGTCCTATCTATCTTTCCCCTTGTGAACATGTTCTCAAGAAGAAAGTTAGACAGTATTTCATACCAAGCTCGTTGAACTTGTTTCAAACCGTATAACACTTTAAATAGTAAATAAACAAAATCAAGATGTTCAGAATCAACGAAACTTGGAGGTTGTTACACATACACTTCTTCCTTTATGTCACCATTAAGGAAAGCTGACTTCACATTCATTTGGTAGACAGTGAAGCCTTTCAGTGAAGCGTATGTGAGGAACAACCTGATTGCCTCAAGTATTTCCACTGGAGCATATGTCTGATCGAAGTCAATCCCTTCTTCTTATTTGTACCCCTTGGCGACGAGTCTGGCTTTTTTCTTGATTATTGTTCCATCTTCGTCCATCTTGTTCTGGTAGACCCACTTTGTTCCAATCACATTCTTTCTTTTGGGTCTTGGCACAAGCTTCCAGTCTCGACAATGTTTGAACTGATTTAGTTCTTTTTCCGTTGTCATTGCCTAATATGCGTCCTTGTTTGCTTCCTCAAACTTCTTTGGTTCAACCTGCGAGAGAAAACTCAAATACAAAATCTCATTAGCTGTACCTCTACGAGTTCTGACACCATCACGAGAGTCTCCTATGATTTGATCAATCGGGTGATCCTTCAAGTGTCTGAGCTCTAAAGTCCTTTCATCCGGAGCTTCATCTACCACTGGGGTGACTTCATAAGCTTGAATGACATCTTCATCATGGTGATCAACCTCTCCAATTTGGATTGGAGTGGTGATCTTGATGAACTCTTGACCTTTCTCCTTAACTGGCTCATCCAAGCTTAATTCCCTTAGTCTTGAACCTGCATCTTCAACAAACACACTAGAAGAGGTGCTTTATAGCAAGCTCATCTCATCAAATATAATATTAATTGACTCTTATGCGACCAGGGTTTTCTTGTTAAAAATCCTATATGCCTTACTATGACTACTATATCCTATGAAAATACATTCAAAATTCTTTTCACTGAATTTATTGGTGTGATACTTCCCATTGTTAAGTGTGAAACATTTACTACCAAAGATTCTAAAATATGAAATAGTCGGTTTCCTGCCCTTTAGTAGTTCGTAAGGTGTTTTATCATGGTTTTTATTTATGAGTGTTCTGTTTTGCATGTGGCAAGAAATGTTGACGGCTTCAGCCCAGAAGTATTCTAGTAGTGAGACATCACTCAATATGGTTCTGCAAGCCTCTATGAGTGTTCTATTCCTTCTCTCAGCGACTCTATTCTATTGAGGAGTACGAAGGAAGGAAAACTCATGAAAGATATATAGGCTTTCATAGAATTCTATCATGGCCCCAGATTCGAACTCTGTTCCATTATCACTTCTGATTTTGATAACTGAATAATTGTATTCATTCTGGATCTGCCTGATAAAATTAGTGAAAATATCAAAAGTATCTGACTTGTGTTTTAAAAAGAATACTCATGCAAAATGAGAGTGATCATCTACAATAATCAATATATAATCCTTACCTCCCAAACTTCTAATTTGCAGGGGACCTAACAAGTCCATATGAAGTAGGTGTAAACACCTATTAGAATCTTTGCCAATAATACTTTTAAAAGTGGCCTTTATTTGCTTGCCTTTTACGCATGCGTGACAGGGTCTATCTTTAACGCACCTAACGTTCGGTGCATCACATACAAAATTAAGAGAAAATAATTTATTAATAGTTTTGTAATTTATATGTGCTAATCTCTTATGTCATTGGTCACCAAGAGATGCATTATCTTTTGCCAAAACGCACACTGGTGTAGAAGAGTCTATGCAAATAAAATTCAAACAAAATATATTCCTACTACAAGTGCCTGATAGAATCATTTCTATATTATCTACCAATTTTATCAAACACTTGTCTGCATGAAATTCTACTATATATCTTTTATCGCAGAGCTAGCTTATGCTTATAAGATTATGTTTTAATCCTTCAACATAAGACACATCTGAGAAGGATACACTACCGTTTGTGATCATACCATAGTCACTTATGATTCCCCTGTCTGAACCTCCAAAGATAACCTTTGGCCCGTTCACAACTAGAGAGTACTCTTAAAGAAGGCTTCTAGTCCCGGCTGAAAGTTTAGGGGATAGATCTTAAATTTACACTAGAGATAAATATATAAGGAGAAAAGAAATTACATCACAGAAAAATAAAGGGAACCACAACCAGAC
This sequence comes from Platanthera guangdongensis, assembly GCA_039583875.1. Classification (NCBI taxonomy): domain Eukaryota; kingdom Viridiplantae; phylum Streptophyta; class Magnoliopsida; order Asparagales; family Orchidaceae; genus Platanthera; species Platanthera guangdongensis. The sequence goes on from CM077153.1 coordinate 262,671,141, forward strand.
AACACAAGGAGTTTATGGTGGTTCCCCAAACTTGGGTACATCCACTCTTCTACCACCCTGGTAGGAATCCACTACAGGTGTTTGATCAGGTGCCCTGCTACCAAACATGTTTTTGCTCAGGTGCTCTATCACCACAAGATTTATTTGCAGGGAGATCTCACAACCTTTTGAGCTTTTGATCAGATGCCCAAAAACCAACACATAGGTTTTTGATCAGGTGGCATGCCACCAAGAGTTTACTTTTAAAGGGAGGAAAAACCCTATACACAGGAAAGGGAAAAGAAATGATGTTGTCTTCTCCGTCTCAAATCACTGAGAGAAGACTAGTGGATGTTGATGATGTCAAAGCTCCCCTTGAGATGTTGAATGGTTCAGGAAAGAAGAAAGCTTTGCTTCAGGGTGTAGGCCTTTAGATTGATGTTGATATCTACCAAGCTTTCTAGACTGATATTAATTTATGTCTCTTGAAAGCCTGGAGCAGATTAAGAACTCTGTGAATATCTTGATTGATGTAGAGTTCCTCCTTCTCTGTAAAAGGAAAACCTTCTTTTTTTCTGTTCTAATTTTTTGTCTTTCTGTTGTTATCTTCTATCGAATTCAAACATTTGAATTCATTTATTTTTTCAATGGCTGAAGCATTCCCGAGAGAGTAGAAGATGCCTTGAGAATTAATTCAGAATTAACCTCTGAAACAACCCACATTTAATGTTTCCTTTGAACGGCTATTTACATTAAATATGAGAGTTATAATCCCCTTAATTTATTCTGCCAACGGTAAAACATTTGTCTGAAAATTGCACAGAATTCGTCGATCTGGGGTCCCAGATCGTCGAGCTCAGTTTCCATTTCGTCGAGCTGAGAATCTGTCTTGAGTCAAGTGATCGTCGACCTGAGCTCGGAGTTCGTCGAGCTCAGCTGGATTTCGTCGAGCTAAACTTCTTGCTTGAGATCAGAGTTCGTCGACCTGAACTTAGAGAAGGAGCTCTAAGTTTGTCGACCTGAGTTCAACATTCGTCGAACTGAGTTCCTGACTTTGTCATAACTGCATTTCTTGGAATTCTTTCAGCAATTCTGGAGAGTCCTTCTGAGGTAAATCTGGAAATAAACCTATGACCCATGACTATACATTTTGGGTCAATCTAAATATCCTAATAGTGATCCTTGCCCAAATCAGAACTAGAGTTCCAATAATCTCCCCCTATTTGGGTGAGGACACTATTTACACAAAAATAAATAAAATACAAAGCAAAATAATCTGCCTGAATTATAAATTTTTCAGCAGATGTACAAAGGTGATTTGAGAAATAAAATAAATAAAATAAAGCTATTACTGCATCCTTCCAAGCAATTTTCCCTTATAAATAGAGTAAACAATCTCCTCTTACTGCTATAGCCTTCTAAACGTACAGCTACTACTGCATCCTCTGTATTGACTAAGACTATAGCTTTTGGTTACTGTAAAATACCATTGTTCCTTTGTGGTAAGATAGGTCTTTTACTGAAAATAGAGGTTAGGAGTTCTGGACCCAGATTACCTTGGGTCCTGGTTCTCTTTTATAATAATTAGGAATAAAATAACACTTAGGTTGATTTTTATAACCTACTGGATGAAATTTCCTAGAAGGGATGAACTACTGGGTAAAAAGATTTGTAAAATTTTGAGTTTGATTATAATTCTGAAGAGAATAAAAAATTCTGTTTTGAAATTTTGAGTTCGACGAATTAAGGTAATTTCGTCGAACTGAGTTCGACGAATGGTAGTGGTTTTGTCGATCTCTACTCAGAGAATAATAGAAATTTCTCTGTTCCACTTTCGTCGACCTCTGTTCGACGAATCATATTTATTTCGTCGAGCATAAATTCCTGACAAGCTAAGATCAAAATCTCTGCTCATAGTTCGTCGAGCTTTCTTCGACGAATGATGTTGTTTTCGTCGAGCTTGGTTCGACAAATTATATTGATTAAAAATTTTCTGAAGTTTTTTAGATTGATTTGATTTATTCTTTGGCAAATCTTCAGTAATTTTATCTAGGTCCTCTAACTTATCCTTTCCTTTAATTGATTCTAAATAAATTATCTGTTCAAGAGAATTCTTTAAATCTTCTTTGAGTTTTATATTTTCAAAAGATAAATTATTTACTTTCTCTCTGAGAAGTTTTATTTCCTTCTCAGATTGAATTAAATCTTTACATGGGAATTTAAAATCTTCTTTAAAATGTTTCGAAGAGAAATCAAAGGAATAGATTACCTGATCCTCTTCTGATTCACATTCTAATTCTTCATTAGGGTTGCTGCAAGAGGTATTTATTGCCATCAGGCAAAATTTTCTTGCTCTTGACTCTTCTTTATCTTCAGTTGAACAGGATGAAGCTTCAGAGTCACTCCAAGTTTCACCTTCAAAGTTTCTTTCTTTAGCTGATCGAGCAACCATTACTGTGAGAGAGTCCCACATATCTTTTGCTGATGAACATTCAGCAATTACTTGAAAAATGTCATCAGATATTGATTGTGCAAGAATGTTTATTGCTTGTGTATCAGAAATCTTTAGTATTTTCTGGGCTTCTGTCCATTGAGGTGATGGAACAACATTGATGCCTGTTGTTTCCAATGGTTGATAAGGTCCTGTCAAAATGGAGTTATAAATGGCTTCATCAATAGAGTTCATAAAAAGCTCAATCCTTGCCTTCCATAGTGCAAGCTTATCTAGATTGCACATAGGAGGTCTGGTCCGTGAAAACTCTTTATTTTGTGCCATGATAAAATCTAAAGTAAAATAAGATCTGTCAAGGATCTTTTGGTTCAGATGTTAGCCTATACAACCAAAGAACCTTCTCTGATACCAATTGAAATACAACTTAGGAAATTGATAATCCTCTGATACCAATTGAAAGTTTAGGGGATAGATATTTAATTTACATTAGAGATAAATATATTAGGAGAAAAGAAATCACAACACAACAAAATAAAGAGAAGCACAACCAGACAACATAAGAAGTTTATAGTGGTTCCCCAAACTTAGGTTTTTGATCAGGCGCCCTGCCACCAAATAAGTTTTTGGTCAGGTGCCCTGTCACCACAAGATCTATTTGCAGGGAGATCTCACAACCCTTTGAGCTTTTGATCAGATGCCCAAAAACCAACACACAGGTTTTTGATCAGGTGCCCTGCCACCAAGAGTTTACTTTTGAAGGGAGTAAAAACCCCGTACACAGGAAAGGGAAAAGAAATGATGTTGTCTTCTCTGCCTCAAATCACTGAGAGAAGACTAGTGGATGTTGATGATGTCAAAGCTCCCCCTGAGATGTTGAATGGTTCAGGAAAGAAGGAAGTTTTGCTTCACGGTGTAGGCCTTCAGATTGATGTTGATCTCCAGCAAGCTTTCAAGACTGATATTGATTTGTGTCTCTTGAAAGCCTGGAGTAGATGAAGAACTCTGTGAATATCTTGATTGATTCAAAGTTCCTCCATCTCTGTAAAAGGAAAACCTTCTTCTTCTTTTTTTTATTCTACTTTTTTGTCTTTTTGTTGTTTTCTTCTGTTGAATTCAAACATTTGAATTCATTTATCTTTTCAATGGCTGAAGCATTCCCGAGAGAGTAGAAGATGCCTTGGGAATTAATTCAGAATTAACTTCTGAAACAACCCACATTTAATGTTGCCTTTGAACGACTATTTCCATTAAATATGAGAGTTATAATCCCCTTAATTAATTCTGCCAACGGTAAAACATTTACCTGAAAACTGCACAGAATTCGTCAAGCTCAGTTTCCATTTCGTCGAGCTGAGAATCTGTCTTGAGTCAAGTGATCGTCGGCCTGAGCTCGGAGTTCGTCAAGCTTAGCTGGATTTCATCAATCTAAACTTCTTGCTTGAGATCAGAGTTTGTCGACCTGAACTCAGAGAAGAAACTCTGAGTTCATCGACCTGAGTTCGACATTCGTCGAACTGAGTTCCTGAATTTGTCATAACTGCATTTCTTGGACTTCTTTCAGCAATTCTGGACAGTCCTTCTGAGACAAATCTGGAAATAAACATATGACTATACATTTTGGGTCAATATAAACATCCTAATAGTGATCTTTGCCCAAATCAGAACTAGGGTTCCAACACCGGTCATGTGCCGAGAGCATCCACTGTCCAAATACCAGATAGAAGTTTTGTTGGCCTTTGGACATACCTGCAAAAATGGAATCAGTTTACCTTAAGAACCAAAACGTGTTTGGGTCCTTGGTTATTTGTCAACCTACTCCCCCTAGGAGTGTTAACATTACGAGTGGTCTGCCTCGCATGATTAACTAGAGGAGTTTCAAATCTTTTGGGATTAAACCAGTAATCTACGGCAAAGTGACCAACTTTACCGCAACACCAATAGTCAAACCTATTGTACCTTTTCCAAGTCTCCTGCTTGACCTTTTGAACGTATGTTCTTGCAGGGGAGGCTGATCTAGAGGTAGAAGCCTCATGATGATGACATTCACAAGTCTTTTTCACCTCCTTTTCCTTCAGTACAACTGACTTGGCCTTTGGTTCCTTCTTTATATTATGGCCATGAATGTATGAACCATAGTACTTCATTTGTATTTCCTTATCAGGTGCCTTGAAGACACTTTCACCAAAGTTTCGAGGATGGGTCCATCCTTGGTATCATGACTTAGGCTCTACATAAGTAGGCCTAGCAAAATGACCGTAGGATGAATCAAGATCAAACTCGTTTGATGGGAAGATGACCTTCTTAAATGACGTTTGATCAAGAGGAGCCTTCCCCTTTTCCTTGGCTAAAGCCTTCTTGGCAGCCTTATTCTTTCATTGAGCTTTATTCCTCCTAGAAGATTTACTAGGAGCATCCTGATAGCCTAAGCTAGCACCTTTGGCCTGAGCGGAGAATTCAACAACAAATGGAAGGACTGTATTGGGGTTGGAGAAACTTTCAACCAGTTTCTTTTCAACTGCAAGTTGTTTTTCCAATTCCTTGATGATTTTCTCTTTCTAGTTAAGGTGCTCGAGATCTTTATTGTATTCTTCGATTGCAGCATCGAATTCCTCTCTGAGTGAGTCTATCTTTGCAACTTCCTCTCTCAGAGTGCTCTCCTCAGCCTTGAGAGATTTGATCTCCTTGGCTTGAGTTCTAGCGACTCTTCGACATTTGTCGTTGGCTTTGATCAATTCCTTGTATTGAATCATGATTTCAGACTCATCATCAGAAGAGCAGTACTCGTGATCATGGTCTGAAGCATCAGATTCTGATAGAGGAGTGTGAGAGTTTACCTTCCTAGTATACTGAGGTTCTTCTTCCTCATCTGTCTGTGCCATCAGCCCAAAGTAGGCTTCCTCTTCCTTACTTGACTCATATGAATCAGAGTCACTGAGAGTCTTGACATTCTTGGCTACTAGGCTTCTTTCAGATTTCTTCTTACCATAAGAGGATTTATTTTCTTCTCTTCTTCCACCCTCTTTCTTCTTGTGCGGGCAATCAACAATCACGTGCCCTGCCTTATTACAATAATAACAAACGATGTCAGATGAAATATGTTTGTTCGGTTTACAATTATACCTGTCATGTCTACTTGAGCCTTTCTTGTGACGATCACCATCGTGACGTGATATTCTGGAGGAAAAGTCTTTCCCTTTCCATTTCTTCTTCTTGCTTAGGAACTTCTTGAACTATCTAGAGAGTAGAGAGAACTCTCCATCTGATAGTTCAGAGACCGAGGTGCTTGGCTCCGAGTCTTCTTCTTCACTTTCTTCCTGTGCAGGAGCAGGTGATGCAGCTTTAACCTTCTTAGAGCTGTCTGCCTTTAGTGCGACAGACTTCTCCTTCGATGAGGATATACTCCCCTCTTCTTCAGCTTTCCTTGTATTTATTTGAAGCTCATATGACATCAGCTTCCCGAAGAGGTTTTGAGGATCAGTCTCAGCTAGCTTTCCAAAATCCCTTATGGCACATATCTTGTTGTCCCATTCCTTTGTTAAGGATCTTAGGAACTTATCGTTTAACTCACCGTTGGTAAAGACTCGGCTATATTTTCTTAGGCCGTTGACGATCTTGAAGAAATTTTCAAAAGTGTCTACTATGTTGTCCTTGGGGCCTTGCCTGAAGGCCTCATACTTCTGATTCAAAAGGGATCTCCTATCATCCCTCACTTCCTCCATGCCTTCCATCAACACGATCAGTGACTGCCACATTTCTTTGGCAGAATTGAAGTGAATGAGATTTTGTAGCATAGAGTCATCGATTGCACTTGCTATGATAATTTTAGCCTTCTTGTCTAGAGAGACAAGTGCAATCTCATCATTATCAATCAAGTGCAATCTCATCATTATCAATCTAGTTGAGGAAGAAATCTGATAATCCTTGGATCTGAGAACTTAGGATCACCACAATCAAGGAGAAGATTTGGAGATATCAAAAATCTTGATCGATGAACTCCTTCTTGTCTGAATCTTTGGATCGAGAGAAGATCAACAATGAATAACAATCCTTGTCGACGGTGCTTCTCGATTTAGAAAGTTAAAAATGATTCAGAATTCTGTATAATACTACTCTTAGGGTTTGTTAATTCAGACAAGACCTTTTATAGACCTTTCATAACGGTCTAAATTACATTAAATGCGATCCACGTGGACCAATCAAGAGTTAATGAAATTTGAAATCCAATCCGTCAGGTACATAAGAAAATTCAGAAATCTACGTTCCATTTCTCAAGAGAGGTAAGCATTACTCGAGAAGAGTTTCTATTTCTCGAGAAGAGTTCTGAAGATCTCGAGAAAAATACTTAAGGAAAGTGTAGAAGATGGAAATCTGGTTTCTCAAAAAAAGATTATCCTTACTCGAGAAAAATAGACTTGTTACTCGAGAACAACTCTTCTGTTACTCGAGAACAACAATCTATCTCGAGAAAATACTTTTGTTACTCAAGAAGAGATTCCTGTTACTCGAGAAATAATTCCTGGTTCTCGAGAAATAATTCTGGACATCTCGAGAAATGACTTTGGCTTCTCGAGAAATAATTTTGGCCGTCTCAAGAAATGACTTTGGCTTCTCGAGAAAAATACTTAGAAAATTTTTGACTTAAATTTTGAGTTTACTTGAGAAGGAGTCAGGATCTACTCGAGTACAACAAGGATTTCTCGAGAACCGCACTAGGCTTTCTCGAGGACAACTTTTTCTACTCTAGTATATGGCTAGGCTATCTCGAGTAAGAGCTTTATTATTACTCGAGTAATGACTGTTCTTCTCAAGTAAAAATCATTATCTTATTCGAGTAATAACAGAAGTTACTCGAGTAAAAAACTTAGAAAAAATTTTGTTATTCTGAAAAATGATTTTCTCCAAAGCAGTCAGCAACCAGCTTTTCTCCCATAGATTTAGTACTTCAAAATGAAGTGTGTCCCAATAGCGAGGTTACACATGAGTCAACACCATGAATCACACAATGAGAGATTACATTGTATGGTCCTGTGTTTAGTGACCCATTGTAAACTAACATTGGTCCACACTTTCCAATTATAACCTGCAAGCACTCAACTTGAAAAGGCATCAAATACAAACTTAATTCATCTTAGTTCAAGGGCTACTTCATACAAATCTGTGTTATTGTGGATACAATGCCCAACAAGGCCAGACTTCGGGCAGCGCGCCCTTACAATACCTGCCTCCGGGCAGCGTGCTCTTACAACACCTGCCTTCGGGCAGCGCGCTCTGACAACACCTGTCTATCAGCAGCACACTCTTACAACACCCACCTCCGGGCAACGCGCTCGTGTAACATCCCTATCCGTCATATAGCATATAACAGTAGGTCTGGCCGGGGCCCGACGCCATATACCACAAACAGACCGAAGGGTTACGAAATGAAACCATCCTTCCAGTAACACACGTCCTACACAGAGTACATTCTAGCAGAAGCATTTTAAGAGTTGCAACGAAAAGAACCCAAGCCAACAAAATGAATGTCCGCTAAATACCCAAATTAGAAATGATCATACAAAATACATAAAGTACTTGGCCTTATAGCCTTACAAGAGTTTACTTAAATAAACAGTGTCTTCCAAACATCGGCACGCAGGCCAGTCACACATTAGTATAACAAGTAAACATTCACATTGGCCTTCGAGCAGTAACCAGGGCTTCAGCCCGCTATTTGCTAATAGGCTCTGCAACACCTGCAAGCAACAATCCACCGCAACAGTGGCAAACAAAAGCAACTGTCAGCTAAAGCTGACCAAATTATACGACCCTGCCCCTTAACTCGGGGCGGCGATGCTCCTTGCCTACACTTTATTAGCATAGCCAAACAGTATAATGAAATTACACTTCACCACAGGCGTAGACACGCACAGCCACACACCCCGTGCTCTCGGGGCACATTCTCGGTGAACCCGGTCCACCACTGCCCCTAGGATGGCAAATCTCGTGAGCATTAAAGTCTTTCCGGCCAAAGCCTAAGACTCACCCACTATGCCATCAGTAGGCCTCTAAAATCGAACCACATAGAGCGGGTACGGTTCCACTCAACCCGTTGCTCACACCGCCACAACAAATTAAATCGTCGGTGCGAGTTAAGCTTTCCTGAAGCCCGAATATCAATCAAACAAAAGTACATAACCCGGTTATGCACAAGGATGGCTCCCAGGCCACCAAAACGGCAGAACTTCGCTTCTGCCAAGATTTCCGGGTGCACATTGGAGTTAGTCCCCAAGGTTCCCTGTTGCAATCTACCACGTAGAAAACCCGAAAAACAACCATCGTCACGGAGTCTTCTCCGGCTATTCATGCATAATGAAACATCAACGATCTAAACCAACTTGTCCTGGTAGTCTTCACACACCATGCCTATGTCCGTACTTCGATTCCGGACTCTAAATGCAAAATAAGGGGGACTATTCATATCCACCCGAAGGAACACCTCACACTCACCGCATACTCGCGAGAGCGGGTTTTCTATGCAGAAAGAAATAGGACTTCACATGTCCGAGAAGAGAATCGTTACCCTTATGTTTCCCTTTGGCGTCATGAAGATCTAGACGGATGAAGAGCACCGCAACGGCCTCGCCTCCTTAGATCTGGACTTGACTTGCGATTTGGGGCTTCGAAGCTCCACCGGCGGCCGGATCTCTCCTCATCCTTCTTCCTTGCTCTCCCCTCCCTCTAAAGATTTAGAAAGAGAAAGTTCAAAGTGGAATGAGGGTTTCAAACCCTATTCCCGGCTTTAACTCAGCAAGGTCAGCCCTGGGCCCATGGATCCCAAAAGAAGGAAACAGACGACCACGATTCGCACTTAAAATAACATTACTGTGCCGAACACGGCTTGTGACACGCCCGTGTCCAAGGTTGTGTGCCTCAATCATCGCCGAAACCGTCACATCCCGAACAGGACATGGCCCCTGGACACACTCGTGTCACATGCCGTGTGCCAGACACGGCCATGCACACGGCCGTGTCCCAGGCCGTGCTTAACTGCCGACACAGCCAGCTAAACATACAGAGAAAGACACGGGTTTTCGACACGCCCGTGTCAATTTTGACACACCCGTGTCAAGCAGAACACGCCTGCAATCTAAACCGTATTCCTCACCCGAAACATCCCGGCTAATAGCCCGAGCAGGACACGATCCTGGACACGCCCGTATCTGAGGCAGTGTTCACTGTCTCGACGGTCGTCGAGTGTATTTCGTCGACCACTCGGGAAGTTCGCCGAACCCGAGCACGACACGACCCTGGACATGCCCGTGTCCTAGGCCGTGTGACCCTCACCAGGCCCCAAACTTGGCTCTAAATGCTGCCCGTCCCTCTTTTGAGTTTCGGGGCATTACAATTCTCTCCCTCTAAAAAGAATTTCGTCTCGAAATTACAGAAAGAAAGAGATACACAAAACTTAAACGGTACCTGAGTGGAATAACTCCGGGTACTCCTCAAGCATGGTCTGCTCTCCTCCCACGAGAGCTACTCCCGACCGCAGTTGTCCCAACGGACCTTGACCATCATGATATCTTTGTTACGCAGTCGCTTGATTTTCGAGTCCTCAATGCGAACGGGATTGGCCTTTGTCTTCAACCCATTATCAATCGGTACTTGATCGACCGCAATCACTTGCGAAGGCTCTTGAACCGCCTTCCGCAACACCGATATGTGGAATACGTCGTGTAGACCACTCAGTTCCACTGATAGCTTTAATCGATAAGCTGCTTCGCCAATTCGCTCCAGAACCTCAAACGGTCCAAGGTACCTCAGGCTTAGCTTCTTCAAGCGCCGTACCCGTGAGACGCCCTTGAACGGCTTAATCTTCAAATATACCAAGTTTCCAACAGCGAACTCAACGTTCCTATGCTTGACATTATAATATTTAGCTTGCTAGTCCTGAGTGATTAGTAATAGTTCTCGTATAGTTCGTACCAACGAAGTTGCATCTTCCACTTCTTCCCACTTGTACATCTTCGACTCACCCGTTTCCAACCATGACTATGGCGTGCAACATCTCCTACTATAAAGGGCCTCGAAGGGTGTCATTTGAATACTTGCTTGGTAGCTGTTGTTATAAGAAAATTCCACCAAGTATAGGTGATCTTCCCACTATTTACCGAAATCCAAGATGCACATGCGAAGTATGTCTTTCATCATCCTGTTGACTCTCTCGGTCTAACCATCCGTCTGCGGATGAAAGACCGTGCTGAAACTCAGCTTGGTTCCCAACATTTGTTGCACCAACCTCCAGTCATTGGATGTGAACCGCCCATCTCGGTCACTCACAATGCCGCGGGGCACACCGTGTAGTCGAACAATGTTATCCACATAGAATTTTGCCAGTTTATCCACCGAATCATCCTTCCTATTCGGAATGAAGTGCAACACCTTCGTCAATCGATCTACGATCACCCAGATGGCGTCGTTTCTCTTCTGCGACCTTGGAAACCCATGCACAAAGTCCATTGAAATATCATCTAACTTCCACTCCGGGATAAGCAAGGACTTCAAGAAACCTCCAAGCTTCTGACACTCCGCCTTCACTAAGGTGCACGTTTGACACTTCGCCACATAAAGTACCGCGTCCTTCTTAAGTCCTGGCCACCAAAACAACTTCTTCATATCACGGTACATCTTTGTGCTCCCTGGGTGAATCGAGTACTTGGTATGATGAGCCTCGTACATCAATTCCACCCGTAGTTTACCCACATTTGAGACGCACAGACGACTGTCCTTCAATAACAATCCATCCACAACATCAAATTTGGAATTTGACCCATCCAAAGCCTCATCCATGATTTGCTTCATGTTTCTATCCAAATCCAAAGCCTGCCGAATCTAATTAGCCAGGTCATACTGAACTTCTGTCCAGTTCAATTACGCTGTGACACTAGTCTGCTTGTCAACACAAGAGATCTCTAATGCCTCCAACTCCCGAATCAAACGCTCGTCATGAACCGACAACCATTTGGCTTGCACAGGGGCCCTGCGACTCAATGCATCCGCAACTGCATGGCCTTTCCCAGGCACATAATGAATCTTGAATGTGTAGTCCCCCAGGAACTCCACCCATCTCCGTTGCCGCATGTTTAAATCCTTTTGATCCAACACGTACTTCATGCTCTTGTTGTCGGTATAATTATCGACCTTCACACAGTACAGGTAATGCCTACACAACTTCAGGGCAAATATCACGGCTGCTTACTCTAAGTCATGGACCGGATAATTCCTCTCATGCACCTTCAGCTGACGCGAGCCATAAGCTATTACACTTCCATGCTGCAGTAGAACACAACCCAATCCACTGCCCGAAGCATCACTATAGATCTCAAAGCCTTTGGTCCCACTCGGTAAACTTAGAACAGGAGCCATGGTCAACTGACTTTTCAACTCTTCAAAAGCTTATGCGCACTCAGGCGTCCAAACAAACCTCTGCTCTTTCCTCGTCAGAGTTGTGAGGGCTAACGCTATCTGCGAGAAGTTCTCCACGAAGCGCCTGTAATAGCCGGCAAGCCCCAGAAAACTCCGGACTTCCGTTACCGTAGACAACACATGCCACTCCCATATAACAACTATCTTCGCCGGATCCACCGCAATTCCCTCTACACTAACTATGTGACCAAGGAATGCTACCGAGGACAACCAAAACTCGTATTTGGAGAACTTGGCATACAGTTGGTTCCTCCTCAGCATCTCAAACTCCAAATGCAAATGTTTAAGGTGATCCTCCTCATACTGCGAGTACACCAATATATCGTCGATAAAGACGATCACGAAATGGTCCAAGTACTCTCTGAAAGTTCTGTTCATCAGATCCATGAACACGGATGACACATTAGTCAGCCCGAACAGCATGATGGTGAACTCATAATGCCCATACCGCGTGCTGAAAGCTGTCTTGGGGATATCACTTTCTCTTATACTCAGCTGATAATATCCAGACCTAAGATCCAATTTCGAGCACACCGATGAACTAACTAACTGATCGAACAGGTCATCAATTCTTGGGATCAGATACTTATTCTTCTCCGTTAACTTGTTCAGCTCTCGATAATCGATACAGAGTCGCAAACTTCCGTCCTTCTTCATAACAAAAGGGACCGGTGCACTCCAAGACGACGAACTTGGACGCACATAACCCTGTTCCAATAACTCTTCAAGTTGAACCTTCAACTCCGCCATCTCCTTAGGCGCTAATCGATACGGAGAGCGTGACACAGGTTTAGCACCTAGCACCAGCTCAATAGTGAAGTCAATCTCCCGCTGAGGTGGGGCTCCAGGGAGATCGTCAGGGAACACGTCAGGGTACTCAGATACCACTGGGATGCTGTCCAAAGCAGGCATAGGCTTTGAAGCCTCCACTAGCGTGAAGAACAGCTCTGCACAAGTACGAACTGCCTTAACCACCTGAAGAGCGGACATCAAAGTCTTGCTCAACCCTTTTAAGCTCGCAAATGTCATCTCATGACCAGTTCCCAATTTGACCTCCTTGTGATTGCAATCAATGTATGCCTGCTGCTCCGAGAGCCAGTCCATAACAAAAATCATGTCGAATTCCACTAGCGGTAGTAATGACGCTTGCAAGTCGAACTCTTGACTCCCAATCCATATCTAAAAGCAACTAACCCTATCCGCCCGCATTGAGCACCCATTAGGCAACAACACATCTAATTTGTCCTTTGCCATCGAAGAAGGTACTCCGATGCACGATACAAATCCTTCGGACAAAAAGGAATGCGAAGCTCCCGAATCGAACGGTGCTCTCGCCGGATAATCAAAAATCAAAATAAAGCCTAGCACAAGCAGTCCTAAGCTAACAAGCGCAAGGACAACAAGTATTTAAAGCTAAACTGCTATAAATTTAAACCGTACCTGTCACCACATCAGTGTGCTTCCTGGCCTCCTGCGGCCCAGGCTATACTCTCTAGGCTTCCTCTCGGACTTTGGGCGTCCGCTCCAACAATCACGGGCAAAATGCCCCGGCTTCCCACAATTATAGCATGCGCCCGGGGTTCGGCCTGTAGTTGCCCCCGAAGCACCAGAAGAAGGGGTTGGACTCAAAGTCCTAGCCTTCTTATAGAACCTACAATACCCGGACTTTGAGGTAGTCGACACTTTGAACTCTGTCTTCTTAGCACTAGAGTCCTTCTTGGACTCTCTTTTTCCCCGTTCTGCGGTATGCAGCTCTTATAGGACTTGTAGAGTTTGATACCCTACTCGCTGGCATCTGGTGAGTTTTCCCCAAATCTACTTCCAAAGATCTAGCCAACTCCACCAAGGCTCGGAATCCCATTAATTTTGGTCCTAGTAGTAGAATTCGCAACTCGCCACGCAGACCATTATAAAATCTGTCGACTATAGACTGCTCGTTCTCCAACTCAAAGCCTCGGTAGCGTCTTATCATAAGAAATGCCTGCAAATATTCGTCAACTGAGTGCGCTCCCTGCACTAAAAGCATGTTCAACTACTGACCCGATGGTCTTCTAAATGCCATTTGCTCCATCACACCGCCCGACGTTGAAGCCACCTCAGGGACAAAGGGTTGCACATTCCTTCCATATTATACATTAGTCCCAGCGAACACGGCTTCAACTACCCTTCTTATGGTTTCAAACGAAGGAGGGGTCTCAAGCACGTCGCTTGGTGCACTATATTTCTCAGAAAGCGAGCGTTCTAACGGTCTTACACCACTCCTGGTCACCTATAGTCGTACAAACCACCATTAAGTGACCGACCAAAATTGCAAAAAGTAATTATAGAAACACGCAGGTTCCCCAAACATGTGTATTTTAATTCCTAAGTGGACATTCATGAGTTTTTTTATGTTATAACGATGACGCACACACATGTGCTCACCACCCCTTAAATTGAATTCGTCCACGAATTCATTTAAGCATGACCTAAACCGGTAGTCTGATAGCAAATTGTAACACCCCTATCCGTCACATAACAAATAGTAGTAGGTCCGGCCGGGGCTCGATGTCATATACCACAGACAGACCGAAGGGTTACGAAATGAAACCATCCTTCCAATAACACACGTCCTACACAGAGTACAATCTAGTTGAAGCATTTTAAGAGTTACAAAGAAAAGAACCCAAGCCAACAACATAAATGTCCACTAAATACCCAAATTATTAATGATCGTACAAAATACACAAAGTACTTGGCCTTATGGTCTTACAAGAGTTTACTTAAATAAACAGTGTCTTCTAAACATCGGCACGCAGGCCGGTCACACATGTGTATAACAAGTAAACATTCGCATTGGACTTCGAGGGCCGGCTCAGCAACCAGGGCTTCAGCCCGCTATTTGCCAATAGGCTACGCAGTACCTGCAAGCAACAATCCACCGCAGCGGTGACAAACAAAAGCAACAGTCAGCTAAAGTTGACCAAATTATAACGACCATGTCCCTTAACTCGGGGCGGCGATGCTCCTTCCCTGCACTTTATTAGTGTAGCCAAATAGTATAATGAAATTACACTTCACCACAGGCGTAGGCACGCACGACCACACACCCCGTGCTCTCATGACACATTCTCAGTGAACCCGGTCCACCATCGCCCCTAGGATGACAAATCTCGTGAGCATTAAAGTCTTTTTGGCCTAAGCCTAAGACCCACCCTCTAGGCCATCGGTAGGCCTCTAAAACCAAACCACATAGAGCGGGTACGGTTCCACTCAACCCGTTGCTCACACCGCCACAACAATTTAAATCATCGGAGCGAGTTAAGCTTCCACGAAGCCTGAATATCGATCAAACAAAAGTACATAACCTGATTATGCACAAGGATGGCTCCCAGGCCACCAAAATGGCAGAACTTCACTTCTGCCCATATTTCCGGGTGCACCTTGGAGTTAGTCCCCAAGGTTCCCTGTTGCAATCTACAACGTAGAAAACCCGAAAAACAACCATCGGCACAGAGTCTTCTCCGGCTATTCATGCATAATGAAACATCACCGATCCAGACCAACTTGTCCGGGTAGGCTTCACACACCATGCCTATATCCGTACTTTGATTTTGGACTCTACATGCATAACAAGGGGGACTATTCATATCCACCCAAAGGAACACCTCACACTCACCGCATACTTGCGAGAGCAGATTTCCTATGCAGAAAGAAATAGGACTTCACATGTCCAAGAAGAGAATCGTTACCCTTGTATTTCTCTTTGGCGCCATGAAGATCTAGACGGATGAAAAGCACCACAACGGCCTCGCCTCTGTAGATCTGGACTCGGCTTGCGATTTGGGGCTCCGAAGATCCACCGGCGGACGGATCTCTCCTCCTCCTTCCTTACTATCCCCTCTCTCTAAAGCTTTAGAAAGAGAAAGTTCAAAGTGGAATGAGGGTTTCAAACCCTATTCCCGGCTTTAACTCAGCAAGGACAGCCCTGGGCCCTTGGATCCCAAAAGAAGGAAACGGACAGCCACGATTCGCACTTAAAATAACATTACTGGGCTGAACACGGCTTGTGACACGCCCGTGTCCAAGGCCGTGTGCCTCAATCGACGCCGAAACCGTCGCATCCCGAACTGTCCCAGGCCATGCTCAATAGCCGATACAGCCGGCTAAACACACAGAGAAGGACACGAGTTTTCGACACGCCCATGTCAACCAGAACACGTCTGTGATATAAACAGTGTTCCTCACCCAAAACAGCCCGGCTAACAGCCCGAGCAGGACACGGTCCTGGACACGTCCGTGTCTCAGGCCGTGTTCACTGTCTCGACGGTCGTCGAGTGCATTTCGTCGACCACTCGGGAAGTTTGCCGAACCCGAGCACGACATGGCCCTGGACACGCCCGTGTCTTAGGCCGTGTGACCCTTACCAGGCCCCAAACTTGGATCTAGACGCTGCCCGTCCCTCTTTTGAGTTTCGGGGAGTTACAACTCGCCAGCAGTTCGAAGGTCTACCCTCCACCGTCATAATTAGCGACATCCCCCGGCTCAATGAACCCAACCTCTCACTACCTAGCTAGAAGCATCCATCCTTCACCCTAGTAATAGGGTGCAGAATCGTCTGGGTCTCGTCCTTCAGCAGTTAGTTTCAAATGAATGAACCAGAACTGCTACAACAAATTAAGGAAAGAAAAATTCAACCACAAATATGACACAAAGATAGCAAGTGTACAAGACAATACCAAATAAAACGAGAAAAGAGACCACTCCTCACCGTCAAACATCAAACTAAATACACTCAACTCTTGGAGGAATCTAAAATACCAGTTTCGTCTAAGCCGCAAAAAATGCATCTGCACCACCGTGTTAATCTTCACCTTCAATCTTACATGTATCTCACACTGCTTTGTGCACATAGTGCACAGAGCGCACATTGGACATTGCGCATTGCGCCCCATGCGTACATTGTGCATGGTACCCACTGTGCACATTGCGTCGTGCGAGGGCATTGCGTTTGTCGCACATTGTATATTACTCATTGCACCTCACGCGCACGTTGCACACACTCCACAATTGTGCGCTTTGCTCCCCGTGCTCATTACGCCTAGCACACGCTTCACAAACGTTGCACCAAATGTGCTCGTCGCTCCTAGCGCGCATGACACCTCTTGTGTAACGGTCTCCCCAGCACACGACTTGAAAGGACGACCGCCAACACCCCCAGCATCCAGCTCAAAAGGGTTCAGTTTCAACAGGTCTGCAGACCATGCACCCCAACCCCTCTCCAACCATGAGCAGGTTGTTGGTGGTCGCAGCCCTCCCATTGATGAGAAGTGATTCAGTTAAGCGCCTCGATAGAAATTTCACAGGTCACCCATCACATGAATACTCCAGCAAGATCACATTTAACTATAAATTTTTTTCACTTCTCATTATCAATTGATAAAATAAGTTGCAGCATAGAAATAATACGAGGTGAGAAAAGTGTAAGCGGAACCTGCTAAATTCATTAAATTGAAAGTTCATTTTAATTAAATATAATTGCAGTTCATTCATTCACTTAATCTATTTATCCAACCCAAACAAATCATTTTAGCAATATCCTTCTCCGAGCTAGTATTTAATTTAGTTATATACAAGCAATAAATAATACATGGGGTTCTCTCATAAATTTCCCATTTGTCACCCCCGTAAAAGTGCTAATCACGCGGAACACAAAACTCAACAAAAGTTGAGCGGGTGAATGCACATTTTTTTTTGTTTAATCATTAAAAATACTTACATATATAAGGGATTGTGAAAAAAAATTATGAAGCTTGAGTAGAATCGAGAACTGAACTGAAACCGAACCAAACTTTATGGTTCGGATCCGGTTCTATATCTTGGTACGCACATGGATCGGTTCCGGTTCCCAAAAGTCCGAACCGAACCTACATGCATATGAATCGGTTCTTATTTTTGGATGAAAACGATACGAACCGACCCAAATTGCACTCTTATATAAAATCAAAGTGTGAAAAAGTAGATAGAATCAAAAAAAAAAAATATAATAGAAAAGTACTTCATATATATAATCCAGATACATATAAAAGTAATTTAAGCATACATGATACAACATTATTATCATAAATCATTATTAATTACTAACAAGAAGACCGAAGCCAATAGAGTGCAGATGCAGTAAGGTATAGAAGCTCCCTGCGCACAAGCAAGCATATAATATAGGCGATTGTTATTAGCACTATACCTTTGGATATTCGCACTATGATTACTCTTAATTTTCCGCGCCTTTAAAAATACTCCTTGTACATGTATTTTTAGGAAAAGTGTTCAACACAAAAGTGGTAGATCTCGACGAGTTCTACAACTTTCGTGTTGAACATTTTTCCTAAAAATGCATGTACAAGACGTACATTAGGAAATACATTCAGATTTCGCGCCGTTTAGAAATACGCCTTATACATGCATTTTTAGGAAAAGTGTTCCACACGAAAGTTGTAGATCTCGTCGAGATCTACAACTTTCGTGTTGAACACTTTTCCTAAAAATGCATGTACAAGGAGTATTTTCAAAAGCCGTGAAAAATTAGGAGTAAATATAGTACGAATATCCAAAAGTATAGTGCTAATAACAATCACCATAATATATTCAATTAATGCTTCTTCTTTTTTAATTCAGGGAAAATGTATGAACTGCCCGCAGTCAGCATAAAGGGCTCGTACTGAGGCGGAGGGAACGACCACATAGTAGGCAACGACCACGTAATAGGCTGGTGGATAAGGCATAACTCACAGATGCATAATGCTCGGGTGACGCATTGTACTTGGACCTTCCGTAAGCCCGCAATTTTTTCCAACTTTCTATTGCAATGGCGAGCACAAGAGCGTGGTTTACATCCTACACGCATGGGATGTAGTATTTCAATGCAGCCCTTGCCTAAATGCCTTGAAGTATCTTTTGATTTACCAGCTGCGGTCACTTCAAAAAGAAAGAAAAAAAAATCAGTCCTACTTAGGTATATATATATATATATATAGAGAGAGAGAGCGAGAGGATGGTTCCTGTGCGAATACAGGTGCTTGCCAAGTATGCGAAGAAGCTGGAAGCAGCACCCGGGCCGGCGCCGGCGTTCTCGGGCTCGCCGGCCACCGGCCTCCCGGGGTTCGTCGGCGCACGGCCACCGACGGTGCTACGACGAAAATTTCCAAAATCACACCACCGATGGCAGCGGCTGCGGGCTCGCCGGCCACCAGCCGCCCAGGGTATATACGCGTTAAGTGTATATTCATATATACGTGCCTTTTTGAACTGCGACATCTACGTGCATTTTCAATTGAAGTGTTCAACATGAAAGTTGTTTGTCTCGCCGAGATCTACAACTTTCATGATGATCACTTTTCGATTTAAGACCATCTTGACCCCCAAAATGCCCTGTCCGTACGTCCACATGCAGCCCGCATATTATATCTCCCCATATATACGAGGAGATATAATATATAATATGCGGGCGTATGAGCAAGTGTCAAAATGGCTTCAAATTGAAAAGTGATTAACATGAAAGTTGTAGATCTTGGCGAGACGAACAACTTTCATGTTGATTACGTTTTGATTTGGAGCCGTCTTGGCCCTCGATTTAGGCCCCGAAATCTTCGGCCGCATAGAAGCGGGCTTCGCCCGCTTCCACACAATCCACCATCTCGGCGGCGCCCCATCCACCACTCGCGGCCCCCCGAAGCAAAATTATTCTGATTGCGTGGCGGGTGCGGGGGGACGCGAGTGGCGGGTGCGGCGCCGTGATGGTGGATTGCGTGGAAACGGAAGAAGACCGCTTCTATGCGGCCGAAGACCGCCCGTGTGCAGGCGGGCCTGTTGCAGCCGAATTACGCCCGAGAGCATTGAGCACGAGCGTAACCCGTGCGAAATGCTCGTGTGTGTGTATATATATATATATGTGTATATATATATATGTATATATATCTTTACTACTCTAAAGGAAGTATAAATGGATGAGTTCGAAATTACAATAGCCATTCGATTATGGTATGATAATATTTCTGCCGTCCGATCAAACTCAATCATGCTGCATCATCTCTCCACATTTCTATAGGTCTCCTAAACCTACTAACTAGGTTATGTAAAATTACATTTTTGCCCCTATAAAATTCGAAAAATAAGGGAAAATCCGATCACCGCATCAAACCCACTTCCCGCAAGCCCACCAACCCGCGCGACACGCTGACCCGAAGAGCGCAGGCCCGCCAGCCCGCCATCCCGCTCACCCGCCAGCCCGCCAATTCACTAATTTCAAACACCATTTCGGTGAACCTATATTTAAACCCCTAATGGTTCTTATTATGGGCAGTGTGGGACTAATATGCGGGTGCGGGATATAAAATAAACAAAGAGGCGCGCCTATTGAGGTTCGAACCGCCGACCTCCAACATCACAACCATATATCTTATCCACTAAGTCATTAACATTTTAATGTTTTGTTATACCCGCAGTTTCTATATGTACTATTACTAATGAAATTAAGTTAAAATTAACATATTATATAGTAAATATTTGTAGATAATCCAAGGAGCCCGTGGAAATGGGGGGGAGCGGATTTTTTTTATTTATAAAAATAAAATATTAATATATAAATTATAATTAATATAAAAATTTAAATTATAAAAAAATTCTCACGTCGTCACAGGGGCGGGCGGAGCCCGCCGGGGGGCGGGGTGCGGGCGGAGCCCGCTGGGGGGGGGGGGGTGCGGGCGGAGCCTGCCGGGGGTGGTGGGGCGGGCGTAGCCCGCCGTCGGCGGCCAGGTACTGTGGCGCGTAGCCATCGGGCCGGAGGCCCGTGCCTGCGACTCGTATGTATATATGTATATATATATAGCCATAAAATAGGCAAATTAAGCTAGGGAGAAAGAGAGACACATTACCTAAGCCTAAGAAAAGTAATAAGAGTACTGCAATGAGAATCATTCGTCCGAAAAACCCCATGAGTTTTTGTGATCGAGGTGTAAAGCTAGAGCCTAAAAATTGTGCTATTGAAGAAAAACAATTAAGGATGCTTGCACTTATAAATCTAATTATCTCATTATATATAGTTGAAATTTTATGGTATAGAAAGACTTGTTCTTTTTTTACCTCATTTATTTTCTTTATTTCAAGACTTCTTCCAAACTTGTCTATAGCATTATTATTTTTTATCTTATTTAGACACTTTCAAATTTGCCAACTCTGTTGTAGCGGGTCACTCGAAGGCGCTCGTGAACCGGTCGAAAGCGAACTGTCCTACCGCGTGAGTGAGTTGAGCTAGGTGCCGCAAGCCTAGGTACCACATGGCCAGAGTGTCGCGTGTTGAATTTTCTCAAGATGATCAACGAGATAGTCTGACGCCAAATTAATATTCTCAGAGCTATCAAGATCACACCTTGATCAAGCGAAGACAGGGAAAGCAAGCTCAAACAATCAGAAGCAAACACAAGAGTAAGCAAATCATATATTCACTATCTTCTTTACAGGGCGAAGTATACATGACGAGACATGATTTCGCCAGTACACAATGGAAAACAGAAACGATTACAAGAATCATTCCGAGCGGACACAATCGGAGACCGCCGAGACCGCCCAGTCCGCCGAAGTCGCTGAGACCGCCCAAACTGTTGCTAGAAAACGAATAGAACACGGAGTCCGCCGAGAGCACGAGGTCGCGCGGACACACCGTTATTCGCTGACTACTGCAAGCTGCCACCGAACTGAAGAATAGACCGCCTAACCGCCGAGTCCGGCAGATAGGTTATTGAACTTGAAAAAGATGAAGCAGAGGAAAAATTGGCAAGCCGCCGATTGCAAACCGCAAGCTTCACTGAACCTGACCGAAGTCAGAACCAAACTCCTGGCTTCACAGTGCTAGCCGCGAAACCTACAAATAGGAACCAATTAACTCTTTTCAAACCGCGCGGACAAGAAAACCGAAGCCGCAACACTTAACCAAGTCCCAACTTACTGTTCACACAGTTACTGTAGACGTGCCGGGGGGGGGGGGTCTATTTATAGGCGGGGTGAGGAGTGTGGTCACCGCCTAGAGAATAGAGTCACCACCCCAGCTCGCAGCTAGCACAACCCAGTCCGCCGAGTCCACAAGGACTTGGCCAGACTCCAAACAACCCGTCAAGCGCCAAGACAAGGTCAGTCCGCCACAAGATGAACATCGCGCCTGTCCACACACAATGCATCAAGTGAGTACAGCAACAACCCATTTACTGCATCAAGTCCGCACGCAATAAGCGGACACGACACCAGTCTGCACTACTCGCAAGCACTGCATCAGCCCGCCACAAGAGTCCACGACCAATAGGCAGATCACCCAGTCAACAACGGACTCTGCGGACAACCTGAACTTTTCACAATGTGACCAAGTACAAACCACCAATAGCGCGAGCTCGGCGGACATGAACCAGACCGCCAAACTCCATGGACAGTCCGCCATCACAAATGCGGCTATCACCCACTGCATCACCGGAAAACTTGGCAAGGACCAATGTCGATCTCCAAAACCAGTCCGCTATAGCATACTCCGCGAACTCTAACCAAGTCCGCCATAACACCACAGATTTAACCTCCAATCCTCCCGGTTACTTCGATAACCGGCTAACTACAAGACCGCAGACCGAGCAGAGCACCACCATCAGACCGCCATATACAGTCTGCTCAGGCCGCTCCACTAGATGCCCAAGCCTCCAAGACTTCCCTGACCACAGACCACCCAGGCCGCAACACCAGTCCGCCCAGGCCGCAAACTCACACCGCCTAGACTGCCCGGCCTGCTCCATCACACACTTTCACTTCATAATTTTCAACACTCCCACTTGAAGTGAGAAGTGGTGATCAAGCCCAGCAATCCTTGTAACCGTTGAAATGGACCCTTCGACAGCGGTTTCGTGAAGATGTCAGCAAGGTTGTCTTAACTCCGAACATGCCCGACCATAAGTGATCTCTCCAACACCTTCTCCCTTTTGAAGTGATGGTTGATCTCTATATGCTTGGTACTTGCGCGATAAACTGGATTGTTCAACAGTTTGAGAGCACTCTCATTGTCATCTCGGAGCAGAGTTGGACCTTGCACTTCCTCATGAACATCCTCTACAAGACTCCTTAGCCAGATGGATTCTCAAGCAGCCGAAGCCGAAGCCTTATACTCTGCTTCCGTAGTCGAGACGAACACTGAGTCCTGCTTCTTGCTACACCATGAGATGCAAGCTGATACACAAGTGAAAACATAACCCGATGTTGATCTTCGATCATCCGAGTCACCACCATAATCAGCATCCGTGTATCCTAGCAATGAAAAGCCCTTGTTCCTCCTATTAAGGAGTCCCATATCAGAAGTAGCTTTAACATACTTCAAGATATTCTTTGCCTCTACCAGATGAGACTTCTTTGGCTCTGCCATAAACCGACTTACTCGGCCAACAACATAAGCAATGTCTGGCCTTGTAATCATTAGGTAGATCAAGCTCCCCACTAGAGCTCTGAACACCAAGGGATCAGGAAGAATCCTTCCTTCATCTCATCGAAGCTTCAACACATAATCCAGAGGAGTAGAGCAATTCTTTCGTTCACTCATGCTGACGATTCACAATGCGACCCGCATATCCTTTTTGGCAAATGAGTATCCCGCTCTCCTTCCTCTCCACTTCGAGACCAAGAAAGTGATGAAGCTCTCCAAAGTATTTCATCTCAAAGAGAATAACTAGCTCAGCCCTGAGCCTAGCTACGTCCTCCTCGGAATTTCCTGTGATGATCATGTCATCAACATACAACAGGACCAAGACATGAAGCTCCCCCTTCTTCTTGATGAACAAGCTTGAATCCGAGTTGGAAGCAAGATATCCGTAGAATTGGAGGTATTCTGCTATCTTCCCATACCAAGCTCTTGGAGCCTGCTTCAACCCGTAGATAGCCTTCCTGAATTTGCAGACGTAGTCCGGATGAACTTCAGAAATAAATCCAAGCGGCTGATCCATGAAGATGTCCTTATCAATCTCCCCGTAAAGAAAAGCATTCTTCACATCAAGCTGTCACATCCTCCATCTCTGGCAAGCAGCCAAGGCGATCACCACCCGAACCGAAGTCATCTTCACGACTGGACTAAACGTCTCCTCCTAGTCCTCTCCATACTTTTGTGAGAATCCTCGAGCAACAAGGCGAGCCTTGTATCTTTCGATGCTCCCATCAGCACTCTTTTTCAACTTATACACCCACTTGCAAGTCACTGGAGTAACGTCATCAACCCTGGGCATAAGGTCTCGGTTTCATTCTTCTTGAGAGCAGACATGTCCTTTTCCATGGCATCTTCCAACTCCTTGACTCCAGTGGCCTCATTGAAATTTGAAGGCTCTCGCTCATCCGGAGGGCCTGCAAAGAAACAGGAGACAAAGCTAACTGCATTCCCTTCACAGTATCGAGCTGGTGGCTTGATAGACCTCTTTGATCTCCAAAGAGTCTTCTCCTTACTCACCACCTCCTTTGCTTCTTCAGGCTCAACTCCATTTCTAGGGAACCTTTGAGCAATACTCCCCCTGCTTCCTGAATCAGAAGCCTCTGCCCCAGAGCTTGAAGCAACAGGAGCTGTTGGTGATACAACAAGCTCCTCTTCCAGAACTTCAGCAGCCACCTTTAGCTCTTCATCAACCCTACTCTCTGGTAGCTCAACCGGGCCTCCTCCATATGATGTCAGTTCATCAAAGACCATGTCTCTTGATTCAAAAGACTTCTTCGTTGTAGGATCCATGCACTTCCATCCCTTCTTCCGTTCATCATAACCTACAAAGACAAGCTTCCTTGCCTTTGTATCAAGCTTTGTCCTTGAAGCATCCGAGATATGCATATAGCAAGTTGATCCAAACACCCGAAGGTGTTCCATGCTTGGCTTCTCCTTCAGTAACATCTCGAAAGGAGACTTCATGTTGATTGGACTAAGCGGCATCCAATTGATAACATAAGAAGCGCAAGACATTCCCTCTGCCCCAAAAGACCAAGGAATGTCTTTTGCATGAAGCCATCACTTGCAGGTTTCCGTCAGATGACAGATCTTCCGCTCTGCTGTGATACGGCATGTGATACGAGTGTGTCACATGGCCGTGTACCTGTCTGGCTAAGTCGGTTCACTACTTCTTAGGTGACACTGCATGTGATACGGGCGTGTCACAGGGCGTGTCAGGCCGTGTTCAGGCTTTTCTGGACAATTCTGAGCCGTTCGATTCCCTTATCCTGAATCCAAAGGCTAGGTTGTTTCCAGATGGCTTAAGGCCGAGAAAAGGGGATTTATAAGCCTCCCTCTTCATCTCCTTCTTCTCCATCTCATTTCAAGAGAGAGAGAAAGAGGAAGGGAGTGCAAGGGGAGGAAAGGAGGAGGAAAGCCAGCTGCTGGAGGAGCTGTGGAGTGCGGATTGAAGATCCGAAAGAGAATTCGTGAAGGCAAAGCCGATGCGGTGATTTACATCCGGCTACTTCATGGCACCGAAGCGATCTTCAAGGGTAACGATCTTCTTCTTGGACATCGCAGTCCTTTTTTATGCATATGCGTGGAATCCTCCACTAAGAGGTGGATCTCGTAAGCGATTCCGTGGTTGAGTCTGCATCTACAGCCGGAATTGTGAAGTACGACATAGGCATGCTATGTGAAGCCCATCTGAACCGTTAGTCTAGATTGGTGATGATCATGGGTAAATCGAAGAAGACTCCATGGATTTGACAACATGCGATGTGTGATTTGTGTATTAGATGAATGATATGTGATATTGTTTGGGGCTTTGGATGAGCTCTTTGTTTGATGAGCCTGCGAGTGCTCTGTAATCTGCAGCTGATCAGGAGGGAAAGCCGACCCGCGTCAAGCTGTGGTATTGATGATTTGAGCACGGGAAAAGGCTGGTATCTACCTGGTTGTTTTGGGAGGTCGATTGGTGGCAACGCAAATGGGGGCTGCGGCCATACCCGGCTTGCTGCACCACAATGGTGGGTCGATCTAAATGCTCAAGTTTGCTGTGGGGTTAGGACCTCTGAGTAGTTTGGGCGGAATGCACACAACATGCGTGTTGTGGTGGCTAGGACCGGCCAACTACCAAGTTAAGAACCCTTGATCAGTGGTGTGGATACACCGTAAGGTGCCCTGAGTGCACGGAGCGTCTGGTGGTTACCGATGTTTGTGATTGTGATGTGCCTGAAGTGCACTTGATTGTGATTGGTAGATATGATATTTGCAAATGCATATAAGGAAGGAACCACTGTCCCGGGTAAGGGGTAGGGTAGTAATAATTGGTCAGCTAAAGCTGACCGTTACTTTGTTTGCCGCTCTTGGTGGATATCTGATTGCAAGTGCGGATGCTTGAAATGGAATAAGCGGAATGTCGGCTTGTTGCTTAAGGCACTTGAAGGCTATGTGAAGTGTTTGGATTTCATGTGTGGCCGGCCTGCGTGCCGATGTACGAAGCTGTAAATGTGTAAAGAGAAACCTGTAAGGCCTTAAGGCCATGTATGTGTGAGTTGTATACATTCCTGGTTTGAATATGAAAGTGCAGCTAGATCTGATATACTCTAGAGGGGGGTGAATAGAGTATATGGTGCTTTGAAACTTTTTACAACAACTGTTGTAATAAGAGTGAGCAGGGAAGCAATAATAAATCTAATCACAGCACTAAGTTAAACAAAAGCTAATCACAGAAAAATCAAGGCCAGAAACAAACATAAACACAAGCAAAACCAGAAGACACAAGGAAATATAGTGGTTCCCCTAAACTTGGGTACATCCACTCTTCTACCACCCTAGGTAGGAATCCACTGCAGGATGAGTTGATCAGGTGTCTTGGGCACCAATGAGCTTTTGATAAGGTGCTCAAAAACCAAAGCAGATTTTTTGATCAGGTGTCTTGCCACCAATGAGCGTTTGACAAGGTGCTCAAAAACCAAGCTCAAACTTTTGAAGGGAGTCTGAGAAACCCTTTACAGAGAGGGGGTGAGAGAGTGATGGAAATCTTCTCTTTCTCAAACAACTGAGAAGACTATGTGGATTGTTGTTGTCAAAGCTCCCCCTGAATCCTTGAGATCTTCAGGAAGAAAAGCTTTGCTGAGGGTGATAGGCCTTCAAAGATTGAATTCCAACAATAGATGATTTCAGCAATAGCTGAAATGTTGAATGTCTGGAGTCTTGAAATATGTTGGCCTTGAACACTTTGAAACTAAAGAGATCTGAAGATTTGAGAAAGCTTGATCTCCTTGGATGTGTGTTCTTGAGAAATCTTTTAGACAGAATATTTTTGAATGTATCTCTGTAATCTGTGTTCTATGAGTGATTCAAAAATTCTGTCTTTTATTCTCTGGTACAGAATAGAATAACATTCTCTCTGAGAAGAATAGACGTTGGCCTGCATTAATTGCATCCTTAATTGCACAATCTCTTCTGGAGGAAAGTCCACAGAAATATTCCTTGAGAAATCCCTTGAAACTTGGTCCAGAAATGAATGGAAAACGGCTAGGAAATCTCTGAATTAATTGCAGAATAACTCCTTAACTGATTTGAATTTGAATTTAGAAACATTCTGGAAGTTATCTGAAATCGTCGAACTGAGCTCTGCTATCGTCGAGCTGAGCTCAGCGATCTGGAAATATACAGCAGCAAAATATCGTCGATCTGAGCTCAACGATCGTCGAACTGAGCTCAGAGATAAAGATCCAAAGAAGAGTCAAAATCGTAGACCTGAGCTCACCGATCGTCGAATGGAGTTCGACGATATAATGAAGTTGAGCTCAGCGATCGTCGAATGGAGTTTGACGATCTGTCGAAGTTGAGCTAGACGATCGTCGACTGGAGTTCGACGAATCGTCGTGCTGAGCTCGACGATATGACTTAGTCTCCAAACACAAAATCTTGGTCTTCAGGGCAGCTTCCAAACCTAGACTTCTAACCCTTAGACTCAATTCTAATTGACCTATTAAGCTATACAGGAGGTTAAGCAAAGGTTCCTAGAGACATAGTGATCCTGACCCAAATTAGTAATAGGGTGTTCCAACAATCTCCCCCTATTTGGGTTAGGATTAGTATTTACAGACTTTGGAAAAATTTAAATAACAACATACAATCAGCAAAATAGAAAAACAACAGCTAGACATTGCAGAATCACAGAGATATATATCATCCAGATAGTAATCAGAAATCACAGAAATTGTCACCTTACAATATCATTTCTTCTCCTTGCCTTTAACAAGTTTAATCTCTCTGTTAGGATTGAGGGCTTCTTTGTTTGACCTGGTATCATCTTCTGCACCCAAATATGTTTGCTTTTTAGGCCTGGGAACTACAGCTTCAGGATGTAATTCCATATACCTGTCAGAATCAAAGAATTTACTTGAAGCATATCTCTCTAGCTCTTTCTGTCTCTGTTCAGACATTGTCGAAATGTTGGAAGAATCTATTCCTTGCTCTCTAGCCTTTTTAATTTGATCCAGTGCAGCTAGTTCTTTTAACCTTGCAGTCCAAGCAGCTGGATTATTTTCAGGATCCTCAAAAGGTACAGGTGGCTCATATCTGTTAGAGGGATTGTCTTGAGGAGGCCTGGCAGACACAGTTTCTTTCAGCTTGTAAGGGAAAGGACCAGATGTTGTATCAGAAGAAATTTGTCCTCCCCTAGAATATGGGTGCTGTCTGGAGTAACCTTTGGAATAGACTTGAATATCTCTTTGATTACCTCTATATCCTCCTCTCCTAGAATGTGAACCCCTTGATTGGCTTTTCCTGTGGTAAGATCTGGCATGAGGCTGATAGGGAGCCTGACTTCTGGCTGGGGGTTGAGCTGCAGAGCTTCCACCTGCACCTACATCAGGAGGAGGTGGTGGAGGAGGATGAGAGTGCTAGAATTGGGATGAACCCTTCTCATATTTTCTTTTCTTCTTCATTGCCTTCAGCTGATTCTTAGAGTATTGCATCCAGTGTTCAGTGATAGGGCAGTCATGTAAAATGTAATATGGAATATCATTGTTATCCTTAACTTTGGCAGAAGGTACTCTCTTCATAGCCTTGCTCCTTGCCTTCCTTTTCCTGGCAATGGTAGCAGAAGAGTCATCAGAGTCTGTTTTAAATTCATCAGTTTCAGAACTCTGGTCATCATAGAGAGCATCTATTTTCTTCATTAAGTCTTTCTTGAGCTGTACAGAAGCAGATGAGGCAGAGGTTGTAGCAGCAGGTGTTGAGGTGGTAACAGCAGAGACAGCAGCAGATGGAATGGAAGCAGTAACAACAACAGCAGCAACAGTAGGCTCTGGACAGGTGATAGCAGCAACAACTTCACTAACAACAGCAGAAACAGAAGGAATATCATCAAAGACTGCAGAAGGCTCAAATTCAGGTGCCTCTGTCATAAGAATGTCCTTGGAGATTGGTTCATCAGAAACAACAGGAACTTCAGCAGCAGTAAAGGCAGTAATGCCAGAAGCAACAGTAATACATTCTTCAGAAGAAGCAGCAGCATCAACATTTTCAGCAGCAGCAATTACTGAATTTACAAAGGAGGTGATAATGCTAGGGTCACAGCAAGAAAATGGCACAAGTGCCTTGGATAAATCTTCTGGAGGCTGGACAGCATTGACCTCTAGCAGACAGCTGAAGTATGCAGAATCAAAAACTGATAGCAAAGACCTGAGGTCTATTGCAAGAACTGCAGCAGGAGGAACTTGTGCTTGAGGCACAGTAACAGCAGCAAGAGGAGGAGCAGCAGAAGAAGCAGTAATAACAGCAGCAGCAGACATGCTTACAGAAACAGCAGCAGCAGCAGCATGAAGATTCACTTCATATGGCATCTCCCCCTGCCTAGATGCAGACATGTCTGGATCAAGGCACACTGCTGTAGGTGCTGCCTGAGGGAAGTGGGAAGAGAGCCTGACAGAGAGGGCTGCCACTGACAGGTGGAGTGGAGCCAAGGAGGTCTCCAACAGCAGAGAGAGCCTGGGGGCAAGCAGCTCATACAGCCTGTCAGTAAGGGCTGGGAGGTCTACTTGCTCAAGGGCTGGAGCAGAGGTAGAAGAGATAGGAGCAGCTGAGGGTTCTGGTAGTGGAGAGCTTGTGAATGGTGGAAGGGATGGCTGAGGTGTGGGTAGGGTGGATATGGAGGACAGGGGAATGGAGATGGATGGGGTGAATGTTGGTTGATCAATGATTTGGTGTAGAAGGTCTTGAAATGAAGTGGAGGAGGAGGGTAGCTCAGGAGGAGATGATGGGGAATCATCCATAAAGGAATCATCAAGTAGGGTGAAGGATGGAATGGAGGGTGATGAGGTGATATCTGGTGGAGGGTAGGAGAATAGTGGGTGGAATTGTTCTTCTGGTGTTGAAAGAACAGGTACTGGAGAAGGTGTGGATGTTGGAGATGGGCTGGATATGATGATGGTGGATGGAGCTGGAATGGTGGATGGTATGGGAAGGGATGGAATTGGAGGAGGAGGAGGAGAAGAGGCAACAACAGCAGCCAGGTCATCTGCAGGGGCAGAGACCTGTGGAGGAGTGACTCTTAGAGTCCTTGTGCCTGAAGGAGTACTGGAGGAGGGCCTGCTGGGCTTGCTGATTTGTCTGTCCCACTTTCCAAAGAGGGCACAAGACAGTCTCTTGGAGGCATTTATATGAATTCCAGAGGAGACCAGCAAGGCAGGGCACCTGTGCTGCAGAAATACTCCAATGATTCTCCCAAAGTTAACAAAACTTTTGTTGATTTCTTTTTGATGAGGTCAAAGAAAACCTCTCCCCAATTCAGATTCTTCTTATCCACAAGAGCTCCCATGAGGCAGAGCTGATACCTTGAAATTGTATCATGGGCAGAGTGCTTTGCCAGTAGCACTTTCCCAACAACATCTGCCAAAAATCTGTACTCCACAGATAGGTTCCTTTTGAAGAGCTTGCTAGGGTTTCCCTCTGAATGACCCATTCTGGCAAGCAGTTCAGAATACTCATCTCCAGATAAATCAGCAGTATCTTCTCCATTTCTCAACTCAAAAACTTCTGATAGAATTGTTGGGGTTAAGGGTACCTGAGTTCCAGCTATAGATCCAACAATGGTAGAGTTATCTTGATTATGGGCAGTATAAACCCACTCCTTTATTTCATCAGATGCTAGCTTGATCCTGGTGGTCATTATGGCAGTCAAGTTCTGGTCTTTGAATAATCCCAATATATCTTGAAAAACCTGGTCAGTTGTGCTAAATGATTCCAGGTCGATGTCAAAACCAGCATCAAACTTCATAGCAGCAAGAATAACAACTGACACAGCCATGGGTACCTGCAAAAATTCAACAAACAAAACGACCAAGTGTAGAACTGTTTGGAGGGAAAGAAAATTCTTGCAGAGAAATCGAAAGTGCAAAAGAGAACGACGGCGAAAAAAAGAGTTTTATATTAGGGTTCGAAGCAGAATTGGAAAGATCGTTGAACTCAGTTCGACGATCGAGGCTACTAAAGGAATCTGAAGAGTCTTCAACGTCGTCGATCTCCGTTCGACAATATTAGAGAGCGTCGAGCTCCGTTCGACGATCGTTCAGAGAACAAAATCGTCGAGCGCCGTTCGACGATCGTTGACCGGAAGAGATAGTTCATACTATCTAAGAAACGCTGAACTCAGTTCGACGATTTTTGGAAATCGTCGATCTCCGTTCGACGATCTTGGGGCAAATCGTCGAGCGCAGTTCAGAGATCAGAAAAATTCTATACACTAGGAAAAATCAGGATGTTTGCCTAGTCTTGGTCAATTTTTGAGCTTTCAAAATCTTGGGTATTATTTAAGACTTCCTCCATCTAACATTCCTAACTGATTTAGGAAGAAGGTGTGTTTCTTTTCATCCAATGGCTTGGTGAAAATATCTCCCCTTTGTAAATCAGTTGGGATATAGTGTAGTTCAATTTTATTCTTTTCAACATTATCCCTTAAGAAATGATGCCTAATCTTTATGTGTTTTGTCCTACTATGGAGGACTGGATTTTGAGCTATAGAAATAGCACTAGTATTGTCACAAAAGATTTTAGACTTCTCTAAGTTGTAGCCATAGTCTAGGAGTTGGTTTTGAATCCACAAGATTTGTGAACAACAACTGCCTGCAGCCATATATTCAGCTTCAGCAGTTGAAGTTGACACAGATGTTTGTTTCTTACAAAACCAAGAGACAAGTCTGTCACCAAGGAACTGACAAGTTCCACTGGTGCTTTTCCTGTCAATTCTGCATCCAGCATAATCAGCATCTGAGAATCCAGTTAAATCAAATGCTGAATCTTTTGGATACCAGAGACCTAGATTTGGACAACTTTTAACATACCTGAGAATCCTCTTTACTAGAGTTAGGTGTGACTCTCTAGGGCTTACTTGGAACCTAGCACATATACATGTAGCAAACATTATATCTGGTCTACTGGCTGTAAGATACAGTAAAGAGCCAATCATTGCTCTATATGTTGTCTGATCAACAGGTTTCCCATGTTCATCAGCATCCAATACAACATTAGTAGGCATGAGTGTTTTCATACAAGATGCCTCAGACATACCAAATTTCTTAACCAGTTCATTTGCATATTTAGTTTGAGAAATAAAGATGCCTTCAGCATGTTGCTTGACTTGCAATCGTAGGAAGAAGGATAGCTCACCCATGCTACTCATCTCAAATTTAGAATGCATCAGGTTATAAAACCTTTTGCATAATTTGGAGTCAGTAGAACCAAAAATGATATCATCTACATAAATCTGTACTAGTAGGGTATGGGACTTATGGGTTCTAATGAAAAGAGTTTGGTCTACTCTACCCCTTATAAAACTATTTTCCAAGAGAAAGCATGCTAGGGTCTTATACCATGCTCTAGGAGCTTGCTTGAGACCATATAATGCTTTGTTCAGTCTAAAAACATAATCAGGAAAAGTTGGAGAGATAAAACCTGGAGGTTGTCTGACATAAACTTCCTCTTTGATGTCTCCATTCAAGAAGGTACTTTTGACATCCATCTGATATACTTTGAAGCCTTTATGAGCTGCATAAGCTAGAAATATTCTGATGTCTTCTAATCTTGTAACTGGTGCAAAGGTCTGGTCGTAGTCGATTCCTTCTTCTTGAGAGTATCCCTGAGCAACTAGCCTTGCCTTGTTCCTTATAATTACTCCTTGATCATCCAGTTTGTTTCTGAATACCCATTTTGTTCCAATAATGGAGTGATCCTTAGGCTTTGGCACTAGTTCCCATACTTTGTTTCTCTCAAATTGATGCAACTCCTCTTGCATTGCAATGATCCAGTGTGGATCTTGCTCTGCATCTTGAATGGACTGAGGTTCAATTTGAGATAGGAAGCAGGTGTGCAACAGGTTTTGGTTGACCTGATTTCTGGTTTACACACCAGCTGAGATGTCTCCAATTATTTGGGAAATTGGATGGTCTCTTGTTGTTATTAAATCAACAGGGGGTGTTGATTGTTCACCAACCAGTGTTGTTGTTTCCTCTTGTGGTACAACAACTGGCTCTTCAAGTTGTTCTTCAATGTGTTGAGCATTCTCTTCATCTTCACTGCTTTCATCCTCTTGAGTAACCTGTAACTTGTTCAAGTCTTTAACTAGAGAATGTTCCTGCAAAGGTTCTATGGTAGAAGAAATCTTCTTCTTGAAAGACATGTTAGATTCATCAAATGAAATGTGAACAGATTCCTCAATTTTCAAAGATGATTTATTATAGACCCTATAGGCCTTGCTGATCATGGAGTATCCCAGAAACACTCCTTCATCAGCTTTGGCTTGAAATTTTGCTAAATATTTCTTGTCATTATTGTGAATGTAGCAAATACAACCAAAGACTCTAAAATAGTCAACTTTAGGTTTCTTCCCTTTGAGTAATTCATAGGGAGTCTTTCTCTTTAGTTTATGTATCAGACTTCTGTTCAGCACATAGTTGGAGGTGTTCACTGCCTCTGCCCAGAAGGATAGAGGAAGGTGAGCATCTGACAACAATGTAGTGGCAGATTCAATAAGTGTTCTATTTTTCCTTTCAGCTACCCCATTTTGTTGAGGAGTTCTAGGAGCTGAGAAAGTATGCCTGATCCCTTCACTCTGACAAAACTCTTGCATAAGAAGAGAATCAAACTCTGTCCCATGATCACTTCTGATCAGGGCAATGTGAGTATTGAACTCAATCTGTATACATTTGAGAAACTCTGTCAGACACTTAAAGTTATCAGACTTCTTACTTAGAAAGAACACCCAAGTGAATCTAGAGAAGTCATCTACAACTACTAAAGTGTAGGATTTCCCTCCTAGGCTTTGTACTGTGATGGGTCCAAAAAGATCCATGTGTAACAGATACAATATCCTAGGTGAATCACTCTTATTAAGTGACTTAAAGCTGTTTTTAGTTTGCTTGCCTAATTGACAAGCCCTGCAGAGTCCTTCCTTCTTGTAGGGGCCAGAAGGTAGTCCTCTAACAAGGTTGTCTTTGGATAGCCTAGCAATAGTTCTAAGGTTTAGGTGTCCTAATCTCTTATGCCATAAGATATTGGGTCTACAGATAGAATTGAACAAGCAGATATCTACATCAGTTGAAAGAAAATCTACTAGATAGATGTTACCTTTCCTTTTACCTGTCAACACAGTTGTGTTGTCCTCTGACTTGATTTTGCATAAGGCTTTGCTGAAGGTCACCTGGTAGCCTTCATCACATAGCTGACTGATGCTAATTAGGTTGTGCTTCAGTCCTTCCACATAAGCTACCTTCTTGAAAGTTACTGATCCAATCTGGACTGCACCATATCCTTTAGTCTGTCCAAAGTTTGAATCACCAAAGATAACTTTGGGCCCAAGCTTGGCTCTGAAGGATGTGAGGTTGTCCTTGTTCCCTGTCATGTGCTTAGAGCACCCACTATCTAAGTACCATTACTGGTTAGATGTTGGATAGGTCTTCACCTGCACATAAGACAATTCATTTGTTTTTGACCCAGTTTACCTTGGGCTTAGGTTGATAACCTCTAAATTCTGAAATGAAAGACATCCCAGGTTGACTCTTATATCCTTCAGGATGATATCTCCTTGGAGGTATAATCCATTCAGTATAAGGGTTAAAGATTTGGGATGTAGGACCCCTAGGATTCAGTTTTGATTTGCCTTTGAAAAGTTTTCCAGAGCTCTGACCTCTGTTCGACGATCTTAGAGCTGCATTCGACATTCTTGGGTCAGATCGTCGAGCTCCGTTCGACGGTCGACTATGGGTGAGGTCAGGTATTTGAGATCGTCGACCTGCGTTCGACGACTTGGGCTGAGATCGTCGATCTGCGTTCGACGATTTTGCCTGAGATCGTCGAGCTGCGTTCGGCGATCGTCGATCTTCATTCGGCGATCGTCGATCTCCGTTCGACTATTTCTGCTGGGACTTGGTTTTCTGAGGCAGATCAGAATTTTTCCTAGCAACCTCTACAACTCCCTTTCCTTTGTCAGAAATGAATTTGATTAGAGTCATTAGAACTATAGGTTGGCTGGATGAGGCACCCAAGCCCAGTGTACTGTTAAATCTGGAGTTCACTATGCTTGTGATGTCCATCAGCTTGATGCTTCTCCCATTAAGGGATTCTTCAAGCTTCTTGGCCTCAGAGAGCTCACTTTTCAGTGAAGCTATCTGTTCCCTACAGTCCTCCAACTCCTGAGAGAGTTTGAGGTTTTCTGACTTTAAAGTATTGTGTTCAGATAATTGATTTCTGAGAGAGATAATTTCTTTCTCAGACTTTAGCAGGTCTAAACACAGTGCTTTAAATTCAGATTTAAAATCCTCTGAACTAAAATCAAAAGAACCAATTACCTGATCTTCTTCAGGTTGAGTCTCTGAGTCTGACTCTGACTCCTCTTCCTCTGAATTGTGCTGTGAGGCATTGATTGCTATCATGCAGAACTCCTTTTCTTCTGCATCATCCTCATCATCACTGGAGCTGGATGAGGCTTCTGACTCCTCTTCAGTCTCACTCCAGGATTCAGCAACAAACCCTTTTCTTGTATGCTTGTTTTTGCTTGAAGAAGGTTTGCTATTGCCATTCCTTTTGGAGTCTTTCTCCTTTCTTCTTTCTTTCCTGTCCCTTCTGTCCTTGTTCTTGTTCTCTGGACAGTCAGGAACTATGTGCCCTGGTTTCCTGCAACCAAAGTAAATAATGTCTTTATTATTACTAATGGACTTGTCATACCTTGGCTTATCCTGCTCCTTGTATGATCTTCTTCTGAAGTCCTTTCTGGCCATTTTGTAAAATCTTTTGGCCAGCAGACTGAGTAGTTCATCATTGCCTGTGGCTTTATCTTCAGGCAGATCTTCAGTTGCCTTAAAGGCTATGGTCTTCTCTTTTCTTGTGGCTGGTGAAGCAGCCTTCTGTTCTTCCTCTCTATTCTTGATGAGTAGCTCATAAGATTTGAGCTTACCCAACAGAGCTTCAGTGGTGATCTCATTCAGACTTCTGGCATCCTTAATTGGCCAGATTCTTGAATCCCAAGTGCTGGGGAAGCACATTAGGATCTTGTCATTAAATTCAGTTAGAGAGATCTCTTTGTCCAATGTCCTGAGTTCACTGACAATTAGACTTAGCCTGTTGTACATGTCTCCCACTGACTCAGTCTCTCCCTTCTTGAAATTCTCATATTGAGAGATGAGATGGGATCTCCTATCCTTTCTCTCATCAGCTGAGCCTGAGACTATTTCTGAGAGTTTGTCCCAAATTTCCTTGGCTGAATTACATTCAGCTACCTTTTGAAATATGTCATCAGACATTGTCTGGGCTAGGATGTTCATAGCCTTAGCATCAGCTACCTTCCATCTCTTGATATCAGCATCTGTTCCTGATGGAGGTGGAACAACATTTGTACTTGTATTCTCTGGGAGTCTTGGACATACTGTCAAAATAGAGTTAAAGATATCTTCGTCAATAGAATTTATGTAAAGTCTAATCCTTGCTTTCCAAAGTGCAAACTTGGATAGTTTGCACACTGGAGGTCTGGTGCTAGCATAATCTTTGTTTTGGGCCATGATTTGTAAAAACAAAATCTAATAATAGAATTCAAAAGAAAAACAGATCTAACTTGGGATCTTTGGGTTCAGGTGTTAGCCTGTACAACCAATCAGGTATGGTATGTTTAACTAACCTGCCTCTGATACCAATTGAAAGTGCAGCTAGATCTGATATACTCTAGAGGGGGGTGAATAGAGTATATGGTACTTTGAAACTTTTTACAACAACTGTTGTAATAAGAGTGAGCAGGGAAACAATAATAAATCTAATCACAGCACTAAGTTAAACAAAAGCTAATCACAGAAAAATCAAGACCAGAAACAAACATAAACACAAGCAAAACCAGAAGACACAAGGAAATATAGTGGTTCCCCTAAACTTGGGTACATCCACTCTTCTACCACCCTAGGTAGGAATCCACTACAGGATGAGTTGATCAGGTGTCCTGGGCACCAATGAGCTTTTGATAAGGTGCTCAAAAACCAAAGCAGATTTTTTGATCAGGTGTCTTGCCACCAATGAGCTTTTGAGAAGGTGCTCAAAAACCAAGCTCAAACTTTTGAAGGGAGTTTGAGAAACCCTTTACAGAGAGGGGGTGAGAGAGTGATGGAAATCTTCTCTTTCTCAAACAACTGAGAAGACTATATGGATTGTTGTTGTCAAAGCTCCCCCTGAATCCTTGAGATCTTCCGGAAGAAAAGCTTTGCTGAGGGTGATAGGCCTTCAAAGATTGAACTCCAACAATAGATGATTTCAGCAATAGCTGAAATGTTGAATGTCTGGAGTCTTGAAATATGTTGGTCTTGAACACTTTGAAACTAAAGAGATCTGAAGATTTGAGAAAGCTTGATCTCCTTGGATGTGTGTTCTTGAGAAATCTTTTAGACAGAGTATTTTTGAATGTATCTCTGTAATCTATGTTCTATGAGTGATTCAAAAATTCTGTCTTTTATTCTCTGGTACAGAATAGAATAACATTCTCTCTGAGAAGAATAGCCGTTGGCCTGCATTAATTGCATCCTTAATTGCACAATCTCTTCTAGAGGAAAGTCCACAGAAATATTTCTTGAGAAATCCCTTGAAACTTGGTCCAGAAATGAATGGAAAACGGCTAGGAAATCTCTGAATTAATTGCAGAATAACTCTTTAACTGATTTGAATTTGAATTTAGAAACATTCTGGAAGTTATTTGAAATCGTCGAACTGAGCTCTGCTATCGTCGAGCTGAGCTCAGCGATCTGGAAATATACAGCAGCAAAATATCGTCGATCTGAGCTCAAAGATCGTCGAACTGAGCTCAGAGATAAAGATCCAAAGCAGAGTCAAAATCGTCGACCTGAGCTCACCGATCGTCGAATGGAGTTCGACGATATAATGAAGTTGAGCTCAGCGATCGTCGAATGGAGTTCGACGATCTGTCGAAGTTGAGCTAGACGATCGTCGACCGAAGTTCGACGAATCGTCGTGCTGAGCTCGACGATATGACTTAGTCTCCAAACACAAAATCTTGGTCTTCAGGGCAGCTTCCAAACCTAGACTTCTAACCCTTAGACTCAATTCTAATTGACCTATTAAGCTATATAGGAGGTCAAGCAAAGGTTCCTAGAGACATAGTGATCCTGACCCAAATTAGTAATAGGGTGTTCCAACAGAATATATAAATATGGAGTTTATATAGTAGTGGACATTCTCTGAGTTGAGTTTATTCAACTTAATAATGCTGCGCTAGAATGTTATGTGTTCAGATACGAGTAGTCTTTGATTTCCACAAGTAATTCCGCTGCTTGTCTGTAATATGGCGCAGGGCCCCGACCGCACCCACTGTGATATTCCATGTGACGCGTGGGGGCATTACAAAGTGGTATCAAAACCAGGTTTAGATTGTTTGGGAGGGGAGAACATAATTGAACTTACGAATATCCACTAGGAATGTATTTCATGCACGTAAAGTGCGTGAGTGTGTAGCCAATGTATGAGTACCGTTATGAAATGGATAATTAATGGTGTTTTGTACATTGATAGGTGGCGAGGAGTGGTGCTGGGCAGTCTGAGCCCCAGCGGTCCGATGAGAGTGCGGAACCAGTTGCAGCGTCTACGCCTCCTTCGGCGGAGATGATACAGATGGTGACGGAGACAGTGCTTGCTTTGTTACAGGCACAACCTATTGGACAGGCAAGGCCTGCAGGATTACCAATACATACTGGCGCAATGCAAGAGCGCGTTGCAGCTGTGGTGGAGGAGCAAGAAATGAATGAGTCCTTGAAAAGTTTTATGGAGTTTCATCCACCCACGTTTGGTGGAGCGCTTTACCCAACGCATGCGGAAGATTGGTTGGCGCGAGTAAAGAGGATCCTGACTGCAATCATGACTCCAGAGGAGCAGAAGGTGACCTTAGCCACTTTTTTGCTAGAAGGATACGCGAGATTATGGTGGGATGAGATGGAAGTGCATCACTTGGTAGGGCGAGGTTTAATGTACGTTTCAATGGATGAATTCTCTCGATTGTTTCTCTCCAAGTATTTTCCGGTGTCGCAGTAGATTGCGATGGAGAACGAATTTCAACATCTGGTGCAGGGTGAGACTGACATTGATACGTACCTGCATGAGTTTACCAGACTAGGGCGATATGCGGGGTGTACTTTTGCTGAAGAGGCTCAGAAGAAGAATTGATTTTATGAAGGACTGCGTGATGACTTGAGATTAGCACTCCCGAGTTCGGTGAATCAAGGCTTCCAAGCGTTGGTCGATACGACCAGGGCTCTAGAAAAAGATTTAATACGAGTGCATGATAAAAACAAGTTGGCAATGGAGAATCTAGAATTTAAAATTCCGCAGTCGGAACAATTGGAGTTTCGGAGACGAGATAAGAAGAAGTTCAGGCCTGCTAAACCAACTTCTTCAACTGTTTCATCGGGCGCAACTTATGGACAAGGACGAGTTGAAACCCGTACATGTTTTAAATGTGGAAAACATGGACATATAGCCTCAAATTGTTAGAATGGCCCTCCAAGGAGTGAGAAAAGGACGGGTGCGTCATATGAAGAAAAGGGTAAAGCTGTGGCTGAATCATCTGCATCCCGGATGCAACCTCGATTATACAATTTGGAAGTCCAAGAGCCGCAAGGTATAATTGGTGAAATACAGCCTCGCATGTTTAGGTTGGAATTACAAGAGGCTATCAAACATATTCTGAATGAAGACGCAGCTGAGAAGAAATAAATGCCCAATGTTTTGGTGTATATATATGAAAAAAAACTGGTCAATCAAATGTTTGTGCACACTTTGCGTTGGCTCGTGCCCAAAGTGTATGTGATATCATATGGGAATATGATGTTTGAGCTAGATGGATGAATGTTATATTATTTGTGCTTGTTCGGCATATGTGTCTATGTGTGTATAGTATACATGTGATGTTTCTTTTGTGCGATGCCGTGGGGTGAGACAAGCTGCGGCCGCTGAGCTCGAACCCGGATCATTTGTTAAGGTGATCGTGTGCTTGTGATGGAATGAGAAGTGCGTATTTGAAGGTTTGGGTAAGCCAAATTACGAGGATGAAATTTATTTGAAGGAGGGGAGGATTGTAACACCCCAAAGTCAATTTGGGTTCAGACATGGGTGACACGGCCTGGGACACGGGCGTGTCCCAGGGCGTGTTGTGCCTGGGTTGAGTCGTCGGTCGAGTGGTCGACGAACTTCGGTCGACGAAATTTTTGGAGGGAACACGCCCTGCGACACGGGCGTGTTAGAGGCCGTGTCCTCCCCCCTCCCCCCGAGTCGACGAAATGCGCTCGACGATCATCGAGTGTCGAGTGCCGAGAACACAGCCTGTGACACGGGCGTGTCACAGGGCGTGTTAGGTGCACAGTTCAGCCGAGAATGAGGACACGGATGTGTCCTGTTAAACACGGCTTGGGACACGGGCGTGTCCCAAGGCCGTGTCCTGCTCGGGTGAAGTGAAATTTGGGCAGTGTTAGGTGACACGGCCTGCGACACGGGTGTGTCGGAATTCGTGTCAAGTGATATGGCATGTGACACGGGTGTGTCGCATGGCCGTGTACCTGTCTGGCTAAGTCGGTTCACTACCGCTTAGGTGACACGGCGTGTCACAGGGCGTGTCAGGCCGTGTTCAGGATTTTCTGGATAATTCTGAGCCATTAGATTCCCTTATCCTGAATCTAAAGGCTAGGCTGTTTCCAGGTGGCTCAAGGCCTGGAAAAGGGGATTTATAAGCCTCCCTCTTCATCTCCTTCTTCTCCATCTCATTTCAAGAGGGAGAGAAAGAGGAAGGGAGAGCAATGGGAGGAAAGGAGGAGGAAAGCCAGCTGCTGGAGGAGCTGCGGAGGGCGGATTGAAGATCCGAAAGCGGATTCGTGAAGGCAAAGCCAAGGCGATGATTTCCATCCGACTACTTCATGGAGCCGAAGCGATCTTCAAGGGTAACGGTCTCCTTCTTGGACATCGAAGTCCTTTCTTTATGCATATGCGTGGAATCCTCCACCAAAAGGTCGATCTCGTAAGCAATTTCGTGGTTGAGTCTGCATCTAGAGTCGGAATTATGAAGTACGACATATGCATGCTGTGTGAAGCCCATCTGGACTGTTAGTCAAGATTGGTGATGATCATGTTTAAACCAGAGAAGACTCCGTGGATTTGACAACATGCGATGTGTGATTTGTGTATTGGATGAATGATATGAGATATTGTTTAGGGCTTTGGATGAGCTCTTTGTTTGATGAGCCTGCGAGTTCTCTGTAAGCTGCGGCTGATCAGGAGGGAAAGCCGACCCACATCAAGCTGCGGTATTGACGATTTGAGCACGGGAAAAGGCTGTTCTCTACCTGGTTGTTTTGGGAGGTCGATTGCTGGCAACGCAAATGGGGGCTGCGGCCATACCCGGCTTGCTGCACCATAATGGTGGGTCGATCTAAATGCTCAAGTTTGTTGTGGGGTTAGGACCTCTGAGTAGTTTGGGCGGAATGCGCACAACATGCGTGTTGTGGTGGCTAGAACCGGCCAACTACCAAGTTAAGAACCGCTGATCAGTGGTGTGGATACACCGTAAGGTGCCCTGAGTGCACGGAGCGTCTGGTGGTTACCGGCCTTTGTGATTGTGATGTTCCTGAAGTGCACTTGATTGTGATTCGTAGATATGATATTTGCAAATGCACACAGGGAAGGAACCACTGCCCCGGGTAAGGGGTAGGGTCGTTATAATTGGTCAGCTAAAGCTGACCGTTACTTTGTTTGCCGCTCTTGGTGGATATCTGATTGCAGGTGCGGACGCTTGAAATGGAATAAGCGGAATGTTGGCTTGTTGCTTAAGGCCCTTGAAGGCTGTGCGAAGTGTTTGGATTTCATGTGTGGCCGGCCTGTGTGCCGATGTATGAAGCTGTAAATGTGTAAAGAGAAACCTATAAGGCCTTAAGGCCATGTGTGTGTGAGTTGTAGATATTCCTGGTTAGAATATATAAATAGGGAGTTTATATAGTAGTGGACATTCTCTGAGTTGAGTTCATTCAACTTAATAATGCTGCGCTAGAATGTTATGAGTTCGGATACGAGTTGTTTTTGATTTCCACAAGTAATTCCGCTGCTTGTCTGTGGAGTATGGCGCGGGGCCCCGGCGGGACCCACTGTGATATTCCATGTGACGAGTGGGGGCGTTACACGGGAGGGGGGTTGAAAGAATTGGTTTCAAGATGTTCTAAACACCTAGAAGGGGGGGGGGGGTTGAATAGGTTCAATTCTTTTTTTGACTTAGGCAGATAATTCTATTAATTTAGCAGATTACTGAGCAGAAAATACAGCACAACATTCACATACACATAACATTCACAGATTGCACACCTGATTTATAGTGGTTCCCCAAATGATGGGTACATCCACTTTCCCCCTTTGCCTATCTAGCAGTGTACGAGATTCGACCTAACTTCCTTCCTTCTCCTCAGATCCACAGATCTTACAGCTCAGAACCAAGACTGGTTCCTACAACTCAGAGTGAATCCACACTCCTACAACTCAGGCACAAACCCTACCTCAGCCTATTCTACATGCCTACAACTCAGAGTGACACCTCACTCCTACAACTCAGGTAAAAGCCCTACCTCAGCATCTTTCACAGGCCTACAACTCAGGGAATAGATTCCCCTACCTCAGGCACTCAGCCCTACCTCAGCCTTTATAATTTAGGCTTACAACTCAGAGATGTAAACCTCCTACACTCAGATCTATTACAGATCCTACACGAATTAATGATGAAAAGATAATGATATCTTCAACCAGATGGAGAGAGAATTGGTTGAAGTCTTCTTGATCAGTTCTTAATAGAACTGATTACTTTAGGATCAACCTGTCTTAGCTTTCTTCAAAGCTTCTTGAATCTGAACAAAGTAGAGTTGATCTTCTTGGTGTTGGAGTTGATCTTCAATCAGCTTCCTTCAGAAATTAATCTGAATTCTTCTTCAGACTTGATCTGAATTCTTCAGGTAGACTGTTCAGAATCTGCTTTCACTGGATGTGAACTTCTCTCCTTCTTGTTTTTCTCTCTCTCCAATCTGTTGACTGTCACTTCTTTCTCTTCTTCTGGATTCTCAATCCTTCAGAGATTATAATTGATTGACTTGATTAACTTTTCTCTATTCTGTATGTGTTGTATCTCCTTCTCTGATTGTTGAGAGAACATATTTATATATAGGCTTCATCCATGGTAACCGGCTGTTCCGGTTTCAAATAGTCTTCTGACACCTTTAACAGATGTGACAACAATGTTAGTAATGATAGCTGTCAAGTCTCCAGTTGTATTACTTCAGCCTTCATTGGACTTTGACTCAGCAACAGAGAATGTCGAGTGAATACTTCATATGTGTCGACACACATAGTCCATGTGTCGTCACAAGTCTTGTTGTTGTCGACACA
The DNA here is from genome assembly GCA_039583875.1 of Platanthera guangdongensis. Taxonomy (NCBI): domain Eukaryota; kingdom Viridiplantae; phylum Streptophyta; class Magnoliopsida; order Asparagales; family Orchidaceae; genus Platanthera; species Platanthera guangdongensis. Next base: position 262,714,958 of record CM077153.1, read on the forward strand.
ACTTCAGTGGAATGTGTCGACACAAGTCCCGTGTGTCGACACAGCTTCACTTTTACATCTCGACACAGCTTCTGTGGAATGTGTCGACACAAGTCCTGTGTGTCGACACAAACACTCCTTGTCTTGACAAAGTTGGTGTCGACAGAATTCTGGTGTGTGTCGACACAAGTTCTGTGTGTCGATACAGTCATTGTCGACAGAATTCTGGAATGTGTCGATAGCTTCTTTGTGTGTCGACACAACTCCTGATAATATCGACACAATCTGGCCCTTAGTGTCGACACAGTGTTGTCGACAGATTTTCTGTGTGTTGACACAGATTCTGGGTGTCGACATAATCTGGACCTTGGTGTCGACACAACGTTGTCGACAGATTTTCTGTGTGTCGACACAGATTCTAGGTGTCGACACAATCTGGCCTTTGGTGCCGACACAGCCATTCCCAAGTGTCGACACTTGTACTTAGAGAATTTTCCTTTCCATTTACTTAACCTGCACATGATAACTCAACACAACATCAAATACAACTTGATGCATATCATTGAGTTAGGAGAGGCTTCTCCAAATCTGGTACACATTTTAAAATGTACCCAACAATCTCCCCATATTTGGAGAAGTCATAACCCTTAGTCAATGATATACATCACTTATAATAAAATTAACAATATGATGTATAAAAACATTCAATGACATGAAAACATATAAACAAAACAAGTAAATAATGTCATCACAGAATAAGATACACATATAACAAGCATGAATCATTGTTTTGTTTAAACTTCACAAAAGTTTGTTGACAACAGTTTACATGGAGTTTAAAACTGAAGAATACAATGTTATAAAATCTAGTCAATCGATACTAAGGCTGATCAGGCTCCTTGATCACTATGTCTTTGCCAGACTGAACTCTTGCTTGTACTGGTGCTTCAGTATCTTCAGCTGGCTTCTTGCCTTTGAGATCCTTCTTCTTAAGTTCTTCAGTCTTAATGTTTTGCCTTTCAAAATAGTGATAAGGCTTAGGAAAGTATTTACTGGGCTCCACAGCTGTAGCAGGTATTTTTCCAGCCTTGTGATCCCTTCTGAACTGATGTATCACATCTTGTCTCTGTAGATATTTGTTCCACTCAACTTCAGAATACCACTTTCCTCTATCATGCATTTTGTCTTTGACAGCCTGCCAGGCAGTAAGTATTATATTTCTGGAGGTTGGACTCCATCTTTCAAAATCAGACTTTAGTTCAGCCTGCTCTCTAAACCTTTTCTTTGAGAGGTGAGATTCTTGCTCTTTATTCAGTGCTGCCTCTGGCATTTCCACTTTCTCAAATATAACATTCTTAGTAGCCTCTGGAGGGCTGTACATCTGTTGAACAAGTTGTTGAATTCCTTCAAAATTATAAGGGGGTAGATGATTTGAGCTACTTTCTGCTGACCCCCTTCAATTCCTGCAACTTGAATACCTGACTCAGCTGCATTATCATCATCACATAGGGGTGGATGACCCCCTCCATTTAACCTCTCCCCCTTTATGACTTCTCTCTCAATATGATCTCTTAAGTCATCTTTTTGGAACCTGACCTGATTAACAAGATAATTGGTTACTTTTGTATAATAAGCCTTAAACTTCTGTAGCTGAGCAGATATGATCTTCTGAGAGGCTTGAATGGCTGATTGGAAAGTGGCTAAATCTTTTTGAAGTTTCTTATCAAACTCTGACTTTTCTTTAGCTCTTTCCTCAGTTAATGCAGTTGCATTATTCGTTAACTCTGTAACAATCACATTATGTGATTCAGTAAGATTATCATTCATCCTAATTTGATTTTCTAGGACATATCCTTGCTTGACCACTATATAATCAATCTGTGTCCTTGCCGCTTGTTGCTGTTTTGCTAGATAAACTACAGCATTATCTCCTTTATGGAAGCAATCTGTCATCTCCTTCTTATTCTGGTTTACTTCAAACCTGATGGATTTTATATCTTGAGCCAGAGTGAATTGAAGGTCCTTATGGCTTTCATCCATATATTTCTCCATGGCTGCTCTTTGCTCATCGATCTTAATTTGCAGAGCAACCAACAGTGAACTGTAATCAACTGTTGGAGCTGAGGGTTGTGAGGCTGTCTGTAAAACTTTCTTATAATTTGAGGGTTTCTTCTTGTAAACCATCAGTTTTCTCTTCTTTGCTCTTAGTGCTTCTCCATCATCAGATTCAGAAGAACTTTCAAGAGTCACTGTGTCCTTTGGACTTGAAGGCAACTCCTTATCAGTTCTTGGCAGCTCCCCCTGAGTCCCTGGCTCCTCCCCCTCAGTTCTTGGCACTACTTACTCAGTTCTGACATTTTGTAAATCAAGGAATAATTCCTCAAGAGTGAATTCTTGTTGCAGTTGAATTGGAGGAATATCCGTATTTTATACATTTACTGGAGTATCATCTAATACAGATGTGTTATCCATAGATACAACCTGTGTAGGGATGTTGTCATGGTGTGTCTGTTCAACATCAATTAGAAGCACAGTTAGTGTATCTGGCTCAGTATCTAGTATAGTTTGATTAATATCATTTATTACCTCAAGAATAGTTTGAGTGGCTGTTTCACTCTCTAAAACAGCTTGCTCTTTCTCAGGAGCACTTTCTGGAGGCAAGACCTCTTGTTGAGCTGGTGAAAGTTCATTGGCTCCCTCCAGAGGAGGCACATCCTGAACTTGATCCAGGTGGATATTGCTTTTAGGAAAATAGTCCACTTGCATCTGACCATCATCTACATTCTTAGTGGCAGATGATTTCCTTGTAGATTCTTGTTTTTCTTCATCTGAACTGAAGATTACTTGTTCTTCTGAATCAATAGAAGATTCTGGCTTCCTGAGGGCTGTCTTTTTCTTTTGTAGTTGAGGTTGTTTCTGTGGTGTAGAACCATCTTTTGTCAAGACTCTTTCCCATCTGGACAGTATTTTCATATCCATCCTTCTCATGTGATTTATTCTAGATCAAGTTGTGTGGTTTAACACTTCAAGAATATTTATTGCCAGAAACAAACTCAGTATTCTACCTACATTAGGTTTCTTCAGGTTTTCCTTGATCTTGTCAAAAATCACTGCAGACAGTTAGTTTTAATTCTGAAAATAATTCTGGTCATCAAGCTGAACATATAGGCTTAGATCCTATCATGTCCACCTGGTTTGCAGAGAATTACTTTTCCCATAATATCTGAGAGAAACTTTCCTTGTGAGTTCATCCCCTTCCTTTGCATTGATGATTCAATCTTAGTAGTGGGATGCAGGCCACACTATTGAAGAGCTTCTTTTGTCATTGAAGATGTGACTTCATCATCTTCCTAAGTCCTGGGCAATTTGAGTGTCTTCCTCAGACGCTTTAGGGTAAGTTTCACCTTGTGACCTTGAATTGTTGACCTAATCTTCAATCTAGGTGAATCCAAGGTTGCTTTTGTATAGAATTCAAGAATTTCTGTCTTCCAGATCTTGGTAGGTTCGGAAACTAGATATTCTAAACCATTTTCTTGGAGTAGGGTTATTACATCGCTAATCTTTGTCGCTGCACTATCAAAAGCTTTGCGAACTAACTTATAGCCTTCGTTGATGTTGGTCTCCAACTTTGGAGCCATTGGTGAAGAGAAATTTGAGGAGAAGAGAAATGAAGGTTTGTCAATTCAATGATTTGGTCTCAAAAATGTTGAGAATTTAGTCGACAAAGTTGTACTGTGACCTATTTATATGTTTGTCAACATAGAAGGTCAAAAGGAGGGGTAATAGATACTTAATGTGTCGACACTATTGAGATTGTGTCGACACAGACTTCTAATGTCTCGATAGAGTCAGACAACACTATGTGTCGACACAGTTTGCGATGTGTCGACACAGACTTCTAATAGTCGACTCTAATATATGCGTGTCGACACAAACTTCTGTATGTGTCGACACAACTATCTAAATGATAGAACTACTATGTGTCGACACCAAAGTCTGAGTGTCGACACCTCTATTTCACCACCATTTATCTTTCAATTTTGTTGTGTCGACACAACTTCCCTTAAGTGTCGACACAAACTATTATATGTCAACACAGATTTCCTTTTGTGTCGACATAAACTGCTATATGTCAACAATGAATTATTTAGCCAGATTTACAAATTTACTCTAGGTTTAACATGCCTAATTCAATTTTGAAATAATTGAATTTAGTTTCATCTAGAGGTTTAGTAAACATGTCAGCAATTTGATTATTTGTGGTGACAACTTCCAAACAAATATCTTCTTTTTCAACATGCTCTCTAATAAAGTGAAATCTAATTTCTATATATTTTGTTCTGCTATGTGATACAAGGTTTTTAGCAATAGAAATAGTACTTGTAGAATCACAAAATAGAGGAGTTCTACTTACCTTGAGACCATAGTCTTGAAGTTGATGTTGAATCCATAAAAGCTAAGCACAGCAGCTGCCTGCAGCAATATACTCAGACTCTGCAGTGGAAATTGCCACACTAGTCTGCTTCTTACTGCTCCATGACACTAGTCTACCACCTAGAAACTGACATGTGCCAGTGGTGCTTTTTCTATCTTCTTTGCAACCTACAAAGTATGCATCTAAAAAACCAGTCAGTAGAAAGTCTCTATTCTTAGGGTACCAAAGACCAAGATTAGGAGTGCCCTTAAGATATCTCAATATTCTTTTAACTACAGTATAATGAGATTCTTTAGGGCTTGCTTGGTACCTAACACAGATACATGTAGCATACATAATGTCTGGTCTACTGGCAGTTAAGTATAGGAGGGAGCTAATTATCCCTCTATACAAAGATTCATCTACAGGTTTTCGAGCATCATCTTTGCCTAAAGGCATACTTGTCCCCATTGGAGTTCTCATGGCGGTGGATGACTCCATACCATATTTCTTAATTAACTCCTTGGTGAACTTAGACTGTGATATGGACAAGCCATCATCAGTCTATCTTACTTGGAGTCCTAAGAAGAATTTGAGCTCACCCATACTGCTCATCTCAAACTTCCCTTGCATGAGTTTTACAAACTTCCTACAAAGGTTGTTTTCTGTAGATCCAAAGATTATGTCATCAAAATAAATCTGTACTAGGATCATCTTGCCCTTTGACTCCCTAAGGAATAAAGTCTTGTCTATTTTCCCCCTTGAAAATTTATTTTCAATGAGGAAGGTAGACAAGGTTTCATACCAAGCCCTAGGGGCTTGTTTCAAACCATATAAGGCTTTGTCAAGTCTATAAACACAATCATGATAAAGTGGATCAACAAAACCTGAGGGCTGATAAACATAGACTTCTTCTTTCAAATTACCATTTAGGAATGCTGACTTGACATCCATTTGGTATACTTTGAAACCTTGGAAAGCAGCAAAGGCAAGGAATAGCCTTATTGCTTCCAACCTTGCCACTGGGGAAAAAGCCTGATCAAATTCAATGCCCTCTTCCTGTCTATAACCTTTGGCAACCAGTCTTGCTTTATTCTTCACTATGATGCCATTTTCATCTAGTTTGTTCATGTAGATCCACTTTGTCTCAATAATGTTATGATCCTTTGGTTTTGGAACCAGCTCCCATACTTTATACCTTCTGAATTGATTCAGCTCCTCCTACATTGCATCAATCCAGTTGGAGTCTTGTATGACTTCTTCAAATCTCTTTGGTTCTAACTGTGACAGGAAACTTGAACAAAGCACTGTGTTCATGTGTTTGCTTCTAGTTTGCACATCATGTCTGGGATCACCAATGATTTGGTGTGCTGGATGATCCTTTAGATTCCTTATTGCTGGAGGCATTCTATCAGTAATTTGAACTTCTTCAATTTCTCCACCATGCTGAACTTCATTGTCTTCAATGTCAGCTTATGGACCTTGTACTCCCCCTGGACATCAATCATCATTTTCCACATCCTGCCTTGCAGTTTGGTCTTCATTAATGGTCAGCATGTCCAACTTTTCTTTTAAACCTGTTGAGCTACAAGGATTGCTAGATAACTCACAGTTAATTAGCTCAGATTCATCAAATACCACATGAACAGATTCTTCTACAACTTGTGTAGTCAAGTTGTAGACCCTATATGCCTTACTGTTATTATTGTACCCAACAAATATCCCATCTTGGGATTTGGCAGCAAACTTAGTTAGGTGAGACTTGCTAGTGTTAAGCACATAACACCTGCTACCAAAGATCATAAAGTAGGATATGTTTGGTTTTCTGCCCTTCATAATCTCATAGGCAGTCTTTTTGTGGTTCTTAGTTATAGAAGCTCTATTTAGAACATGCCAAGCAGTATTTACTGCCTCAGCCCAGAAATAATCTGGAAGTGAAGGGTCACTTAGTAGAGTTCTACCATCCTCAATAAGAGTTCTATTCTTTCTTTCAGCAATTCCATTTTGTTGAGGTGTTCTAGGTGAGGAGAATTCCTAATGAATCCCTAGTTCTTCACAAAACCTTGTCATACACTCAGACTGAAATTCAGTTCCATGGTCACTTCTAATTTTGACCACTGAATTGTTAAATTCATTCTGAATTTGTTTAACAAAGTTATGAAAGACAGTAGGGGTTTCAGATTTCTGCCTCAAAAAGAAAACCCATGTAAATCTAGAATAGTCATCTACTGCCACAAAAGTATAGACTTTCCTACCTAGACTATGAACTGGCATATGACCAAATAGATCCATATGCAAGAGATACAAACACCTCACAGAGTCTTTGGTATCAACACTATGAAAAGAAGATTTAGTCTGCTTGTCTTTTTGACAAGCTGAACATATACCCTCTTTTATGCACTTAAATTGAGGACCATGCCTCACTAACTCTAAACTATAGAGCTAGCCTATAGTCTTATAGTTCAGATGAGCTAGCCTCTTATGCCATTGGATACACTGAGATGCTTTCTCAAATGCAACTAAACATACAGGAGAGTTCATGTAATCACAATCAAAATTTAAACAATAAACATTCCCTTTTCTATAACCAAACAAGATCACCTTCTGATCACTTGTCCTTTTGATCTAACACCCATTCTTAATAAATGAAATGTCATACTCAAGATCACTCAGCTGACTTATGCTTATCAAGTTATGTTTCAAAACTTTTACATAAGCCACTTGAGTGATTGTTATAGAACTAGAAGAAATGTTACCAAACCCTTTTATGACCCCTTTTTCTGAACCCCCAAAGATCACTTTGGGTCAATTCTCTATGTGAGTATAGTTCTTCAACATTCTTCTTGTTCCAGTCATGTTCCTGGAATATCCACTGTCCAAGTACCATATAGGGGTATGGCAACTTGGACCCACCTACAACAAATAAAATTAATTTACCTTAGAATCCCAATGTTTATTGGGTTCTAGGTTCAAGTTAGATTGAAACTTGATGTTCTTAGCAGCAGCCTTCCTCACAGGTAAGCTGGCATTCTTCTTGACACTGGTGTTGTGCCAGCAATCCATGGCATAATGCCCTATCTTACCACAGCACCAAGACTCATATTTATTATACCTCTTTTTAGGTACAGTTTTAACAGCATTACTGTCAGCTGTTCTTAACACAGTTGGTGCAGTGGTTCTTCGCTTGAGAGCTGGAGCTACACCCTTGTCATTCAGAATATCAAGCTTACCATAACCATGTATGATATCATGATCATATCTATTAGTTGGCTGCCATACTTTTCTGAAGGAAATGGGAGGTTTGAAGGTTAGAGGCTGTACTGGGGCATTGCCTTTTCTTTTGGAATTGGCAGCCCTTACATTTCCCTCAAAGCCCAATCATGTCTTACCCTTTTTGGGAATAAAGTCATCAATTAAAGGTAAGACTGATTTTGACTTAGATAACTTAGCCACCAGATCCTTTTCCTTCTGAAATTTGACTTCCAGACTTTTGATTTGATCATTCTTGAATGTAATAGTACCCATCTGAATAACAGTTATGTTTTTCAGTTTGGCTACTTCATTTATCTTCACATACAATATTTTTTCTAAATCTAATGCAACCAGCTTAAGAGCAGCAATTTCCTTGGCCTGTGCTTTGTTAAGGATTCTTCTTTTCTTAAGTGTTTGTAGCAGATTACCATATTCATCAATAAGTTGATGAATATCTCCTTCAGATTCAGATTCATCTACATCTCTTGATGCAGAAGTTTCTGATTCTGAACCAGTATAGTAATCAAAACCTATTGAAGAATTGTTTACCTTACTAGGTCTAGGCTGATCCTGGCACTGATCTTCTTCTGTCAAGGCCATCAGCCCTTTACAACAATGTTCTTCAATTCCATTTACTGAGTCCAGTAGCTTCAAGAAGTCAGCCTCTTCTGCATCTTCTTCAGTTGCCAACAGTCCTATGTAAGCTTCAGCTTCAGCTCCAGCCACAGAATCTGATGATGAAAAATCTGACCAGCTTTTTTACTTCTTTGCAACAAAGGATTTCTCCTTCTTGCCCTTGTTTTTTAGTTTCTTCTTATCATTAGATTCTTTTCTTTTGTCAGGACAATCAGCTACCACATGTCCAGACCTGTTACAGAAATAGCAAAAAATCTTAGTTAAAGATAATTTACTAGGTTTAGAGCTATACATATCCTTCCTAGAGGATTTCTTTTTCTGATAGTAATCATCCTTGGATTGAGAGGAGGATGGCTTGGATCTCCACTGTTTCTTCTTCAAAAACCTTTGAAATTGTTTTGAGAAAGCTGTTAAGTCTTCATCAGAATTTGGACTATTTGATGTGTGACTATCAGAACTTTCTGAAACTAGTTCTGCAGCTTTCCTAGGAGGAGATGAAGACTTCCACCTATCCTTTCTTATAGTTTCAGTCTTTAAAGCCACTGACTTATCTCTATAATCAATTTTATTACTTTTCTCCTCCTTTCTGACCATCAGCTGCATTTCATATGAAAGCAGTTTGCCAAATAATGTTGGAGGTGAAATTTCTGCTAGTCTGGCCACTTCCCTAATGGCACATATCGTGGTGTCCTAGTCCTTAGTTAATGATCTCAGAAACTTATCATTTAACTCATATGTGCTTAATACTCTTCCATATGACATCAGTTCATTAACTATTCCGAAGAACTTCTTGTAACATTCAGTTATGCTGTCTATTTTTGATTGTCTAAAACTTTCATACTCCTGATTCAGCATAGACTTTCTGTCTTCTCTCATCTCTTCTGAACCCTCCATGTAGACAATAAGGGTGTCCCACATCTCTTTGGAGGTCTTGCAGTGAATCATATTTTGGAATGTTGAATCATCTATAGCACTTACTATTATATTCTGTGCTCTCTTATCCATAGTAGACAAGATGATCTCATCCTTTGTCATTTCTGAATACTCCTTTGTTGTCCTGATATTTGCATCAAGAACTGAGACTTTCATTGGGATGAATGACCCTTCTTTGACTATCATATAGATTCTTGGATCTGAAGCTTCCATAAACACTCTAACTCTTTCTTTCCATATGCTAAAAATCTCTTTCCTGTATATAGGTAACTTCATGGAACCAAACTCCTTATGATTCTCAATGGAACCCATATTGCCTAATAGATTGCTGCCTTGGAGATCGACTAAGACTATTAAGTCTCTTCTTTGAGTAACCTCCCTCCGACACCACTTGAAAGAATTGGTTTCAATATGTTCTAAACACCTAGAGGGGGGGGGGGGGTGTGAATAGGTTCAATTCTTTTTCAGACTTAGGCAGATAATTCTATTAATTTAGCAGATTACTTAGCAGAAAATACAGCACAACATTCACATAAACATATCATTCACAGATTGCACACCAGATTTATAGTGGTTCCCCAAATGATGGGTACATCCACTTTCCCCCTTCGCCTATTTAGTAGTGTACTAGATTCGGCCTAACTTCCTTCTCCTCAGATCCACAGATCTTACAGCTCAGAACCAAGACTGATTCCTACAACTCAGAGTGAATCCACACTCCTACAACTCAGGCACAAGCCCTACCTCAGCATCTTCCACAGGCCTGCAACTTAGAGTGACACCTCACTCCTACAACTCAGGCAAAAGCCCTACCTTAGCCTCTTTCACATGCCTACAACTCAGGGAACAGATTTCCCTACCTCAGGCACTCAGCCCTACCTCAGTCTTTATAATTTAGGCCTACAACTCAGAGATGTAAATCTCCTACACTCAGATCTATTATAGATCTTACAAGAATTAATGATGAAAAGATAATGATATCTTTAACCAGATGGAGAGAGAATTGGTTGAAGGCTTCTTGATCAGTTCTTGATAGAACTGATTACTTTAAGATCAACTTGTCTTAGCTTTCTTCCAAGCTTCTTGAATCTGAACAAAGTAGGGTTGATTTTCTTGGTGTTGTCGTTGATCTTCAATCAACTTCCTTCAGAAATTAATCTGAATTCTTCTTTAGACTTGATCTGAATTCTTCAGGCAGACTGTTCAGAATCCGCCTTCACTAGATGTGAACTTCTCTCCTTCTTGTTTTTCTCTCTCTCCAATTTGTTGAATGTCTCTTCTTTCTTTTCTTCTGGATTCTCAATCCTTCAGAGATTATAATTGATTGGCTTGATTACCTTTTCTCTGTTCTGTATGTGTTGTATCTCCTTCTCTGATTGTTGAGAGAACATATCTATATATAGGCTTCATCCATGTTAACCGGCTGTTCTGGTTTCAAATAGTCTTCTGACACCTCTAACAGATGTGACAGCAATGTCAGTAATGACAGCTGTCAAGTCTCCAGTTGTATGACTTCAGCCTTCATTGGAGTTTGACTCAGAAGCAGAGAATGTCGAGTGAATACTTCATATGTGTCGACACACATAGTCTATGTGTCGACACAAGTCTTGTTGTTGTCGACACAGCTTCAGTGGAATGTATCGACACAAGTCCTGTGTGTCGACACAGCTTCACTTTTACTTCTCGACACAGCTTCTGTGGAATATGTCGACATAAGTCCTGTGTGTCGACACAAACACTCCTTGTCTTGACAAAGTTGGTGTCGACAGAATTCTGGTGTGTGTCAACACAAGTTCTGTGTGTCGACACAGTCATTGTCGACAGAATTCTGGAATGTGTCGACAGCCTCTGTATGTCGACACAACTCCTGATAATGTCGACTCAATCTGGCCCTTAGTGTCGATACAGCGTTGTTGACAGATTTTCTGTGTGTCAACACAGATTTTAGGTGTCGACACAATCTAGCCCTTGGTGTCGACACAGCGTTGTCGACGGATTTTCTGTATGTCGACACTGATTCTGGGTGTCGACACAATCTGGCCCTTAGTATCGACACAGCCATTCCCAAGTGTCGACACTTGTACTTAGAGATTTTTCCTTTCCATTTACTTAACCTACATATGATAAGTCAACACAACATCAAATACAACTTGATGCATATCATTGAGTTAGAGGAGGCTTCTCTAAATCTGGTACACATTTTCCAATGTACCCAACAGGGGTCTTACAAATAGTATCAGTTTGCCACAGTCCTGAACTAAGGAAGTCATTCCACAATGGTGTCACCCCGTTCGATTAGTCAGTTTGGGGAAAACCTGACTTAGCAGAAGCAGTGGTGTGCCCATATGTAATTCACACTAAGTATGTCCAACTTTGACCTTAAGATTAGCCAACCTGACCATAGGTTTGTATTCTACATGTAGATTCCAATGCATGTTGAGCCAATGAGGGGAACTCCTTCCCCTTCAGTACCTACTCAGTTCCAATAATCAGAGTTGGGACAGACACTCACGACCATCCTGGATGCCTTTAGGTCGCAGCAGACCCCAGTACAACAACATGCTCTGGGCTCAAACTGGCTGAGCACCTTTCGGGCTCTATCACCTCCCGCCTACCTCGGGACAGAGTCGGCCGTGTGCACGGAAGAATGGCTTGATACAGTGCAGGAGCTATTGGCAGGAATCTGTTGCCCAGCCAACATGGCTGTAACATTGGTAGTGTCCGTCCTGGAACTGGACGCCAAGAGGTGGTGGAAGTCCCTCATGGGCTCCACCTTTTAAGGGCAAGTTTATATGGAGATAAGCTAGAGCGATTTTTGAGGAGTATTCTTAGAGCACTTAATTCCCTCGGCTGCTCGAGATGAACTCGAAGAGAGATTTCTACAACTGAGGCAAGGATCGAAGTCGGTTACGGAATATCAGCGAGAGTCCCAACATCTCGTAATATTCGCGGATTCATATGAATTGGATGACAGAGGATACGCTAAACACTTCTACAAAGGGTTGCGGGATCCCTTAAGACAGGCCCTTTTGTTTATAGCGGAGTCTAGCTTGGCGGAGATAATCGACAGGGCAAAGAGATTAGAGGAGGACCACTTGGGAAGTGGTAAGAGGTCTGCTGAGGGTGTGATGGAAGCTAACCCTAGCAATAGAAGGAGACAGAACTATAGAGGAGGAAGAGGACATCAAAGGGGTGGCAGACGTTTCCACCAAAATTTTAGAGTGGAGCATCCGGTTCTACAGCCGCCCGCATTGCCTCCACCTCCACAGCCTCAACAGTTTCAGCAACCAGAGGGGCATTATGGCTGGGTGTGCTTCAAATGGAACCAACTGGGCCACATCCAAACTTACTGCCCACAGTTGTTTGGTAATGTTCCTCCTGCTCTCCCTCCGGCATCTCCATGGGGACGGGGTTACATGCGTGGTCGAGGACGAGGACCACGAGGAGGAAACCCCGGTCCTGCTTGGAATCAAGTGTTCGCGCTGGACATGGCACAGGAGCGGAATCCTCAGGACGTGATTGCAGGTATGTTGCAGTTATTTTTCACATTTTCATTATTAAACTTAAGTTGCTTAAGACGTACTAGATATCTAGCGTTGAGTTTTGGTTATTGGTACTTAGGCACCGTAGGAGTCGGCGGGAAAACGGCCTATACGCTGTTCGATACTGGTGCCTCACACTCTTTTATGTCTGAGGACTTCATTAAAGATGTGGATGGTGTACAACACTTCACTGGTATAGCCCGACGAGTACGCCACCCGGACGGCTCTGAGATGACCGCAACCGCCAAGTGCGAATTTGAGATATTCATTGGGGGAAAGGCCTTTGATATCCCTATCACAGTCTTGAGAATGCCGGAATTCGACCTCATTCTGGGCATGACATGATTGGACTAGCACTATGCAAGAATTGATTGCGTAGAGAAACAAATCTACTTGAGGAATGGAGACACCGATATCATCTTTCAAGGTATTAGATTCGCTCCTCATATATTGTTATCTTCAGTTCAGGCTTTAAAAGCCCATATGAAGGGGGATGAAGTCTTCATGATTTGTTTCGAGTTGAAGGAGATAACGTTGGGTATGAAAGATATACGAGTAGTGCAGGACTTCCCCGAGGTATTTCCTGAGAAACTGCCAGGATTACCCCCACATAGAGAGGTTGATTTTCAAATTAATCTAGTACCGGGTGCCAAGACCGTCTCTAGGACTCCTTACCGAATGGCCCCGAAGGAACTCGCGGAGTTTAGAGTTTAACTGCAAGAACTGGTGGAGTCAGGGTTTGTTCGCCCCAGCTCGTCACATTGGGGAGCCCCTGTTCTACTCGTCAAGAAGAAGTATGGAACTTTGCAATTATGTATAGACTATCGGGAGCTCAATTGACTAACGGTGTGGAACACTTATCTGCTACCCCGGATCGACGAGCTGTTCGATCAACTGATAGAAGCGTATTGGTTTCCAAGTTGGATTTGAGCTCAGGGTATTATCAGTTGATGATACAAGAAGGGGACATCCAGAAAACGGCTTTTAGCTCAAGATACAAACTGTACGAGTTCACTATAATGCCGTTTGGGCTCACAAATGCCCCTTCGGCTTTCATGAGTCTGATTAATAAGGTGTTTGAGCCCTATTTGGACATCTTCATCATCGTCTTCATCGATGACATCCAAGTCTACTCAAAGACAGAGGAGGAGCATATAGAACACCTGACCTTGGTACTGAAGAAGCTAAAAGAGCACGACTTATTTGCCAAGTTCAGCAAGTGCGAATTCTGGCTTAAAGAGGTTGTTTTCTTGGGCCATGTGATCGATGGGGCTGGACTAGCGGTGGATCTGGCCAAGGTGAGCGCCGTGAAGGAGTGGTCACCCTTGAAGTTGACGGCCGATGTCCAGAGCTTCCTTGGACTTGCCGGGTACTACCACAAGTTTGTAAAAGGATTCTCAAAGATTGCCCTTCTTCTTACTTCCTTGACAAAGAAAGGTGTGTCATATAAGTGGACACCCCAGTGTGAAGCTGCATTCCAAGAGTTGATAGATAGACTTACCTCTGCCCCCATCCTAGCACTTCCCTTTAGGAAGGAAGGATTTCAAGTTTACACCGATGCATCTTATCAAGGGATGGGAGCGGTACTGATACAGCACGACCATGTAATTGCCTACGCCTTAAGACAGCTAAAGAAGCATGAACTCAATTATCCGGTTCACGATTTAGTGTTGGGGGCAGTGGTGTTTGCCCTCAAAGTTTGGAGGCACTACCTATATGGAGTTCATTGCGAGATATTTTCGGACCATAAAAATTTAAAGTATGTTCACACTCAGAAGGAACTTAATTTGAGATAACGACGGTGGTTAGAGTTTCTGTGCGATTATGAGTTTACCTTGAACTACCACCCCGGAAAAGCGAACTCGGTGGCTGATGTATTGAGCAGAAAAGTACCGGACTCGAGCTCAGAGTCTGGGTTGATGAGTATGGAGTTAGCTCGGATGCTCGAAGAGATGGAGATTACCTTGGTGTATAAAGTTCCTTCGGAAAAATATACGGAGTACTTGGCGACCATGAGCATAGTCTGTGATATTCGGGAACAAATTCGGGCGGAGCAAGGAAAAGATGCTGCTTTGGACCTCGTGATAACTTCAGTTGAGGGTGGATCCACCGAAGGGTATACATTAAAAGATGGCCTCATTTATTTTCATGGCCGGCTCTACATTCCCAAGGGCGGCAAAATTCGAGAAGATATCTTGAAGGAGACACATTGCTCTCAGTATTCAGTGCATCCCGATATTTCCAAGATGTACGCCGACTTGCAAAAGACCATGTGTTGGTCGGGAATGAAGAAATACGTCAGGTATTTTGTTACACATTATGAGGCCTGTCAAAGGGTAAAGGCGGAATGCAAGAGCCCCGGTGGTTTATTACAGTCATTACCCATCCCCGAGTGGAAGTTTGAGGATATCTCCATGGAATTCATCCATGGGTTGCCTCGCTCACGCTTAGGGAATGATTCGGTGTGGGTGATCGTTGATCGCCTGTTGAAAGTAGCCAGGTTCATCCCAATGAAGAAAGAGACTCGCGTGGATATCTTGGTATGCCTCTTTGTGGAACAGTTTGTACAGTACCATGGCGTGCCAAAGACAATCGTTTCTGACCGGGATGGTCGTTTTACCTCTAAGGAGTGGAAGGTGGTACATGCGTATTTGGGTTCGCGCCTTACATTTAGCACAGTGTTTCATCCTAAGACGAACGGGCAGTCTGAGAGGACCATCAGAACATTGGAGGACCTATTGAGGTTATGTGTGTTGGATAGAGGAGAGCCGTGGGAAAGGCTCTTACCCATGGTAGAATTCTCCTACAATGACAACCATCAAGCTAGCATCGGTATGGCGCCCCATGAAGCTCTTTATGGAAGAAGGTGTAGTACCCCCTTATCTTGGGTGCAAGATGAAGACCCGAAGGCTTTGGGAATTGAGTATATTGATGATACTGATGCGGTGGTTAAACTAATATGGGACCGCATGCTTGAAGCTCAAAGTCGGCAGGCGAAATATTATAATGAAAAGCACCGGATGGTGGAGTTTCAAGTGGGTGAGAAAGCATTTTTGAAAATTCGATCGATGCATGGAGTGTCACGGTTGCGTGGTGTGAAAAAGCTCAGCCCAAGGTACGTTGGGTGTTATACTATATTGGAAAGGATTGGTCCTTTGGACTATCGTTTGGAGTTACCGCCAGAGCTAGAGAATCTTCACGACGTGTTCCATGTGTCGTCACTTCGAAAGGCGCTGTTATGGCCCGATCAATACATCCCCACCAATGATGGTGCAGTAGCGACTGATAGGTCTGTGCGACTAGAGCCGGTGCGGATTGTAGACAACGAGAAGAATTTTGTGTCGCAAGAGTGTTCCTTTGGTGAAGGTGCTGTGGTCTAATAATGGGAAGGAGGAGTATACATGGGAGTCGGTGGACTTGATGCAAAAACTCTACCAGGAATTTTTTCCTCAAGGTAACTTTTAAAAAGCATATTTTATTTCATTTTATGCTTTTCTCTCCCCATAGCCTTAGCCTGATTTAGGAGACAAAATCTTTTATTTTGTTTATAGGATTTGTAATGTCCCGATTCGCGATAGGCCCCACGTGCATGTTTTTGAGTCATGAGAGCTGACTTGGGTTCAAGGAAGTGATGGCAGCTGGGCTATACTTGTAAATGAGAGGAGAAGTCAGTCCAGAATAGGACACAGGTAGAGACACGGACGTGTCCCTACCCGTGTGTGAGGCCAGCCCTCGAGTCGACGAGTCGAGTTGGTCCAGAGAAGGACACGGGTAGTGACACGAGCGTGTTACTACCCATGTGTATGAAGATACAGTAGGGATACGACATGCCCCTACTCGTGTATGTCCAACCAGTTGTTACCGAGATGGACACGGGTAGAGACACGGGCGTGTCCCTACACGTGTCTGTCCAGCCAACACTCGAGTCGATGACTCGAGTTGTCCCAGAGAAGGACACGGGTGGTGACACGGGCGTGTCACTTCCCGTGTGTATGAGGACATGGGTAGAGACACGGGCGTGTCCCTACCCATGCGTGTCGAGTAGAGCTCGATGAAGTGTGCCCAGAGAAGGACAGGGGTAGAGACACGGGCATGTCCCTACCCGTGTGTGTCAAGTAGAACTTGACGAAGCGTGTCCCGAGCAGGATACGGCCAACAACACGACCGTGTCACTTGGACACGGGTAGAGACACGGGCATGTCCCTACCCATGTTTGTGTATCGAAACGGCAGTCGAACCGTCGACGATGCTTCGCCCGAGCAGGACATGGATAAGGACACGGGCGTGTCCCTCCCGTGTCATTTTTCATATATAAGGGGAAGTGAAACCCTAGCCATTTTTCATTCTCATTTCAAGCCCATTTCCCTGGAAAACAATTGCTGGATAGGAGGAAGAAGGTGTTTGAGCAAGTCTAAGAGGTGAAGAATCGCCGCCGCCGAGGATATGGAGATACCGCCGAGAAGAGTTAAAGATCCTTGGCTGGAAATGGTGGGAATGCCAGAAACGAGGTGAGCTTACTCCCCTCTCCCTTGGTTCTAGATATTTAGTTATTTCTTAGGATAGATATCGACTCAAGAGAGTTTATTTTTGAGAGGAGACGTTTCCTAGGAAAGGCCATGCTAGGACTTGTGTTCTAGGGTTTAGAAGTCTTCAACCTCTCCCTCTTTCCATGTGATGATGGAGGATGGTTTCTTGAAGATAAGTGGCCTTTTGAGGGTGAATAAGGGAGGATTAAGTCTGGATGTTATTTGGGGAAGATCGATTTGAGGAGGAAGATGAACCGATGCCGTTCACTCCGCCTTAAGATGTGTGCAGAATATGTGTTTTGCACGCAACGATCTTCTTGGCCATTTTCATGCGTGATACGGCCAAATCTGGGCTTTTGACTAAACGCAAAAGTCGAAGCCCTTGAAAATAAATTTCCAACGAGTGGTTACACGACTCCAGGCAAAGTCTGTAGCCACAGGAAAGTCTGAACGAAATTGACGGCTGACAAATTAAGCGTGCAGAAATTGTGTCCTGTACGCAGTAGAATTTAAAGCCGATTTCAAGTGTGTTGTTTTCGAATATTGGTTGTGGTCTAAACACAAAACTTGTAGCCACTATAAATACCTTTCCAACGAGGGGCTACACGACTTCACTGGATTCCTGTAGCTTCGGGAATCTCTGGTCAAAGTCTCTGTCCAGAAGGTGTCTTGCACCTAAAATTCAGGGGTTGGTGTAGAACCGTGTTTGGACTCGGTAGAAACGATATAGCAAATTAGCATTGAGGTCAGGTGAACTCTTTTAGGTTAATCATCATAGTTCAATGAATGATGAAGTTTGATGAATGGTTTCCCACATAAATGATTTGTGATATGAAGCGTACTTAAACGAAACGGTTTGGTAGAAATTGGTGAACCAAAAGAAATGCGCATCATGTTAATAATGTGTTGAAATCATTTGGAAATGAATTGTATGATGCTAATATATGACCATGTGAATAATTATTTAGCGGAATGAATTTAGTAGTCCAATGCTTAGAGTGGTGTCTCCCTATGGTAGCATTGTGAAAGGATGTAAGTGCAGGTGTTGACCGCACTGAGTTGGATAGTGTTGAGAAGAGTCATAAATGGACGGTCGGGCTTAGTCCTTGGTGTTCATTTCCCGGGGCTCCTTCCATGCCAAGTGGACGGTTGGATTGGTTCTCGTGCTTTATCCGAGGCTCCTTCCGTACCACGGTGATGTGGAATTGCATGCGGTGTGAGTCGATACACGATGTTGTAACCCTGGGTTAAGAATAGTGTGGCAGGTCTACGGGCTCGCCAGTCGTCACACCGATGGGAGTTTACAGTTATACCTTGGGCGGTTGGGCTTGGTCCTCGGTGCTCATTTCCCGGGGCTCCATCCGTACCAAGTGAACAGTTGGGCTTGGTCCTCGTGCTTTTTTCGAGGCTCCTTCCGGGTCATACAAGGCCAGTTCGGCACTTGGTTCTCGGTGCACATCTACCCGAGACTCCCGCTGGGCCGTAGTACGCATGGGGACTCCGCTGTCGTGTTCTTAGCGTTGAGGCATACGGAAGCCTAAGCTAAGCAGTGTGGATGCCCGCTTAGTAGTAGAGAAGCCCGCTCTACTATCACCGCCTAGCCACGACGATTGACGCCTGAGAGGTTAGCTACCTGCTCGAAAAGTGAGAACTACAAGTCTGTGTCGACATAGCGTTTGCATGTACGTGAACATGGGTGAGTCACTGCATTGCATACATACCATTACATACATTGCATAAACAAGATCCTCATCGTATAAGTTTGTTTGGGCACTCCTATACGATGAGTTACTTTATGTTAAACCGATCCTTAACTTATAACCTTGTATGGGCATCCTTATAAGTTAAGTTACTTTCCTGTTGTAGATCTTTATACTTGATGGATTGTTATATCTTGTGTAGAATTGCTAGAGTAGGCTACTATTAATCATGTTATATATTTCTTCTATTACCGTTCACGATGTGTGTACTTAATCCATCTATTTGTACCTACTTATATTGCTATTTATATATTATACCCTTGTTCCTTTCTCCGCCCAGTGCCGAGGAGTCGCAGGGGAGTGAATGTGAAAGCCACTTAGTCTTTTCGACTAACAGTTGCTACGTCTTCCTTTTTAGGAGGAAACCCCATAGGTAGAGTAGCCGCAGACTATGCAGCAGGACAACCAGGCCAGGACGACAGGGCCTGAAGGGACGGTGTCGTTGCTACCATCAGTCACCGATGTGAGTTCTGAGAGATTTTGATGTATCCCCTTTTGGGCATGTTTTAGTTGCACTCTGATACTTAAAGAAGCTTATTATTAGCTTCTTTCCTTATTGTACTTTGGACTTATATTACTTATGTGTGGACTGACTTCTAATTTATATTTTGGTTGGGTTGGCATTGATTGATATTGGATGTAGCCGGCAGAATAGGTGTCTTGTGGTACAGGTTAGACCGTGTGCTAATGCTACCGCAAGGTGGCTGTTCTAGGCATAAGACCCCCTTCGTGCTATGTTTTGGGATCCGGGAGGGGGTCTTAAATGTACGGGCTCCGTAGTTTCAGTATAGCAGTAGCGGCCTGGAGGTCTCAGCGGTCTCGACGGACTTAGCGGTCTGGGAGGCAGTTCGCTCGGCTTAAAGTTGGCTCTTGTTTGTTTTCTCTTCCTTTATACTTGGCGAAATCATGTCTCGCCCTGTATACTTTGCCTTGTAAAGTTTATAGTAGTTAATGCAAGATCTGTGTGTGCTCTTCATTGTCACTGATACATTGCTCAATTTATGGTTTGAGTGTTCCTGTGCCTGGTGCTCGTCTTCCGCTTAATCAAGTGATCAACTTGATAGTTTTTGGAAGTGTTTTACTTGATACCAGAACTATCAGTTGATTGACTCGTGAAATTTCAACATGGTATCAGAGCAATTAGTGGCTTGAGCAGTGTGCTGTTATCAACCTAAGATAGTGCTCGATGCTTCTAGAAGCCTTGTGATCAGTGGTGATTTTTGCAATGGAAGGAGCCTACGGAAGAGGTCTTGGCATTGAGCTTTTGACAGTGATTAACTTCAAGAAGTGGAAGTCCTGCATGAAGAGCTATCTCTTGGGTGAGGATTTATGGGAGGTCATCGGTGGTGATGACAAGCAAGATGTTACTGCTGCTACTGGTACTTTTGAGGAAGTAAGAGTTTGGAGAAAAACTAATGCTAAGGCAGAGTTTGCTCTCAAACAGGCTGTCTCACATGAGCTCTTTGATCACATCTTAGGATGTGACTCTGCTGCAGAGATTTGGGCAACCATTGATGGGTTGTTCAACAGGAAGAATGTGGCTAGGCTGCAGTTCCTGGAAAATAAGTTAGCTAAGGCAACTCAAGGTGATCTTTCCGTCTCTAAGTTCTTTTTGAAGATGAAGAATCTGTGCGCTGAAATATCAGCATTGGATCCTGATGAGCCCATCTCTGAAGCAAAGTTGAAGAGGCACATAGTTCGCGGGTTGCGGAAGAAATATGTGGCCTTTGTGACTTCCATGCAAGGGTGGGCAACTCAACCTTCTCTGCTGGAGCTAGAAAATTTGTTAACGTCACATGAGAGCTTGGCCAGGCAGATGGCCGAGGTGACTATCTTTGATGGAGGTAGTGAAGTTCTAATCACTGAGAAGAAGAAGAGATGGGAGAAGAAGAAGAAGCCTGCTACTGAAGAAGGGCCTTCAACCTCTTATCAGCAAGAGAGGAGCTCTACTCTTAAGAAGAACTGGAAGAAAGAGTTGAAGTGTTATATATGTAATCAGATAGGCCACTTCAACCGCGACTGCAAGGTCAAATTGCAACCTGGGCATATTGCAGGCAAGGAGGGAGCTTGTTCCAGTTCTGAGGAAGCCGGATGGGGAGGAGCCTTCATGACAAGCTCAGTTGTTCGTGCTCTTGCCACCGTTGACTACCAAGATGTCTGTATAGTCGACTCGGGGTGTGGTCATCACCTCACTGGAGACGAGTCGAAGTTCTCATCTCTGCAACCGTTCACAGGCAACGAAGCAATTATTACAGATGATTATTATATTCACTCTGTAGAGAAGGAGGACGTTGTTTCTTTGGAGAGTGCTCAGGGTCCGCTTACTCTAAGGAGTATGTATCACGTACCCGACATGAAGAAGAACCTCTTCTCGGTGACCAATGCGGTCAATGCGGGTTTTCATGTTCTATTTGGCCCAACAGAAGTAAGGTTTCTCCGCAACGTATCAGCGGTTAAGGCTGATGTTGCTCATGTAGGGAGAAGAGTAAGAGACTTATTTGTTCTACCAACAAGCTCTTATGTTGATCGAATGAGGGAAAATGATAGTGTGGCTATTTGGCATAAGAGACTAGGGCACGTTGGGATGGAAAAGCTCAAGGCTATATCAATGAAGAGCCTGGTGAGAGGCTTGCTGAAGTTGTCCTCCTATGGAGATGGCCATGTTTGTGCGGGATGTCAGTACGGTAAGGCTCATCGCCTTCCGTTTGATAAGTCTCAAATGAGGAGCAAGGCACCCTTGGAATGCATTCATGGTGACTTGATGGGGCCAACAACAACCGCTAGTCTTGGAGGCAGCAGATATATGCTTGTGTTGATTGATGACTACTCAAGATACACTTGGGTGTATTTTATGAAGGAGAAGTCGGCAGCTTTCAATTTGTTTGTAGAGTTCAAGGGGCTGGTGGAGGGCCGACTTGGTTTGCGGATTAGGAAGTTCAGATCAGACAACAGTGGTGAGTTTGTCTCATCTGAGTTCTCTAGTTTCTGCAGGAAGCACGAGATCCAGAGGGAGCTTACTTGTGCTCATACTCCACAATAAAATGGAGCAGCGGAGAGGAAGATCCATCACTTGACGGAAACTTGCAAATGCTGACTTCATGCAAAAGGCATTTTGAGGTCCTTCTGGGCGGAAGGAATGGCCTGCGTAATGTATGTCATCAATCGGATGCCTCTAAGTCCGATCAACATGAAGTCTCCGGTTGAAATAATGTTCAAGGAGAAGCCGAGTGTGGAACACCTTCGGGTGTTCGGATCAACCTGCTATGTTCATATCCCGGATGCTCAGAGGACCAACCTTGATGCAAAGATAAGGAAGCTTGTCTTTGTGAGATATGATGAGCGGAAGAAGGGGTGGAAGTGTATGGATCCTGCGACAAAGAAGTTCTTTGTTTTAAGAGACATTATCTTTGACGAGCTGATGTCGTATGGAGGAGGCACTGTGGAACTGCAGGAGAGCAGGGTTGATGAAGGGCAGGAGGAAGCTGTTGAAGATCTTCAGGTGGAGCTGCCTGTATCACCAGGAGCTCCAGGTGTGTCTAACTCTGTGTAACACCTCCCCTATAGCGGACGTATAATATGGGTCCGGCCGGGGCCCCACAACATATGAACGCCACAGCTTTAGTATTATAAGTTGATATAGCTACCCAAACTCAAAACACTTGCACAACACAGCGGAAAACCAAGCACAACCAGAAGTTATCCACTAACCAAAAGAGTACAACTAAGGCCTTAAGGCCTACCACAAAAGTCCAAAAGTAAATAGTACAATCAAACATGAATGTGCTCAGCACTCCTATTCTACCTCGGCATGCAAGCCGGACAAAATAGTCTCAAACAGCATCATCATAACTGTAGTGCTACAAAAGAGGGAAAAACACTTCATGGGGCTTAGGCCTTTTTGGCCGGCGTGCTAGCTCCTGCGTGCGATACTTGCCCTGTAAAAATTATTAGTAACGTGGGTCAGCAAAGGCTGACCTCAAACTGTGTAACAACACATCTCCTCCCGGCCGCCCCTAACGGACCCCGGGGAACCCTCCAACCTGCAAGTCAGCACTTCATATGCAAGTAAACATCTATAAATAGTAAAGCATTAAAACAGGCTTGGATGTCTCAATCATCAAACATGTTCTCTATTGGTTGAGCATATAAAGAAAAGGGCCTACTATGCAACATGAATGCAACACCCGGGCTTCACCCAAGGTACCCTACAACGTATGCATCTAGCACAACATCACATCATTTGGGTACTCACATTTCCCCAATTGGCATAAAGCCGCAAACATTGAGGGAGACACAACTCCCTCACACGGCGCACAGGCCGCCACATGGAATTCTTGCCAAGGCCCCACCCGCTCGTGGGCTTAGCCCCGGGCTTGCCTGCAAGCTCTGACGTCTCATGTCAGGATTCCAACAACCACAGACTGACCGATTCTAAGAAGCCTTGCTGGACCCCACCCTCTCATGGCCTCTTTGCCCGGGCTTGCCCCAAGCTTGGCATTCTCGTCAGTCTCACAGAAGGGGACTAGTCTCGCCGGGATAGTCTCCACACATGACGCACATGTCACGGGATAGCCAGCCGACCACGGAGACATAGCCACGCCTTGGCACAACACAACCAAGACTAAACACATCGCAATCCCTCTTGTACCGCAGCGTTCCCGCGCACCAAGGAAAACATCTCCAACTCGTGCGGAGCTAACCTTGTCCACCAAGGAAACCATCTCCATTCTCATACGGAGCTAACCTTGTCCCTCAAGGAAACCATCTACCGCCACGAGGAGCTAACCTTGTCCGGGTTCGACTACATGTACCCTTTTCAAGCAAACGGGACAATCACCACCACAACACAAACGGCATCTTGCCGCAACGAAAATCTCTACGAATCCCTAAGTTCGTATGCAACATCACCGAGTCGGACTAACGGTCGCGACTACGGCTTCACCCACCATGCCTAATCCACTAGCGAAGCGGATCTCTAATGCAAAGTATGCCGGGGACGGACTCAATCAACCCGGAGGTTTCTCTTGAACCTTGGCAAACCAAAGCCCCTCTCATTTGAGAGTTTGGTGCCCAAAAATCTAGAAGAAAACGATGCTAAAAACGTGCATCCTAAAGACCGAGAGGAGAGATGTCGTTACCTTCCGACTCCTCTTCCTCGCCATGGCAAAAAATAGCCGGATGGAAAACTTCGCAATGCTCCAAGCTTCACGGATCCGGACTCGGCTCGCGATTTGGAGCTCCGAAACCCTTCCTACAGCCCAAGAGTTCTTCTTCTTCCTCCTTGCTCTAGTTTCTCTCAAGAACTAAGAAAGAGAGGACTTGAAAAAGAATGAGGATCTGAAACCCTAAGTTCGGACTTAACTTCCCAGGAGATGGCCTGAACCGTTAGATCCCAAAACCAGAAAAAGAATGGCTGCGATTCGCCTGGAAAACAGAAGACCTGGGCCGAACACGGCCTGGCACGCGCCCGTGTCCAGGGCCGTGTGCCTCATTCGCCGTCTCAAATCGACGCGCCTGGAATCAGACACGGGCATTCGACACGCCCGTGTTCAATCCGACACGCCCGTGTCCCCAGTGACACGGCCGTGTGGCCTGCCGTGTATCTCCAACGACACGGCTCCAACACCAACCCGAGAGATGACACGGCCTGGGACACGCCCGTGTCCCAAGCCGTGTGCCAAGTCTCGACACCCGTCGACAGGCTTTGTGTCGACTCCGCGGAAAAACGTCGAGCGAAGATCGTCGACCAAACGGGACACGCCCTGTGACACGCCCGTGTCACAGGCCGTGTGCCCCAGTCTCGACACACTGTCGAGCAAAAGTGTCGACACTTGGGCCGAGTGTCGACACAACCTCGACACGCCCTGCGACACGCCCGTGTCGCAGGCCGTGTGCCCCACTCTCGACACTCTGTCGAGCACAAAGTGTCGACACTTGGGCCGAGTGTCGACACGGCCTCGACACGCCCTGCGACACGCCCGTGTCGCAGGCCGTGTGCCTCCCTCCCGACACTTTGTCGAGCAAAAAGTGTCGACACTTGGGCCGAGTGTCGACACGGCCTCGACACGCCCTGCGACACGCCCGTGTCGCAGGCCATGTGCCACACTCCAGAAATCCAAAAATTTTCCAGAACTGCAGACTAACCCTGTTGCAAAAACTGGGGTGTTACAACTCTCCCCCACTTAACAGAATTTCGTCCCGAAATTTCAAAGCACAAGGGTACAAAAACTTAAATTGTACCTGACAAGAAGAGTTCTGGATAGTCTTCTAGCATGGCCTGTTCTCGTTCCCAAGAGAACTCCTCACGACCGCAGTTGTCCCATCGAACTTTTACAAGTTTGACCTCTTTATTCCCCAACTGCCGAGTCTCCGAATCTTCTATAGCGATTGGAAGGACTCGCATCCTCAAGTCTTCCTCAATCGGCACCGATGCCGGCTCTATCACCACGCTAGCCTCCACCAAGGCTTTCCTCAAAACGGAGACGTGGAAGACGTCATGTAATCCCCTCAAATCTGCGGACAATGCCAACCGATAGGCTGCTTCTCCTACCCGCTCAACAATTTCAAAAGGCCCCAAAAACCTTGGACTCAACTTCTTGAGTCGGCGAACCCGTGAGATGCCTTTGAACGGCTTGACCTTCAGATAAACCCAGTCACCAACTGTAAATTCCAACTTCCGGTGACGAACATTAAAATATTTTGCTTGCCTGTCTTGCGCCACTTTCATACGCTCTTGGATGGTCCGAACCAACTCACAAGCGTCAACTACCACATCCTTTCCCAAAAGTTTGGTGTCTCCCGCCTCTGCCCAAGACATTGGCGTTCGACACCGCCTCCCATACAAAGCTTCGTATGGCGCCATCTTTATACTAGCTTGAAAACTGTTGTTGTACGCAAATTCTACCATGAAGAGGTGATCCTCCCACCTCTTGCCAAAATCAAGAACGCATATCCTCAACATGTCCTCCATAGTACGGTTCGTTCTCTCCGTTTGCCCATCAGTTTGAGGATGGAACGCCGTACTAAACTTTAGCTTCGTGCCCAAGCTCTTCTGAACCAATCTCCAGTCCTTGGACGTAAATCGTCCATCTCGATCACTGACTATGCTCTTAGGAATTCCGTGCAGTCGCACAATGTTGCGAACATACA
The DNA here is from genome assembly GCA_039583875.1 of Platanthera guangdongensis. NCBI lineage: Eukaryota > Viridiplantae > Streptophyta > Magnoliopsida > Asparagales > Orchidaceae > Platanthera > Platanthera guangdongensis. Next base: position 262,741,149 of record CM077153.1, read on the forward strand.
ACTCCACCAGCTTCTCCACGCTGTCCTCTTTCCGATTTGGGATGAAGTGAGCCACCTTGGTTAGGCGATCCACGATCACCCAAATAGCATCATTCTCATGCTGCGATCTAGGCAAACCATGCACAAAGTCCATGGAGATGTCCTCAAATTTCCATTCAGGAATTGGAAGGGGCTTCAGGAACCCGCCCGGTTTCTGACATTCGGCCTTCACCAAGGCACATGTTTGGCAACGACTCACATACAAAGCCACATCTCGCTTCAACCCCGGCCACCAAAAGGATTTCTTCATATCCAAGTACATCTTTGTACTGCCCGGGTGAATGGAGTACTTTGAGAAGTGAGCCTCAAACATCAACTCCTCACGGAGATTGCCAAACTGCGGTACACAAACTCTTCCATCCTTTCTCAAGATTCCCCCGATCATCTCCCAGGTGCTGCTCTCGCCCGTTTGAGCCTCCAACACAAAAGGTTGAAACTCCACATCTAATTGAGTCGCTTCCCGAATAAGATCGGACAAGTCGCTTTGCACTTCAATCCAGTTCAACCGAGCCACGCTAGACTCGCCTCTCGCAACACATTCCAATCCAAGGGACTCCCATTCCCGAACCAACCGCTCATCATGAGCTTCGATCCAATTTCCTTGCCCCGAGTACTTCCTACTCAACGCATCCGCCACCACATTGGCCTTACCCGGCATATACTGAATCGCCACCTCATAGTCTCCAAGAAATTCAACCCATCTGCGTTGCCGCATGTTCAAGTCCTTCTGATCCAAGAGATACTTCAGGCTTTTATGGTCCGTGAAGATCTCCACCCTTGCGCCATACACATAGTGTCGCCAAATTTTCAATGCGAAGATTACCGCCGCCAACTCCAAGTCATGGACGGGGTAATTCCTCTCATGAGGTTTCAGCTGTCTAGACCCAAAAGCTATCACCTTCCCATGTTGCACCAAAACGCAACCCAAACCGCATCCCGATGCGTCACTGAAAATTTGAAATCCATCGTCCCTTGCGGTAAACTCAGGATCGGAGCCATCATAAGCCTCTCCTTTAGGGCCTCAAATGCTTGACCGCACTCTTGGGTCCACACAAATTTATGGTCTTTGCGAGTGAGTGAGGTAAGGGGTAGAGCTATCCTTGAGAAATTCTCCACGAATCTCCTATAATACCCGGCTAGCCCAAAAAAACTTCGGACTTCCGCCACGGTCCTCAACACCGGCCAATCTCTGATGGCCTCCACTTTCGCTGGATCCACTGCTACCCCATCACCACTAATCACGTGGCCCAAAAACGCCACCTTGGCCAACCAGAACTCGCACTTTGAGAACTTTGCAAAAAATTGGTTCTCCCTCAACACTTGCAGGACCACTCTCAAGTGGGTCTCATGCTCCACTTCAGACTTTGAGTATACTAAGATGTCATCGATGAAGACAACCACGAACGAATCCAAATAATCCCGAAATACTCGATTCATTAGATCCATGAACACCGATGGTGCATTCGTTAACCCGAACGGCATCACCGTAAACTCAAAGTGTCCGTACCTTGTCCCAAAAGCAGTCTTGGGTATGTCCTCATCCCGAATTCGCAGCTGATAGTAGCCTGACTTCAAGTCCAACTTCGAATATACCATTGACCCCACCAATTGGTCAAACAAATCGTCTATCCGAGGAATCAGATACTTATTCTTGACGGTCAACTTATTCAGCTCTTGGTAGTCTATGCATAAGCGCATGCTACCGTCCTTCTTCTTTACAAACAACACAGGTGCGCTCCACGGTGAAGAACTGGGTCTAATATACCCTTGCTCCAACAGTTCCTGTAACTGTACCTTAAGTTCCGCTAACTCCTTTGGTGCCATCCTAAATGGGGGACGTGACACCGGTCTAGCTTCCGGCATTAACTCGATCGAGAAGTCGATCTCCCGCCGAGGAGGCGCTCCAGGAAGTTCATCCGGAAACACATCCTTGAACTCTGCCACCACAGGCACTTCCTCAATCGAAAGTTGGGAGAGACGAACCTCCAACAACGCTACCAGCGCCACACCTCCCTGGTTAACCGCCCGCATCATTTGCATGGCCGTAATTAGGGAGTGGGCTACTCCACAAAGGCCCATGAACTTGACCTCCGCTTGCCCCTTACTCTTTAGGGTCACTACCTTGGATAAACAATCAATGCTCGCGCGCTGCTCTGCAAGCCAGTCCATACCCAAAATGACATCGAACTCTACTAATGGTAACACTGCCGCTTCCAGAGCGAAGACAACTCCGTCTAGCTCCCAACAAATGCGCCCTTTAGCCCCGGTGGTCATAGATGACCCATTGGGCATGCGCACTTTCAGCTCTGCTCCCGACGAGAAAGACTCAACTCCTATTCTCCGGATGAAGCTCTCCGCAAGAAAGGAGTGCGATGCTCCCGTATCAAACAATACCTTAGCGGGGTATCCGGAAACTAACACGAAGCCTACAACATAGACATTACACAAAAGTCTAAAAGGATGAAGCACAAAATTTAAACTTAAATTCTCTTCATACCTGTCACCACATCAGTTTGGCGGATCGCTTCTTGCTGTCCAAGGTTGTAAGCCCTTGGTTGCACCGGTTGGAACCGAGAAGCGCTCGACTCCGCCATCTTTCCTTTCTCTGCAGCACTGGGGCCCGAGCGCACAGACTGCTCCTGCTTTGATTCTTGCCCCACTCCCCCTTGCTGACAAGCACGGGCTATGTGCCCAACCTTCCCGCAGTTGTAGCACGTCGGCGGTCCCCTAGAGTGGGAACCCCCAGGCGTCCAGTTGCTCCTCTCACCAGATCTGGAAGTGTGAGGCTTCTTCCTCCACCTACTCCCATCAGACTTTCCATGAGATTGGGAAGGCTTCCCTTCCCCTTGCTTGGGAGTAAAACCCTTACGGCGTTGGGTTCGCTCCAAATCATTCTCCAAACTCCTGGCGGCTTCAACTAGCTCATTAAATCCCGCCCTCTTCATGGAGATGAGGGGTTGTCTCAGATTTTCCCTCAACCCTTGGTAGAAGAGGTTATCCCTCTCTACGTCATCCGCCATTGTCGTTCCCGCATAATGACCCAAACGGGTGAACTCTTGCACGTACTCATCCACTGTCTTGTCTCGCTGCATTAGATGCAGAAACTGCCTCTGCTGGGCCAACCGAGTTGAAACTGGGATATACCTCTTAAGAAAAGCGTCCCCGAACTCTTCCACTGACGGGGTGCGTCCCGGAAACTGGCGGCCGCTATGGCTCACCCACCACAACTTGGCGTCTCCTTCCAACATGAACGTCGCATACTCAGCTTTCTTTTCCTCTGGCATCTCTGACGCCCTTAACAGTTCTTGAATGCGAACCCACCAGTCCTCCGCATCCGTTGGCGTTCCAACACCCTTGAAAGACGGGGGATGGAAACTCAGGAAATACTTCATGTGTCGGTCTCCATGTCCGACAACTACCCTCTCCGCCAAAGGCTCCACTCGCCTGGCTTCTGCTCCTGGCACGGCCGTTGCCGTATCTGGTGTGGCAGGGGCTGCCACCTGAGCCGCTGCTGCAGCTTGAGCTGCCACCATCGCTTCTGCAAGCATGCGGCAGAAGTCGGCCGGGTCTACACCCGTGCCCAAAAGACCTGGAGCAGTAGCACTGCTCGCCGAGAGATCATCCCTTGCTCTTGAAGTGCCCGCCTCGTTGCTTGCACTCTTCAGGAAGACAAGAAATAAGGGATTAGTCTCCAATCTCAAAAATAAAACATAAGGACACTCATGGTCCCGCGTTACTCTTATGTGGATAACTTCTCTACGCACTGACCTTGAATCTAACCTCGCTTTGATACCAAATTGTAACACCTCCCCTGTAGTGGACGTATAATATGGGTCCGGCCGGGGCCCCACAACATACGAACGCCACAGCTTTAGTATTATAAGTTGATATAGCTACCCAAACTCAAAACACTTGCATAATATAGCGGAAAACCAAGCACAACCAGAAGTTATCCACTAACCAAAAGAGTACAACTAAGGCCTTAAGGCCTACCACAAAAGTCCAAAAGTAAATAGTACAATCAAACATGAATGTGCTCAGCACTCCTAGTCTACCTCGGCATGCAAGCCGGACAAAATAGTCTCAAACAACATCATCATAACTGTAGTGCTACAAAAGAGGGAAAAACACTTCATGGGGCTTAGGCATTTTTGGCCGGCGTGCTAGCTCCTGCGTGCGATCCTTGCCCTGTAAAAATTATTAGTAACGTGGGTCAGCAAAGGCTGACCTCAAACTGTGTAACAACACATCTCCTCCCGGCCGCCCCTAACGGACCCCGGGGAACCCTCCAACCTGCAAGTCAGCACTTCATATGCAAGTAAACATCTATAAATAGTAAAGCATTAAAACAGGCTTGGATGTCTCAATCATCAAACATGTTCTCTATTGGTTGAGCATATAAAGAAAAGGGCCTACTATGCAACATGAATGCAACACCCGGGCTTCACCCAAGGTACCCTACAACGTATGCATCTAGCACAACATCACATCATTTGGGTACTCACATTTCCCCAATTGGCATAAAGCCGCAAACATTGAGGGAGACACAACTCCCTCACACGGCGCACAGGCCGCCACATGGAATTCTTGCCAAGGCCCCACCCGCTCGTGGGCTTAGCCCCGGGCTTGCCTGCAAGCTCTGACGTCTCATGTCAGGATTCCAACAACCACAGACTGACCGATTCTAAGAAGCCTTGCTGGACCCCACCCGCTCATGGCCTCTTTGCCCGGGCTTGCCCCAAGCTTGGCATTCTCGTCAGTCTCACAGAAGGGGACTAGTCTCGCCGGGACAGTCTCCACACATGACGCACATGTCACGGGATAGCCAGCCGACCACGGAGACATAGCCACGCCTTGGCACAACACAACCAAGACTAAACACATCGCAATCCCTCTTGTACCGCAGCGTTCCCGCGCACCAAGGAAAACATCTCCAACTCGTGCGGAGCTAACCTTGTCCACCAAGGAAACCATCTCCATTCTCATACGGAGCTAACCTTGTCCCTCAAGGAAACCATCTACCGCCACGAGGAGCTAACCTTGTCCGGGTTCGACTACATGTACCCTTTTCAAGCAAACGGGACAATCACCACCACAACACAAACGGCATCTTGCCGTAACGAAAATCTCTACGAATCCCTAAGTTCGTATGCAACATCACCGAGTCGGACTAACGGTCGCGACTACGGCTTCACCCACCATGCCTAATCCACTAGCGAAGCGGATCTCTAATGCAAAGTATGCCGGGGACGGACTCAATCAACCCGGAGGTTTCTCTTGAACCTTGGCAAACCAAAGCCCCTCTCATTTGAGAGTTTGGTGCCCAAAAATCTAGACGAAAACGATGCTAAAAACGTGCATCCTAAAGACCGAGAGGAGAGATGTCGTTACCTTCCGACTCCTCTTCCTCGCCAAGGCAAAAAATAGCCGGATGGAAAACTTCGCAATGCTCCAAGCTTCACGGATCCGGACTCGGCTCGCGATTTGGAGCTCCGAAACCCTTCCTACAGCCCAAGAGTTCTTCTTCTTCCTCCTTGCTCTAGTTTCTCTCAAGAACTAAGAAAGAGAGGACTTGAAAAAGAATGAGGATCTGAAACCCTAAGTTCGGACTTAACTTCCCAGGAGATGGCCTGAACCGTTAGATCCCAAAACCAGAAAAAGAATGGCTGCGATTCGCCTGGAAAACAGAAGACCTGGGCCGAACACGGCCTGGCACACGCCCGTGTCCAGGGCCGTGTGCCTTATTCGCCATCTCAAATCGACGCGCCTGGAATCAGACACGGGCATTCGACACGCCCGTGTTCAATCCGACACGCCCGTGTCCCCAGTAACACGGCCCTGTGGCCTGCCGTGTATCTCCAACGACACGGCTCCAACACCAACCCGAGAGATGACACGGCCTGGGACACGCCCGTGTCCCAAGCCGTGTGCCAAGTCTCGACACCCGTCGACAGGCTTTGTGTCGACTCCGCGGAAAAACGTCGAGCGAAGATCGTCGACCAAACGGGACACGCCCTATGACACGCCCGTGTCACAGGCCGTGTGCCCCAGTCTCGACACACTGTCGAGCAAAAGTGTCGACACTTGGGCCGAGTGTCGACACAGCCTCGACACGCCCTGCGACACACCCGTGTCGCAGGCCGTGTGCCCCACTCTCGACACTCTGTCGAGCACAAAGTGTCGACACTTGGGCCGAGTGTCGACACGGCCTCGACACGCCCTGCGACACGCCCGTGTCGCAGGCCGTGTGCCTCCCTCCCGACACTTTGTCGAGCAAAAAGTGTCGACACTTGGGCCGAGTGTCGACACGGCCTCGACACGCCCTGCGACACGCCCATGTCGCAGGCCGTGTGCCACACTCCAGAAATCCAAAAATTTTCCAGAACTGCAGACTGACCCTATTGCAAAAACTGGGGTGTTACACTCTGGGGTTGAAGCTTCTGGTTCAGGAAGCAGGGGGAGCGATGCTCCAAGTGTGCTTGGGAACAGAGTTGGTGCTGAAGAATAAATGGAGATGGTGAGCAAGGAGCAACCTCTTCGGAGATCAAAGAGAATCTTTAAGCCACCAACTCGGTATTGCGAAGGAAACACGGTGAGCTTTGTTATATGTTTCTTCGCAGGCCCCTTGGATGAGCGGGAGCCTTCTAAGTTTGAAGATGCGGCTGGAGTAAAGGAGTGGGTTGATGCCATGGATGAGGAGATGGTTGCCCTCAGGAAGAATGAAACTTGGGACTTGGTGCCTAAGGTGAATGGTGTTACTCCTGTTACTTGCAAGTAGGTCTACAAGCTCAAGACGAAGGTGGGTGGAAGCATCGATCAGTACAAGGCTCGGCTTGTAGCTCGGGGATTTTCGCAACAGTACGAAGAGGACTATGAGGAGACGTTTAGTCTGATGGAGAAAATGACTTCAGTACGAGTGGTAATCTCTTTGGCGGCTTGCCAGGGTTGGAAGATGTGGCAGCTAGACGTAAAGAACGCTTTTCTTTACGGGGAGGTTGATAAGGACATCTTCATGGATCAACCGCTCGGGTACATATCTGAAGAACATCCGGACTATGTCTGCAAGCTCCAGAAGGCGCTCTATGGGTTGAAGCAGGCTCCTCGAGCCTGGTATGGGAAGATTACAGAATATCTTCAGTTCTACAGATATCTGGCTTCAAACTCTGATTCGAGTCTCTTCGTCAAGAAGAAGGGGGAGCTTTTAGTCCTCATGCTGTTGTACGTGGATGACATGATCATCACTGGAAATTCCAAGGAGGAAGTAGCAAGGATCAGGGCAGAGCTTGATATCAGGTTCGAGATGAAGGATCTGGGTGAACTCCACCATTTCCTTGTACTTGAAGTGGAGAGGAAGGAGAGCGGCATGCTCGTGTCCCAAAATGGCTATGCGGAACAGATCGTTCAACGATTCGACATGCAGGAGGGGAAGAGTAGCTCTACTCCACTTGATTCTAGCATCAAACTTCGGCGGGATGAGGGGAGGATTCTTCCAGATCCTTTGTTGTTTCGGGCTCTAGTTGGGAGTCTTATTTACTTGACGATTACAAGGCCAAACATTGCTTATGTAGTTGGCCGTGTAAGTTGGTATATGGCGGAACCCAGGAAGCCTCATGTGATGGCAGCTAGGAATATCTTGAAATACGTGAAGGCTTCTTCTGACATGGGTCTCCTGTATAGGAGAGGCACGAAGTTTGTTCTTCAGGGATACTCGGATGCTGATTATGGGGGAGATTTAGATGATCAGAAGTCAACATCCAGTTACTTCTTCACTTGTAGATCAGGGAGTATTTCTTGGTGCAGCAAGAAACAAGACTCGGTGTCCGTCTCTACTACGGATGCAGAATACAAGGCCTCTACCTTGGCAGCTCGGGAAGCCATCTGGCTTAGGAGACTAGTAGAGGATGTCTATGAAGAAGTGCACGGTCGTGCTCTGCTAAGGAGTTACAATGAGAGTTGAAAGAACTAGTGCCTAAACACCTAGAGGGGGGGGGGGGGGTGAATAGGTGCACTTAATCTTTTTAAACTTTAAAGGTAGAAACACAGAATTATATGCAATTCTTCACAGCAATACAACACAGCAATCACAGAATAAAGCATACACAGAGAACACAGATTTTATAGTGGTTCCCCAAGGTCTGGGTACATCCACTTTCCCCCTTCGCCTATCTAGTAGTGTACTAGATTCGGCCAAACTTCTCCACTACTTCTCAGATCCACAGATCTTACAACTCAAAACACAAAATAGGTTCCTACAGCTAAGAGTGATCCCACTCCTACAACTCAGGCATAAAGCCCTACCACTCAGTCTTCACCAAGACCTACACTCAGCCTTCAACAAGACCTACACTCAGCCTTCAACAAGGCCTACACTCAGAGAAAAGTATCTCCTACACTCAGGCATAAAGGCCCTACCACTCAGCCTTTATAATATAGGCTTACAACTCAGATCCCTTAGGATCCTACAAGAAATTTAAAATTACAAGGAATATAACCACAACTCTGATTGAGAGAGAAGAGTTGTCTGGTTTCTTGAAGAGTTCTTGAAAGAACTTTGCTGAGATCAACCTCCCTTGGCTTTCTTCAAAGCTTCTTGAATTAGAACACAGTAGGGTTGAAACTCTATGCAGATGATCTTCAATCACTGCTGACTTAAGAATCAGATCTCAATCTGAAACTTTCTTTACAGCCTGGTTCAACAGTTGTCTTCTTAGAAGGAGCTCTCTCTCTCTCCAACTTCTTAGATCTTCACTTGAAGGTCTTCTTCTTTTAGTGTTGTTAGATCTTCAATGAATCCAATACTCAAACTTCTGTTGAAGTAATAAGCCTTTATATAGGCTTTCTTCATGGTGACCGGCTGATCCGGTTTCTAACAAACTTCTGACAGTTCTGACTGTAGCAGTTGACCGGTTGAAATGGCAGCTGTCAAGTCATCCAGTCACTTCTTGAAAACTCTGTCACTGTCTGAAAGTGTCGAGACAGACAGTCTTTATGTGTCGACACAAATAGACTAAGTGTCGACACAAGTAGACTACGTGTCGACACTAGCCTTCATGGTGTCGACACAACTCCTTGTGTTGTAGAAACTGCATCTCGACACTGCTTCTTCAGAATATGTCGACACTGATCCTGTGTGTCGACACAAGTCCTTCTTCTTTGATACTTAGTTGATTTCTGCTAAGTGTCGACACAACTCCTTTGTGTTGACACATCTTCTTGTGTTGAAACTTGCTAAGTGTCGACATATCTTCTTGGTGTCGACACATGCCTTATGTGTTGATACTTTTGCTGAGTGTCGACACATCTCCTTTGTGTCGACACATTCTTCATGTGTTGAGACTTTGGCTAAGTGTCGACACATCTCCTTTGTGTCGACACTTGTACTTGAACTTTGTTGAAGTTTTGCTGAGTGTCGACACAGCCTCCTAGTGTCGACACTTTTGATGTCGACAAATTTCCTCTGGGTGTCGACACTGCTTCTAAGTGTCGACACAGATTCTTTAGACAATTCTTCATTGTGTGTTGACACTGCCTGTATGTGTCGACACTTTCCTTCTGGTGTCGACTCTGCATTCTTGGTGTCGACACAATTACTCCAAGTGTCGACACAGCTTCTCTGGGTGTCGACACAAGCCTTCTTAAGTGTCGACACTTTTCTTCTTAGAAACTTTTCATGCTTTCCCTGTAATTACTTAACCTGCACAACTAAACTCAAAGCACATCGAATACATATTGATGTATATCATTGAGTAGGGTGAGTTTTCTTCAAATTAGGTACATATATTCCAATGTGACCAACAATCTCCCCCTATTTGGAGAAGTCATAACCCTTAGTCAATGATATACACCATACATAACAAATTCACAGTATGATGTAAAACAGTAATAAATGACAGGGTAAAAACTTAAACATGTATGAACAGAACATGTATATACCATTAGCTCAGAATAATTAATGTTATAGATGAACATATAATATTGTTCTTACAAATTCCAACATTTTCATTAATCAAAAGTTTACATAGTATTTTAATACAAGTGATTACAATTTGTAAACTAAAGAAAATGCTATCCTATTGCTGCTCTGGTTCCTTGATTACAATCCCTTTTCCAGATTGAATCTTTGCTTGAACTTGAGCTTCAGTGTCTTCAGCAGCAGCAAGCTTCTTCCCTTTAAGATCTTTCTTTTTTAACTCTTCAGCCTTTATCTTTTGCCTTTCAAAATAATGATAAGGCTTTGGGAAGTACTTGCTAGGCTTCTGTGCAGCAGGAGATAGCTTTCCCATCTTAGCCTTTCTTCTATATTGAACAATAGCCTCTTGCCTATTCTCATGTTTCCTCCACTCTTGTTCAGAGTACCATTTTCCTCTATCCAGAATATTATCTTTAGCAACCTTCCAAGCAGTCAAAATGATATTCCTGGAGGTGGGGCTCCATTGTTTAAAATCAGGTTTCAATTCATCTTGCTCTCTGAATCTTTTCTTAGACAATTGAGTCTCTTGTTCCTTTAATAAGGCCTCTTGTTCTTTCAGTATTGCCTATGACACAGGCTGAACTACTTTCTCTATGATGACATTCTGATTTCCCTCAGAAGGACTGTACATAGTCTGGATATCTTGATGTATCATGTCAAAGTCTGTTGGAGGGTATATTACCGGAGCTACTTCAGCTTGCTCTCCTCCAAGATATGCAGGATTGATTCCAGACTCTGCCACATTGTCATCATCACATAAGGGTGGATATCCAAGGGTGGCTCTGATGGAATTTGAAATCCACTTGGCATGATCAGAACATGCCTTGACTAATACCCTCTCCCCCTTTATGACTTCTCTCTCTATGTGATCCCTAAGATCATCTTTCTGGAACCTTATCTGTGCATTCAGATAGTTTACTCCATCCTTAGAGAAAAGTTTCAACCTTTGGAGCTTTTCAGTTATTAGCTTCTGTGAATCCTGAAGTGCAGAAGTAACAGCAGTGAGACCTTCTTGTAATGCCTTATCAAAGTCTGCCTTGGCTGTAGCACTTGCTGTAGTCTGACCAGTAGCTATATTCTTCATTTCAGTTACTATTGCATTATGTGAAGCTGTCAAATTATCATTCATCCTTATCTAGTTTTCCAGGACATAGCCTTGCTTCACTTCTAGCTCATCAAGTTTTGTTTTTATTTTCTCTTGATGTGTGGCCAGATAGACTACTGCATTTCCTCCCTTATGGAAGCAGTCAGTCATTTCTTTCTTGTTCAGATTCACTTCAAATCTAATTGACTTGATGTCTTGGGCCAAATCAAATTGCAGTGACTTATGCCCTTCATCTATATACTTTTCTATAGCTTGCCTTTGCTCATCAAGCTTAATCTGTAAAGCTACTATCAGAGAACTGAAATCTGTAGATGGGGCAGACTGTGGAGCAATTGTTTGTAGGGTTTTCTTATAGTTCTGACTCCTTCTTTTGAAGACTTGGAACTTCCTCTTTTTGGCTCTAGCAGCCTCCTCATCCTCTGAAGCAGAAGTGCTAGCAATATCCACTCTATCCTTAGGAATAGGATGTGAATCCTTCTCAGTCCTTGGTAGCTCTTCAACATCCTTGGGCTTCTCAGTCTCTTTGCCTGCAGTTTCTTCTTCAATCTCCACATGCTCCCCCTCAATAATTACTTTCTCCCCCTCAGCAGCAGCTTTTTCTCTCTCAAAGTCAGTTTGTAGTAGGTCAGGGAACAGTTCTTCTAAAGTAAATTCTTGTTGAGGATGGGCTGGAGAATCTCTGAGCTTATCTACCACTTTATCAGCAACAGATGTGTCTTCCATGACAACATCTTGTGCTTGAGGTTGTATCTGTGTTTGCTGATGAACATTAGGTAATGAATCAGACAAAACTGCATCCTCAATAGGGAAATCTAATTGATTAATGTCAGTTATTACCTCCAGTATGGTTTGGGTAGCTTGTTCACTCTCTAGTGGAGTTGGCTCTTCCATAAGTAAAGGCTCCCCCAGGAGTGGATCCAGGTGAATTGGGCTAGCTGGTGGTAGCTCCCCCTGCCTTGGTGCATCTTCTTGTCCTGCTAGAGACTGGCCAGCATTTCCAGTTTCTTCATCATCTGGAGTGAACACTACTTGCTCTTTAGAGCTGCTAGAGGATTCTTGTGCCACAGTGGCTGTCTTCTTCTTCTTTTTTTGAGGTGTGTCCTTTACTGGAGTTGGCATTTCTTTGGTCAATACTCTATCCCACCTAGAGAAGATTCTCAAATTCATTCTCCTCATGTGGTTAATCTTTGAACCTGCAGTTTGGTTCATTACCTCAGGTATACTTCCAGCTAGGTAAAGACTTAGTATTCTACCCAGATTGGGCTTCTTCATACTTTCTTTAATCTTATCAAACATAACTGTAGACGAGTCAGTATTTAGTTTGAAGATTAACCTTGTCATCAGACTGAACATATAAGCTGAGATTCTGTCATGGCCTCCAGGCTTGCTCAGTATTACCTTGACCACTATCTCAGATAAGAACTTGCCTTACATGTTCATTCCTTTTCTGTTGAATACAGATCCTATCTTCAGGTTATAATCAAGTCCACACCATGTCAAGGCTTCTCTAGTCTTAGAAGCTGACACATCTTCCTCTTCCTTTGTCCTTGGTAGTTGAAGAACTTTTCTTAGACTTTTAGGAGAGACCTTCACCTTTGCCCCATGAACTCTGGACTTAATCTTGAGTCCTGATTCATCTAGAGTCGCTCTATTCAGAAATTCAAGGACTTCCTTCTTCCATATCTTGATCGGTTCTGATACAAGAAATTCTAACCCAGTCTCTTCTATTAGGGTTATCACGCCTTTGATCTCGGGTTCCGTGTCATCAAATGCGTGTCGCACGAGTTCATATCCTTCATTCACATTCTCTTCTAGCTTGGGCGCCATTAGGGTTTGAAGAAATTTGAATTTAGAGAAGAGAGACGTCGACACACAAGTTTGGTCTCGAAACTTTGGCGAGCGTGTCGACAAACAATGGCGAAAACCTATTTGTACCTTTCTAGAATCGAAGATGAAAGGGCGCGTCAAAATACTTAAATTGTGCCGACACTGTTGAAAAGTGTCGACACTTACTGCGAATGTCTTGACAACAATGTGTCGACACAAGTATAGTCGACAGAATATATGTGTCTACACTTATATATGTGTCGACACCACTCAGCTCGACACTTAGTCGAGACAATACTAGTCTAATTTAGTGTAAATCCTTAGTGTCGACACCACCCTGGATGTGTCGACACCTACCCTGCATGTGTCGACACTAATTCTCTGAAGTGTCGACAAAGACTTTCTAGATGTGTCGACACCATTTCTCTGAAATGTCGACACCACTTCTATGTGTCGATACAGATAACTCTGTGTGTCGACACCTTTTTACTTAGCCAATTTTTGTAAACTATTCTAAGTTTATCATCTCTAATTCAATTTTGAATTTATTGAATTTGGTTTCATCTAAGGGCTTAGTGTACATATCTGCTAGCTGATTATCTGTATTTATATACGCTATGGAAATATCTTCTTTTTCCATATGTTCTCTTAGAAAATGGTATTTTATTTCTATGTGCTTAGTCCTACTATGAGAGACAGGATTGTTTGCAATAGAAATAACACTAGTAAAATCACAAAATAAAGGTGTTCTACTTACTTGAATACCATAATCTTCTAGCTGATGTTGAATCCATAGAAGTTGAGCACAACAACTTCCTGCAGCAACATACTCTGACTCTGCTGTGGAGATAGCCACACTTGTTTGTTTCTTGCTACTCCATGATATCAGCCTTCCACCTAGAAATTGACAGGTTCTAGTTGTACTTTTCCTATCTTCCTTGCAGCCTGCAAAATCTGCATCTGAATAACCTGTCAGTTCAAACTCTCCATTCCTAGGGTACCAAAGGCCTAAATAAGGTGTGCTCTTAAGATATCTCAAAATTTTTTTGACTGCTGTCAAGTGAGATTCTTTAGGGCAAGCTTGGTACCTTGCACAGACACATGTAACATACATGATATCTGGTCTACTTGCAGTCAAATATAGTAGGGAACCAACTATCCCTCTATATAATGTTTCATCTACAAGTTTCCCTACATCATCTTTGCTTAGAGACATTGTTGACCCCATAGGAGTTTTCATGGTAGTGGATGATTCCATACCATACTTCATTATCAGTTCTAGGGTGAACTTAGACTGGCATATGGATAAACCATCCTCAGTCTGTCTAACTTGGAGACCCAAGAAGAACTTAAGTTCCCCCATACTGCTCATTTCAAATTGTCCTTGCATTAGTTTTGCAAACTTTCTGCAAAGACTACTTTCTGTAGACCCAAATATGATGTCATCTATATATATTTGGACTAAGATAATCTTGCCACTGGATTCCCTAAGGAATAGAGTCTTGTCTATTTTCCCTCTTGTGAATTTATTCTCAATGAGAAAACTAGACAAGGTTTCATACCAAGCCCTAGGGGCTTGTTTTAATCCATACAAAGCCTTCCTAAGTCTATAAACATAATTAGGTTTAGTAGAATCAACAAAACCTAATGGCTGTTCTACATAGACTTCTTCCTTCAGATTTCCATTCAGAAAAGCTGACTTAACATCCATTTGATATACCTTGAACCCTTGGAATGTTGCATAGGCAAGGAACATCCTTATTGCTTCCAGTCTGGCTACTCGAGCAAAGGTTTGATCAAAATCAATACCTTCTTCCTGCCTATATCCTTTAGCAACTAGTCTAGCTTTATTCTTTATAATTACTCCATTTTCATCCAGCTTGTTTCTAAAGATCCACTTAGTTCCAATTATGTTGTGGTCTTTTGGTTTAGGAAATATCTCCCAGACTTTGCATCTTTTGAACTGGTTCAGCTCCTCTTGTATTGCCTCAATTCAATGAGGGTCTAGGATAACTTCTTCAAATTTCTTTGGCTCTACTTGGGATAGAAAGCTGGAGTAGAGAAATGAACTTAGATTTCTGCTCCTTGTTTGTACCCCTTGACTGAGATCTCCAATAATCTGATTGGCTGGATGATCTTTTAAATGCCTATTTGCTGGAGGCATCCTATTTTCTGGTTGTACACCTTCAACTTCTTCATTCAGCAGCTCCTCTTGGTCTTCTTCAGCAACAGGAGTATCTTGTACTCCCCCTGGATAGCAGCCACCTCCTTCTACTTGCTGACTTGCAGTAGGACCTTCTGCAATAGTTAGCTTGTCCATCTTCTCATTCACACCTGTGGAGCTGCAAACACTACTAGGCAATTCATTGTTAATGAGTCTAGCTTCATCAAACACTACATGTACTGACTCTTCTACAACTTGAGTAGTCAAGTTGTAAACCCTATAAGCCTTACTGTTATTGCTGTACCCAACAAAGATCCCTTCTTGGGATTTGGCAGCAAACTTGGTTAAGTAAGACTTACCATTGTTAAGTATATAACATTTACAACCAAAGATCCTGAAATAGGATAGATTTGGTTTTCTGCCTTTCACAATCTCATAGGGGGTCTTATTGTGGCTCTTGGTGATAGTAGCCCTATTAATTACATGACATGTAGTGTTTACTGCCTCAGCCCAGAAATATTCAGGGAGAGATGTGTCACTTAATAGGGTTCTACTAGCCTTAATCAAGGTTCTATTCCTTTCAGCAATACCATTTTGCTGAGGTGTTCTTGGTGAAGAAAATTCCTGAAATATCCCAAACTCTTTACATAGCTTTGTCATACTGTCAGGCTGGAATTCAGTACCATGGTCACTTCTTATTTTGACCACTGTACTGTCTAACTCATTCTGAATTTATTTGACAAAACTATAAAAGATACTAGGAGTTTCAGATTTTTGTCTAAGGAAGAACACCCAGGAAAACCTTGAGTATTCATCTACAATCACAAATGTGTAGACCTTCCTACCTAGGATGTGAACTGGCATAGGACCAAAAAGATCCATATGCAAGAGGTATAGGCACCTCACAGCATCTTTGTTCTCAATGCTATTAAAGGTGGATTTGGTCTGCTTGCCCTTTTGACAAGCTGAGCATATCCCAACCTTTTTACACTTAACTTGAGGACCATTCCTCACTAACTCTTTGCTAAAGAGTTGACCAATTGTCTTATAGTTAAGATGAGCCAGCCTCTTGTGCCATTTAACACAATATGAGACTTTCTCATCAACTACAAGACAAATAGGAGAAACTATGTTCTCACACATAATGTCTAGACAATAGACATTTCTCTTCCTATGGCCTGTCAAAATGATCTTTTGATCACTTGACCTACTGATATGACAACCATCTTTGACAAATGAGATGTCATATCCTAAATCACTCAGCTGACTTATGCTAATTAGGTTATGTTTCAAACCTTTAACATAAGCCACTTGAGTAATTGTAATAAGGTTGCTAGAAATGTTACCAAAGCCTTTGGTGATTCTTTTTCAGAACCACCAAAGGTGACTTTAGGACCATCCTTGATTGGTGTATAGTCCTTCAGCAATCCCCTAGTTCCAGTCATGTGCCTGGAACATCCACTGTCCAAGTACCATATTGGGGCATGACCACTTGGACTCACCTGCAAAACAGATTACTTAACCTTAGAACCCAAAAACTTCTTGGGTCCTTGGTGGAAGTTAGTCTGACTCTTGACAAAACTACCTATAGCTTTTCTAGCAGGCAGTTTGCTACCCATCTTGGCACATGAATTATGCCAACAGTCTATGACAAAGTGGCCTACCTTGCCACAACACCAACACTCAAATATGTTGTACCTTTGTTTAGGTACAACCCTGGCTGTTTTATCTACAGCAGGTTTCTTGTTGAGTACTGGGGCTTTGCCCTTAGACTTAGACTGTACAGTCCTGGCAGGTTTAGTAAACCCCAATCCAGTTTTACTCGTATGAGGAATAAACTCATCTATCAAAGGTAGAACAGACTTTGGTTTAGAAAACCTTGCAACAATATCTCTCTCCTTCTGAAGACTAATCTCCAGATTTCTAATTTGATCATTTTTAAATGTTATAGTCCCCATCTGAATAACAGTAATGTGCTTTAGTCTGGCTATTTCATTTAATTTCTGATCAAGCAACTTGTCAAAAACTGTTGCAGTAACTTTAAGACTGACAATCTCCTTAGCCTGAGTTTTGGCCAAGAGTTTGCTTTTCTTCAAAGCCTGCAATACTACTCTATATTCATCAATCAACTTGAAAGATATGGTACCTAAACACCTAGAGGGGGGGGGGGGGGTGAATAGGTGACCTAATCCTTTTTCTTACTTTATTGGCAGCCAAACAGTTAATAATACAGTTTTCTAACTAGTTTATCACAGCAAACACAACAACATTCACAGCACAGCACAGCACAGCATACACAGTGGTTTTATAGTGGTTCCCCAATCTTTGGGTACATCCACTTTCCCCCTTCGCCTATCTAGCAGTGTACTAGATTCGGCCAAACTCCTCCACTGTCTCAGAACCCAAATTGGTTCCTACACCTCAGGCCCAAAGCCTTACAACTCAGCTTTATCCCAAAGCCTACACTCAGCCACAAGGGCCTACACTCAGCCAATCAAGGCCTACAATCATAGATCTCAATCTCCTACACTCAGGCCAAAAGCCCTACCCTCAGCCTTTATAATTATAGGCTTACAAATCACTCAGATCCAATGGATCCTACAAGTTAAAAATGTATTACAGAAATTAACTCAACAACTCAGAATTAAAAGAGGGGAGTTGAGAGCTTCTTGATGAGTTCTTGGAAGAACTCAGCTGGATCCAATCTGACTTAGCTTTCTTCAAAGCTTCTTGATTAGAACTGAATAAGACTGAATCCTCCTGCAGTTGTTCCTTGACCTCTGCCACTTAAGATCCAGACTGAATCTGAATCCTTCTTCTCAGCCTAGTTCCAAAGGCTGATTTCTTGGATGGAGCCCTCTCTCTCCAACTTCTTAGATCTGCACTTGGACGGCAAGATCTTCTTGTGTTGATACTTTGAGTACCACTTTAATGATTACTTCAACAATATGATCAACCTTGACAACAATCTGATCAACAACAGTTTCTGTAAACTGTAGGTGCCTATTTATAGGCATTCTTCATGGTAACCGGCTGGTCCGGTCCATAACTGACTTCTGATATCTCTGACAGGCACTGTAGACCGGCTGGAACGGCAGCTGTCATGTCAACCAGTCAGTTCTTGAAAATCTCTATCTGTCTGATAGTGTCGAGACTTTCTGTCTTTAAGTGTCGACACTTATAGTCCAAGTGTCGACACATGCTGTGTAAGTGTCGACACAAGTCTACAAGGTGTTGACACAACTCCTTGTGTGTCTCGACACATATTCTTCTGCATGTGTCGACACTGAAATTGAGTGTCGACACAAGTACTTGTTCTTCTAGCTTTTGCTGAATTCTTCTAAGTGTCGACACATCTTCTTTGTGTCGACACAACTTCTTGTGTTGAATCTGTCAAGTGTCGACACTGCTTCTTGGTGTCGACACAAGTCTTCAATGTTGATTCTTGCTGAGTGTCGACACTTGATTCTTCTTGTTGAGACTTCAGCTGAGTGTCGACACATCCCATAGTGTCGACACTTGTACTTAGAATAATTTGTTGTTCTTTCTGTTCTTAGCTAAGCGTCGACACAGCTCCATGTGTCGACACTTTCTTCAAGTGTTGAGTCTTCAGCTGTGTGTCGACACATTGTTCTGGGTGTCGACACATACTTCAAATGTTGACTCTTCTGTTGAGTGTCGACACATTGTGCTGGGTGTCGACACTTACTTCAAGTACTGACTCTTCTGCTTAGTGTCAACACATTGTGTTGGGTGTCGACACTTATACTTAGTCTCTGTAGACTTTTGCTGAGTGTCGACACAGCTTCAAGTGTCGATACTTTCTGGTGTAGACACAGCTTCACTGGGTGTCGACACAGCTCCTTGTGTCGACACTTTCTGTCTGCACTTTTCTTCACTGAGTTGTCGACACAAGTCTTCTTAAGTGTCGACACTTTGCCTCTGGGTGTCGACACATGGACTTAGAAACTTTTTGCTTCAGTCCAGTACTTTCTTAACCTGCACAAGTAACTCAAACATACATCAAATACATTATGATGTATATCATTGAGTTGGGTGAGGCTTCTTCAAATCAGGTACATTTGACCAATGTACCCAACAATCTCCCCCTATTTGGAGAAGTCATAACCCTTAGTCAATGATATACACCACTCACAATTAAAATTACAACATGATGTACAGCAGAATTATATACAGCAGGGTTAAACATAAACATGTATTAATTCACACATGTATACACATTCATCATTTCAGAACAATCAAGAAATAGACACATTCACAGAACAATCATGAAATATATTTATCATATATTGTTCTAACATTTTTCCTTATACATTTTCAGTAGTTTCACAACAATGTTTTACATACAAAAGATTACAAAATAATCTTTAAGTAAATTCTAAGTCTATTTCAGATCTGGTTCCTTGATAACTATTCCCTTGCCAGCTTGAACTTGAGCTTTGACAGGGGCTTCAGCAGTTTCAGCATCAGCAGGCTTCTTGCCTTTTAAGTCTTTCTTCTTCAGCTCTTCTGCCTTGATTTTCTGCCTCTCAAAATAGTGGTATGACTTTGGAAAGTACTTGCTAGGCTCCACTGCAGTAGGAGGTAGCTTTCCCATCTTTGTCTTCCTTCTATACTGAACTATGGCTTCCTGCCTGATCTCATGTTTCCTCCATTCAGCTTCAGAAAACCACTTGTTCCTGTCATTCATGTTGTCTTTGGCAGCTTTCCAGGCAGTTAAAATTATATTCCTAGAGGTAGGGCTCCACTGTTCAAAGTCTGGCCTTTGTTCTGCTTGTTCCCTAAACCTCTTCTTTGACAACCTTGCCTCTTCTTCTTTCTCTAATGCCTCTTGCATAGCTGCAGAAATAGGTTGAACAACCTTTTCCAGAACAACATTTGACTTCCCTGCAGTTGGGCTATACATCTAGTGTACATCTGCATGAATCATTTCAAAATCTAGAGGTGGATATATGACCTGAGCTACCTCTGGTTGCTCACCTCCAAGATATGCACTTTGAATCCCAGATTCAGCAACATTATCATCATCACAGAGTGGAGGATAGCCCAGTGTAGCTCTGATGGAATTTGATATTCACTTTGCATGGTCAGAGCTAGCTTTGACTAAAACTCTCTCCCCCTTTATGACTTCTTGGGCAACATGATCTCTTACATCATCCTTCTGGAATCTGATTTGACTATCCAAGTACCTGATTCCATCTTTAAAGTAAGGTTTGAGCTTAGTGAGGTGTTCAGAGATGGCCTTCTGGGAATCTTGAATTGCAGTCTTGACAGCAGTAATCTCAGCTTGGAATACTTTATCAAAGTCAGCCTTAACTGCAGCAGCAGATGTAGAAGGTTCAGCAGTCTTATTCTTCAGTTCAGTGACTATAGCATTGTGAGATTGTGTGAGATTGTCATTCATTCTTAACTGATTTTCAAGCACATATCCTTGTTTCAATGCTATTTCATCTACTTGGGCTTTGATCTTCTCCTGGTGAGTTGCTAGATAGACTACTGCATTCCCACCCTTATGGAAGCAGTCAGTCATCTCCTTCTTATTCAGGTTCATCTCAAACCTTATTGACTTTATATCTTGAGCAAGATCAAACTATAATGACTTCTGTCCTTCATCTACATACTTTTCTATGGCCTGCCTTTGCTCATCCAATTTTATCTGTAGGGCAACCATTAAAGCACTATAATCAGCAGTTGGAGCTTGCTGAACTATAGGCTGTAGGGTAATGGATTGCAAGGCTTTCTTATAACTCTGACTTCTCCTCTTGAAGACATAGAGTTTCTTCTTCTTAGCCTTTGCAGCCTCATCTTCTTCATATTCTGAAGTGCTGGCTATTTCAACCCTTTCCTTAGGGCTTGGAGGTTTGTCAGCTTGCACATCAGGTGCTTTCTCACTTTCTTGCCTTAAAGGCTCTTTCAGAACTGTCAGTTGCTCCCCCTCAGCAGCAGCACTCTTATCTACAGCAGCAGCATCCTTGTCCATATCAAAATCTTCTTGATCTAGATTTAGAAACAAATCTTCCATTGTATATTCAAGTGGAGACTGTGCAGAAGAAGTTCTTGGTTCTTCAACCACTTGAGAAGTATCATCTTGAACTACAGCAGATGTGTCTTCTAAAACAACATCTGGAACTTGACTGTCTAGCTGAGTTTGCTGATGGACATCAGACAAATCAGAATCTACTATAGAAAAATTCAATGTATTTAGGTCAATGAGTACCTCTTGTATGATGTTAGTGGCTTGTTCACTCTCCAGTGTAGAGGGTTCTTCTACACCTGGAAGCTCCCCCTGGCTGTGATCCCTATGGATGGGGCTAGCTTGAGGCAGCTCCCCCTGGATCTCAGCAGTCTCTTGAGGAGCAGGAGATTTCACTGCTGGAGGAGCAGGAGTCTTGTCAGCAGGCACTTCCTCTTGATTATCAGGAGTGAAAACAACATGTTCTTCACTCCCAGAACTGCTAGAGGACTCTTGGGCCACTGGAACTTGCTTCCTTTTCTTCTTAGGAGGAGTGTCTTTCTCAGTAACTGTTTTCTCAGGGGTTGGCATGTCCTTTGACAGCACCCTGTCCCATCTAGAAAAGATCCTTTGATCCATCTTCCTCATATGATTTATCTTACTTCCAGCAGCAGTGCTCATTACCTCTGGTATTGTACCAGCTAGGTAGAGACTTATAATTCTGCCCAGATTAGGCTTCTTCAAGCTCTCCTTAATCTTCTCATAGACTATCATAGACCAATCAGTTCTTAGAGTAAAGATAATCCTTGTCATGATTCCAAACATAGAGGCAGACACCCTGTCATGCCCTCCAGGCTTACTGAGAATAACCTTGCCCACAATCTCAGACATGAATTTTCCTTGACTGTTCATGCCTTTCCTGTTAAAGACAGAACCTATCTTCATCTTTGGATCAAGTCCACACCAGGTAAGAGCTTCCCTGGTCTTGGATGCAGTTACTTCTTCTTCATCTTGAGTTTTAGGTAGCTGGAGTACCTTCCTCAGACTTTTTGGTGAAATCTTGACCTTAGATCCATGAACTCTGGATTTGATTCTGTATCCAGATTCATCTACAGCAGCTCCATTAAGGAATTCAAGAACTTCCTTTTTCCAAATATTTGTTGGTTCTGAAACCAAGTATTCTAGTCCAGAATTGGCGACTAGGGTTACCACCGACAGGATTTCTTGATCTGCTTCGTCGAACGCGCCGCGCACTAGCTCATATCCTTCGTTAACGTTCTCCTCAAGCTTAGGTGCCATTAGGGTTTGAGAATTTGTCTTTAGAAAAGAGAGGTGTCGACACAGTAGTTTTGGTCTCGAAACTTTGAAAGCGTGTCGACTAACAAAGACAGAACCCTATTTATACCTTTCTGATTTTGAAGATGAACAGGCGGGACAGCTAGCTTAAAATGTGTCGACACTGGCAATAAGTGTCGACACTGACTTATAATGTCTCGACACATATGTGTCGACACAAGTTTAGTCAACAGATATTATGTGTCGACACATGTTTATGTGTCGACACCACTCTACTCGACGAATAGTCGAGACTTTACTTAGAAAATTCTGAGTAAAACATAAGTGTCGACACCACATTGGATGTGTCGACACCTACTCGACATGTGTCGACACTAACATTCTGAAATGTCGACACCAACATCCTAGATGTGTCGACACCTTTTTCCTGAAGTGTCGAGACTACTATTCTGTGTCGACATAGACTTGTCTAAGTGTCGACACCTTTTTACTTAGCCAATTTTAATTCTGTAAACTTAGTCTAAGTTTATCATTCCTAGTTCAATTTTAAATCTATTGAACTTAGCTTCTTCTAGGGGCTTAGTATACATATCAGCTAATTGATCATCTGTTTTAACATATTCAAGTACAATATCATTTCTTTCTACATGTTCCCTAAGAAAGTGATATTTAATCTCAATATGTTTTGTTCTACTATGAGATACAGGGTTGTTAGCTATTAAAATAGCACTTGTAGAATCACAGAAAAGTGGAGTTCTACTTACCTGAAATCCATAGTCCTCTAGCTGATGTTGTATCCACAGAAGTTGAGCACAGCAACTTCCTGCAGCCACATACTCTGACTCTGCTGTGGAGATAGCCACACTGGTCTGCTTTTTGCTTCTCCATGAAATTAGTCTCCCACCTAGGAATTGACAGGTTCCAGTAGTGCTTTTTCTATCTTCTTTGCATCCTGCAAAGTCTGCATCTGAATAACCTGTTAGATCAAAATCTCCATTCCTAGGGTACCAGAGGCCAAGATAGGGAGTGCCCTTTAGATATCTCAATATTCTTTTGACTGCAGTCAAATGAGACTCTTTAGGGCAGGCTTGATACCTTGCACAAACACATGTAGCATACATGATGTCTGGTCTACTAGCAGTCAAGTATAGTAAGGAGCCAACTATCCCTCTATACAAGGTTTCATCTATAGGTTTCCCTGCATCATCCTTGCTAAGAGACATACTTGACCCCATAGGAGTCTTCATGGTGCTGGAAGAATCCATACCATATTTCCTTATGAGTTCTAGGGTGAACTTGGACTGACATATGGATAAACCACTTTCAGTCTGTTTAACTTGGAGACCCAAGAAAAACTTCAGCTCTCCCATACTACTCATCTCAAACTGACTTTGCATAAGCTTTGCAAACTTTTTGCAAAGGCTACTTTCAGTAGACCCAAATATAATGTCATCTACATATATTTGGACAAGTATGACTTTGCCTCTAGATTCCCTAAGGAATAAAGTCTTATCTATTTTCCCCCTTGAGAACTTGTTCTCAATGAGGAAACTAGATAGGGTTTCATACCAAGCTCTAGGAGCTTGCTTTAACCCATATAAAACTTTCCTAAGTCTATAGACATGATGAGGTAGAGTTGGATCAACAAAACCTGAAGGCTGTTCCACATAGACTTCTTCCTTAAGATTACCATTTAAGAATGCTGACTTGACATCCATTTGGTAAAACTTGAATCCTTGATAGGTTGCATAGGCCAAGAACATCCTTATGGCTTCCAGTCTGGCTACTGGAGCAAAGGTTTGATCAAAATCAATACCTTCTTCTTGCCTATATCCTTTTGCAACCAATCTTGCTTTATTCTTAATGATGACCCCTTGTTCATCCATCTTGTTTCTGTAGATCCACTTAGTTCCTATTACATTGTGGTCTTTAGGTTTTGGAACCAGTTCCCAAACCTTGCACCTCTTGAACTGATTAAGCTCTTCTTGCATTGCTTCAGTCCATTGTGGATCTTGTATTGCTTCTTCAAATCTTTTAGGTTCAACTTGAGACAAAAAGCTTGAGTAGATTGCTGCATTCATGTATCTGCTCCTGGTTTGAACTCCTTGTCTTGGATCTCCAATAATCTGCTCTACTGGATGATCTCTAAGATGCCTATTGGCTGGAGGCATCCTAACTTCAGGTTGAACCTCTTCAACATCTCCATCATGCTGTATACCTTGTATTTCTTCAGCAATTGGCACATGTAGTTCTCCCCCTGGACAACAGCTACTCTCCTCAACTTGCTGTCTTGCAGCAGGTACTTCTTCTATAGTAAGCTTGTCCATTTTCTTTGTTAAACCTGTGGGGCTGCATACACTACTAGACAACTCATTATTAAAAAGTTTAGTCTCATTAAAAACTACATGTACAGACTCCTCTACAACTTGTGTAGTCAAGTTGTATACTCTATAAGCCTTACAGTTATTGCTGTACCCAACAAAAATTCCCTCTTGGGACTTGGCAGCAAACTTAGTTAAGTAAGACTTCCCATTGTTAAGTATGAAGCATTTGCAACCAAAGATCCTGAAATAGGATAGGTTTGGTTTCCTGCCTTTCACAACTTCATAGGGGGTCTTGTTTATCCTTTTAGTGATGGTAGCCCTATTTATAACATGGCATGCAGTGTTAACTGCTTCAGCCCAGAAATACTCTGGCAGTGATGTATCACTTAGTAAGGTTCTACCAGCCTCTATCAAGGTCCTATTCTTCCTCTCAGCAATGCCATTTTGCTGAGGTGTTCTAGGTGAAGAGAATTCTTGAAATATCCCAAAGTCTTCACACAGTTTTGTCATGCTATCAGACTGAAATTCAGTACCATGGTCACTTCTAATTTTGACCACTGTATTATTTAGTTCATTCTGAATTTGCTTGACAAAGCTATAGAAGACACTAGGTGTTTCAGATTTCTGTCTTAAGAAGAACACCCAGGAAAACCTTGAGTAGTCATCTACAACTACAAAGGTATAGACCTTCCTACCTAAGCTGTGAACTGGCATTGGACCAAAGAGATCCATATGCAAGAGGTATAAACACCTCACAGCATCTTTGTTTTCTATGCTTCTAAAGGTGGATTTAGTCTGCTTGTCCTTTTGACAAGCTGAGCAAATACCATCTTTAACACACTTAACTTGAGGACCATTCCTCACTAACTCTTTGCTAAAGAGTTTACTGATAGTCTTGTAGTTAAGATGGGCAAGCCTCTTGTGCCATTTGACATAATGAGAGACTGTCTCATCAGCTACAAGACAAACTGGAGAACCATTGTTCTCAACCATAATGTCTAGGAAATAGACATTTCTTTTCCTATATCCTGTCAAAATGATCTCTTGATCACTTGACCTCTTGATATGACAACCATTTTTAACAAATGAGATGTCATACCCTACATCACTTAACTGACTTATACTTATTAGGTTGTGTTTCAACCCTTTAACATAAGCCACTTGAGTAATGGTAACTAAGTTTGAAGAAATGTTACCAAACCCTTTGATGATTCCTTTTTCAGAACCACCAAAGGTCACTTTAGGACCATTTTTGATTGGAATATAGTCCTTCAGTAGTCCCCTTGTTCCAGTCATATGTCTGGAACATCCACTATCCAAGTACCATGTTGGGGTATGGCCACTTGGACTGACCTGCAAAACAAATTAATGAACCTTAGAACCCAAAGTATTCTTGGGTCCTTGGTGATTGTTAGTTTGCAATTTGACAAACCTACCCACTGGCTTTCCAACAGGTAGTTTGGAACTCACTTTGGCACTCACATTGTGCCAACAGTCCACTGCAAAGTGGCCAATTTTGCCACAGCACCAACATTCAAACTTGTTGTACCTTTGCTTAGGTACAGTCTTTGCTGTCTTGTTTACAGCAGACTTGTTGAATGTTGGGGCTTTGCCCTTGGACTTAGACTTGGACTGCTCAGTCCCTGCAGGTCTAATAAAACCCAGTCCAGCCTTGCCTTTATGATGAACAAATTCATCAATTAAAGGTAGCACTGATTTAGGTTTTGAAAACCTAGCAACAAGCTCTCTCTATTTCTGAAGATTTGTCTCCAGTCTCTTAATTTGATCATTCTTAAATGTGATAGTTCCCATCTGAATCACTGTAATGTGTTTCAGTCTGGCTACCTCATTCAGTTTTTGATCAAATTGCTTCTCAAAATCTGTTGCAGCAGCTTTAAGATCAGCAATTTCCTTTGCCTGACTTTTGGCTAGGGTCTTGCTTTTCTTGTAGGCTTGCAACAGTACCTTATATTCATCTATAAGCTGATGAATATCTTCCTCTGACTCAGATATATTCTCATCACTTGATGAAGAAGAATCTGATTCTGAACTAGAACAAGAAACTGAATTTAAACTTGAACTTTGTACCTGACTGGGTCCTGGCTGCTCCAGGTTTTTGGCACTTTCTGTCAAAGCCATTAGACCTTGGCAATGACTGTCTTCTTGTTCATAAATTGACTCCAAGATCTGCATGAATTCTTCCTCTTCTTCTTCAGCAAACAACCCTATGTAGGCTTCAGCCTCAGACTCAGTTTCTGAAGAAGAGATATCTGATAGAGTCTTCTCCTTCTTAGCAACAAAAGAATTTTCTTTCTTTCCTTTGAAGTGAGTCTTTTTCCTGTCACCAGATTCCTTTCTCTTCTCTGGACAATCTGCAATAACATGGCCCTGTCTATTGCAGCAATAGCAAACAATCTTTGAACCAGTTGCCTTGCTTGATTTTGTCCTTTTCTTGTCATTCTTTGAAGACCTCTTTTTCTGATAAGAGTCTTCCTTTCCTTGTGATGTAGAAGGCCTTGACCTCCACTGTTTCTTTTTCAAAAACTTTTGAAAGTGTCTAGTGAAAGCAGCAAAGTCTTCATCACTTTCACTGCTCTTAGACTTTGTGCTGACAGACTCATCAGACTCTGATTCAACTACCTCTGGAGGTGGAGTTGATGACTTATTCCTGCACTTTCTGGGAACTTCTGTCTTGAAAGCAATAGTTCTTTCCTTGTGCTCAGTCCTTGTTGATTTCTCTTCCTCTTTCCTCACTGTCAATTGCATCTCATATGACAATAATTTGCCAAACAGTGTGGGAGGAGGAATTTCCCCCAACTTAGCCATTTCTCTTATGACACACATCTTGGTGTCCCAATCTATGGTTAGGGACCTTAAGAACTTGTCATTTAGTTCATAGTTACTGAACTCTCTTCCATAAGACATGAGTTCATTAACTATTCTGTAAAATTTCTTATAGCACTCAGTGATGCTCTCACCCTTTCCTTGCCTAAAGCTTTCATACTCCTGATTTAGCAAGGACTTCCTATCTTGCCTAACTTCTTAAGATCCTTCCATATAGACAATGAGAGTATCCCACATTTCTTTTGCTGTCTTACAGTGAATTAGATTCTGAAAAGTGGCATCATCAATATCACTCACTATTATGTTTTGTGCCCTCTTGTCCATGGTGGCCAGGACAATTTCATCCTTAGTCATCTCAGAGAAATCCTTTGGAGTTCTCTGGTTTGCATCTAGAACTGAAAT
This sequence comes from Platanthera guangdongensis, assembly GCA_039583875.1. NCBI lineage: Eukaryota > Viridiplantae > Streptophyta > Magnoliopsida > Asparagales > Orchidaceae > Platanthera > Platanthera guangdongensis. The sequence goes on from CM077153.1 coordinate 262,769,094, forward strand.
CTTCATGGGCACATAAGACCCTTCCTTTACTGTGATGTAGATTCTAGGGTCTGAGGCCTCCATAAATAGCCTTACCCTTTCTTTCCAGATCCCAAAGATCTCCTTCCTGCATATGGGTAATTTCATGGAACCCAATTCCTTGTGATTCTCATAGGAACCCATGTTTCTTGATTTTCTTGAATTTCTTGAATCTGTGTTTTGCCTTACACTGATTCTGCCAAACAGGATCTCCCCAGACTGTTAGTCCTTGTTTTGAGGAACCTCCCTCTGATACCACTTGAAAGATATGGTACCTAAACACCTAGAGGGGGGGGGGGGGTGAATAGGTGACCTAATCCTTTTTCTTACTTTATTGGCAGCCAAACAGTTAATAACACAGTTTTCTAACTAGTTTATCACAGCAAACACAGCAACATTCACAGCACAGCACAGTACAACATACACAGTGGTTTTATAGTGGTTCCCTAATCTTTGGGTACATCCACTTTCCCCCTTCGCCTATCTAGCAGTGTACTAGATTCGGCCAAACTCCTCCACTGTCTCAGAACCCAAATTGGTTCCTACACCTCAGGCCCAAAGCCTTACAACTCAGCTTTATCCCAAAGCCTACACTCAGCCACAAGGGCCTACACTCAGCCAATCAAGGCCTACACTCAGAGATCTCAATCTCCTACACTCAGGCCAAAAGCCCTACCCTCAGCCTTTATAATTATAGGCTTACAAATCACTCAGATCCAATGGATCCTACAAGTTAAAAATGTATTACAGAAATTAACTCAACAACTCAGAATTAAAAGAGGGGAGTTGAGAGCTTCTTGATGAGTTCTTGGAAGAACTCAGCTGGATCCAATCTGACTTAGCTTTCTTCAAAGCTTCTTGAGTAGAACTGAATAAGACTGAATCCTCCTGCAGTTGTTCCTTGACCTCTGCCACTTAAGATCCAGACTGAATCTGAATCCTTCTTCTCAGCCTAGTTCCAAAGGCTGATTTCTTGGATGGAGCCCTCTCTCTCCAACTTCTTAGATCTGCACTTGGACGGCAAGATCTTCTTGTGTTGATACTTTGAGTACCACTTTAAAGATTACTTCAACAATATGATCAACCTTGACAACAATCTGATCAACAACAGTTTCTGTAAACTGTAGGTGCCTATTTATAGGCATTCTTCATGGTAACCGGCTGGTCCGGTCCATAACTGACTTCTGATATCTCTGACAGGCGTTGTAGACCGGCTGGAACGGCAGCTGTCATGTCAACCAGTCAGTTCTTGAAAATCTCTATCTGTCTGATAGTGTCGAGACTTTCTATCTTTAAGTGTCAACACTTATAGTCCAAGTGTCGACACATGCTGTGTAAGTGTCGACACAAGTCTACAAGGTGTCGACACAACTCCTTGTGTGTCTCGACACAGATTCTTCTGCATGTGTCGACACTGAAATTGAGTGTCGACACAAGTACTTGTTCTTCTAGCTTTTGCTGAATTCTTTTAAGTGTCGACACATCTTCCTTGTGTCGACACAACTTCTTGTATTGAATCTGTCAAGTGTCGACACTGCTTCTTGGTGTCGACACAAGTCTTCAATGTTGATTCTTGCTGAGTGTCGACACAGCTCCTTGTGTCGACACTTGATTCTTCTTGTTGAGACTTCAGCTGAGTGTTGACACATCCCATAGTGTCGACACTTGTACTTAGAATAATTTGTTGTTCTTTCTGTTCTTAGCTAAGCGTCGACACAGCTCCATGTGTCGACACTTTCTTCAAGTGTTGAGTCTTCAGCTGTGTGTCGACACATTGTTCTGGGTGTCGACACATACTTCAAATGTTGACTCTTCTGTTGAGTGTCGACACATTGTGCTGGGTGTCGACACTTACTTCAAGTACTGACTCTTCTGCTTAGTGTCGACACATTGTGTTGGGTGTCGACACTTATACTTAGTCTCTGCAGACTTTTGCTGAGTGTCGACACAGCTTCAAGTGTCGACACTTTCTGGTGTAGACACAGCTTCAAGTGTCGACACTTTCTGGTGTAGACACAGCTTCAATGGGTGTCGACACAGCTCCTTGTGTCGACACTTTCTGTCTGCACTTTTCTTCACTGAGTTGTCGACACAAGTCTTCTTAAGTGTCGACACTTTGCCTCTGGGTGTCGACACATGGACTTAGAAACTTTTTGCTTCAGTCCAGTACTTTCTTAACCTACACAAGTAACTCAAACATACATCAAATACATTATGATGTATATCATTGAGTTGGGTGAGGCTTCTTCAAATCAGGTACATTTGACCAATGTACCCAACACAACTGATGAATGTCTCCTTCAGATTCAGATCCACTAACATCACTTGATGCTGATGTATCTGAATCTGATTCAGCACTAGAAATTGAACAAGCAGAACAATTTTGTACCTGACTTGGTCCAGGCTGATCCTGGATTTTGTCTCCTTCTGATAAGGCCATCAGTCCCTGACACTGATTGTCCTCATGCTCATATATTGAGTTCATTAATTATATGAACTCATCTTCCTCTTCTTCAGCAAACAGTCCAATATAAGATTCAGCTTCTGAATCAGTTTCTGAATATGATATATCAGTCAGACTTTTATCCTTCTTGGCAACAAAGGACCTTTCCTTTTTGCCCTTGAACTGTGTCTTCTTCTTGTTAGTGGACACTTTCCTCTTTTCAGGACAGTCAGCAATAACATATCCTTGTCTGTTACAACAATAGCAAACAATCTTTGAGGATGTAGTTTTACTTTGCCTGGACTTTCTTCTTTCATTATTTGATGACTTCTGTGAAGTGGATGGCTTAGACCTCCACTGTTTCTTCTTAAGAAACTTCTGAAAATGTCTAGTGAAAGCTGCAAAATCTTCATCACTCTCACTGCTTTCAGAATTCTTGCTTTCTGACTCATCTGTCTCAGTCTCAGCAACTTTTGGAGGTGGAGATGGAGACTTACTTTTATATTTCCTAGTGGCTTCTGTCTTGAAAGCCACAGCTCTTTCTTTGTGCTCAACTCTGGTAGTCTTCTCTTCCTCCTTCCTAACCATTAGCTGCATCTCATAAGATAACAGCTTTCCAAACAATATTGGAGGAGGAATGTCTACTAGTTTGGCTATTTCCCTTATGACACAAATCTTGGTATCCCAGTCCTTAGTCAGGGATCTCAAGAACTTATCATTCAATTCATAATTGCTGAACTCTCTTCCATAAGACATAAACTCATTGACTATCCTATAGAATTTCTTGTAGCACTCAGTTATGCTATCAGACCTTCCTTGTCCGAAGCTTTCATATTCTTGATTCAATAAAGACTTCCTGTCTTATCTTACCTCTTCTGATCCCTCCATATAGACTATCAGTGTATCCCACATTTCTTTAGAAGTTTTACAGTGAATCAAATTCTGAAATGTTGCATCATCTATTGCACTTACTATAATATTCTGGGCCCTCTTGTCCATAGTGGCCAGAATAATCTCATCTTTAGTCATCTCTGAATAGTCCTTAGGAGTTCTCTGATTTGCATCCAGGACAGATACTTTCATTGGCACATATGACCCTTCTTTGACTGTGATGTAGATTCTAGGGTCAGAGGCTTCCATAAAAAGTCTAACCCTTTCTTTCCAAATGCCAAAGATCTCCTTTCTGCAGATTGGCAACTTCATGGATCCTAGCTCTTTGTGATTCTCTGTTGACCCCATTTTCTTGATTCTTGATTATACTGATTCTGCCTACAGGAACTTTACTCAGACTGTTATGTCCTTTTTGAGTAACCTGACTCTGATACCACTTGAAAGAACTAGTGCCTAAACACCTAGAGTGGGGGTGAATAGGTGCACTTAATCTTTTTAAACTTTAAAGGCAGAAAAACAGAATTATATGCAATTCTTCACAACAATACAACACAACAATCACAAAATAAAGTACACACAGAGAACACACAGATTTTATAGTGGTTCCCCAAGGTCTGGGTACATCCACTTTCCCCCTTCGCCTATCTAGTAGTGTACTAGATTCGGCCAAACTTCTCCACTACTTCTCAGATCCACAGATCTTACAACTCAGAACCCAAAATAGGTTCCTACAGCTCAGAGTGATCCCACTACTACAACTCAGGCACAAAGCCCTACCACTCAGTCTTCACCAAGACCTACACTCAGCCTTCAACAAGGCCTACACTCAGCCTTCAACAAGGCCTACACTCAGAGAAAAGTATCTCCTACACTCAGGCACAAAGGCCCTACCACTCAGCCTTTATAATATAGGCTTACAACTCAGATCCCTTAGGATCCTACAAGAAATTTAAAATTACAAGGAATATAACCACAAATCTGATTGAGAGAGAAGAGTTGTCTGGTTTCTTGAAGAGTTCTTGAAAGAACTTTGCTGAGATCAACCTCCCTTGGCTTTCTTCAAAGCTTCTTGAATTATAACACAATAGGGTTGAAACTCTATGCAGATGATCTTCAATCACTGTTGACTTAAGAATCAGATCTCAATCTGAAACTTTCTTCACAGCCTGGTTCAACAGCTGTCTTCTTAGAAGGAGCTCTCTCTCTCCAACTTCTTAGATCTTCACTTGAAGGTCTTCTTCTTTTAGTGTTGTTAGATCTTCAATGAATCCAATACTCAAACTTCTGTTGAAGTAATAGTCCTTTATATAGGCTTTCTTCATGGTGACCGGCTGATCCGGTTTCTAACAAACTTCTGACAGTTCTGACTGTAGCAGTTGACCGGTTGAAATGGCAGCTGTCAAGTCATCTAGTCACTTCTTGAAAACTCTGTCACTGTCTGAAAGTGTCGAGACAGACAGTCTTTATGTGTCGACACAAATAGAATAAGCGTCGACACAAGTAGACTAAGTGTCGATACTAGCCTTCATGGTGTCGACACAACTCCTTGTGTTGTAGAAACTGCATCTCGACACTGCTTCTTCAGAATGTGTCGACACTGATCCTGTGTGTCGACACAAGTCCTTCTTCTTTGATACTTAGTTGATTTCGGCTAAGTGTCGACACAACTCCTTTGTGTCGACACATCTTCTTGTGTTGAAACTTGCTAAGTGTCGACACATCTTCTTGGTGTCGACACGTTCCTTCTGTGTTGATACTTTTGCTGAGTGTCGACACATATCCTTTGTGTCGACACATTCTTCATATGTTGAGACTTTGGCTGAGTGTCGACACATCTCCTTTGTGTCGACACTTGTACTTGATCTTTGTTGAAGTTTTGCTGAGTGTCGACACAGCCTCCTAGTGTCGACACTTTTGATGTCGACAAAGTTCCTCTGGGTGTCGACACTGCTTCTAAGTGTCGACACAGATTCTTTAGACAATTCTTCATTGTGTGTAGACACTGCTTGTATGTGTCGACACTTTCCTTCTGGTGTCGACTCCGCATTCCTGGTGTCAACACAATTACTCCAAGTGTCGACACAGCTTCTCTGGGTGTCGACACAAGCCTTCTTAAGTGTCAACACTTTTCTTCTGGGTGTCGACACATGGACTTAGAAACTTTTCATGCATTCCCTGCAATTACTTAACCTGCACAACTAAACTCAAAGCACATCAAATACATATTGATATATATCATTGAGTAGGGTGAGGCTTCTTCAAATTAGGTACATATATTCCAATGTACCAACAAGAGTGCCCTAAAACTGGTAAAGAATCCAGTTTGTCTCGCTCGGACCAAGCACATTGAGATTGAGCAGCATTTCATACGAGAGAAGGTGTTGGAGGGATCTCTGATGGTGCAGTATGTGCAGAGTGAGGATAATGTCGCAGACATTTTCACGAAGCCGTTGCCAAAGGTGCCGTTTACTCATCTACGAGGATTGCCGGGTTTGATCACAACTTCTCACTTCAAGGGGGAGTATTGAAAATATTGAAGTGAAAGTGGGTGATGGAGCAGGCAGGGCGTTCTACGCGGTCTGAGTCCGCGACCTGGGCGGACTGGTGTTGCGACCTGGGTGTCGGATTTGGTGGCTTGGTTGTTCTTATGGAGCGGCCTGTGAGACCTGTCCTGGGCGGACTGGTGTTGCGGTGCTCAGTTCGACTTGCAGTTCTGCAGTTCTTGCTCTTGTAGTAGCCGGGCGGATTGGAGGTTATATCTGCGAAATTGTGGCGGGCTTGGTTTTGAGTCTGCGGGTTCCGCTGTTGCGGACTGATGTTGGTGATCGGCATTGGTCCTTGCCGAGCTCTCCGTTGTTGCGGTGGTTGTTGCCGCTTTCTTAGTGGCGGTCTGACCCTGGTGTTTGCGATCTGGTTTTTGGTGTCCGCCAAGATCGCACCAGTTATTTGGTGGGTTATTGGACTTGGTCCCACTCTATGACAAGTTCACGGTGTTCGTAGTGTCCGCTGTTGACCGGGCGGTCTGCCTTTGGTTGTGGACTCATGCGGAGAGCTTAGACATTGTTCTCGAGCTATGCGGACTGTCGCATGTCCGCATTTGGCGTACAGACTGATGCAGTATAGGCTGTGGCTGTGTCCGTGTGTTGTGTAGTGTTGCGGACTGGTGGCGTGCTTGCGGGCTGTTGCCGTGTCCCCATGTAGCATGCGGACTGACGCAGTGAACGGAATGTTACTATGTCCGTGTGTTGCATGTGTGCGGACTGGCTCAGTGTCCTCCTGGTGTGGGCTATCGACTTGGCGCCTGACAGGTTATTTAAAGTTCGGCTAAGTCTTTGCGGACTCAGCGGACTGGTGTTTGCTAGCTGTGAGCTGGCGCGGTGGCTCTATTCACTAGGGAGGTGACCACACTCCTCACCTTGCCTATAAACAGACCCCCCGACATGTCTACAGAAATAGAGTGAACAGTAAGTTGAGTGCAGATCAATTGTTGCAGACTCGGTTTTCCAGGTTGCACAGTTTGAGATTAACTGGTTGTTGTTTGCAGGTTGTGCGGCTAGCACTGTGAAGCCAGACATCTGGTTCTGATCAAGGTCAGGAAGCAGAGGAGCTTGCAGTTTATAATCAGCAGTTGCAGTAGGATGCAGATGGCGGCCAGCCAGTTTCTCTCCTCAGTTTGATCTAAGTTCAATAACCAGGTCGCGGTCTAGGCGGACTCGGCGGTCTACGCGGACTTGGCGGTCTGTTCATTCAGTTCGGCAGTGGCGTGTAGAGAAGATGTCAAAAGAATAACGGATTCTCCGTGAGGCTTGTGCGGACTCCGTAGTTTCAGTATAGCAGCAGCGGCCTGGCGGTCTCAGTGGTCTCGGCGGACTTAGCAGTCTGGGAGGCAGTCCGCTCAGCTTAAAGTTAGCTCTTGTTTGTTTTCTCTTCCTTTGTACTTGGAGAAATCATGTCTCGCCCTGTATACCTTGCCTTGTAAAGTTGATAGTAGTTAATGCAAGATCTGTGTGTGCTCTTCATTGTCACTGATACATTGCTCAGTTTATGGTTCGAGTGTTCCTGTGCCTGGTGCTCGTCTTCCGCTTAATCAAGTGATCAGCTTGATAGTTTTTGGAAGTGTTTTACATGATACCAGAACTATCAGTTGATTGACTTGTGAAACTTCAACAAATATCAGCAGCTGACTCACATCCAATGATGTGATCAAACAGCTCCGGTGAAATAGCCCTCTTGAGGGTAAACTCAGCTTTTGCATTAGTTTTCCTCCAGACCCTCACCTGCTCAGCAGTCCCAAATGCAGCTGTAACTTCCTGCCTGTCGTCACCACCGACGACCTCCCATAGCTCCTCGCCCAGAAGATAACTCTTCATGCACGACTTCCATTTCTTAAAGTTAGTCGTCATTAAGAGTTCAATACACAGACCTCTTGCATAACTCCCTTCCATTACAACAACCTTAGTCTAAGCTTTCAGAAGCACAGAGCACAACACAAGTTGATCACTGCTCAAGCAACTGAACCTCGCTCTTATACTATGTTGAATTTTCTCAAGATGATCAACGAGATAGTCTGACACCAAATTAATATTCTCAGAGCTATCAAGATCACACCTTGATCAAGAGGAAACTAGGAAAGCAAGCTCAAACAACCTGAAGCAAACACATGAGTAAGCAAATCATATATTCACTATCATCTTTACAGGGCGAAGTATACATGCCGAGACATGATTTCGCCAGTACAAAATGGACAACAGAAATGATTACAAGAATCAATCCGAGCGGACAGAATCAGAGACCGCCGAGACCGCCCAGTCCACCGAAGTCACTGAGACCTCCCAAACTGCTGCTAGAAAATGAATAGAACACAGAGTCCGCCTAGACTGCGAGGTCGCACAGACACACCGTTATTTGCTGACTACTGCAAGCTACCATCGAACTGAAGAACAGACCGCCTAATCGCCCAGTCCGGCGGACAGGTTATTGAACTTGGAAAAGATGAAGCAGAGAAAAAACTGGCAAGCCGCCGATTGCAAACCGCAAGCTTCACTGAACCTGACTGAAGTCAGAACCAAACTCCTGGCTCCACAGTGCTAGACGCGCCACCTGCAAACAGGAACCAGTTAACTCTTTTCAAACCGCGCGGACAAGAAAACTGAGGCCGCAACACTTAACCAAATCCCAACTTACTGTTCACTCATTTACTGTAGATGTGCCGGGGGGGTCTATTTATAGGCGGGGTGAGGAGTGTGGTCACCGCACTAGAGAATAGAGTCACAACCCCTGCTCGCAGCTAGCACAACCCAGTTCTCCAAGTCTGCAAGGACTTGGCCAGACTCCAAACAACCCGTCAAGCGCCAAAATAAGGTCAGTCCGCCACAAGATGAACACCGCGCCTGTCCGTACACAATGCATCACGCGGACACCACAACAACCCATTCACTGCATCAGTCCGCACACAATAAGCAGACACGACACCAGTCTGCACTACTCGCAAGCACTGTATCAGCCTGCCACAAGAGTCCATGACTAATAGGCAGACCGCCCGGTCAATAACGGACTCTGCGGACAACTTGGACTTGTCACAATGTGACCAAGTCCAAACCACCAATAGCGCGAGCTCGGCGGACATGAACCAGACCTTCAAACTCCATGGACAGTCTGCCATCACAAATGCGGCTATCACCCACTGCATCACCAGAAAACTCGACAAGGACCAAAGCCGATCTCCAAAACCAGTCCACTATAGCGGACTTCGCGGACTCTAACCAAGTCCTCCATAACACCGCAGATTTAACCTCCAATCTGCCCAGTTACTTCAATAACCGGCTAACTGCAAGACTGTATAATGAGCTGAACACCGCCATCAGACAGCCATATACAGTCCGCTCAGGCCTCTCCACTAGATGCCCAAGCCGCGAAGACTTCCCTGGCCACAGACCACCCAAGACACAACACCAGTCTGCCCAGACCGCAAACTCAGACCGCCCAGACCGCCCGACCTGCTCCATCACACACTTTCACTTCATAATTTTCAACACTGCATGCGCAGTTAAGGGCCGCGTCGCCTGTGTGCCGTGAGGCCGGGTGTCGAACGGCTGGAGTGTCGTGTGCGTGGTTAAGGGTCATACAGCCGGGTTCCATGCGGCCGAGTGCTACACGAACATGTGATGTTTGGCCGACCATTGCCCGGTGCGCGCAGAAGGGAAGCCCCTGCTTGCTGGCAACCGCGGGAAGCACTCCTGCATGCTGGAGTGTGTGGGAGGGAGGCCTCCACGCGCAAGAACACATAGGAGTTGTTCCTACGCGCTAGTGCACGCGGGGGGGGGGGGGGGGGGAGGTGGAAGGTGGAGACCTCGCGCGCTTGCGCGCACGGGAGGCGCTAGCACACGTGGGAGGGGGCCCCGTGCGGACACAGTTTCCTGCACCCCCAAGATGGGGGGGGGGGTGTTATCCTCTCCCTAATGATTGGGGAGAGGTTAACTTGCATGAATGGGGGCGCACTTTGTTCGGCATCTGATCGTTCATTTGGGGGACCAAACGAACTCAAAATTTTGCGTGAATAGGCCCATTGGAATTGTATCGGCGAGTCTGTCGAAGTCGTGACAAACAATCTTTTGTTCGATCAAAACTATTTTGGAGAACCACATCATCTTACTTTTATTTTTTTTCTTAGAATTATTGTTTTTAATAAAATATTTAAATCTATTCCCCCATATTCCATAGAGCTGATTCTCTTCTTTGAAATATGGGGCACCTTATTTGAATATTAGAGTTGGACTATTTGACAGTATGCATGCAAGGGTCCAATTTGCCAATGTGGCCACAGTTATTGGATATCTGGAGTCGTTCTATATTGTGTTGAAATTGAAAGTGAAATTATATATATATATATTGCCAATGTGGCCCCTTGCATGCATACAGTCAAATAGTCAAGGGCGGACCCACCTTGGGACGAGCGCGGGCAGCCGCCCACACTCATTTTTTTTTAAAAAAATTAATAGTATTTGCCACAGTTCAAAAGCAGTGGCGAATACAATTCAAACCGTGGTGAATACTCTATTTTTTTTAAACTAACAATATTAGCCACGGTTTAAACTGTAGCTAATACAATATTTTTTAAAAAATTTATCTATATTAGCCACAGATTAAACTATAAATCGTAGTTAATACCTTATTTTTTTAAAATTATCTGTATTAGCCATGGTTTAAACCGTGGCTAATACTATATTCTTACAAAAATTATAGTATTAGCCACGGTTTAAACCGTGGCTAATACCGTATTGTTCAAAAAAAATATTATTAGACGTAGTTTAATAGTATCAATCAAACAACTTGTAAGTTTGCTTACACTGAAAAAATTTTCTGCATCCGCCACTTTAAATATTCCAAATCTAATATTCAAATCAAGTACCACAGCTAGTTCTAATGAACTCTAGCTATTGGATATCCGGAGTGGGTCTATATTGTGTTGAAATTGAAAGTGAAATTATATATATATATCTTATATATAAGGGAATATAGGTATTAAAAGGCACACAAAAGATTCAATATTAGCCATTGGATCATGAGAAAGAAAATGAGGGGAGAATTTGGAGAGAAAGAAAATGTGGGGAGAATTTGCAGAGAGATAGAGGAGAGAGAGTGATCATTGGAGAGAATATGAGGGAAGAATTTGGAGATAGAGAGAGGAGGGAGAGGGAGAGAGGGGGCGGGAGATATAAGGAGAGAGAGGGGGAGTGATAAATAAAGAGAGAAAAAAAGGTGTGACAAATTAACTTTTATAGATTAAATTTGCCAAAAATTATAGAATAAATATAGCAAATAGTAATACATATTTTTTGCGGTCATTTTAAGTACTCATATGTATATGTTTTGGAAAAAAAAGATTTTGGGTGCGTGCACAACTGCTTATAGGCAGGCGGAGCCCACAACGACTCATCAAGCACGGGCAAAGCCCGTGCGCAGGCGGGCGAAGCCCACCTGCATGCGGTCGAAGGCCACTCGAGAGCTTTGAGCACGGACGTAGCCAGTGCGAAGAAGCTCGTATATATATATATATATATAATTTCACTTTCAATTTCAACACAATATAAACCCACTCCGGATATCCAATAGCTAGAGTTCATTAGAACTAGCTGTGGCCACATTGGCAAATTGGACCCTTGCATGAATACGGTCAAATAGTCCAACTCTAATATTCAAATCAAGTGCCTCCTATTTCAAAAAATAGAATCAGCTCTATGGAATATGGGGAATAGATCTAAATATTTTATTAAAAACGATAATTCTAAGAAAAAAATAAAAGTAAGATGATGTGATTCTCCAAAATAGTTTTGATCGAACAAAAGATTGTTTGTCGCGACTTCGACAGACTCGCCGATACAATTCCAACGGGCCTATTCACGCAAAATTTCGTGTTTGTTTGGTCCCCCAAACGAACAATCATATGCCGAACCAAGTGTGCCCCTATTTGTGCAAGTTAACCTCTCCCCAATCATTGGGGAGAGGATCCCCCCCACCATCTTGGCGGTGCAGGAAACTGTGTCCGCATGGGGCCTCCCTCCCGCGTGTGCTAGCGCCTCCTGTGCGCGCAAGCACGCGGGAGGGAGGCCCCGCGCAGACACATTTTCCTGCACCCCCGAGATGGGGGGGGGGTGGTTATCCTCTCCCCAATGATTGGGGAGAGGTTAACTTGCACGAATGGGGGCGCACTTGGTTTGGCATCTGATCGTTCGTTTGGGGGACCAAACGAACTCGAAATTTTGCGTGAATAGGCCCGTTGGAATTGTATCGGCGAGTCTGTCGAAGTCGCGACAAACAATCTTTTGTTCGATCAAAATATTTTGGAGAACCACATCATCTTACTTTTATTTTTTCTTAGAATTATCATTTTTAATAAAATATTTAGATCTATTCCCCCTATTACATAGAGCTGATTCTCTTCTTTGAAATAGGGGGCACTTGATTTGAATAGTAGAGTTGGACTATTTGACCATATGCATGCAAGGGTCCAATTTGCCAATGTGGCCATAACTAGTTCTAATGAACTCTAGCTATTGGATATCCGGAGTGGGTCTATATTGTGTTGAAATTGAAAGTGAAATTATATATATATATAGGGGGCTATATAGGGGGCTGATTCTCTTCTTTGAAATAGGGGGCACTTGATTTGAATAGTAGAGTTGGACTATTTGACCGTGTGCATGCAAGGGTCCAATTTGCCAATGTGGCCACAACTAGTTCTAATGAACTTTAGCTATTGGATATCCGGAGTGGGTCTATATTGTGTTGAAATTGAAAGTGAAATTATATCTTTATCATATAAACCAATATACATATCTCCAATCACACCACCGAATGAATCTGGACCGTTCGATCAGGCTCCATCAAACAAGGATCGTTGGATTCAAAATAGAAGGGCTGCCTATAACATTTCCTCCCAGGCTGGCACTGTTCATTTCCTCCAAAATCCCGATACAATCTATTCTATTCAAGTCATTAGATCTTCTCAAAAACTAATATCATCCCTTGAAAATAGTAGGAGAGAGAGGGAAGAGAGAGCGGAGAGAAATAGACGAAAATGGCGGAAGAAAGAGATGGTGGAACCGTGGAAGGGAGAGGAATAGGGGGAGAGATAGGGAGGAAAATAATTTTTTTGAAGTCAAAACATACATTTTTTTACAAAATAAAAATTGTAATTTCAATTTATATTTTTTAACTGTCATTTTGAGTACTCATATGTATATGTTGTGGGCGCAGCCCGCTGACGCATCGAGTACGGGTGAAGCCCGTGCGGTGGCAGGAGAAGAACACCTGGATGTGACCGAAGGCTGCCCGAGAGCATCAAGCACGAACGTAGCCCGCCGGGGGAGGGCTTTGCCGCCACTTGAATGTCAAGTGGGCGTAGCCCGCTTAGTTGCGGCGAAGCCCGCAGCGCCGCATCGATAACGGGCGAAGCTCGTTCGAAGATGTTAGTATATATATATAATACGCTCGAGATGTTTTTGGGGTAAAAAGCTCAAGCGTATTATAACACGCGTTGTATAATATCGTGTGAGCTTGGTTAGATTATTCCTCTCTATCGCAGCATCAGATCGCATATTCCGCCATATACGCAGCACTGGAGGTTGATTTCCTGCAGCGCCGAAGGCCGATTTCCTCCATCATCAGCGCAACGGTGTGAATCCCGGCGATTCCCTCCCGGTCGTAGCGCCTCATCGTAAAGCTTGGTGTTTTCCTCCTTACCGTTGCGCCCCATCATGAATCCAGATGATTTCCACCTCATTTGATCCCATATACATTAACTAGTATGTATCAAGGGTTTACACTCAAGCATTTGATCTCTTCAAGATCTAGTTGTAACCCTAAAGTTTTCTTCTAGATTCAACGAGTTCGCAATTAAGTGAATCCCGACGATTCCCTCCCAAATTTAAGGTTTAACCTTACATTTTTTTTCCATGTTCAACACTTTGCATACTCCAGTTTTGGCTCAACCTCACCGCTGCGCCCTCCCTGTGATATATTTCCATCTCTACAATTTTTTTGTTAATTTTTGTGTATGTGGATTTGTGTGTGTGTGGATTTGTCTATGTGTGTATGTGGATTTATTTGTGTGTGTATGTGGATTTATGTGTGTGTGAACTTGGATTTATGTGCGTGTGCGTGTGTGTATTTGGATTTCTATGTGTGTGTGTGTATTTGGATTTCTATGTGTGTGTGTGTGTGTGTGTGTGTGTGTGTGTGTGTGTGTGTATGTTGACTTGTGTGTGTGTGTGTGTATGTGGATTTATGTGTGTGTGTATGAGGATTTGTGTGTGTGTGTGTGTGTGTGTGTGTGTGTGTGTGTGTGTGTGTGTTTGTGTGTGTATGTGTGTGTGTGTGTGGATTTGTGTGTGTACATGGATTTGTGTGTGTGTGTGTGTGTGTGGATATATGTGTGCATGTGTGTGGATTTGTGTGTGTGTGTGTGTATGTGGATTTGTGTGTGTGTGTGTGTGTACGTGTGTGCGGATTTGTGTGTGTGTGTGTGTGTGTGTGTGTGTGTGTGTGTGGATTTGTGTGTGTGTGTGTGGATTTGTTTGTGTGTGTGTATGTGGATTTTTGTGTGTATGTGGATTTGTGTGTGTGTGTGTATGTGGATTTTTGTGTGTATGTGGATTTGTGTGTGTGTGTGTATGTGGATTTGTGTGTGTGTGTGTATGTGGATTTGTGTGTGTGTGTGTGTGAATGTGGATTTGTGTGTGTGTGTGTTTGAATTTGTGTGTGTATGTATGTGTGTGTGTGTATTTGTGTGTGTGTGTGTATGTGGATTTTTGTGTGTGGATTTGTATGTGTGTGTGTGTGTGTGTGTGTGTGTGTGTTTGTGTTTGTTTATCTTTATAGTTTGGATATAACTAAAACATTATCTTTGAAGCATATGTACATCTACTTGTTATGTACAGTTTCACGTCATTCATAATGATACTGGAGTCATCAAATTCTGAAAGTACGGATGTTGTTGTAGTTGAAATGAATACAGATTCTAATGAGCCCAGTTTTAAAGAACCATATGTTAGTTTGGTGTTTGAAAGTGTTGATGAAGAATATTGTTTTTATAATAGTTATGCATTTAATTTAGGATTTGGAATTAAGAAATGATCTACTTCTAAATCATTTACCACATGAGATGTTATTGGAAGAAGGTTCGAATGTAAGGTTTGATTTAAAAACTTCAAAAGAGGGCGAAGGATCTTCAATGAGACCACATCAATTGACAAAAGTCAATTGCAAAGCCAAAATAAATATTCTCAAGAATAAGGATGATAGGTGGGTTGTCACTTGATTTATAAAGGAGCATAACCATGAGTTAGATACTCCAAGAAAAGCTAAGAGACATCGCTCACATAATGTTCTTCACAAAGATGAGGAAGTTAAAATATTGATGAGTCAACTTTATAGTGCTGGAATGGGTTTTGCTAAGATTGCAAGGATTTTAAATGCAACCAATATTAATAGCTCAATGTCTTCAAAATAAGTTTCATCGCATTTGAGTGAACACTGCAAGAATAACATATGAAATGAAGGTGCATCAATGTTTACATATTTAAAGAATCAGCAAGAGTTAGATCCAAATTTCTACTTTCACATAGAATTGGATTCTAATTTAGTCTTTCATTCATTTTTCTGGGCAGATTCATGGTCACAAAATGACTTTTAACTTTTGGGGATGTTGTTGTGTTTGATGTCACTTATAAAACCAACAAATTTATGATGCCATTTGCATCTTTTATAGGTGTAAATCATCATAGACAACCAATTTTATTTGGTTGTAGTTTATTAGCAGATGAGATAGAAGAAACTTTTGATTGATTGTTCAATCAATGGTTAAAGTGTATGTTTGACAAAACACATAGCTTATAATTACTGATATGGATGGAGTGATGTACAATGAAATTGAAAGAGTGTTTCCAGACGCACGTCATAAATTTTGTTCATGGCATATAGGAAAACACCTAGTTGAGCATGTTCTTGAAATCTGAGATAATAATGGGGATTTTAAGAATGATCATTATGAGTGGTTTAATAGCAAGGATGTGAGCACAAGTGAACAGAGATGAAAACTATTTATTTTAAAGTACAACATTCAAGGTCATAGTAATTGGTTGTTAAAGATGTGGGATCGAAGCCAGCATTGGGTTCCAGCTTATTTAAAAGAACATTTTGTTGCGGGAATGACGTCTAGCGGTCGGAGCGAAAACATAAAATGCATTTTTTTGATGGTTTTATAAATTATAAAAATCAATTATTAGAATTTATAATTCAGTATGAAAAGGCATTGCATTCACGACATCAAGCAGAAGAATAAGAAGATTTCACTACAATGAATTTAGTTGCTAATTTGTTAACAGGTTATGCTCTTGAAAGATTTGCAGCACAATTTTACACCAAAAATATGTTTATGCTTTTTCAACAAGAATTCAAGTAGAGTCTAGAATGTTGGTATGTAGAAGTAAATAGAATTGAATCTATTACAATATTTAGAGTTGGTCTTTCTTGTGAGGATGCAAGCAATTGGTGCACTGTTATCTATGATGATTGCAATACAAAAGTAATTTGTGAATGTGCTAAATTCAATACAGTTGATTTTTTATGCAAACACATCCTGCACATAATGATTGCTAAGAAGCATCTACAAAGTATTCTTGACCTATATCTGTTGAAGAGGTGGTCTATTCTGCTAGAAGTAAATCTGATAATAAAAAATTGGTTGATAATAGTGATATTGTGACACCAATGATGAAATGGAAACTAACTAATACCCAAACAAATATTTTTAATCTTGCAACTGCATCTAAGAAAGCATATGATCTTATTATGTCAACATTAAATGGATTATTAGAGAATATTAGGGATTCATTCAATTACTTTGAACCAACAAGTATTGCTAGCCAGGTAGATTCTACTCCAATTTATCCAGGTTCGTATGGTATTTCAATTCGAGATCCTCCTATTGTGAAAACCAAAAGAAGACCAAAAATTGCATTAAGAATTGAATCGGGTATAGAGATCTCTCAAGCATAAGGAAAGAGAAGGACTTGTGGTACTTGTGGTGGCAAAGGACATTATTCAACAACATGTCCCCAAAAGGATAGAGTAAGTTCTAAAACTATTTTTGAATTCTATTTTTTTGGTGACTATATTGATCATTTTTATCATCTATTTATTTGTTTTAGCAGGCTGGTATTGTGAAGAAGGACCAACCTGGAGCTATGTCTAGATGAGTTTTTTGTTTCTTGGCATTGTCAGAACATTTATGTTATTGTAACATGTTTAATTTTGTATGTGGTATGTCCAGGATGTTATGTTCAAGAGGAAAAAATGTTGTGGTTGATGTTGAATTATTTCGTTTAGGTATTGTGTAAATAGTGAAAACTTTATGGTTGTCAAGCAGGAGCCAAAATTATGTTGAACATTGATGGTATGGTAGTCCAGGTCTTGGCAAATATTGATGGATAACATTAATGGTTGTTACTCAGGTTTATATATATACACAAAATGTTAAAGAAAATGACGTGGTTAACTTTGATGGTATGTGAAAATGTTGCTCTTAATGTTTTGTACGTAATTTGTACTCATAAGCCAAACAACTGCTCTGATGAATTTTGATCAGTCAAAAGCTCCAACTAATATATGTAGTGGCTTTGATATAGTGAATTGTGATTTTCCCAAAGTATATAAACCACCAATGATGTTAGCTTGTTCAGTCAAAAGCTCCAACTATTAATTCAAATTTTCATAGAGTGAATTGTAGGTTTGAACAAGGTTGGTTAGAATGAAAAAAAATCATAAAATATACACTCAAGCTTTTTTAGGGGAAAAAAGCTTGAGTGTATATATTCCAATCTCATATATATATATATATATATATATATATATATATATATATATATATATATATATATATATATATATATATATATATATATATATCTTTTATGATTTTATCTCTTTTGACATAGTCAATTTCATATAAATATAATATCTGTGACCAAGGTTGTGAAAGCTTTCTTTTGATATGCCATATGTGAATTGATTTTCAACTTCCCTAGTCTGTTCACCTCCCCTGTCTGTTCTAATATATATATATATATATATATATATATATATATATATATATATATATATATATATATATATATATATATATATATATATAATATCTGCTATGATTTTATCTCTTCTGACATAGTCAATTTCATATAAATATAATATCTGTGTCCAAGGTTGTGAAAGGTTTCTTTTGATATGCCATATGTGAATTGATTTTCAACTTCCCCAGTCTGTTCACCTCCCTTGTCTGTTCTAAAATATTTAATGGTGTGGTTGAATTGATTCTCAACTTCCCTCTTAAAGTTTTTGAACATTTGGAAGGCTCTAATCTGTTGGTTAGAAAATATATCCACATATATTTGGTGTAATCATCTAATAGGAGAAAGTAGTAGTTCTTACCTCCAATAGATTTAGTGATTGTGGGTCCCCACAAGTCTCCATGAATTAACTATAGAGGTGCTGATGGTTTTCTTTCTGAGTGCGCAGGAAAAGGCAAACGATGGACTTTTCCCTCTGCACAGCTTGGACAAAACTTTGTATCTTTAACTAATTGAGGATGTCCCGTTACAATTTGTTTCTCCATCATAAGATGGATAACATCAAAATATACATGGCCCAGTCGAAGATGCCATAATTTAGGATCTGAGCTGCATCCCTGTTGATAGACGAGCGCAGACTCTTGCTTGAAAACTGAAAGATCTAGTGGAAAAACCCTATTTTGCCCATTTCAGCTGAGACTATAAGGGATCATGTTCTTTGGTCAGTAATTTTCAACAGATTTTGTGCAAATGAGACATTGTATGTACAACCCCATGTTCGTCGAACAGATCTAGCCCCGCGGCCCGCACCCAAGCAGCAAGCAGACATGCGGCAGAGGGGGTGGTCCGCTCCCGCTCTTTTCAGGTGAGCGAGCCAGGCGAG
Organism: Platanthera guangdongensis; assembly: GCA_039583875.1. Taxonomy (NCBI): domain Eukaryota; kingdom Viridiplantae; phylum Streptophyta; class Magnoliopsida; order Asparagales; family Orchidaceae; genus Platanthera; species Platanthera guangdongensis. The sequence continues at coordinate 262,787,953 of CM077153.1, forward strand.
ATGGCTCTCCTACTCTCCCGCTCGTACAGAGAATCGCCGACCAAAGCGGCGGGTGCCCTCCGTCGCACCAGCACGAGTGGACGGACTCAGCAACCCGCGACTAGCGAGCCGATCGGGGGGTCACAATGGCCGCCAGCCCGTCCCTGCACGCGACCTGGCCGCCTGTCCGCCCAGGCAGAGGATAGACGGGTCGCGGCCGTCCGGCTCGCGCTCGCCCAGGAAGAATAGGCAGACCGCTGGAGCTAGATCGTGCCTGCCTCCCGTGGAGGGGAATTGGAGGCGAGCTGACTCCCCGGGGGTGCGGATAGCCTCTCAGAACGGTGGAGCCACGCTGTTAGCAGACCAGGTTGGGCTGCGCATAGCTGTTCAGGACAGCGGGGTTTGGCTGTTGGCAGACCCAAGCAGGGGCTTTTTGGTATTTTCAGGTCAGTTCATTTGGTTATTGGCAGTTCAGATTCCAAAAACTATAAATGAGACCCAAGGGGTACCTCAGGAGGCACGTTCGGAGTGCCTCCCTGCTCCCGTTTCCAAGTGCTTTCTGAGGGTACCTTAGCTCGGCTTCTGGCTAAGGAGGGGAAGCGCTCAGAGATCTTCCGGGTTTGTGGTGGGACCTCCTTGCCGAGCCCTTGGGTCCGTTTCACCTTTTCTTCTTTGTTATTTTTCTTGCAGGAGCGAAGTAAGTGCGAGACCACCCCTTCCCCAAGGGTCGAACTCCACAGGAGACCGGATTCCGGCTTCAACATTGTATCCTCCTTGTAGTAGTTGATCTAGACTTAGTAGGTATTGTGCTAACTTGGGCACATATTGAACATAATGAATCATTTTCATGTGTCCTGAGGGTGTGGTTATAGTGATGCTCCCTTTTCCTTCTATCTCTGATGATTTCCCGTCCCAAAGATAAACTTTTGTTTATGGGTCTCATCTAAGGTTGTGAAAGCTTCCTTTTGGTAAGTCATATGTGATGAACATCCACTATCAACATACCACAGATTTGGCAATTTCACGTCTATTTTTTAAATTAGAATATAATAGGCTTTTTTACTTCAATGTTTTTTCCATTTTCAGCAAACCGGGTTGTATCCTTGTGCCAGTAATCCCTCTCTGAGTGATTAGTGATTTTGCACCTCTTGCACTTGGAATAACAGGCACGGGAATTGTCTGTGGTCTTATTATATATGATATAATAAGGTGTTGAGTTGTCAGTAGATCTAATTTTAGATGGTATTGGCCCTTTGCCTTTTCCTTTCATTACTTCACTCTAGGGCTGCTTGTCCCAGGGATCTTTTTGTTGTAAGTTCTTTTGATAGTGATCTCCTTTCTGAACCTCATTCCCTGGCTTACTAAATGTCATCTTTGTTTGCAAGGCTTGCTCCAGATTTTGTGAGTTTCTTGCTAAATGATCTTTGTGAGATTTTAGTGACTCCATTAATTCAGTTAACGACAGCTTGTAGTTGTCATTTGACTACTCAATTGTTGTTACTGCTAGATTGAAGGCACTAGCAAAAATTCTTAGCAATTTTGTAACTATTCATTTATCCTCTACCGTATCACCATAATTTCGAACTTAATTTATTAAACTAACAACTCTTGCAAGAAAATCTTGTACAGACTCACCAGCTTTCATGCTTTCCAGGTCCAGCTTTGCCCAAAGCATTTGTAACTGAAAGTATCTAGTTGACTACCTAAATCACTTAGAGGGGGGGGGGGGGGGGGGGGGGGGGGGGGGGAATAGGTGAGTTCTGCATCTTTTAGCGGATTAAAAATTAGTAACAAATAAGCACACAAAAACACATCATAAACACAAGGATTTATAGTGATTCCCTAAGATGGGTACCTCCATTGTCTCGCCCCGTCTATCTAGCATTTCGGGATAGACTCGGCTAATTCACCAAAACTCAGATTATAACAATCTTACACATCAGAGCCACAACACATACAAACTCGGAGACAATGCTCTTACAACTTGGAGGACAACCTCTCATACAACTCGATCCAATAAACAAGGATCAATAAATTCGGAAGTGGAAACTTTCTACAATAATAAAAATGGTTTAGTACAAATTTATACATTAAAAAAAATCTTCATCTTCAGATTTCAGTAGATTCAATCTTCTTCCTTCTTAGAGAGTAGATCTTTAAATAACGGTTGAAGGAGAAGACTTAAAAGCTTTGATCTTAAAATTTACGATTCGACTAGATCAAGAAGAACCTATATAGAATCTGGAAGCAGTGATCTTGTCGAATCACATCTTGATAGGAATCGCCGATCTTGAACTTTTAGATCGTCGGGTTGATCGTTTCCCAGAACAGTAAATCGAGAAAGAAATTTCGGTCATTCACGATTTGAAATTAGGTTAAGAATGCTTATTTGCGATTCTTAATTCTGAAATGTAATCCTTGGTATATATATAAGATTCTTCTTCAATGGCTATAAATCTTCTTCCAAAATGAGCTCCCACCTGTACTATATATGACCGATATTTTGAAACAGAACCCGACAGAAAATCGAACCAGAAAAATCACTAAGTACATTTGTCAAGATTACTCGTAACATGACCAGAATACTCGACGAATTTCACGAATGCATTCGACAAATTTTGCTTACCCGAAAAAGGAAGCAGAAGAAAATTTTCTATTAAGAGTCACTGGACTTCTCGAGAATACTCGATGAACTCCACGAGTGTTCATGTGACATCTCGACGAATAAGATGAGATTTCACGTGAATACTCGACGAATTTGACATAGCCGTTTCTGAAAAGGATTTAAGAAACTATCAGAAATTTCTTGAGTAAACTCGACGAATTCCACGAGTGTTAAAGTGATGTCTCGATGAATGAAATGAGTATTCACATGAATAATCGACTAATTTTACTTAGAAAAATTTCTAATTCATCCCGAACTCAACAACCATCTGTTGAAATCTGTGAAGTGAAAGTGGGTGAATGGAGCACTTGGATCTATCCGCGCGGATTATGCGGACAGGGTTGGCGGTCAGCTAGGTCGGCAGGGATGTTGCAGACGGCTTGTTCTGTAGCGGCCTGGGCAGTCTGTTCGCGCGGACTACACAGACAGTTGTGGCGGTTAGCCAGGCCAACTTGTGCTCAGCAAGCAGTTAGATCCCAGGATGTAACCGGACGGATAAAAACACTATCCGCAGAGTCTGGTAAGAAGCAGACTGAAGAACTGGAGCTCGGCAGACCAGCTTGGCATAAGCCTTGGTCTTGCTCTGGTGGAGCGGCTAGTGGAAGCTGCGGAGACCGCCAATCAGTGCAGACAGAAACTGGAGTTCGTCGTGGCAGGAGGACTGATTATAGGGTCTGCCAGTAAGTGCGGACTAGCCCTTGTGGCCAGTGGACTGGACTTGGTGGGTTTTGAACCAAGTCAAGGTTTGGCTCAGTCCGGGGAGATCGCGTAGTGGAGCGCGGGCTGCTTCTCAGACCGCCAAGCTCGTCAGAAGTGCTGTTGTCTTGGTTGCGAGCTTGGGGATATGTAGACTGGAGATTGCATCTGCATTAGCATGCAGGCTGGAGCTGAGTCTGCTGAGTCCGGCTGTGCCTTGGTGACAAGGCTGTGGACTCGGGATTAGCGGACTGGGCAGTCTGCAAGATATACAGACTGGGGCAGTTTGCAGGATATACGGACTGGAGGTGTATACTGTGTAAGCATACTAGAGCAGTGTCCGCAGAGTCCGGTTGTGCCTTGGTGACGAGGCTGTGGACTCGTGATATGCGGACTGGACTGTGTCCATGGATAGGCGGACAGCTGTTGTGGATTCCGGCTGTGATGGTCTTGGCTTGGCCTTTGGCAACAAGGCGGACTGGCATTATAGTTCGGCTTTGTAGAAGCTATGATAGACTGGCTATCTTGCACATGCAGCAGCGGACTGGTGGGTGTATCCATGGGCTTGCAGATACACTTGTTCTTGCTGCGGAATGTGGCGGTAATCCTATCGGCTAGGGAGGTGACCACACTCATCATCGTGCCTATAAATAGGACTCATGTCACATCAGGAATTGAAAGAAATTGTACCTAATCACCTAGAGGGGGGGGGGGATGAATAGGTGACCTTAATCTTTTTAAACTTTTAGGCAGAATTAATCACAGAATTCACAGAACTTTAAACAACAAACACAGAATCAGTCACACACAGAGTACACACAGTTTTTATAGTGGTTCCCCAAGGTCTGGATACATCCACTTTCCCCCTTCGCCTATCTAGTAGTGTACTAGATTCGGCCAAACTTCTCCACTAGTCCTCAAATCCTCAGATCTTACAGCTTAGAAGCCCAAACAGGTTCCTATAACTCAGAGTGATCCCACTCCTACAACTCAGGCACACAGCCCTACCACTCAGTCTTCACAAAGACCTACACTCAGCCTTCAACAAGGCCTACACTCAGCCCTCAACAAGGCCTACACTCAGAGAAATGAATGTCCTACACTCAGGCACACAGGTCCTACCACTCAGCCTTTATAATTTCAGGCTTACAACTCAGATCCCTTAGGATCCTACAAGAAATTAAAATTACAAAGTATATACCCACAACTCAGAATGAGAGAGAAGAGTTGACTGGTTTCTTGATGAGTTCTTGAAAGAACTTTGCTGAGATCAACCTCCCTTGGCTTTCTTCAAAGCTTCTTGAATTAGAACACATTAGGGTTGAAACTCTATGCAGATGATCTTCAATCACTACTGACTTAAGAATCAGATCTCAATATGAAACTTTCTTCACAGCCTGGTTCAACAACTGTCTTCTTAGAAGGAGCTCTCTCTCTCCAACTTCTTAGATCTTCACTTGAAGGTCTTCTTCTAGTTTGTTGTTTCTCACTTCAATGATTGCTTCCTCTCTTCTACTGATTCTCTTCTATTGAAGGAATAAGCCTTTATATAGGCTTTCTTCATGGTGACCGGCTGATCCGTTTTCTAACAAACTTCTGACAGCTCTGACAGTATCAGTTGACCGGTTGAAATGGCATCTGTCAAGTCATCCAATCACTTCTTGAAAACTCTGTCACTGTCTGAAAGTGTCGAGACAGATAGTATTTAAGTGTCGACACAAATAGACCAAGTGTCGACACAAGTAGACTAAGTGTCGACACTAGCCTTCATGGTGTCGACACAACTCCTTGTGTTGTAGAATCTGCTTCTCGACACGGCTTCTTTAGAATATGTCGACACAGATCCTTTGTGTCGACACAAGTCCTTCTTCTTTGATGCTTAGTTAATTTCTGCTAAGTTTCGACACTACTCCTTTGTGTCGACACATCTTCTTGTGTTGATACTTGCTAAGTGTCGACACATCTTCTTTGTGTCGACACATGCCTTCTGTGTTTAAGCTTTTGCTGTGTGTCGACACATCTCCTTTGTGTAGACACATTCTTCATGTGTTGAGACTTTTGCTGAGTGTCGACACATCTCCTTTGTGTCGACACATGTACTTAAACTCTGTTGAAGTTTGCTGAGCATCGACACAACCTCCTAGTGTCGACACTTGTACTTGAACTTTGTTGATATCTTGCTAAGTGTCGACACAGCCTCCTAGTGTCGACACTTTTGATGTCGACAAAGTTCCTCTGGGTGTCGACACTGCTTTTAAGTGTCGACACTAATTCTTTAGACTTTTCTTCATTGAGTGTCGACACTGCCTATATGTGTCGACACTTTTCCTCTGGTGTCGACTCTGCATTCCTGGTGTCGACACAATTACTCCAAGTGTCGACACTGCTTCTCTGGGTGTCGACACAAACCTTCTTAAGTGTCGACACGTTTCTTCTAGGTGTCGACAAATTGACTTAGAAACTTTTAAGCTTTCCCTGCAATTACTTAACCTACACAAGGTAACTCAAAATACATCAAATACACCTTGATGTATATCATTGAGTAGGGTGAGGTTCTTCAAATCAGGTACATATTTTCCAATGTACCCAACAATCTCCCCCTATTTGGAGAAGTCATAACCCTTAGTCAATGATATACACCATACATAACAAATTCACAGTATGATGTAAAACAAAATTAAATGACAGGGTAAGTACATAAACATGTATAAACAAAACATGTCTACACAAATATCTCAGAACAGTAATGTAATAGATTTAACACATATCACATTGTTCAAACAACTTCAACATTTTCATTATTCAAAAGTTTACATAGAATTTTCAATACAAATGATTACAACCTATAAACTAAAGAAAATGCTATCCTATTGCTGCTCAGGTTCCTTGATTACAATCCCTTTTCCAGATTGAATCTTTGCTTGAACTGGGGCTTCAGTATCATGAGCAGCAGCAGGCTTCTTCCCTTTAAGATCTTTCTTTTTCAATTCTTCAGCCTTTATCTTTTTCCTTTCAAAATAATGATAAGGCTTGGGAAAATACTTGCTAGGCTCCTGTGCATTAGGAGGTAGCTTTCCCAGTTTAGCCTTTCTTCTATATTGCACAATGGCCTCTTGTCTATTCTCATGCTTCCTCCACTCCAGATCAGAATACCATTTGCCTCTATCCAGGATATTGTCTTTAGCAGCCTTCCATGCAGTCAAGATGATATTCCTGGAAGTGGGGCTCCATTGTTCAAAATCAGGCCTTAGTTCAGCTTGCTCTCTGAATCTTTTCTTAGACAATTGAGTCTCTTGTTCTTTTAATAAGGCCTCTTGTTCTTTCAGTATTACCTCTGGCATAGGCTGAACTATTTTCTCTATGATGTCATTCTGATTTCCCTCAGGACGACTGTACATAGTCTGGATCTCTTGATGTATCATGTCAAAGTCGGCTGGAGGGTATATTACCTGAGCTACTTCAGCTTGCTCTCCCCCAAGATATGCAGGATTAATACCAGACTCTGCAACATTGTCATCATCACATAAGGGTGGATATCCAAGGGTGGCTCTGATGGAATTTGAAATCCACTTGGCATGATCAGAGCCTGTCTTGACTAATACCCTCTCCCCCTTTATGACTTCTCTCTCAATGTGATACCTGAGATCATCTTTCTGAAATCTTATCTGGGCATTCAGATAGTTTACTCCATCTTTATAGAAAGGTTTTAACCTTTGGAGCTTGTCAGTGATAGCTTTTTGAGAGTCTTCTATAGCAGTTTTAACAGCAGTTAGGCTCTCTTGCAATTGCTTGTCAAAAGCAGCCTTGGCAGTAGCACTGGCTGTAGTCTGACCAGTAGCTATATTCTTCATTTCAGTTACAATTGCATTATGTGAAGCAGTCAAATTATCATTCATTCTTATATGGTTCTCCAGGACATAGCCTTGCTTCACTTCTAGCTCATCAAGTTTTGTCTTTATTTTCTCTTGATGAGCGGCCAGATAGACTACTGCATTTCCTCCCTTATGAAAGCAGTCAGTCATTTCTTTCTTATTCAGATTCACTTCAAATCTGATTGACTTAATGTCTTGGGCCAGATCAAACTGCAGTGACTTATGCCCTTCATCTACATATTTTTCCAGAGCTTGTCTTTGCACATCCAGCTTAATTTGTAAAGCCACCATCAGTGAACTGAAATCAGTAGATGGTGTAGGCTGTGGTACAATTGTTTGTAAAGCCTTTTTGTAAGTCTGGCTTCTTATTTTGAAGACCTGAAACTTCCTCTTCTTGGCTCTAACAGCCTCTTCATCTTCAGAAGCAGATGTGCTAGCTATATCTACTCTTTCCTTTGGACTAGGAGGTAAATCCTTCCTAGGTAACTCCTCAGCATTTTGTTGCCTCTCAGTCTCTTTGCTTGTAGTGTCTACTTCAATCTCCACATGCTCCCCCTCAATATTTATTTCCTCCCCCTCAGCAGCAGCTTTCTCTTTCTCAAAATCAGTTTGTAGAAGATCAGGGAACAGCTCCTCTAAGGTAAATTCCTGTTGGGAATGGGCTGGAGAATCTCTTATCTCATCAACAACTTGATCAGCAACAGATGTGTCCTCCATGACAACATCTTGGGGGTTGAGGGTGTATCTGTGTTTGCTGATAAACATTAGGTAATAAATCAGTCAAAACTTCTTCCTCAATAGTGAAATCTAATTGACTAATTTCAGTGATTACCTCTAGTATGGTTTGGGTAGCTTATTCACTCTCTAGTGGAGTTGGCTCTTCCACAAGTAAAGGCTCCCCCTGGAGTGGATCCAGGTGAATTGGGCTTGCTGAGGGTAGCTCCCCCTGCCTTGGTGCATCTTCTTGTCCTGCTGGAGATTGTCTAGTATTTCCAGTTTCTTCCTCATCAGGAGTAAAAACAACTTGCTCTTTAGAGCTGCTTGAGGATTCTTGAGCCACAGGGGCTATCTTCTTCTTCTTTTTCTGAGGTGTGTCCTTTACTCGAGATGGCAGTTCTTTGGTCAGTACTCTACCCCACCTAGAGAAGATTCTCAAATCCATTCTCCTCATGTGGTTAATCTTAGATCCAGCTGCTTGATTCATCACCTCTGGTATACTACCAGCTAGGTATAGACTCAGTATTCTACCCAGATTGGGCTTCTTCATACTTTCTTTTATCTTCTCAAACACAACTGCAGACCAATCAGTATTAAGTTTGAAGATAATCCTTGTCATCAAATTGAACATATAAGCAGAAATTTTTTCAAGTCCCGCAGGCTTGCTCAGGATGACCTTTCCAACTATTTCAGACAAGAATTTTCCTTGGCTGTTCATTCCTTTTCTATTGAATAGTGATCCAATTTTCATGTTTGAGTCCAGTCCACACCAGCTTAATGCTTCTCTAGTCTTAGATGCAAAAACATCTTCTTCTTCCTTAGTTCTTGGTAGTTAAAATACCTTTTTTAGACTTTTAGGAGAGACCTTCACCTTTGCCCCATGAACTCTGGACTTAATCTTGAGTCCTGATTCATGTAGAGTTGCTCCATTCAGAAATTGGAGGACTTCCTTCTTCCATATCTTGATCGGTTCTGATACAAGAAATTCTAACCCAGTCTCTTCTATTAGGGTTATCACGCCTTTGATCTCGGGTTCCACGTCATCAAATGTGTGTCGCACGAGTTCATATCCTTCATTCACATTCTCTTCTAGCTTGGGCGCCATTAGGGTTTGAAGAAATTTGAATTTAGAGAAGAGAGATGTCGACACCCAAGTTTGGTCTCGAAACTTTGGTGAGCGTGTCGACAAATAATGGCGAAAACCTATTTATACCTTTCTAGAATCGAAGATGAAAGGGCGCGTCAAAATACTTAAATTGTGTCGACACTGTTGAAAAGTGTCGACACTTACTGCGAATGTCTCAACAACAATGTGTCGACACAAGTATAGTCGATAGAATATATGTGTCGATACTTATATATGTGTCGACACCACTCAGCTCGACACTTAGTCGAGACTATACTAGTCTAATTAAGTGTAAAACCTAAGTGTCGACACCACTCTGAATGTGTCAACACCTACACTGCATGTGTCGACACTGATTCTCTGAAGTGTCGATACCAACTTCGTAGATGTGTCGACACCATTTCTCTGAAATGTCGACACCACTTCTATGTGTCGACACAGACAACTCTGTGTGTCGACACCATTTTACTTAACCAATTTTGAAAACTTATTCTAAGTTTATCATCCCTAATTCAATTTTAAATTTATTGAATTTGGTTTCATCTAAGGGCTTAGTATACATGTCAGCTAGCTGATTATCTTTACAAATACACTCTAGTGAAATATCTCCTTTTTCCACATGTTCTCTTAGAAAATGGTATTTTATTTCTATGTGCTTAGTCCTACTATGGGAGACAAGATTATTTGCAATAGAAATGACACTAGTAGAATCACAAAATAGAGGTGTTCTACTTACTTGAATACCATAATCTTCTAATTGATGTTGTATCCATAGAAATTGAGCACAACAACTTCCTGCAGCAACATACTCTGACTCTGCTGTGGAGATAGCCACACTTGTTTGTTTCTTGCTACTCCATGATATCAGCCTTCCACCTAGGAATTGACAGGTACCTGTTGTACTTTTCCTATCTTCCTTGCAGCCTGCAAAATCTGCATCTGAATAACCTGTCAGTTCAAACTCTCCATTCCTAGGGTACCAAAGGCCTAGATAAGGAGTGCCCTTAAGATATCTCAGAATTCTTTTGACTGCTGTCAAATGAGATTATTTAGGCCAAGCTTGGTACCTAGCACAGACACATGTAGCATACATGATATCTAGTCTACTTGAAGTCAAATATAATAGGGAGCCAACTATCCCTCTATACAAAGTCTCATCTACAGGTTTCCCTGCATCATCTTTGCTTAGAGACATTGTTGACCCCATAGGAGTTTTCATGGTAGTGGATGATTCCATACCATACTTCCTTATCAATTCTAGGGTGAATTTAGACTGGCATATAGATAAACCATCCTTAGTCTGTCTAACTTGGAGACCCAAGAAGAACTTATGTTCCCCCATACTGCTCATTTCAAATTGTCCTTGCATTAGTTTTGCAAACTTTTTGCAAAGACTACTTTCTGTAGACCCAAATATGATGTCATCTACATATATTTGGACTAGGATGATCTTGCCTCTAGATTCCCTAAGGAATAGAGTCTTATCTATTTTCCCCCTTGTGAATTTATTCTCAATGAGGAAACTAGATAGGGTTTCATACCAAGCCCTAGAGACTTGTTTTAACCCATACAAAGCCTTCCTAAGTTTATAGACATAATTATGTTTAGTAGAATCTACAAAACCTGATAGCTGTTCTACATAGACTTCTTCCTTCAGATTTCCATTCAGAAAAGCTGACTTAACATCCATTTGGTATACTTTAAACCCTTGATAGGTTGCATAGGCAAGAAACATACTTATGGCCTCCAGTCTGGCTACTGGAGCAAAGGTTTGATCAAAGTCAATACCTTCTTCCTGCCTATATCCCTTAGCAACTAGTCTAGCTTTGTTCTGCATAATAACTCCATGTTCATCCATCTTGTTCCTAAAGATCCACTTAGTTCCTATAATATTGTGGTCCTTGGGTTTAGGAACTAGCTCCCAGACTTTGCATCTTTTGAACTGGTTCAGCTCCTCTTGCATAGCTGAAAGTCCACCTAGTGTCAACTACCTTCACCTATGGGGGGGATAGGTGACGTGCAGCGTTTTTGCGGAATTAAAATTGTACCTGCACACGAAAATAAAATAACACAGCAAAGAATGTACACAAGCAATTTATAGTGGTTCCCCGATTTGGGTACATCCACTTTCCCCCTTCGACCTATCTCCCAACAAGGGATGACTCGGTCACTTCACCAACAGGATTGAAATCCAATCCTTGCACTATCGGAAGGAACCCTTCCACACGTAGGAGACAACACTCCCACAACACGGGTTGCACCCAACCCTTACAACTAGGAACCAACGTTCCTTTACAACATAAATGAAACTAGAATGTATAAGAAATACAAACAACTTTTGGAGACTAAGGTGTCCCTCTTCATTCGATGACGTGTTCTTGAAGTCAACGAAGAGTCCACAACCCTAGATCTCTCTTGGAGAGAATCTCCCCGGACCCGGCGGCGGCAAGTAGGGCGGCGGCTTGGTTCTCGGGATCGGCGGCGACAATGGTGTGCGGCTGCTGTACTTTGGAGATTCAAACTTCGTAGCAAAGCTAGCAAGGTCTTCCAACGGTCACACTAGGATCGATTGTCTCGATCGATTCAGACGGGGAAAGTTTTCCCGATCAACAAATCAAGAGACAAAGGATCTCTGGTTAGACGCGTGAGACGCTATGCTTGGCTAAGCTTCTGTCGACGAGAGATCTGGAGGAAACCACGATCAAGGCCGGCGATCAACTTGCACGAGTGGCGATGGCGGCGGAGCAGGTTTCGCGATTTTAGTCTAGGTCGGCCGCTCGAATTTATTTTTCTGTGTATATCTACTGTTCAAAATACGCGAGTATTTATACAGTAGTATACCTCTTTATGACCATTGTGGGTCCCACAAGAAGAAGCTCTAATATCAGTTCAAAAACAGCGCCTTAACATTTGATCCGGTCCAGCGGGATCCAGAAAATCGTCTAAGGCAAAATCGGCGAGAATCACCTTTGATTCTCGCCGAATCGACGAGAATCACCTTCGATTCTCGTCGATTCGACGAGAATCACCTTCGATTCTCGTCGATTTTGACTTATTGGCACGCTCTGATATAGTAGGAAAGAGACGGCGAGAATCAGCCAGTGATTCTCGCCGAATCGGCGAGAATCACTTGGTGATTCTCGTCGATTCATACTTAGACGATTTTTCGTCTTTCCACCCATGAGCTGCTCTTTGACCCATCCTTGCTCCTTGTCTGCTCTTGCATGATCACAACCCTGTACTTGAAAATAAGTACACTCCAATAGAGAGAGTACACATAGGCCAACACACTGATCTTCTCAACGAGGGATTACGTCGTGCAGACCCGTGTATATTGACCTACTGCACCCTCACATTGGTGTGCACTTAGCGTGGAATAACTGCAAGCACAACTTGAAAGATTTTATCAAATACATTGTCTATTTACCTTAGCTTGTTCAGGGGCTTCTTCAAATCAGGTACGTTGTGGATACAATACCTAACAATCTCCCCCTATTTGAAGAAGCCTAAACCCTACAAGCTAAGGTGAATATAGCATAAGGGAATGAAAAGCATGAAATGGAGTTGAGAGAGATATTGAGAGATATTCATTACCAATACCAATTTCTTGAGAGCAAACTTGGAGCCACCTTAGCCTTAGCCGAGAGGGTAATATATCTCCCCCTTTTCGGCTTCTGCAAATCTGGGTCAGAGGCATATGACCCCCAGCTCCCCCTCAGTTCTTGCACTTGAGCGCACACTAGAGTCCCTGACAGAGGCTCCCCCTAGATGCATGAGCCTGGAGCTGCTGTAGTCTTCATTCCTCATAGTTTAGCATCCCCAGTTCAGTTTTGAAAAGACTGAACTTGGCTTCGTCTAAGGGCTTTGTGAAAATATCTGCAATCTGCTTGTCCGTGGGGACATAACAGAGAGAGATGTCCTTGTTCTCCACGTGCTCCCGAATGAAGTGGTAGCGCACTTCAATATGCTTCGTTCTGCTGTGCGATACCGGATTGTTGGCAATTGCAATTGCACTGGAGGAGTCGCAGTACATTGGTACTTCCTTGAACTGAAGGTCGTAGTCGGCTAACTGGTTTCTGATCCATAGGAGTTGTGCGCAACAGCTGCCAGCCGAGATGTACTCAGACTCTGCTGTGGAGGTTGCTACACAATTCTGCTTCTTGCTGTTCCATGAAATAAGCCTTCTGCCGAGGAATTGACACGTCCCGGAAGTGCTTTTCCTGTCATCCCGACTCCCTGCAAAATCAGCATCTGAAAAACCTATTTGCTCGACATCATTGTTTCTCGGGTACCACAAGCCAAGATTCGGAGTGCCTTTAAGGTATCTAAGAATTCGCTTTGCAGCGACATAGTGATATTACTTAGTGTTCACCTGATATCTGGCACAGACACATGTGGAGAACATGATATCCGGTCTACTGGCCGTAAGGTAGAGCAGGGATCCAATGATGCTTCTGTATTTGGTTTCATCGAAAGGTTTACCTTTCTCATCCTTATCCAGAGACATAGTGGATCTCATTGGATTCCTCATAGAGGTTGCATTCTCCATACCGAATTTCTTGAGGAGTTCATTTGTGAACTTCGTCTGAGAGATGAAGATTCCATCCTCAGACTGTTTCACTTGAAGTCCCAAGAAATACTTTAGCTCTCCCATACTGCTCATTTCAAACTTTCCTTGCATAAGTTTAGAAAACTTTTTGCAAAGATTGTTGTCCGTTGAGACGAATATGATGTCATCTACATAGATTTGCACCAGCAAAATCTTGCCTTTTACTTCCCTGAGAAACAATGTCTTATCTATTTTACCTCTAGAGAACTTGTTCTCAAGAAGAAAACTAGATAAGGTCTCGTACCAAGCTCGTGGAGCTTGTTTTAAACCGTAAAGAGCTTTATTAAGAAAATATACATGATGGGGATAAGTAGGATTGAAAAAACCTGGGGGTTGAGTGACGTATACTTCCTCTTTCAGGTCTTCGTTCAAGAATGCTGATTTCACATCCATTTGATAGACTGTGAATCCTTTGTGCGAAGAATACGCCAGGAACACTCTGATTGCTTCGAGACATGCCACTGGTGCAAAGGTCTGGTCGAAGTCAATCCCCTCCTCCTATCTGTAACCTTGAGCCACCAGCCTGGCTTTGTTCTATATGATGACACCATGTTCATCCAGTTTGTTTCTGAAGATCCATTTGGTGCCAATCACATTCTGCTTTCGTGGTCTGGGAACCAGCGTCCAAACGTTGCATCGTTCGAATTGATGCAGTTCCTCTTGCATGGCCAAAATCCATGCCGCATCTCTGTTCGCCTCGTCGAACTTCTTTGGCTCAACCTGTGACAGGAAGCTAAGATGCAAAATCTCGTTAATAGTACCTCTTCGAGTTTTGACACCAGCACGAGGATCTCCAATGATCTGCTCTCTAGGGTGATCCCGCACGTGCCGGAGCTCGAGAAGTCCGGCATCTGGAGCTTCGACTACTTCTTGGACTTTGCCTTCTTCTAAGAGATTTTCTCCATTTTGATCTTCAACATTCCCAGTAGACGTTGAGGTGGAAAATTTGACGTACTTGGGAGTTCCATCTTTAGCGGTCTCATCAAGACTCAGCTGTTCAAGTCATGCACCTGCATCTTCAAGAATACCACGTAACTTCTGGTGACTCCCCGATCTGACCCCCCAAAGATGACTTTGGGTCCATTCTCGACTGGAGTGTAATCACGCAGCAGGCTTCTTGTCCCAGTCATATGCCAGGAGCATCCACTGTCCAAGTACCATATTGGCGTTTTGGTGGCCTTTGGACATTCCTGCAAAACAAAATTAATTTCCCTTAGGAACCAAATCGAACTTGGGTCCTAGATTCTTGGTTAGCATACTCCCCCTCGGGTGATTAACCCTACGAGTGGTCGGCCTCGCATTACTAACATAGGGAGTCTTGTTATACCTCGGATTAAACCAACAATCCACGACAAAGTGACCGACTTTGCCACAACACCAACAGTCAAATCTGTTGTACCTTGTCCTAGGTTCCTGCTTTACCCTGGGAATGGTGGGTACAGCCGGGGCCTTGGATCTGGAGGTGGAGGCCTCATAGTGATTGCAGTCACATGACTTCTTCACTTTCTGTTCCTTCAGTATAACAGGCTTGGCTCTTGGTGCCTGCTTTCCATTATGGCCGCTAGAGAATTGACCATAATTTCCCATGTGGATTTCCTCATAAGGTGCCTTGAAGACACTCTCACTGAAGTTGCGGGGAAAAGTCCAACCATCATATCGGCTCTTTGGCTTTGCAACCGAGGGCCGGAAATGATGACCAAAGGTTGATTCAAAGTCATGTTGGTTGCAAGGAAAGCTAGGCTTTCTGAACGCAACAGGACTGAGCGTAGCCTTTCCCTTTCCAGCAGCGGAGGCCTTCTTGGCGGCCTTATTTTTTCTCTGGTTCTTGTTTCTCCTGGATGAGGAACCAGATACCCCTACATGCCCCAAGCCAGCTCCTTTGGCCTGAGCAGAGAAGGTATCAACTACTGGAAGAACTGTTTTTGGCATAGAGAAGCTCTTGACGATTTCCTTTCTGCCGCAAGTTGTTCTTCCAACTTGTCGACTTCCTCCTGCTTAAGATCAAGGAGATTAAGAGACTTTGAATGCCTTGAAGTCAGGTCTAGGTGCTCCTGTCGGAGAGAGATCAAACTGGTGATCTCTTCCCTTAGGGAGACACTCCGACCCATAAGGAATTTCACTTCCTTTTTCTCAGCCTTCAATCTCTTACGGCACTCGTCGAAAGTGTTAAGCAGAAGCTCATACTTCTCGAGGAGCTCCGCTTCACGGGCCGAAAGGCTATCCTCAGGGTCATCATCCCGAGACTCAGGATCAGATTCAGAGTCGGAGAGAGGGGTGTGAGCTTTTACCTTCCCAGTAAATGGGGGACATTCTCCTTCTGAGTCAGAGCGACCCACCAGCCCGAAGTAGGCTTCCTCATCATCACTGGAGTCTGAGGAATCAGACTCACTCAGTGTCTTTGGCTTTTTGGCGATGTAGCTCCACTCTTTCTTCTTATCTCTAGAGGATTTGTGCTCCTCTCCTTTCCCCTTTTCTCTCTTGCCTTGGTAGCAGTCGGCCACGACGTGTCCTGGCTTATTGCATCCAAAACAAATAATGTCAGAGGAGCGATGTTTGTTCGGTTTAGAAGCATACTTGTCAGAAGAATAATTTTTCTTCTGATGCCTGGAGGAGGAGCCGTCTCTCTTTCTTTGATTTCTCATCTTGAGGAACTTCTTGAATTCTCGGGTGATGAGGGAGAAATCTTCCTCAGACAGCTCTGAGCTGGAGGAGCATGGCTCAGAGTCCTCCTCCTCATCCTTTTTCCTGGCACGGTATGAAACCGCACCCTTGCCCTTCCTGGAGTGAATTGCTTTTAGGGCCACAGTCTTTTCCTTGGCTGCAGCCTTCTCTGCTTCTTCTTCTGCTTTCCTGGTGTTCAGTTGAAGCTCATAGGACATCAGCTTCCCAAACAGAATTTGCGGGTCTGTTTCAGCAAGTCTGCCAAACTCTCGGATGGCGCAGATCTTTGTGTCCCATTCCTTAGTAAGGGACCTAAGGAATTTATCATTAAGTTCACCATCAGTGAACACTCTTCCATATCCTTTGAGCGCATTGACAATCTTGAGGAAGTTCTCGAAGGTGACTCCGATCTCTTCCTTAGGCCCTTGTCTGAAGGCCTCATATTTCTGGTTCAGGAGGGATCTCCGATCATCCCTCACTTCATCAGTCCCCTCCATTAGGATAATCAGGCAGTGCTAGATCTCCTTTGCTGTCCTGTAGTTGCTGAAGTTCTGCATCATTGAGTCATCGACCGCGCTGACCAGAATGTTCTGCGCTTTCTTATCAAGTCCCACCAGCACCATCTCGTCCTTGTCCATTTCAGAAATTTTCTTTGACACTTTCTTGGTAGGATCAATGGTGGAGACCTTAGTGGGGACATAAGGTCCCTCCTCCACGATCATGAAGAGTCGAGGATCAACTGCTTCCATGTAGAACCTGATCCTTTCCTTCCAAATAGGAAAGTTGAGCCTGGTGCATACTGGAATCTTGCCCGTGTACTTGAGCCCGTCCATGGTAGATGTTTTCCTTCTTCTTGACACTAGTGGCAGGATTCTGCTCAAGGTGTGAACCTTTTTGATGAGTAACCTGGCTCTGATACCACTTGAAAGTCCACCTAGTGTCAACTACCTTCACCTATGGGGGGGGGGATAGGTGACGTGCAGCGTTTTTGCGGAATTAAAATTGTACCTGCACACGAAAATAAAATAGCACAGCAAAGAAAGTATACAAGCAATTTATAGTGGTTCCCCGATTTGGGTACATCCACTTTCCCCTTCGACCTATCTCCCAACAAGGGACGACTCGGTCACTTCACCAACAGGATTGAAATCCAATCCTTGCACTATCAGAAGGAACCCTTCCACACGTAGGAGACAACACTCCCACAACACGGGTTGCACCCAACCCTTACAACTAGGAACCAACGTTCCTTTACAACAAAAATGAAACTAGAATGTACAAGAAATACAAACAACTTTTGGATACTAAGGTGTCCCTCTTCGTTCGATGACGTGTTCTTGAAGTCAATGAAGAGTCCACAACCCTAGATCTCTCTTGGAGAGAATCTCCCAGGACCCGGCGGCGGCAAGTAGGGCGGCGGCTTGGTTCTCGGGATCGGCGGCGACAACGGTGTGCGACTGCTGTACTTTGGAGATCCAAACTTCGTAGCAAAGCTAGCAAGGTCTTCCAACGGTCACACTAGGGTCGATCGTCTCGATCGATTCAGACGGGGAAAGTTTTCCCGATCAACAAATCAAGAGATAAAGGATCTCTGGTTAGACGCGTGAGACGCTATGCTTGGCTAAGCTTCTATCACCGGGAGATCTGGAGGAAACCACGATCAAGGCCGGCGATCAACAAGCACGAGCGGCGACGGCAGCGGAGCAGGTTTCGCGATTTTAGTCTAGGTCGGCCGCTCGAATTTGTTTTTCTGTGTATATCTACTGTTCAAAATACGCGAGTATTTATACAGTAGTATACCTCTTTATGATCGTTGTGGGTCCCACAAGAAGAAGCCCTAATATCGGTTCAAAAACAGCGCCTTAACATTTGATCCGGTCCAGCGGGATCCAGAAAATCGTCTAAGGCAAAATCGGCGAGAATCACCTTTGATTCTCGCCGAATCGACGAGAATCACCTTCGATTCTCGCCGATTCGACGAGAATCACCTTCGATTCTGGTCGATTTTGACTTATTAGCACGCTCTGATATAGTCGGAAAGAGACGGCGAGAATCAGCCAGTGATTCTCAACGTTTCGGCGAGAATCACTAGTGATTCTCGCCGAATCGGCGAGAATCACTTGGTGATTCTCGTCGATTCATACTTAGACGATTTTTCGTCTTTCCACCCATGAGCTGCTCTTTGACCCATCCTTGCTCCTTGTCTGCTCTTGCATGATCACAGCCCTGTACTTGAAAATAAGTACACTCCAATAGAGAGAGTACACGTAGGCCAACACACTGATCTGCTCAACGAGGGATTACGTCGCGCAGACCTGTGTATATTGACCTACTGCACCCTGACATTGGTCTGCACTTAGCGTGGAATAACTGCAAGCACAACTTGAAAGATTTTATCAAATACATTGTCTATTTACCTAAGCTTGTTCAGGGGCTTCTTCAAATCAGGTACGTTGTGGATACAATACCCAACAATAGCCTCAATCCAATGAGGGTCTAGGATGGCTTCTTCAAATTTCTTTGGCTCTACTTGGGATAGAAAGTTGGAGTAGAGAACTGAACTTAGATTTCTGCTCCTTATTTGTACCCCTTGACTGAGATCTCCAATAATCTGATTGGCTGGATGATCTTTTATATGCCTATTTGCTAGAGGCAGCATGTCTACAGGTTGTACACCTTTAGCTTCTTCATTCAGCAGCTCCTCTTGATCTTCTTCATCAACTGGAGTATCTTGTACTCCACCTGGACAGCAGCCACTATCATCCACATGCTGACTTGTAGTAGATCCTTCTTCAATATTGAGCTTGTCCATCTTCTCAGTCACACCTGTGGAGCTGCACACACTTCTAGACAATTCATTGTTAATGAGTCTAGCTTCATCAAACACTACATGAACTGACTCTTATATAACTTGAGTAGTCAAGTTGTAGACCCTATAAGCCTTACTGTTGTTACTGTACCCAACAAAGATCCTCTCTTGGGATTTGGCAGCAAACTTGGTTAAGTAAGACTTACCATTGTTAAGTATATAACATTTACAACCAAAGATCCTGAAATAGGATAGATTTGGTTTTCTGCCTTTCACAATCTCATAGGGGGTCTTATTGTGTCTCTTGGTGATAGTAGTCCTATTAATTACATGACATGCAGTGTTTACTGCCTCAACCCAGAAATATTCAGGGAGAGATGTGTCACTTAATAGGGTTCTACCAGCCTCAATCAAGGTTCTATTTTTCCTTTCAGCAATGCCATTTTGCTGAGGTGTTCTTGGTGAAGGAAATTCCTGAAAAATTCCAAATTCTTCACACAGTTTTGTCATACTGTCAGACTAAAATTCAGTACCATGGTCACTTCTGATTTTGACCACTGTACTGTCCAATTCATTCTGAATTTGTTTAACAAAGCTGTATAAGATACTTGGAGTTTCAGATTTCTGTCTAAGGAAGAACACCCAGGAAAACCGTGAGTAGTCATCTACAACCACAAATGTGTAGACCTTCCTACCTAGGCTGTGAACTGGCATAGGACCAAAGAGATCCATATGCAAGAGGTATAAGCACCTCACAACATCATTGTTCTCAAAGCTATTAAAGGTGGATCTAGTCTGCTTGCCCTTTTGACAAGCTGAGCATATCCCATTCTTAATACACTTAACCTGAGGACCATTCCTCACTAACTCTTTACTATAGAGTTGACCAATTGTCTTATAGTTAAGATGGGCTCGCCTCTTGTGCCATTTAACACAATGAGAGACTTTCTCATCAGCTACAAGACACACAGGAGAAACATTGTTCTCACACATAATGTCTAGACAATAGACATTTCTCTTCCTATAACCTGTCAGAATGATCTTTTGATCATTTTACCTCTTGATATGACAACCATCTTTGACAAATGAGATGTCATATCCTAAATCACTCAGCTGACTTATACTAATGAGGTTGTGTTTCAAACCTTTAACATAAGCCACTTGAGTAATTATAATAAGGTTGCTAGAAATGTTACCAAAGCCTTTGATGATTCCTTTTTCAGAACCACCAAAGGTGACTTTAGGACCAAGCTTGATTGGTGTATAGTCCTTCAGCAATCCCCTAGTTCCAGTCATGTGCCTGGAACATCCACTGTCCAAGTACCATATTGGGGCATGACCACTTGGACTCACCTGCAAAACAGATTACTTAACCTTAGAACCCAAAAACTTCTTGGGTCCTTGGTGCAAGTTAGTTTGACTCTTGACAAAACTACCTGTAGCTTTTCTAACAGGCAGTTTGCTACCCATCCTGGCACTTGAATTATGCCAACAGTCTATGGCAAAGTGGCCTACCTTGGCACAACACCAGCACTCAAATCTGTTGTACCTTTATTTAGGTACAACCCTGGCTATTTTATCTACAGCAGGTTTCTTGTTGAGTACTGGGGCTTTGCCCTTAGACTTGGACTGTACAGTCCTGGCAGGTTTAGTAAACCCCAATCCAATTTTACCCTTATGAGGAATAAACTCATCTATCAAAGGTAGAACAGACTTTGGTTTAGAAAACCTTGCAACAATATCTCTCTCCTTCTAAAGACTAATCTTCAGATTTCTTATTTGATCATTTTTAAATGTTATAGTCCCCATCTAAATAACAGTAATGTGCTTCAGTCTGGCTATTTCATTTAATTTTTGATCAAGCAACTTGTCAAAATCTGATGCAGCAACTTTAAGACTGGCAATCTCCTTAGCCCGAGTTTTGGCCAAGAGTTTGCTTTTCTTCAAAGCTTGCAACACTACTCTATATTCATCAATCAACTGATGAATATCTCCTTCAGATTCAGATCCACTAACATCACTTACTGCTGATGTATCTGAATCTGACTCAGTACTAGAAATTGAACTAACAGAACAATTTTGTACCTGAATTGGTCCAGGCTGATCCTGGATTTTGTCTCCTTCTGATAAGGCCATCAGTCCCTGTCACTTATTGTCCTCATGCTCATATATTGAGTTCATTAATTGTATGAACTCATCTTCCTCTTCTTCAGCAAACAGTCCAATATAAGCTTCAGCTTCTGAACCTGATTCTGAAGATGACATATCAGACAGACTTTTGTCCTTCTTAGCAACAAAAGACCTTTACTTTTTGCCCTTGATTTGAGTCTTCTTATTATCAATTGACTCTTTCCTCTTCTCTGGACAGTCAGCAACAACATGTCCCTATCTGTTACAACAATAACAAACTATCTTTGAGGATGTAGTTTTACTTTGCCTGGACTTTCTTCTTTCGTTCTTTGATGACTTCTGTGAAGTGGATGGCTTAGACCTCCACTATTTCTTCTTAAGAAACTTCTGAAAATGTCTAGTGAAAGCTGCAAAATCTTCATCACTCTCACTGCTTTCAGAATTCTTGCTTTCTGACTCATCTGTCTCAGTCTCAGCAACTTTTGGAGGTGGAGATGGAGACTTCCTTTTATATTTCCTAGTGGATTCTGTCTTGAAAGCCACAGCTCTTTATTTGTGCTCCACTCTTGTAGTCTTCTCTTCCTCCTTCCTTACCATTAACTGCATCTCATAGGATAACAGTTTGCCAAACAATGTTGGAGGAGGAATGTCTGCTAATTTGGCCATTTCCCTTATGACACAAATCTTAGTATCCCAGTCCTTTGTCAGGGATCTCAAGAACTTATCATTCAATTCATAATTGCTGAATTCTCTTCCATAGGACATCAATTCATTGACTATCCTATAGAATTTCTTGTAGCACTCAGTTATACTATCAGACCTGCCTTGTATGAAACTTTCATACTCTTGGTTTAACAAAGACTTCCTGTCCTGTCTAACTTCTTCTGAACCCTCCATATAGACTATCAGTGTGTCCCACATTTGCTTTGATGTTTTACAATGAATCAGATTCTGAAATGTGGCATCATCAATTGCACTTACAATAATATTCTGAGCCCTCTTGTCCATAGTGGCCAGAATAATTTCATCCTTGGTCATTTCAGAATAGTCTTTTCGAGTTCTCTGGTTTGCATCTAGAACTGATACTTTCATTGGCACATATGACCCTTCTTTGACTGTGATATAGATTCTAGGGTCAGAGGCTTCCATAAAAAGTCTAACCCTTTCTTTCTAAATGCCAAAAATTTCCTTTCTACAGATTGGCAACTTCATGGATCCTATCTCTTTGTGATTCTCAGTAGAACCCATTTTCTTGATTCTTGATTATACTGAATCTGCCAACAAGATCTTTACTCAGACTGTTATATCCTTTTTGAGTAACCTTGCTTTGATACCACTTGAAAGAAATTGTACCTAATCACCTAGAGGGGGGGGGGGGTGAATAGGTGACCATAATTTTTTAAGCTTTTAGGCAGAATTAATCACAGAATTCACAGAACTTTAAACAGCAAACACAGAATCAGTCACACACAGAGTACACACAGTTTTTATAGTGGTTCCCCAAGGTCTGGGTACATCCACTTTCCCCCTTCGCCTATCTAGTAGTGTACTAGATTCGGCCAAACTTCTCCACTACTCCTCAGATCCTCAGATCTTACAGCTCAGAACCCCAAACAGGTTCCTACAACTCAGAGTGATCCCACTCCTACAACTCAGGCACACAATCCTACCACTCAGTCTTCACAAAGACCTACACTCAGCCTTCAACAAGGCCTACACTTAGCCCTCAACAACGCCTACACTCAGAGAAATGAATCTCTTACACTCAGGAACACAGGCCCTACCACTCAGCCTTTATAATTTCAGGCTTACAACTCAGATCCCTTAGGATCCTACAAGAAATTAAAATTACAAAGTATATACCCATAACTCAGAATGAGAGAGAAGAGTTGACTGGTTTCTTGATGAGTTCTTGAAAGAACTTTGCTGAGATCAACCTCCCTTGGCTTTCTTCAAAGCTTCTTAAATTAGAACACAGTAGGGTTGAAACTCTATGCAGATGATCTTCAATCACTGCTGACTTAAGAATCAGATCTCAATCTGAAACTTTCTTCACAGCCTGGTTCAACAGCTGTCTTCTTAGAAGGAGCTCTCTCTCTCCAACTTCTTAGATCTTCACTTGAAGGTCTTCTTCTGGTTTGTTGTTTCTCACTTCAATGATTGCTTCCTCTATTCTACTGATTCTCTTCTGTTGAAGGAATATGCCTTTATATAGGCTTTCTTCATGGTGACCGGCTGATCCGGTTTCTAACAAACTTCTGACAGCTCTGACAGTATTAGTTGACCGGTTGAAATGACAACTGTCAAGTCATCCAGTCACTTCTTGAAAACTATGTCACTATCTGAAAGTGTCGAGACAGATAGTCTTTAAGTGTCGACACAAATAGACCAAGTGTCGACACAAGTAGACTAAGTGTCGACACTAGACTTCATGGTGTCGACACAACTCCTTGTGTTGTAGAATCTGCTTCTCGACACTACTTCTTCAGAATGTGTCGACACAGATCCTGTGTGTCGACACAAGTCCTTCTTCTTTGATACTTAGTTAATTTCTGCTAAGTGTCGACACTACTCCTTTGTGTCGACACATCTTCTTGTGTTGAAACTTGCTAAGTGTCGACACATCTTCTTTGTGTCAACACATGCCTTCTGTGTTTAAGCTTTTGCTGAGTGTCGACACATCTCCCTTGTGTCGACACATTCTTCATGTGTTGAGACTTTTGTTGAGTGTCGACACATCTCCTTTGTGTTGACACATGTACGTAAACTCTGTTGAAGTTTGATGAGTGTTGACACAGCCTCCTAGTGTCGACACTTGTACTTGAACTTTGTTGATGTCTTGATAAGTTTCGACATAGCCTCCTAGTGTCGACACTTTTGATGTCGACAAAATTCCTCTGGGTGTCGACACTACTTTTAAGTGTCGACACTGATTCTTTAGACTTTTCTTCATTGAGTGTTGACACAGCCTGTATGTGTCGACACTTTTCCTCTGGTGTCGACTCTGCATTCCTGGTGTCGACACAATTACTCCAAGTGTCGACACTGCTTCTCTGGGTGTCGACACAAGCCTTCTTAAGTGTTGTTGAAGTATTAGACCGGGCGGCCTTGCGGTCTTGTCTGGCGGTTTGTAGACCGGGCGGCCTTGCGGTCTTCTCTGGCGGTTTGTTGACCGAGCGGTCTGGCGGTCTCCTCTGGTGCTTGGAGACCGGGCGGTCTATCGGACTCTCAGTGCGGCCTGTTCTTATCCTGCTGGAGGTGCCGTGCGGTTAACCCATATGTCTAACCGCGCGGCCTGTGCGGTCTCCTTTATTTCTAGCCGCCCTGCCCTGTACATGTTTAGTCCCACATTGTTTGTTTATACTCTCTCTTATCTCCTCCATTCTATATAAGGGAGGTCATACCTTTGTAAATGATATCTTTTTTGGATAATAAAATTTCAATTATTCCAAAGTCTATCCGTTTGTTCTTTCTTATTCGCTACTTTCTACATGGTATCAGAGCACACGGTCGTTTCCTCCTGATTGTGTGCGCTCTCTGACTCTCGCGGCTTGTTTTCCGCTTTCCGCGACCTGTCTCGCGGCTTGCCTTCTCTTCTGTCCGCTGCCCTGTTTGCACGGCTTGTTTCTGTCCGCTGCCCTATTCACGCGGCTTGTTCCTGTCTGCTGCCCTGTTCGCGCGGCTTGCTTCTCCTTGGTTCTCTTCTCCTGCTGCTCTTCGTCGCCGCAACCTGTTTCATTGTCGCCGCGCTCCTGGTTCCTTCTTGCCTCTCTGACTTCCCTGTCGTTGCGGCCTGTTTATGTTCGCCCGGCCTGCGACTTGTTGTAGTCGCTGCTCCTTGCCTCCTCTTCTGTTCGCTCGGCCTTTTCAGTCCGCGCGACCTCTTCCACGCTGTACCTTTGACTGCTTTATAGCCGCTTGTGTTCGCGCGACTTCTTCCTTTTCTATCCGCTGCGGTTTCTTGCTGTGTTCTATGACTACATCCGGTCTTACCACTACTCCTGCCGCTCCTTCTCCACCTCCTCCTTCGGGAAACCTTGGCACCCTTTCAAAGCTTGTTGTCTCCAACTATCCCGATTGGAGCGTTTTTTCACTTTTCTCCTTCGCTCTCAACGCAAGCGTCATCACCTCACCGATGACCCACCTCCTCGTACCTCTCCTGAGTTTGATGACTGGGATGCGAGTGATGCTCTTGTCCGCACCTGGCTGGCCAACAGCCTTTCTGATGAGTGCCTTCCCGTCATTTGCCATGATGAGACGGTCAAGGCCGCCTGGCTTCACCTCGCTGCTCTCTATTCAAAGGGGGGCCAGACGTCCCGAATTTATACTCTCTATGCGGACCTCTTCGCCCGCCCTTCCATGTCTCCTGCTGCGGCTTATCAGCAAGTTCAGGCTCTTGGTGCTGAAATCTTCCAGAATCGCCCCTTCTCCGCGGACTTGGCCGAACAGCACAAACACTTCCAAGAACTCCTGGTTGTTTGTTATCTTCTTCGTCTTCCCGATTCTTATGATATGATCCGCCAGCAGATCTTGGGTGAGGCGGAATCTCCTACTTTGGATGCCACTGCGGCTCGCATTGCCGCTGTTACTTCGCTGCTCCAGCGGCCTCTGTTGGCCTCCCCCCTTCCCAGGACTCTTTTGCTCACCAAGCTCAGAGGGGGGGACCTAGTGGCCGCGGCCACTCCGGCGGATGGGGTTCATCCCGGTTCCTCTGCTCTCACTGTGGTCGTACTGGCCACTCTGTTGACCGCTGCTGGCAGAAACATCCTCATCTTTGCCCTTCCGGTGATGCTCCTTCTTCGGCCTCTGCCTCTTCTCGGCCGTCTGCCTCTGTGGCCACGACGTCAGGTAGTGCCCACGTCGTTACCCAAGGTAAATGGCTGATTGACTCTGGTGCTACAAATCATATGACTGGCAACCCTCATTGCTTCTCCCGTCTTGAGACACATGACCGCTTACCCCCGGTTCGTGTGGCGGATGGCTCCCCGTCCCCGGTTCATGGGACGGGCATGGTTCAACTCACCCCATCGCTTTGCTTGGAGGACACCCTCTATGTCCCGAAGTTCCCGTGCAATTTGTTATCCGTTACTACTTTATGCCGGCAACTTCAGTGCTCCGGCTTATTCACTCCTACTACTTGTTCTTTTCAGGACCCGAGGACCCAGCGGACGATTGCTACTGGGACTGAGAGCGGCGGCCTCTACTTCCTCGACGATGTTTCCGCTCTGTCCGCCTACTCCTCCTCCACAGATCTCCTTCAATGGCATCTTCGCCTTGGACATCCTCCTCCTCGGATTCTTCGCCAGCTTCTGCCCCACTTACCTCCAACCAGTTCTCCGCTCAACTGTGATGCGTGTCAGCTTGGCAAACATCATCGCTCCTCCTTCCCACTGAAGCAAGGCCATGGCTCCTCTCGCCCGTTTGATCTTATTCATTCTAATGTATGGGGTCCTGCTCCTACCCTCACTATTGGTCGGGGTAGTTCCTATTTTGTCACTTTTATAGATGATTTTTCACGCTGTACATGGGTGTATCTGTTAAAAGATCGCTCTGAACTCTTTTCTGTTTGGCAATCATTTTATTTTATGATTCAGACTCAATTTGCTATTTCTATTAAAGTTTTACGTTCTGACAATGCCAAGGAATATCTGAATCATGAGTTCTCCTCTTTCTTTCACCAACATGGCCTGCTTCATCAAATGACTTGTGTTTACACCTCCCAGCAGAATGGGGTGGCGGAGCGTAAAAACCGTCACATGCTTGATGTTGCTCGTACTCTCATTACGCAGATGCACGTCCCTCGCTCCTACTGGGGCTACGCTGTGCTCCTCGCCTGCTATCTCATCAATCGCCTTCCCTCCACAGTTCTCCACGGCCAGACCCCCTTCTCTATTCTCTACCCCCACAAGGAACCTTTTCCTCTCCCTCTCCGTGTCTTTGGCTGTACGGCCTTTGTTCACGCTCCCTCCGCTACCCGCGACAAGCTTCCCCCCCGTTCCACCAAGTGTGTCTTTTTGGGGTACTCTACCACTCAAAAAGGCTATTGCTGCTTTGAAACCCTTCTCCGCAAGCAGTTTGTCTCCGCGGATGTGACTTTTTTCGAGAATGCTTCCTATTTCTATCCTCCCTCTTCTCTTCCTTCTGATATCTCCGTTCCTTCCACGCCTCTCGACGTTTTCCCACCTTCATCTCCTCCTCCACCGACTCCTTCCCAGTCCGTCTACCCACCCACCCCTCCACAGTCCTCTCCGCCGCCGTCTCTCTCTAGTCCCGGGCCAGCCTTCTCCGCCACGGACGCTCCGATCGCTGACGCTCCCGTCGACCTGGATCTTCCCATTGCTCTTCGCAAAGGGGTGCGGGCGTGTACTCAACACCCGCTTGCGGCAGTTGTTTCCTATGATCGGCTTTCTCCTTCTCGCAGGTGTTTTACCTTGGCTATCTCTGCTACTTCTCATCCCCGCACCTACCAGGAGGCTCTTGCTCTCCCTCATTGGAAGTCTGCCATGGATGAGGAGATGGCTACTCTTACTGAACAGGGTACCTGGACCCTTGTTCCTCCTCCCGTGGGCACTGATGTGGTTGGCTGTCGCTGGGTCTTCGTTGTGAAATTTCGCCCCGACGGCACTGTGGATCGCTACAAGGCCCGGCTAGTGGCCAAGGGCTTCACTCAGACTTACGTGATTGATTACTTTGATACCTTTTCTCCGGTTGCTTGCCTAAGCACCATCCGGGTTCTCCTTTCTGTGGCTGTTAACCGGGATTGGGCTATTTCCCAGCTTGATGTGAAGAATGCCTTTCTCTATGGCGATCTTCAGGAGGACGTCTATATGGAGCAACCTCCTGGGTATGTTGCTCAGGGGGAGACACGCGTATGTCATTTGAAGAAGGCCATTTATGGCCTAAAGCAGAGCCCCCGGGCATGGTTCGACAAATTCAGTGGTATCGTGGCTACCATCGGCTTTAGAAGGAGTTCGGCCGATCACTCCTTATTCATTCGCAAAACAGCCTCGGGACTGGTGATTTTGGCAGTATATGTGCATGATATTCTTCTTACTGGCGATGACCAAGATGGGGTGGACTTGACGAAGAAGCACCTCCGCCAGCACTTGGTCACAAAGGATATGGGCTCCCCGAAATACTTTTTGGGGATAGAAATCTCTTGGAAACTTGACTCGTTGGTTCTCTCCCAACGGAAGTATGCCCTTGATCTTCTACAAGAAGCAGGATTGACAGGTGCCAAACCGACTCGGTTTCCCATGGCTATTGGAGAAGACAAAACGTGGACGGATGACTCGCCTCTTCTATCTGATGTCACACGGTACAGACGTTTGGTAGGCAAACTCATCTATCTCACGGTGACTAGACCCGACATCGCCTATGCTGTAGGCAAGGTCAGTCAGTTTATGCAAGCTCCCAGGGAGTGCCATCTTCAGTCTGCCCTGAAGATTTTAGAGTATATCAAAGCAGCACCAGGCAAAGGGTTACTCTTTCAGAAGAATGATCATCTGAGGGTTGAGGCCTACTCAGATTCAAGTTACGCGGATGACAAAGTCGATCGCAAATCCACATCAGGTTTTTGTACCTTTGTTGGAGGTAATCTCGTGAGTTGGAAGAGCAAGAAACAGTCGGTTGTCTCCAGATCCAGTGCAGAAGCCGAATACCGGAGTATGACGTCAACCACGTGTGAGTTAAAGTGGTTGCGGGCTCTCATGCTTGACCTGGGCGAGGTATATGACTGTCCTCTCCCTATGTTCTGTGACAACAAGGCCGCTATATACATATCCAGAAATCTGGTCTTCCATGAGAGAACAAAGCATATAGAGGTTGACTGTCACTTCATTCGGGAAGAGATTTTGAAGAAACAGATTTGTACTCCATTTGTCACATCTGACAAGGAATTGACAGATATCTTCACCAAGCCGGTCTCTACTTCCTTCTTCCACATTTGTGACAAGCTGGGCATGATTGATATCTATGCTCCAGCTTGAGGGGGAGTGTTGAAGTATTAGACCGGGCGGCCTTGCGGTCTTGTCTGGCGGTTTGTAGACCGGGCGGCCTTGCGGTCTTCTCTGGCGGTTTGTTGACCGAGCGGTCTGGAGGTCTCCTCTGGTGCTTGGAGACCGGGCGGTCTATCGGACTCTCAGTGCAGCCTGTTCTTATCCTGCTGGAGGTGCCGTGCGGTTAACCCATCTGTCTAACCGCGCGGCCTGTGTGGTCTCCTTTATTTCTAGCCGCTCTGCCCTGTACATGTTTAGTCCCACATTGTTTGTTTATACTCTCTCTTATCTCCTCCATTCTATATAAGGGAGGTCATACCTTTGTAAATGATATCTTTTTTGGATAATAAAATTTCAATTATTCCAAAGTCTATCCATTTGTTCTTTCTTATTCGCTACTTTCTACAAGTGTCGACACTTTTCTTTTAGGTGTCGACACATGGACTTAGAAACTTTTAAGCTTTCCCTACAATTACTTAACCTGCACAAGGTACTTCAAAATACATCAAATACACCTTGATGTATATCATTGAGTAGGGTGAGGCTTCTTCAAATCAGGTACATATTTTCCAATGTACCCAATAGGAATAGTAACCTGAGTAACGAGTGAACAGTAATTTTAGCCCACATAAGTTGCTGCGGACTGGACTTTAGTGTCCACGTGGTTTGTTATAGTTGATCGGGTTGTGTTGTGCAGATTGTGCGGATAGCACTGGAAAGCCAGGACTTGGATCTGATTGTGGTCAGGGACAGTGCAGACTCTGCGGTTAAGCAACAGACAGTAAACAGCTGGTCGTGGATAGCGACCAAGCGGTCTTCTCTTTGGCAACTTGCTTCGGGGTTCAATAAGTCGCCTACTTCAGGCGGACTATTCTATTCGGCATCACAGCTTGTGCAGTCTGGCGGCTAGGCGACCTCGCAGTCAGGCGTGTTGCAGATCGATGATTAGAGCTTAGCATTGGTATAAGGGGTAGTCCGCACAGCTTGGTTGCGGTCTGACAACCTGGCAGACTGAGCGGACTCCACATCAGTAGACCGACGGCTTGGTGATTGAGTCCGTGCGACTTGTGTTGTTTTGTATTTGTTACTGTCTCTACTCTCCCTATGATGGTTTGTGAATCATGTCTCGCCATGTATGTCTCACTTTGTAAGAATTTGGATGTTGAACAATAAAGACTCTTGTTTGCTACATGTGTTTCTGGTTGTTATTACTTTGTTGAGATAACCCCTGCTATCTCCAAGATCCGAAAAATTCAACAAGG
This sequence comes from Platanthera guangdongensis, assembly GCA_039583875.1. NCBI lineage: Eukaryota > Viridiplantae > Streptophyta > Magnoliopsida > Asparagales > Orchidaceae > Platanthera > Platanthera guangdongensis. Next base: position 262,818,476 of record CM077153.1, read on the forward strand.
CATCAGAGGACTCCTCTTGAGGTTTGTTGAATTTCAACATGGTATCAGAGGTGTCCTCTTGAGGTTTATTGAATTTCAACATGTTATCAGAGGGAGGTTGGAGTGGAGAAGCATTGATCAATGAAAGTAGTTGCTCTTATGAAGAGGAAATCAGTGGTAGAACCATGGCAATGGAAGATGCAAGTTGTCTTGGAATTGATCTTCTTACAGAGACGAACTTTGAAAGGTGGAAGTCCTATATGGTGAGCTTTCTTCTTGGCGAGGACCTTTGGGAAGTTGTGTGCAGAGTAGGAAGACAAGAGGCTACTGTTGGCAATGCTGAAGAGATGAGAGCTTGGAAGGAGACAAATGTGAGAGCGGAGTCTATTCTCAAGCAGGTGATATCATTGGAGCTCTTAGACCACTTCAGTGGATGTCGGTCAGCTGCAGAGGTTTGGACTTCCCTTAATAGGTTGTTCAGGAAGGAGGTGAAGGTTGCTGTAGAAGATGGTCCCTCTACTTCATATCAACAAGAGAGGAGTGTTTCTCCTAGGCGTGATGGGAAGAGGAAGGAAGGACCAAGGTGCTATAAATGCAAGTAGCATGGTCATCTCAAGAAGGAGTGCAAGGCCAGTGATAGTACAACTATCTGACATGAAAGACTTGGTCATGTGGGGATGGACAAGCTAAAATCTATGGCAGGAAGAAGACTCATAAGAGGCTTGCCTAGGTGGTCATCCTACGGCGACGGTCAAGCATGCGTGGGATGTCAGCAAGGTGAAGCTTTACGCTTTACGGTTGATAAAGCGCAATCCAGATGTAAAGTACCTTTGGAGGTTGTCCATTGTGCTCTGGTGGGACTGACCATCACAGCCAGTATTGGAGGCAGCAGGTTCATGCTGATATTAATTGATGACTATTCGAGGTCTACTTGGGTATACATCATGAAGGAGAAGTCTAACATGTTCCACTTGTTTGTGGAGTTCAAGAAGCTTGCAGAAGACCAGCTTGGCCTGCAGATCAATAAGTTGAGGGCAAGCATTGGTGGTGAGTTTGACTCAACCGAGTTCTCGAACTTTTGCAGGAAGCATGGAATCCGAAGGGAGCTGTCTTGTAGACATACTTCAGAGCAAGGTGGTGTTGCAGATCAGATGACCATTTGTTGACGGAGACCTGCAAGTGTTGTCTTCAGTGCAAAAGCATTCCGAAGGCCTTTTGGTTGGAGGGGATGGCTTGTGCGACACATGTCATCAACCGGATGCCTCTTAGTTCGATCAATGTGACGACTCCTTATGAGCTGATGTTCAGGGTGAAGCCCAGCGTGAAGCTCCTACGGGTGTTTGGATCTACCTTCTACATACACTCTCCGGGTGATCTCAAGATGAAGCTAGACTTTGTTGGATATGATGAGCATAGGAGAAGATAGAGGTGTATCGATCCTACGATGAAGAGATTCATCGTGTCGAGAGACGTAGTCTTCGATGAGTTGACGTCGTATTGAGGTAGCTCTTATGTGGAGCTAGAGATGAGCAGGTCAGATGATGGGCTGAAGGAGGCTGCTGCTAAGGAAGCAAGGGAGCTGATTGTGTCACCAGGAGCTCCTGGTTATTCTAGCTCTGGGGAAAAGGCGCCAGGGTCGGGAAGCAGGGGGAATGATGCTCCAAGTACTTCTAGCTCGAAGACGGAGGCTTCTGGTTTAAGAAGCAGGGGGAGCGATGTTCCAAGTAGTTCTTGTTCGAGAGCAGAGACTTTTGGTTCAGGTAGCAGGGGGAGCATTACTCCAGGTGCTTTTGGTCCCAGTGAGGTGGTGTCTTGTTTAGGAAGCAAGGGTAGCATTGTTCTGGGTTTGCCCGGGAATGAAGCTGATTCAGGAGAAGCAGCAGAGGTGGTTAGCCGTGATCAGATTCTTCTGAGATCGAAGAGGATCAGTAAACCACCAGCTCAATATTGCGAAGGGAACACGGTAAGCTTTGTATCATGTTTCCTTGCTAGCCCTTAAGTCGAGCGAGTACCATCCAGCAGTGATGACACCACTAGAGTCAATGAGGTGGACGACGCCAAGGCTGAGGAGGTGATTACTCTCAGAGGTGATAATGTTGGTGGCGATACTCCTGTGATGCAAGAGTGGAGGTTGAAGCTGAAGAAGAAGGCAGAGGGAAGCATGACTCCTTATGGGAGATGCCGGAGGGCTCCCTCATGGTCCATTATATGTAGGGAGAGGACTATGTCTTGGACATCTTCTCGAAGGTGCTATCAGAGGGACCAGGTGCAAGGTTACGGGAGCTGCTGGAGTTATTCACCACTTCTCACTTCAAGGGAGAGTGTTGAAATCTGTGAAGTGAAAGTGGATGAATGGAGCACTTGGACCTATCCGCGCGGACTACGCGGATAGGGTTGGCGGTCAGCTAGGTCGGCAGGGATGTTGCAGATGGCTTGTTCTGTAGTGGCATGGGCGGTCTGTTCGCACAGACTACGCGGACATCAATGGAGGTTATCTAGGCCAGCTTGTACTCTGAAGGCAGTTGGATCCCAGGAAGTAATCGGGCGGATAGAAATACTATCCGTGGAGTCCGGCAAGAAGCGGTCTGAAGAACTAGTGCTCGGCAGACCGGCTTGGCATAAGCCTTGGTCTTGCTCTAGTGGAGCGGCTAGTGGAAGCTGCGGAGACCGCCAGTCAGCGCGGGCAGAAGCTGGAGTTCGCCGTGGCAGGCAGACTGATTCCAGGGTCCGCCAGTAAGTGCGGACTGGCCGTCTGGCCCTTATTTCCAGTGGACTAGACTTGGTGGGTTCTGAACCAAGTCCAGGTTTGGCTCAGTTCGAGGAGATCACGCAGTGGAGCGCGGGCTACTTCTCAGTCCGCCAAGCTCGGCAGAAGTGTTGTTTCCTTGGTTGCGAGCTTCGGGATATGCGGACTGGAGATTGCGTATGCATTAGCGTGCGGGCTGGAGCTGAGTTCGCTGAGTCAAATACAACTCAATTAATCTTAGTTTAAGGAGGACTTCTTCAAATTATGGTTATTACGAGAATAATACCCAACAATCTCCCCCTATTTGAAAAATTCAAAACCATATTTATTAAGATGAATTACACACAAAATAATCTTAAACACTAACATAGAAAGAGATGAAATGAAATTATCAGAAATCTCTAAATCAACAAAACAATAATGTTATATAAAAAAGTTTTAAGCGTATTTCAGAGTTCACACACATTCACAAACAGAGAATATGTGTACTAAACTTTCTTCCCCTCATTCTTGTCATATTTCCTTGTAAAGTATGCCTTTGGATAATACTTTGGAGGAGGAGGAGAGGTATCTAGATCATCTCTCCTATACTTTCTGAAATGAATCCTCCTCTTCACATTTTCCACTTCATGTTTTTCCCACTCTTCCCTGCTATAGTGCAATCTTCTGTCTTCATTAGTCAAGTCTACCAAAGTGAATGCATCTAGGATAATTCATTTAGAGATTGGGCTCCATACTTCAACAAGTTCCCTGTTTGGGTCAGACCTATGAGCAGAGGGGCCTTCTCCATATCTTCTTCTCTTGTAAGCTGGTTGGGATGGTTCTTCAGTAAACTCTACATCAGCTTCAGCAGTAGTTTTAGTAGCATCTGTAACAGTCTCTGTCCCATACTGAGAATAGTCCTGAGTATCTGTCCAATACTGAGAATAGTCATGTACAGGTTGAATAACATTATATGTTGATTCTGGTATTCTGGCTTCAGTACCTAGACCTGCTCCACCTGTAGGTGTTCCAAATAACTCTCCGGGCAACCACTTGAAATTCTCAAAACAATAAGTGTTGACACCACGAATCTCTTGATGCATAGAAGCTTCTAGTGCATTCATCTTGCTGTTAAGTTTATCATCCCCCTTTCTGACTTTTGCAGTGATGGCATTAACAATTATATTTCTGAAGTAGACCATTTGATCATCAAAATGATGCATGTCGCAGTTTTGTGCATCAATTATAGTCTTTGTTGTACCATGGACATTCCTTGTCTCATTAAGGTTGCAACTAACTGTAACATCCCTAGCCCATCTAGACCCACTTGCTGGTGTTAGGGTTTGAGTGTCGAGTTAGGGCAAGGAGACAACCTTAGAACACCTTGAGCTAAGAAAAATTGTTGTGTGCACAAGTCAACCTAGGTCGATTTACACCCAAATAAATTAACCACCTCAAAGTAAGCTCCCTAACACCTCCCTAACCATAAAGGGGAGCTAATTGACCAATGGACTCATGGCTAGGTCAACCAAGTTGGCTAAATTGACCAAATTCAATCCTAGCTCAACATAGGTCAACTTAACCCGAATTGCCTTAATTAGACTTCTTGCGGTCAAATTGACCTCACCCCTAGTCTTATAATATAATTAGGGGTCAAGTGGACCAAAAAGCACAATCATGAGGTTGTTAATTTCTCCAATTTGGTCAAAGTCAAATCTAGGCCAATTTTGGTCAAACCTACACCTTTTGTACAAATTGCCTCAATTGGAGTCCCACCTTGGCCCAACCAGCACAAGGAGGTGTCATAGGACTCCAAACTAACCCATGAGACCAGTTAACCCATTGGGTGACCAAGTCAACACCCCCAAGTCAACCATGATCAAAGTGGAGCCTAAATGAGAGGAATAAAGGCTCAACCCATTTCCTATGGGCTAAGGCTTGGACCAAGGCCCATTCTACAACCCACTAAGCTTATTAAGTTAATTATTTTGATTAGGGAATTAATTGGATTATTTATTAAAGAAAAAAAATAAAGAAATTCCCATTTATTAATGGAGGAGGAAAACAAATCAATGGAGCGAGGCCATGGGGCACACCCTTCCTCTTCTCTAAGCCCACAAATCATCTCCCCTGATTCTTGGGAGGAGAATCCCATCAATTCCAGTCAGTCACCATCAAGGAGAATTATTAATGGTCATGGCCTAACCACACCTTTCATGGCAACTCCATAAATACCCCTCCTCAGCCCCATTCGACCTTTTCATTACCTTCAGAAGCTCTCAAGGAGTCAAAATAGTGTGCTGGATTGAAGCTTTTGGTAGAGGATTGAGGAATTGAGCAAGCTCGGCCGAAACCGCCACCATTATGGCCACCCGTCGAAGCAGCCGCCTCCAAGCTCAGAATACGGCCCATTTCTCCTCCTCTCCCCCTATGCTAGTATCTTAGATTGATAGGAAATGGAATCGAGTCCAATTGGGCCGGTTTCCATTCTCAATATCTCCCAAAATCTCCATTTTTTCCCGTTGGGTTCGCCGGAAACTGCCACTCCAGCGGTAGAGTCGCCTCTTGGCGATAGCGACCACCTCAACGGAGGTGGTGGTGGCGGTGGCTAGCAGGGGAGGTAGCCAGATCTATGGCAAATGGCCTTGTAAAACCTCCAGGTGGGGCGTATCATGGCCATTTAATCAAGGAGGAAGATGAAATCAGGGCCCTTGATTTGAAAATATTAATATTATTTAATAGTACCTTTCATTAAATCTGTCACACTTATGACAGAATTTTCAAACAGAAATTAATGCCACTTAGAGGCAGATTCATGAAAAATGCAAGGTATGAAAGTTGTAGCCCTATGTTTTAAATTTAAATACAGACTTGAATCAGACCATTTGGAGCACTGTAGCTCCCTTTCCTGCAGTTTTAGTGGGACTGGTCTGTTGAAACCGAAAACCGGCTTCTTGTGGAGTTCGAACCCTTGGGGAAGGGGTGATCTCACACTTACTTCTCCCTCACAAACTCAAACAACTAGAGACTTATAATAAGAAACAGACCCAAGGCTCTACCATGGAGGTCCCACCACACACCTAGAAGATTATAAAGAGCTTCCCCTCCTTAGCAAAGTGCTGAGCAAAGGATATCTCATAAAGCATAAGAAGACCAGGACACCAATAAGCATGCCTTCTGAGGTACCCCCTTGGGTCTATTTATAGTTTTCTGAAAATGCTCAGCCAACAACCACCCTCTGCTATTCTAAAAGGCTATGGGCAGGCCAGCGGGGGCAAATGGAAAAATACATCACACAACACTGGGCAAGTGGCCCTTGAAAACCTCCACTCGCATGTGGTGGCTCTACCACGGAGGTCCCACCACATACCCAAAAGATCATAGAGCGCTTCCCCTCCTTAGCAAAGTGCTGAGCAAAAGATACCTCAGAAAGCGTAAGAAGACCAGGGCACCAATAAGCATGACTTCTAAGGTACCCCCTTGGGTCTATTTATAGTTTTCTGAAAACACTTTGCCAACAACCAACCTCTGCTGTTCTAAAAGTCTATGGGCAGGCCAGCGGGGGCAAAATGGAAAAAATAACAACACTGGGTGAGTGGCCCTTGAAAACCTCCACTCGCATGTAGTGTCTAGTGCTCGATGGCGCTGACACTCGCCGTCTCCCTAAGCCCCTGGGCGAGTGCGGGCCAGACCTGCCCCACTCACCAATTGCCTGTCGAGAGCCATGGGAAAGTGCGACCCAACAGCTCCACTCGCCCTTGTTCGACTCCACCCCACCTAGGTGAGCCAACGGGGATGTAGAGATCTCATTCGATGCTAAGAAAGAGGACTTGAGTGAACAAGACTCACTCAATACCGAGACGGAAGGCGTTGAGTGGACTCGACGCCAGTGGAAAGCGTCGAGTGTACTTGACGCTAGGTCCTGGCTCGCCTGGGACTTGAACAAGATGACTTGGCAGGTCTGGTTCCTGTCGATCCCCACACGCCAGATATGGGGTTGTACACAATCTCCGCTCTTTGCGAGGTTGCCCCAAGCTCGGAAAGAAACATCCAACCCCGTAAAATCTGGTGAGTGTGGCAGGGGCTAGAGAGAAGTTTTTGGTAGGATCCACCAATGACTATATATATCCTCCCGCATACATGGGCGACCTTTTCATTCCCCTTACTCTAACCTTTGCGAGATTACTCTTTCCAAAGAGCTACAAAAGAAGCATGACTGCACCTGCGGGCTCAACGCCGCTCGCGCTGCCATCCTGGTCGGTGTATCTCCCAGCGTTTTGCTGCGTGAGTCTCTAAATCCTTAGCCTGCCAAGATAGGCAAGTCAGCTCCAAAAACTATCGAGTCAATCTACCGCGATCTGGCCTCCACCCCAGATCGTGGACTCACTTCTTCCTCTGTGCCAGTTCTCGAACAACATGGGAAGGGGATCATCGAGATTCCTACCAACCCGGACAGTCATCAGACCGACAGCGAAGCCACCACGCCACGAGTCGACTCCCCCCACGATGACTCACAACCTCAAACTCCTTCTGCTACTAATCTGTGAGACCTGTCCCCTCCTTTTGGGACAACTGGTTTGGACTCGCTGAGGATGAAGTCGCCAGCTTGCGCACCTTCCCGACAACCCACACCTGCTCCTGCACTCGTGGTTGGAGATGTTGAGTTCATCCCAATTCCGAGCTTCGAGCTCATCTCCCCAAGAACTCAACTTCCGGGTCACGGTAAGAACCTTTCCTTGCCCCCTTCATACACCCTCCAATGGAAGCCAAACTCATCCTGTAAGCTCTATTTTCATAGGACCATCTCGCATAGTTCTTTTGAAGCACTTGCCTATTATACATTCACCGCGATTAACTGTCTTTTCAGATCTCCCCGGTCAATCCGAGGCTGAAGAATACTCTAAGCCAGCTCTCCACTCGCCACCTGCTTCCCCCCAAAGTGATAGAGAACTTCCTGGACGTCTAGCTAGAATTCGCCGAGCTGAGGAGGCGAGTCATTGAAGTCTTTGAAGAAGTAGGGGCACGCGTTGCGCAGGGTCCAGGAGGAGAATGATCTCAGCGAGCGGAGGCTGGAGGCAATAGAGCGAGACTATGTGTTGCTCGCAGATGAGGTGAAGCGCAGCTCGGTAAGTGGGATGACGTCCCCACAAAGGATCATCGAGGGCATGCGGGTCATCCACCAGGATTTGGAGCTGGTCCGCGAGTTCAATAACCTGCTATGTGCTTCGGGGATGGGGACGCGAGGCCGGGGTAGATGGAAATAGCTCCCTAGCTGGGCCTACCAGCACTCGCGCACCAGTCCCCTAGCTCGCGCATGTTGAAATAGCTATTCTTCCGCTTGTTATATTTTCTTTCCCTGAATTGTGAGCTCCACTCTCTGTAATAACTTATACTAATTTTTAGATCTTGATTCCTATTAACTTTGCATAATGTGCTACTCTTTAGATTCAACTCGCCATAGGACAGAACATGTCGTAGGGGTCGGCAAGTCGGGGTCAGCGAGCTGGACTAACCGGTCCCCCAGACTATCGCCTTTACTGCAGACATATAACACCTTCCTGTTATCCTTCTCGCCACCTGTACTCATGCCAGAACCGTTGAAACAATGGACAAGACACGGCCCGATGCTGACGGAAGGTCCAAGTGCGCGCAATAATTCGCCGAGTATAGCTTCTATGAGGGAAACACCACTGAGCAAGAGTACATCGAATTTGTGGCTGACTACGTCCCCGCGGGCTTCTCTGTGCACCAACCCATGACGGGTGTAATGCCCCAAATATGACAACAGACCTTCTGGTCAATATCGTCAGGCGATAATGGATATCGCTAGGCGATAGCGATAAAACTCAAAGCTATGAAGCATTGAATGAGCTTGTCGCACTCGATGTTAGGGAGCGTTGAGTGAGATATCACGAGGTGATAGTGGATATCGCCATATGATAGCAATAGACTCAACGCACTCAACACCTTGAAGCGTTGAATGAACTTGACGTACTCGATGCCATGATGCGTTGAGTGAGAAATCGCCGGGTGACGGTGGATATCTCAAGGCAATAGTGCCACGTGACATGGACACGTGTCAAGTGGCTGTTAAGCGGCCAAAGAGCGGTAGTTGACTGAAGTCAAGCGGCTTAAGTCGAAGTCGTCAGGTGACATCGATATCGCACGTCGATAACAACTACTTTGACTTTTCAGCTGAATTTGCATCCATTCGTTCCTCTTGATGGAAAAAGCCTGTGGATGGGATTAATCCCGAGGCCACTTAACCAGAGGAGTGGAGGAATGAGAAGTCATTCTCTTCTTCTCATTCTCTCTCCTCCTTTCATTCAAAGCTCTTGAGAAGACAAAGCTAGGGAAGATTTGGGCCGATCTTTGTGAGAGTGCTGGAGGAGATTCGGTAATCGGAAGCTAGATCCGAGGTTAGATCTGCGAAGAGGAAAGCGACATTTTCCTTTCCATTCGCATAGAAAAGCTTTGTCATGGCTACGAAGAAGACAACAAGGGTAACTATCTTCCTTCTTGGACAAGTGAAGTCCTTCTTTTGGGATATACACGGAATCCCCCACCAAAAGGTGGAGAATCGAGGAGATTCCGATGGGTCGATACATAGTATTCCCGTGTTTGGTTTTGCATATAGATCCAGAAATCGCAGTACGAAATAAGCATGCTGTGTGAAGCCCATCCGAATAGGTTGGTCTGGATTGGTGATGTTTTATTTTACATGTTGGAGAAGACTCCAAGTATAAACAGAGAGTTTATGGGGTCTGATGGGTTATGCATGTGAAATATGAGTAGCAGGAAGTACTGTAGATTCTCTCCAGGAAAATACCCAGAAAATTCCACAGTTTATATAACTGTTGGATATTGCCAGGAGACAACGAGTATCGCCGGCGATAGCTCATGACGAGCTCTTATTGCTATGAAAAGACTAGTGTTTCTGGCACTACAAGATGCTGCAGGGTTTTGGGTTGAGCCTGTGGACAAAAAGAGAACTTCCGTTGGCTCATCTAAGCGATCGTGACGAACGCTGGAGATAACTCCATTTTTATTGTGACGTCTGTCTCTGGGAGACTGTGAGGCTAATCTGTGAGCTATGGGCTCCTAACGACCATGATAGCCATTGTACATAACGTTGGTTATGTTTTGAGTTACAGGAACGGGGAGGCTAATTTGCGTCCTATCGACCTGCCAGAGAGTATGACTTTCAGTGGCCGGGCAAGGTGATTTGAGCAACGGGAAAAGCTGATCTATACCTACTCGATGACGATCAGTTAAACAGACATAAAGTACATGGGAGTTACTGGTGGAAATGAGAGAGAGGGATTCTTAGACTATAAGCCAGAAAGACTAAAAATGCTCATAAATTGACCGTGAAGCCATTGACCGCTGAGCGGTAGTGTAGTCGGGGAAACTGACACACCGATAATGTGCCCTGAGTGTACGGAGCGTCGTCAGTTGAGGCTAGCATTTGTGATATATTGAATTGTGTGTGAGTACACATTCTTGTGATATATCTGCTTGTGAAAATGTTATGCTTGCAGGGAAGGAATGTCACTTTCCCGGGAAAGGGGTAGGGTCATTATAAATTGGTCAGCTTAATGCTAACCGTTGCCTTGTTTTGCCATCCTTTTTGTGGATTGTCCCTGTGTTGGTGCTGGAGAGCCGAGCGGGAAGTAGCGGGCTAAAGCCCCAAAAGCTATGTCGGCCCTCGAAGGCAAAGCAAAGTTTTTTTGCTTTCATGTGTGGTCGGCCTCCGTGCTGATGTCTGTAATCCCAACTTACAAAGAGTAAATATAAGGCCTTAAGGCCAGAATAGTTTTAAGCTAATGTTGACTGTCGCCGGTGATAGTGACTATCGCTAGGCGACAGTGACTATCACTGAGCGACAATGAGTATCGCTGGGCAATAGTAACTTTTGTGTATTTTTGTAATAAAAATTCATGTGTTTATATAATGGACATTACTGTTATACTTGAGTTCAAATCTTACCCCTTGAAGCTTTCACTAGAATGCTCTGAGTTTGGATACATGTAGTTTTTTGATATTCATATGTAATCCCGCTGCATGTTTGTGGAATATGATGTGGGGCCCTGGCTGGACCCTCTATTATATTACATGTGACAGATAGAGATGTTATAATTTGGTATCATCTGGTCTAGGTCTTCCTCCTGCGAATTCGTGGTCGAATTCTTTTGAAGGGTGGCGAGCACGTGTAAGTGCAGACCATTATAACATAAATGAACTCAAGAATGTCCACTTAGGAATGAAAATACACCTTTTGAGAAACTTGCACATTCCTACTAGCTGTTGTTGCTTTTGAGAATTTGCTAAATTGTGTATTTTACACGTATAGGTGATTTGAATTGGTGCGGGGCAGTCTGAGCCCCAACGATCTGTTGAGAGTGTTGCACTAGCTGAGGTGCCCACAACTCCTCCTTCTACGGAGACAATGCGCTTAGTTGTTGAGGCGTTGTTTGCAATGATACACACATAACCTACTGGGCAGGTGCAACCTGCAATGGTTCCAGTATAGGTTGGTGTGAGGCCAGAACCTATGGATGCTGTGGTTGATACACGAGCAGCGGAACGATAACTGAAGCAGTTCGCGAGTTTCAGTCCCCCTACATTCGCAGGGGCAGGGTCCCCAATGCAGGCAGGGGACTGGATTGCGCTAGTCAAAAGAATTTTGACAGCAATAAGAATTGAGAAGGAATAGAAAGTCACCTTGACCACTTTCCTATTGGAAGGAGAGGCTCTGCTTTGGTGGGACGAAATGGAGTTACACCACTTAACAGGCAGACAACTAACGGAGTTCTCGATAAAGGAGGTTTCGAGACTATTCTTGGCAAATAATCTGCCATCATCGCAATGCATAGCCATGGAAAATGAGTTTCATCGTCTAACGTAGGGCGAAAGTAATGTTGACACCTATTTGCATGAGTTTACCAGATTAGGACGCTATGCAGGGTCTATCTTCGCTAAAGAAGAGCATAAGACCAATCAGTTCTACGGGGGACTATGGGATGAGCTGAGGTTGCTGCTCTCGAGTTTAGTGAACCAAGGGTTTCAAGCGTTGGTGGATACGACCTATGCGTTGGAGAAATATATGAAAGGGTGCAGGGCAGGAGGGACTTTGCTAGAACAAATCTAGAATTCAAATTACCGCGTCCTGGAAAATATGACTACCGCAAGAGGTCGAGTAAGAAGTCCAAGTCTTCGGGATAGGCTCCATCTACTGTGACTTCTGGCGCGAAGTCTGGGCGAACTACCCTTGCATGTTATACCTGTGGCAAGGTGGGTCATCTGGCATGGGATTGCTAACATAGGCGCCCAACAGGTGATAAGAAGGCAGGAGCAACATATGCTGAAAAGGGAAAGGCAGTGGAGTCCACTACATCCCAGTATGCTCCAGCTCAGCCAAGGGTGTACAATCTTAGCCAACAGGAGACCATAAAGCAAAGTGACGTCATCACAGGTATGACTTAGGATACAGTTTTAGTGCTTTATATACTTCATACCTTTTGCATTGCTTGTGTGTGATTTGCTTATATTAGGCTTTGTCCTTATTCGGCACTCTCCGGCGAGAGCACTGTTCGATACGGGTGCTTCGTATTCGTTTCTAGCTGAGGACTTCGTGTCTCGGATTCGAGTGCCTACTTGTTCGCCAACAGATAATCTATTGATATTATTAGCTAACGGATGCGTGATGTAGTTAAATAAGTATTGCAGTATTAAGGTGAAGATTGGAAGTCAGGATTTCGGATTGGAAGCATCTATGCTGCCGATATCGGAGTTTGATGTAATCTTTGGTATAGACCGGCACTTGGAGTAGCATGCCTTTATAGATTGCAACTCAAAGGATATCACACTGGGCAGAATACTAAGCTAGAGATGAAATTCGCTGTCATGCGAGGATCAAGCAAAAATATTGATGTTTGCTCTCCAAGTCGTCAAAGATGTTCGAAAAGGCGCGAAGTTAATCTTCATGCTTAAAGAGGCTGTTGGCCAAAAACCAGTGTGAGTGACGTTACGATTGTATCTGAGTACGCTGATGTATTACCGAAGTATCTTCCGGGGCTACCTCCCCAAATATAAATTGATTTCTCTATCGATTTGGTGCCAGGTTCGAAACCCGTGGCTCGCTCACCATACCGAGTAGTGCCAAAGGAAATGGAGGAATTGAAATTCCGGCTGCAAGAGCTATTAGAGCAAGGTTGTATACACCCAAGTATGTCACCTTGTAGCGCGCCTGTCCACTTTATGAAAAATTAGGATGGTAGCGTGCATTTATGCATGGATTATAGAGAACTGAATAAGTTGACAGCAAAGAAAAAGTATTTAATACCACGGATTGATGACTTGTTCGATCAACTGGTTGGATCAATGGTTTACTCAAAGCTAGACCTAAAGTATGGCTATTACTAGTTGAGAATTCAGGAATGTGACATCCCCAAGACAACATTTGGAACAGGCTACGATCATTACGAGTTCACAGTAATACCGTTTGGGTTATCTAATGTACCATCGGTGTTCATGGACATAATGCACCAAATGTTTCGAGAGTACTTGGACTTATTTGCAATCGCATTTATTGACGACATTTTAGTGTACTCCCAGTCTGAAGAAGATCATGCAAACCATTTGCGGATCATGTTGCACACCCTAAAAAGAAACAATCTCTATGTCAAGTTCTCAAAGTGTGAGTTCTGGCTGTTATCAGTGGCTTTTCTGGGCCATGTGGTTAGTGGAGAAGGTATAACAATGGATCCAGTGAAGAGTGGCCTGTTTTATCTACTTTAGCTGAAGTCCGGAGTTTCCTTGGACTTGCGGGCTATTACAGGCGCTTCGCGGAGAACTTTTTACGGATAGCCTTACCTCTCACCACACTGACAAGAAAGGATCAGAAGTTCGTTTGGACACCAGAGTGGGCTCAAGCTTTTGAAGAGCTGAAGAGTCGCTTGACCACGGTGCCAATCTTGATGTCGCGATGTGGTTCGGATGGCTATGAAGTGTACATTGATGCATCAGGGAGCAGCTTATGTTGCGTTCTTCTTCAGTTCGATAAAGTGATAGCATATGGCTCACGCCAGTTGAAAGTGCATGAGTGGAACTATCCCGTCCACGACTTGTAGTTGGCGGCGGTGATATTTGCACTTAAACTGTGGCGTCATTTCTTAAATGGAATGAAAGTTGACGTCTTCACGGAGCATAAGAGCCATAAGTACTTATGAGATCATAAGGATCTAAACATGCGACATCGGAGGTGGATGGAGTTCCTCGGGGACTACCCCTTCGACATTCATTACACTCCCGAGAAGGGAGATTTAGTCGTAGATGCCTGGAGATGTGAAACTCCGGTAAGAGCGAGGTGAGTATGAATACGTGATGAATGTCTAATCCAAGAGTTGGAAGTCGTAGACATTTCTTATGATGACAAGAATACCATGACAAATTTGTGCCGGAACTGTACGGAGATATAGTATGAACGAAACAGGCACTTTATGGCAAACGATTGGAGACTAATCCATCAGTTGTTAGGAACTAAATTAAAGTTCAGTACGATCTTTCATCCTCAATTGGATGGTTAGACCGAAAGGACCAACAGAACTATAGAGGATTTGTTCCTTATTTGCACCCTGGGTTTCAGAAGAGGTGGGAAAACCATCTCTATGTGATTGGGTTCGTCTACAATAATAACTAGCAAGCTAGCATATCGACGACGCCATTTGAAGCTTATAAGGTTGGAAGTTCCATACACCTTTAGCTTGGACGAAGACAGGCAAGTCAAAGCTAAATAAGCGCAAGGAGGTCGAAAATGCAACTTCGACCATACGCACTATATGAGCGCGGCTATTGGTAGCACAAGATAGGCAAGTAAAATACTGCAATGGCAAGCACCGAAATATGGATTTTGCGGTTGTCAAGTGAGTATACTTGAAGATTAAACTATTCAAAGGCGTATCCAGGATTCGACGTGTGAAAAAGTTGAGTCCCAGGTATTTTGGTCAGTCTAAAGTGGTTGAATGAATTGGAGAAGCGTCCTATCGATTAGCCCTTTTGGTGGAACTAAGTGGCTTGCCCGATGTGTTGCACATATTGGTGTTGCGTAAAACAATAAAAGAGCCAACACAAGTGATTGTCATTGCTCGAGTACAAGTCGAATAAAGGCTGAAAACGAAGGTTAAGCTCACTTGAAGAAAGGGTTCGGAGAGTAACTCCGGAAAATGACAATTAGGATGGTCGGCGTCCATTGAGACAATGGTGACCGTTGAGAATGAGCGTGGGAGCATAAGCAAACCCGCGTGATAAATTTCCCGAGTTATTTGTAAAATAATGTTGTAATATTATATTTGTGAAAGGGCAATATGTTGCAACATATTAGTTGTTGTTTTTCCCTTATAGATGAATAAAATTTTGGGACAAAATTTCTGTAAGAAGTGAAGGGTTGTAACACCCCAAATTTGACAGCAGACCTTCTGGTCAATATCGCCTGGCGACAGTGGATATCGTCAGACGATAAAAATAACACTCAATGCCATGAAGCGTTGAATGAGCTTGTCGCACTCGAATCCAGGGAGCGTTGAATGAGATATTGCGAGGTGATAGTGGATATCGACAGGCGATAATGATAGACCTGATGCACTCAACACCTTGAAGTGTTGAATGAACTCGACGTACTCGACACAATGAAGCATTGAGTGAGAAATCGCCGAGCGATAGTGGATATTGCCAGGCGATAGTGCCACATGACATGGACACGTATCAAGTGGCTGTTAAGCGGCCAAAGAGTGATGGTTGACTGGAGTCAAGCGGCTGAAGTAGATGTTGTCAAGCGACATCAATATCGCGCGACGATAACGACTACTTTGACTTTTCATCTGGATTTGCAGCCATTCATTCCTCTTGATGGAATAAGCCTGCGGCTCGGATTAATCACGAGGCCACTTAACTAGAAGAGTGGAGGAATGAGAAGTCATTCTCTTCTTCTCACTCTCTCTCCTCTTTTCATTCAAAGCTCTTGAGAAGAAGAGGTTAATGAAGATTTGGGCTGATCTTTATAAGAGTGTTGGCGGAGATTCGTTAATCGGAAGCTAGATCCGAGGTTAGATCCGCGAAGAGGAATGCGACATGTTCCTTTCCATATGCATAGAAAAACTTTGTTATGGCTCCGAAGAAGACAACAAGGGTAACGATCTTCCTTCTTGGACAAGTGAAGTCCTTTTTTGGCATATGCATGGAATCACCCACCAAAAGGTAGAGAATCGAGGAGATTCCGACGGGTCGATACATAGGATTCCTGGGTTTAGTTTTGCATATAGATCTGGAAATCGCAGTGCGGAATAAGCATGTTATATGAAGCTCATCTGGACAGGTTGGTTTGTATTGGTGATGTTTTATTTTGCATGTCGGAGAAGACTCTGAGTATAAACGCGGCGTTTATGGGGTCTGAAGGGTTATGCCTGTGAAATGGGAGTAGCGGGAAGTACTAGAGACGCTCTCTAGGAAAATACCCAGAAAATACCACAGTATACATAACTGTTGGATATCGCCAGACGACAGCGAGTATTGGCGATGATAGCTCATGATGAGCTCTGATTGCTGTGAAAAGACCAGTGTTTCTGGCACTGCAGGATGCTGCAGTTTTTTGGATTGAGTATGTGCATAGAAAGAGAACTTCTGTTGATCCCACCAAACGATCGTGACGAACATTGGCGATAACTCACTTTTGAACGACGCCCTTATCTAGGAGACTGTGAGGCTAATCTGTGAGCTACGGGCTCATAACGGTAATGAGAGCCATTGTACATAACGTTGGTTGTGTTTTGAGTTACGGGGAAGGGGAGGCTGACCCGCGTCCTGTCGACCTGCCTGAGAGTGTGACTTTCAGCAGGCGGGCAGGGCGATTTGAGCAACGAAAAAAGATTATTTGTACCTTCTCGATGTCGATCGGTTAAGCAGACCTAAAGTACATGGGAGTTACTTGTGGCAACAAGAGAGAGGGAGTCTTAGGCTATAAGCTAGAAAGTCTAAAAATGCTCATAAATTGACTGTCAAGCCTTGGACCTCTGAACAGTAGTGTAGTCCGGGAAACTGGCACACCGATAATGTGGTCTGAGTGCACGGAGCGTCAGCAGTTGAGGCTGGCATTTGTGAAATATTGAACTGTATGTGATTATACGTTCTTGTGATATATCTGCTTGTGAAAATGCTATGCCTGTAGGGAAGGAATACCACTGCCCCGGGAAAGGGGTAGGGTCATTATAAATTGTTCAGCTTAATGCAGACCGTTGCCTTGTTTTGCCTTCCTTATGGTGGATTATTCCTGTGCAGGTGCTGGAGAGCCGAGCGGGAAGTAGCGGGCTAAAACCCTGGAAGCTATTCCAGCTCTCAAAGTCCAAGCGAAGTTTTATTGCTTTCATGTGTGGCCGGTGTACAACCTTAGGCTCGCGGGAGGCTTTTCCAGCAACAGGATGGAGAAGCTGGCGAGAGGATTGAGGAGGCGAGTGGGACAATATGGTCCACTCGCATGGGGCGAGACGAAGCTTGGTACTGTAGGCAAGATGTCCTCTACAGCGCGAGCTTGCCCTTGAAGGCGAGATGGCCCATGGGGCGAGAGGCCGACGAGACGAGAAGGTGGGATCATCTCGCCCGCCAGTCATTCTGTTGGAACACCCTATTACTAATTTGGGT
The DNA here is from genome assembly GCA_039583875.1 of Platanthera guangdongensis. Classification (NCBI taxonomy): domain Eukaryota; kingdom Viridiplantae; phylum Streptophyta; class Magnoliopsida; order Asparagales; family Orchidaceae; genus Platanthera; species Platanthera guangdongensis. Next base: position 262,835,874 of record CM077153.1, read on the forward strand.
CAGGATCACTATGTCTTTAGGAAACCTGTTTTTGACCTCATTTTATAGATCTAAAGGTCAATTAGAATTGAGTCTAAGGGTTAGTAGTTAGGTTTGGAAGCTGCCCTCAAGACCAAGGTTTTCAGTTTGGAGACTAAGTCATTTCGTCGAGCTCAGTACGACGAATCATCGAACTCCAATCGACGATCGTTTAGCTCAACTTCGACAGATCGTCGAACTCCCTTCGACGATCGCTGAGCTCAACTTCTACAATTCAGATGCAGAAGAGTCAGAGTCAGACTCAGAGACTCAACTTGAAGAGGACCAGGTAATTAGTTCTTTTGATTTTAATTCTGAGTACTTTAAGTCTGAGTTTAAAGCATTATGTTTAGACTTACTAAAATCTGAGACGGAAATTATTTCTCTCAGAAATCAATTATTTGAACATAATATCTTAAAGTCAGAAAACCTCAAACTCTCTGAGGAGTTAGAGTACTGTAGGGAGCAGATATCTTCACTGAAAAGTGAGCTATCAGAGGCTAAAAAGCTTGAAGAATCCCTCAATGGGAGAAGTATCAAGCTAATGGACATCACAAGCACAGTGAACTCTAGACTCAATAGTACACTGGGCTTGGGTGCTTCATCCAGCCAACCTATAGTTCTAACAACCCCAATTAAGTTTATTTCTGATAAAGGGAAGGGAGTTGTAGAGGTAGCTAGGAAAAATTCTGATCTACCTAAGAAAACCAAGTTCCAGCAGAAATCGTCAAACGGAGCTCGATGATCGCCGAACGCAGATCGACGATCTCAGGCAAAATCGTCGAACTCAGGTCGACGATCTCTAATTCCTGAACTCTGCCACAGTCGACCGTCGAACGGAGCTCGACGATCTGACCCAAGATCGTCGAACGCAGCTCAACGATCGTCGAACAGAGATCAGAGCTTTGGAAATTCTTTCAAGGGAAAATCAAAATCCAATCCTAGGGGTCCTTCATCCCAAAGCTTTAACCCTTATACTGAATGGATAATACTTCCAAGGAGATATCATCCTGAAGGTTATAAGAGTCTACCTGGGATGTCTTTTATTTCTGAATTTAAAGGTTATCAACCTAGGCCCAAGGTAAACTGGGTCAAAAACAAGTGAATTATTTTATGTGCAGGTGAAGACCTATCCAACATCAAACCAACAATGGTATTTGGATAGTGGGTGCTCTAAGCACATGACAGGAAACAAGGACAACCTCATATCCTTTAAAGCCAAGCATGGACCCAAAGTCATATTTGGTGATTCAAACTTTGGACAAACTAAAGGATATGGTGCAGTCCAGATTGGGACAGTGACATTTAAGAAGGTAGCCTATGTGGAAGGACTGAAGCACAATTTGATAAGTATCAGTCAGCTATGTGATGAAGGCTACCATGTGACTTTCAACAAAGCCTTATGCAAGATCAAGTCAGAGGACAACATAACTGTGTTGACAGGTAAAAGGAAGGGTAACATCTACTTAGTAGATTTTCTTTCAACAGAAGTAGATATTTGCATGTTTAATTCTATTTGTAGACTTAATGTATTGTGGCATAAGTGACTAGGACATTTAAACCTTAGAACCATTGCTAGGCTATCCAAGGACAACCTTGTTAGAGGACTACCTTCTGGCCCCTACAAGAAGGAAGGACTCTGCATGGCTTGTCTATTAGGCAAGCAAACTAAAAATAGTTTCAAATCACTTAATAAGAGTGATTCACCTAGGATCTTATATCTATTACACATGGATCTTTTTGGACCCATTACAGTACAAAGCCTAGGAGGGAAATCTTACACCTTAGTAGTTGTAAATGACTTCTCTAGATTCACATGGGTGTTCTTTCTGAGGAAGAAGTCTGATAACTTTAAGTGTTTGACAGAGTTTCTCAAATGTATACAGATTGAGTTCAATACTCACATTGCCTGATAAGAAGTGATCATGGGATAGAGTTTGATTCTCTTCTTATGCAAGAGTTCTGTCAGAGTGAAGGGATCAAGCACACTTTCTCAGCTCCTAGAACTCCTCAACAAAATGGGGTAGCTGAAAGGAAAAATAGAACCCTTATTGAATCTGCCACTACATTGTTGTCAGATGCTCACCTCCCTCTATCTTTTTGGGCAGAGGCAGTGAACACCTCCAACTATGTGCTGAATAGAAGTTTAATACATAAACTAAAGGGCAAGACTCCCTATGAATTACTCAAAAGGAAGTAACCTAAAGTTGATTATTTTAGAATTTTTGGTTGTGTTTGTTATATTCACAATAATGACAAGAGATATTTAGCAAAATTTCAAGCTAAAGCTGATGAAGGAGTGTTTCTGGGATACTCCATGATCAGTAAGGCTTATAGGGTGTATAATAAATCATCTCTTAAAATTGAAGAATCTGTTCACATATTATTTGATGAATCTAACATGTCTTTCAAGGAGAAGAATACTTCTACCATAGAACCTTTGCAGGTACATTCTCTTGATGAAGATTTGAACATGTTACATATTACTCAAAAAGAGGAAAGTAGTGAAGATGAAGAAAGCATTCAACATATTGAAGAGAAACAACTTGAAGAGCCAGTTGTTGTACCACAAGAGGAAACAACAACACAGGTTGGTGAACAATCAACACCCCCTGTTGATTTAGTAACATCAAGAGATCATCCACTTTCCCAAGTAATTGGAGACATCTCAGCTGGTGTGCAAACCAGAAATCAGGTCAACCAAAACTTGTTGCACACTTGCTTCCTATCTCAAATTGAACCTCAATCAATTCAAGATGCAGAGCAAGATCCACACTAGATCATTGCAATGCAAGAAGAGTTGCATCAATTTGAAAGAAACAAAGTTTGGGAACTAGTGCCAAGGCCTAAGGATCACTCCATTGTTGGAACAAAGTGGGTGTTCAGAAACAAATTGGATGATCAAGGAGTAATTGTAAGGAACAAGGCAAGGCTAGTTGCTCAAGGATATTCTCAAGAAGAAGGCATAGATTATGACCAGACTTTTGCATCAATTGCAAAGTTAGAGGCTATTAGAATCTTCTTAGCATATGCAACACACAAAGGATTCAAGGTATATCAGATGGATGTAAAGAGTGCCTTTCTAAATGGAGACATCAAAGAAGAAGTCTATGTTAGACAACCTCCAGGTTTTATCTCTCCAACCCATCCTGATTATGTTTTTAAATTGAAGAAAGCATTATATGGTCTCAAGCAAGCTCCTAGAGCATGGTATGAGACCCTAGCATGCTTCCATCTGGAAAATGAATTTATAAGGGGTAGACTAGACCAAACTATTTTTATTAGAACCCATAAGTATCATACCCTACTAGTACAGATTTATGTGGATGATATTATTTTTGGCTCTACTGATTCAAACTTGTGCAGAAGGTTCTCCAACCTAATGCATTCTAAATTTGAAATGAGTAGCATGAGTGAGCTATCCTTCTTTTTAGGATTGCAAGTCAAACAACATGCTAAAGGCATCTTTATTTCTCAAACCAAGTATGCAAATGAATTGGTTAATAAATTTGGTATGTCTGAAGCATCTTGCATGAAAACACCTATGCCTACTAATGATGTATTGGATGCTGATGAACATGGGAAACCTGTTGATCAGGCAACATATAGAGCAATGATTGGCTCTTTACTGTTCCTTACAGCTAGTAGATCTGACATAATGTTTGATACATGCATATGTGCTAGATTCCAAGTGAGCCCTAGAGAGTCACACCTAACATTAGTAAAAAGGATTCTCAGGTATGTTAAAAGTTGTCCAAATCTAAGTCTTTGGTATCCAAAAGATTCAGCATTTGACATAACTGGATTTTCTGATGCTGACTATGTTGGATGCAGAATTGACAGGAAAAGCACCAGTGGAACTTGTCAGTTTCTTGGTGACAGACTTGTCTCTTGGTTTTGCAAGAAACAAACTTCTGTGTCAACTTCAACTGCTGAAGCTGAATATATGGCTGCAGGCAGTTGTTGTTCACAAATATTGTGGATTCAAAACCAACTCCTAGACTATGGCTACAACTTAGAGAAGTCAAAAATATTTTGTGATAACACCAGTGCTATTTCTATAGCTCAAAATCCAGTTCTCCATAGTAGGACAAAACACATAGAAATTAGGCATCACTTCTTAAGGGATAATGTTGAGAAGAACAAAATTAAACTTCAATATATCCCAACTGATTTGCAAAGGGGAGATATTTTCACCAAACCCTTGGATGAAATGAAACACACCTTCTTCCTGAATTAGTTAGGACTGTTAGATGGAGGAAGTCTAAAATAATATCCAAGATTTTAAAACTTTAAAAAATGACCAAGACTAGGCAAACATCTTGATTTTTCTAGTGTCTAGAGTGTATTTCTGGTCTCTGAACTGCGCTCGACGATTTTCCCCCAGATCGTCGAACGGAGATCGACGCTTTCCGAAATCGTCGACCGGAGTTCAGCGCTTCTCAGATAGTGTTCAACTATCTTTCAGGTCAGCGATCGTCGAACGGCACTCGACGATTTTGTTCTCTGAACTATCGTCGAACGGAGCTCGACGCTCTCCAATATCGTCGAACGGAGATCGACGATGTTGATGACCTTTCAGGTTCCTTTAGAAGCCCCGATCGTCGAACTGAGTTCAACGATCTTTCCTTTTCTGCGTCGAACCCTAATATAAAATTCATTTTTTGGCCGTCGTTCTCTCTTTGCGCCTTCGTTCTCTCTGCAAAAATTCTCTTTCCCTCCATACTTCTCTACACTTGGTCGTTTGTTTGTTGTTTTTTTGTAGGTAACAATGACCGTCTCAGTTGCCGTTCTAGCCGCAATGAAGTTTGATGCAGGATTTGATATAGACATGGAGTCTTTCAGCACAAGTGATCAGATTTTCAAAGACATTCTGGAACTGTTCAAGGAGCAAAAGCTTGTTGCTATCATGACTACAAGAATCAAATTGGCTGCTGATGAGATTAAGGAGTGGGTGTATACTGCCCACAACCAGGACCAAAATACAATTGTTGGATCAATTTCTGGAACTCAGGTACCTCTGACCCCAACCATTCTGACAGAGGTTTTTCAATTGAATTCTGGAGAGGATTTTGCTGAGTTGTCAGGAGAAGCATTTTCTGATTTACTTGCTAGAATGGGTCACTCTGATGAAAACCCTAGCAAGCTACTGAAAAAGAACTTAGTTGTTGAATACAGGTTCTTAGCTGATGTAGTGGGAAAGGTTCTGTTGGCCAAGCATTCAACACATGATACCATCTCCAGGTATCAGCTGTGCTTGATGGGAGCCTTAGTGGACAAGAAACAATTAAACTAGGGAGAGATCTTCTTTGATCTGATTAAGAAGAAAATAAATAAGAACTTTATAAATTATGGAAGGATTCTAGGGCTGTTTCTCCAAAACAGATGCCCTACCCTGCTTGTCTCATCTGGGATGCACATCAATGCCTCTAAGAGGCTATCCTGTGCCCTATTTGGCAAATGGGACAGACAGATAGTGAAGCCCAGCAGGCCCTCTGCAAGCACCACTTTAGGCACAAGGACTCTTGCAGTCTCTTCCCCTCAAGTCTCTGCCCCTGCAGAAGACTTGCCTGCTGCTTCTTCTCCTCCTCCTCCTCCTCTTATCTCCTCTCCACCAGTCACATCCACAATTCAAACTTCATCCACCATCATTATTTCCAGCCCATCTCCTACATCAATTCCATCTCCAATCCCAACTCTTCCAATAACAGAAGAAATCTTCCACCCATTACATCACTACCCTCAACCAGATATTGACACATCATCCAACATTCCATCATTCAATCTTCTAGATGATTCCTTCATGGATGACTCACCTTCATCCCCTCCTGATCCACCCTCTTCATCCACATCTTACCAATAACTTCTGCAATATATCATTGATCAACCCTCCTTCACACCTTCTATCTCCATACCACTTTCTTCCATTTGCACAATCCCCACACCTCAACCTTCACTTCTACCATCCATCATCTCTCCACCAACATCACCAGTTGCTCCTCCATCCTTCTCTACCTCTGCTAAAGTCCCTACTGAGCAGGTAGATAGTCTAGCCTTAGCTGACAAACTATATGAGCTGATAGCTCCCAGGCTCTCACTTCTGTTGGAGACCTCCTTGGCTCCACTCTTCAAGTCAGTTGCAGACTTATCTGCTAGGCTCTCCTCCATCTTTCCTCCTCAGGCAATCCCTTCCTTTGGGTGCCTTGATCCAGCTCTCTCTGAATCTAGGCAGGGGGAGATGCCTCATGAAGATGTATTGCCTGCTGCTGTTACTGATGTTACCTCAGCTCAAGCTCCAATTTCAACACCACCACAAGTTGCAGTCTTCTCAGTGGACCTCAGGTCCTTATTATCAGATTTTGATTCAGTCTACTTCAGCTGCCTCCCAGTATGCACTGCAGTCCAGCCATTTGAAGATCTCACCAAGGACATTGTGCCCTTCTCAAGCTGTGATACCAGCTTAATTAGCTCTTATATAACCTCCCTACATACTACTGAGCCTTCTGTTTCCAGTGATCTTACTGCTGCTACTCCTGCTGACAATATTGTTGCTGTTTCTGCTGCTGCTGCTGATATTGCTATTATTGCTAAAAATTCTGATGATATACATATGACAGAGGCATATGACTTTGAGCCTGCTATCACTGATGATGTTGCCCCTGCTGATATTTTTGTGTCTGAAACTATTTTATCTGAATCTGTTGCTACCCCAGCTGCTGCTGCTATATCTTCTGAGAGTATTGCCCCTGGAACTTCTGTTTCTGCTGTTACTACTGCTACTGCTACAATTGCTGTCACCACTGCCTCATCTGCTCCAACCCAACAACAAAAAGACTATCTGAAAAGGATTGATGCTTTATATGATGAGCAAAGCTCTGAAAGTGATGAATATAGGACTGATTCTGATGATTCTTCTGCTACTATAGCCAGGAAAAGAAAAGCCAGAAGAAAAGCTATGAAAAGAGTTCCACCAGCTAAAGTCAAAGATACCAATGATATTACCTATTATATTCTTCATGACTGCCCTATAACTGAACATTAGATGCAATATTCCAAGAATCAACTTAAGGCTATGAAGAAGAAGAGGAAATATGAAAAAGGGTCCTCTCAGTTCCATCAGCCTCCTCCACCTCCTCCTCCTGATGCAGGTGCAGGTGGTAGCTCTGCTGTTCATCCTTCTGCTAGAAGTCAAACCCCCTATTAGCCTCATGGAAGATCTCAATATAGGGGGAGCCAATCCAGAGGATATCAATCTAGGAGAGGAAATTATAGAGGAAACCAAAGGGAACTCCAAGTTTACTCCAAAGGCTATTCTAGACAGCATCCATACTCAAGGGAAGGACAAGCTTCATCTGATACAACTTCAGGCCCTTTTCCCTACAAGCTGAAAGAATTAGTCTCATCCAGAGCTCCTCCAGATAATCCTTCCAACAGATATGAACCTTCAGTGCCTTTTAAGGATCCAGAGAATAATCCTACTGCATGGACTGCTAGAATGAAAGAATTAGCTGCCTTGGATCAAATTAAGAAAGGCAGAGAGCAAGGCAAGGACACCTCCAGCATTACTACCTTGTCAGAACAAAGAAAGAAGGAACTTGAAAGATATGCTTCCAGCAAGTTTTTTGATTCTAAAAGATACATGGAGCTGCACCCTGAAGCTGTGGTACCAAGGCCTAAACAACAAACTTCTTTAGGTGCAGCTGATGACAGAAGATCAAAGAAAGAAGCTCTTAATCCAAATAGAGAAATTAAACTTATAAAGAGCAAGGAGAAAGAATAATTCTGTAAGGTGACAATTATTCTGATTTCTGATCTGTCTGAGATATTATATCTGTGATTCTACAATGTTGTTGTTTGTTATATTATTGCTTTGTATGTTGTTTTTAATTTCTCCAATTTCTGTAAATAGTAATCCTAACCCAAATAGGGGGAGATTGTTGGAACACCCTATTACTAATTTGGGTCATGATCACTATGTCTTTAGGAAACCTGTTTTTGACCTCATTGTATAGATCTAAAGGTCAATTAGAATTGAGTCTAAGAGTTAGTAATTAGTTTTAGAAGCTGCCCTCAAGACCAAGGTTTTTCAGTTTGGAGACTAAGTCATTTCATCGAGCTCAGTACGACGAATCGTCGAACTCCAATCGACGATCGTTTAGCTCAACTTCGACAGATCGTCAAACTCCCTTCGACGATCGCTGAGCTCAACTTCTACAAATCGTCGAACTCCATTCGATGATCTTCGAGCTCAGTTCGACGATCTTTACTCCAGTATTGATTCTCTATCTCTGAGCTCAGTTCGACGATAGTTGAGCTCAGATCGACGATCTTTGTTGCTGTCTAAGTCCAAATCGCTGAGCTCAGTTCGACGATAGTAGAGCTCAGTTCGACGTTTTTCTGATGAGTTAAATGATTCTCAAGATTCAAAAATCAGACAGTTAAGGAGTTATTGTCAGCAATTAATTCAGAAGATCTTATAGCCGTTTTCATTTATTCTGGAGCATGTTTCAAGGGATTATCAAGGAATGTTTCATTGGACTTTCCCCCAGAAGACAATTGCAATTAAAGATGTAATTAATGACAGGCTAACGGCTATTCTGGACAGAGGATCATTTCTATTTAGAACAAAGGAATAAAAGATAAGATTTTTTGAATTCCTGACAAGAAAAAAAAGAGAGTGCACAAGAAGAAGAAGAACAAAATATATTCTCTGCAACAACTCTTCTCTGGAACAATAGCTTTCTTAACAATAATCACTCAAGAGAAAAGAAAAAGAGCTGTAGACATTCTCTGTCTCAAAGAATTCTCACAAGAACACCATTACCTAAAAGAGATCAACAAATCTGAAATCTTCAGATCTCTTTTGATTCAAGTGTTCAAGGCCATCATCATTCAAGACTCCAGACACCTCTCATTTCAGCTGTTGCTGAAATCATCATTTGCTGGAGATCAATTTCTGAAGGCCTATCACCCTACAACAAAGCTTCATTTCTTGAACATCTCAAGAACTCAGGGGGAGCTTTGACAACATCAATATCCACATAATCTTCTCAGCTGGCTTGAGAAAGAGAATACTTCCATCACTCTCTCATCCCCACCTCTGTAAAGGGTTTTTCAAACTCCCTTCAAAAGTTTGTGTGTGGTTTTTGAGCACCTTATCAAAAGCTCATTGGTGGAAAGACACCTGATAAAAAAATCTGGTTTGGTTTTTGAGCACCTTATCAAAAGCTCATTGGTGCCCAGGACACCTGATCAACTCATCCTGCAGTGGATTCCTACCTAGGGTGGTAGAAGAGTGGCTGTACCCAAGTTTAGGGGAACCACTATAGCTCCTTGTGTCTTCTGGTTGCATGTGTTTATTTTTGTTTCTGGCTGTGATTGTTTTGTGACTAGGTTGCTCTGTGATTGTTCTGTTGTTAGATTTACTATTTGCTTCTCTGTTCACTCAGATTACAACAACTGTTGTAAAAAGTTTTTAAGCATCATACTCTATTCACCCCCCTTTAGAGTATATCAGATCTAGCTTGCACTTTCACATTCTCCCCACTCGCTTCATGAAGGAAAGATGTTTTTTACCTTTTTACCCCAAGGGGGATTTTACTCTTCAGCCCCGGGTAATTTTACCCTTCTACCCTTGGTGGTCTGCATATAGCTCTTCAGAACAACGGGGTTTGGCTGTTGGCAGACCCCACCCAGGGAATTTTGGTAATTTTAGGTTGGTTCAGTATGGATATTTGCAGATCAAACTCAGAGGCCTATAAATAGACCGATAAGGTGCCTTGAACAAATTGTTGAACCTTTCCATATTATTCCACACAGGCACCTAGCTCAGTATTGGCTAGGGAGGGGAAGAACTTAAGCTTCTTCCAGGTAAGAGGTGGGACCTCCGAGCTGAGACCCCTCTATCCGTTTCTAGATCTGCGACTCATGTCGGGAGGGTGGTTCAAGAGGAGTAGGTGTGGGCTGCAACCTCAGGTCCGGACTGTAGGCAGGACCGGGTAGTTGGTTCCAACATTTTTGGTGCGGTGAGCGTTGGCTGCAGCCTTCAGAGAAGAATCTTGAGCAACTTCATGGAGGTCACGGAGAAGGAGACGGAGATGGGTCAAATAACCCGGGAGGATTCGTTGGAAGGGAGAAGTTCATGACATCAATCAAAGGCATCATGGACTTGCTGCAAGGGATCTCGCGATAGGGGGATTGTTCGACCTCGCTACCTCAGGTGCCTGCTCTCGCGCCGCAGGAAGAGCTCGTCTCGGTGAGAGTTGGTGAAGATTCCCCAGGGAGGTGACCGGGAAAGGAAGTGATGATGGAAGGAGGCGGGCGAGACATGGCGGGAAGGGAGCTGTTCCCAAGCCCTGCGAGCACCGTCTCGCCAGGGGAGGTCATCGCGCGAGTAGGGGATGTGAGACCAGTGGCGAGAGGGTCGCCTTTTTGCGAGTTGATCCTGTCGGCTCCCATCCCGGAAGGGTTCCGGGAACCTAAGATGAACTATTATGTGGGGAAAGATGATCCCCTCCATCACTTGCAGTGGTTCGAGGACGCGGTTTCGATCAGGCCCATGACGGACGCGTTCAAGTGCCGTCTTTTTGCCATCACTCTGAAGGACAAGGCTAGGGACTTGTTTCAGCAGCTCCCAATAGGCTCGATATACTGCTTCGAGGACCTGGGCAGGAGCTTTCAGCTATGATTATCAACTTCAAATAAGATGAAGAAGAACTCGGAGTCGATCTTTTTGATTAAGTAGAGGGCAGACGAGTCCCTAGCTCAGTATGTAGACAAATTTCAGGAGGAGATCTTGGATATTCAGGAGTTTCCTGGATTCACCCTCCAAATGGCCTTTACTGTGGGACTACGAGAGGGCTTCTTCAAGATGTGCCTCACTCGGAAGGCACCACTGTCATTCGAAGGTTTTATGGAGAAGGCTGCGAAGGAAATATCTATGGAGGCGGTGAATCCATCTTTTGCAAAAAAAGCTAACAAGGCTGACGGAGGTGGAATCGAGGGAATCAGGAGGGAGACAATAAGAAGTGAGGAGAATGGAAGAGCAGAGGGCGCCAACGTATTAAGAGTTGGGGTGGAGGTAGTAGGGAAGCCCTGTCCAAGGGCAAGGGAGAGGATTTCCCTAGGGGGGAAGGAACCAACCGGGAGACCTGGAAGATTTCACTAGCAAGGGTGGGGGTACGGTCATAGACTACCCCCACCCACACCGCAACAAGCTATGGCCATCGGCCGGGGGAGAGGTAGAGGCCGGGATAGAGGAATGGCAGGAGCAAGAACTGGGAGGAGGAGAAACCCTCAGGAGGGGAGACAAGGGGGGGGGTGGAGGTAGCATTGTCATACTACGACTTTCATGAGGAGGAGGGTCACACAATGGCTACCTGCCCCGAATTCTTGAAATGAGAAGAGCTAGAGGTGCCGAGGAGCTGCAGAGGCCGGTGCGGATAGAGGAGGTGACTATAATCAGAGAGGAGACCGATGTTTGGATCGAGCGGATGTTGGAGACCGAAGGGGAATCAGAGTAATCCATGGGGTGGGGGTGGGGATAGAGGCTGCCCGAAAGGCGAGCCTTCATACCATGTACCGTCGGAGCTTAGCTTCGATGTCGCAATCCCCTCCCCCGGATGAGAAGATCACCATTTCAGGAAAGTACATGCCAGATGATGAAGACCCCTTCTGTGACACACTAGTGATTCAGACTGTGATTGAAAACTTCACGGTATTACGGATCCTGGTCGACAATGGAAGCTCAGTAAATGTTATCTTCAAAAAGGAGTTTAACGAGATGAGGGTGGAGGCCCGAAGGGTGCTGACAGTGTATGGACCATTGTTCGGATTCTCGGGAGAGAGGAAAGAAGTTGAGGGGGGAGTGGGGCTCCAGGTAACCCTGGGAGGGCTATCGAGGAACTGCCGCTTTGTCATAGTGGATGCCCCCAGCAGTTACAACACCATTTTTGGGCGCCCCTTGATTAGAGGTTTTAGATGTGTTCCGTTATCTTTTCACTAGTGTTTGAAGCTCAACTCTAGGGGTGCCCAAATCACAGTACAGGGAGATCCAAAGGCGGCCACCAAGGAATGCTACGTGACGGCGGTGAACACCATCTTATGGAAGGAAGAGGCTGAGGAGATGGGGAAGAGGATGGAACGATGGCAGTAGGAGCTTGGTGGCGAAGTAGAGGAGAAAGAAGAGGAAGAGGTCAGAGGAGAGGGAGAAGTGGAGATTGGTGAGTTGTAAATATACCTATTTTTATGTACAATAAATAAGTCATTTTAGTTTATTTTTGTCTCTTTTAGTTATTTTTCTTTAATGAATTACTCCTATTTTATTAATATTATTCTAACTTAAACTTATTTTTGTTTCATGAAAATTTCAGGAAATTGTCAAATTTTGCATGGGTCATGCCCGTGTTCTTTGGGTCACGCCCGTGACTAGGGCATGACACGTCAACTTCCAGTGAATCAGCATTTTTGAAGAAAAATCATGTGACATGCCCGGACACACGCCCGTGTCAACCCGACACTCCCCGTGACCAAGCCCGTGTCACTCCCGCTCGACGTTTTGCGCTCGACGATCGTCGAGATAACCCGACACGCCCAGCGTCATGCTCGTGACTTAGGGTGTAACTCCTCCACCTGGCCCGACAAGACGCGCCTGACGACTTTTGACGCAGCCCGCGCCCAGTTCAACCTCCCCGACATGCCCAATGTCACGCCCATGACTAGGGCGTGACCGCCACGTTATTTGCCCGAAGTCAACTTTCCCGTCAAATCGACCGGCCGCCGTTTGCACAGTGCTAACACGCCCATGGTACACGCCCGTGACCGAGGGCGTGTTCCATGAATTTTCTTCCTATAAATTCCAGTGTTCTGTATGCATTCCTGTTCCATTTTTTGGATCCATTTTGTATGGGGAGGTGCTGCCTAGATGAGTTTCAAGGCTTTATAATGGAATTTTCTTCCTCTCTCTCTCTCTCTTTTATTTGTTTTGTTTTAGCTTTGTAATCGTCTCTCGAGTCTTAATAAAAATGTAGTTTTTCTTCCATTACATGGTTTTAAATTTCATCTATGTGCCTCTCCCAAATGCAATCTTATTTTTACTTGTTTTTCTTTTGTTTTCGTTCATTTAAAATGCATGTGTGTGTGCATGAGTATAGCTTTATAGTTTTATGTTTTCGTTAATTTTCACTTAGTGGTTTTCAAAAGTGGTTTTCATTTTTCCTAACTTAGATTTACTTATTTAGATCGTAAAACTTTTTGTTCCTTTTACTTTATTTTCACTTTTTATTCACTTTTACGGAGTTATAAGAATGAATATATACTCGTTTTAATTTTTCAAGCATTTTCAGTTCACTTTTATTTCAAAAACCTTTTGCACGTTTAATTTTTTCGTCTTCATTTTATTCATTTCTACCACATTCTAGCGGTAGAAATGTAATTATTTTAATTTTTCGAGCACTTGCACTTTGCGTTATTGGCAAACTTTTTTGCTCCTTTAAATTTTATTTTCACTTTTTATGCATTTCTACCGCATTCTAGCGGTAGAAATGTAGTTGTTTTAATTTTTCAGCAACTTAGTTTTCCTATTTCTTGTACGTGTGCGTACGTGTATGAGTTAGTTTTTGTAGCTTTATTTCAATTCATGTAGAGTGTGTTTGTGTACTGTATTTAATTCTGCATACTCGTTAAGAGTTAAATGGCCGGTCTTTATTTTCCACCTACTCATTTGAGTAGGATTTGTGTGTGTGAGTATTTAATTTCTGTAGAGTGTGTGTATTTATTTTCTCCTACTCGTTTGATTAGGACCCGCTTTAATTTTCTCCTACTCATTTGAGTAAGACTTGTGTGCGTGTGTTTTCAATTTACAGTTGTGTGCGTGTGTTTTAAGTTCAAATAGGGTGCGTGAGTGTTAGCATTTATTTTCGCCTACTCACTAGGAGTTAAATGACAAGACTTTATTTACCGCCTACTCATTTGAGTTAAATGGCAGGTCAGTGTGTGAGTTTTCAATTTCAGTAGAGTGCGTGCGTGGGTGCATTTATTTTCTCCTACTCGTATGAGTAGGACTCACTTTCATTTTAGTCCTACTCATTTGAGTAGGACTTGTCCTTTACTGCTTTCATTTCAGTCCCACTCCTTTGAGTGAGACTTCCAATTTTTTGCTTTCTTTCCTTCTTTCCTTACTGCTTTCCTTTTCCTGCTTTATTTATTGCTTTCACCGCTTGCCGTCCCCATTCCGATGAGTGGCTAAACGTTCTTAGCCCTCAGTATCGAAGAGCATTGGGACAGATAAAATTGCTTTAAATAATTAAAGGTCCTATTTTTCTAATTAATTAAAATTAACTTAAGGTTTGCCTAGGGTTTACGATGTGTAGGACCACATAATCGATGTGTGGTCCCTATTTCCGTAGTCTATATGCTAGCTAGCCGAGAGGCCGTGCGTATGAACCGATCACCCCTGTGTAAAGAGAGTTCCACACTAACCCTCGAGAGAGGAGGCGCGCAAACTCTACTAGATTGGGTTCCCCACCCAATAGCGGAGTTCTTAGCATAATGCGGGCGTTAAGAGGAATTCTTCGTCGGACGAGAGCCCGGTCGAATAATCTTAGCGTTCAGGTGAGCGATATTCCTATAGCTAGGTGAGCTCATTTTAGTGGAACCTCCACGACCAAGTCTCCGCCTTAATTGATTTGAAACTTAGGATCTCATTTTTTTAAAAGTATATTTTAGTTCAAATTTCATTTGATGCGGTCGCGCTAAGCTCGTCATCGGCACCCCCTTTTATACTTTCATTTTTTGTCTTTCTTTTTGCCTTTATATATATATATAAAATTACCCGACAAGTAAAATTTCGGTAAAATTATAGTCCCCTCCAGGGAAGAGTAGAAATAATCAACCCGACCCCGAGAACAATACGACCTCGATATTCCACACCGAAATATCCTGTACTACACACGATAGCTACACTTGCCTCCTTTCTTTAAAACTCAATCTAAACCCATTTTCTATCCAAATAATAAATCTGCGCGCCCTGTTTTCTAAATAAAAACCAAATCCGCTTTCTTAAATAAAACCGCCCGGGACGCCACGAGTTCGTAATAATTTGTGGAGTTTTAACACGCATCATGTTTTGAACTCTGGAGATCTATTAATTTTACCTATTTTTATATATATAACTAATATTAAAAAATGGACACCAAAAATACTAATAATAATAATAACTACCTTAAAAAACCAAAAACTTAAAAAACTTACGAAATAAAAAGAGTTTATATATACTTATAATTTCATATATATTTATCTTAAAAAACAAAAAAATGAAATAGCGCTGTTTCCCAAAAATATTGAAAAACCCTATAAAACTAAAAACTTGAAAAAAAAAACTATAAAATCACAAAACAACAACAAAAATCTTGAAAATGAAAAAACCTTAAAAAAAATTTTCATTATTTTTATGAAAAAAACACTACAAAAAACCCATAAAAAATCTAAATACCAAAAAATCACAAAAAACTTTAACAAAAACCAAAAAACCACCTAAAAACTAAAAACTAAAAAACATACTTAAAAAACCAACTAAAAAATACAAAACCTACTTAAAAACACACAAAAAAAATTACATAAAAAAAGTAATTTGATTTTAAAAAAATGTCTATATTTTGTTTAACTTATTTTATTTTCACTTGTTTTGTTTTAATTCGTCGCGATTCACACTATTGAGCGCGCTAAGGGCTCGTATTTTTATCACGCTCATAAGCTAAGACTTTAGCTTCCGAGTCCCCTCCACTTGCCACCCCCTACCGCCCGCATATCTTTTCGCCGCATTTGTCTTTTTCGCTTTTCCGTTATCTTTTTGCTTCTTTCTTTTCGCTAACTAATGCTGGGTTTCAAATAGGCCTCCTAGAACTCGTCTAAGGGATGCTTCTACCCTCTCTTTTTTATTTTTGTGCATATTTTATTTTGTATATTAATCGTTCCGAATACTTAGATTGCAACATTGAAGACAATGACGAGTTTAAGTATGGGGGTATTTTCGTATTCTTTATTTCTGCACTTTACAGAAACTCATAAAAAACACATAAAATTACAAATATTAAAACCTTAAAAAAAATTTCATTGTTTTTATAATAAAAAAACTCAAAAAAAAATTCATAAAACAAAAATTTCAAAAAAATTATAAAACCAAAAATTTTAAAAAATATTCATAAAATAAAAATTCAAAAAAATTTCTTTTACTTTGTAAATATTTCTTAAAAAAAATAAAACTATCTTCCCCCCTTCTTATTTGTAAAAATTCTTTTTAGCAAACCCGCAACGTTCGACTCATCGAACCAACCACCTTAATAAGAGTCTGTTCGCGGGTTATCAAGCTTTTTTACTTTGTACATTTTTTGTAAAACAATTCTCTCTTCCCCCTCTCTTCTTATTTATAAACAAAAAATAATAATTCTCTCTTTTCCCCACTATCTTATTTGTAAATAACACTTCTTTCTCTCCTCTTTCTTGTAAAAAACTTATCAAAATACACTAAAAAAATCAAAAAATTTAGAAAAATCAAAAATCCTTAAAACAAAAATAACTCTAAAAATACTAAAAAGATAAAAATCAAAAATCCCAAAAAGATGATAAACAAAAATTCAAAAAAAATATGATAGTCAAAATTTCAAAAAAAAAAAAGATTAAAACCCTAAAATTCCAAAAAAAAATATTTTGTTAATTTTGTAACAAATCAAATCGAATATAACATATCTTAACCCTTTTTACTTTCCAAAAATCTAGTTTCGAGTTAATTTATATGTGAATTTCACTTATTCTTTCTTTACTATTTGTTTATTAATTAAAGTTTGATAGATTTAAGTGTCTGGGGTTAAGTTTTAAAGAATTTTTTTTATGTCTTTTCCTTATAATAGATAACTTGTTTTTCACCACTACTTCTAATTTTTATAAATAGAAGCTCGTCTTTTTCATTAGAAAATAACAATCATGCATTTCAATTATTTCTACTTCATGCTTTTAGAAATATAGGAACGTTCATTTTAAAAAGGTTGCTCTCAAAACTTTTTTATTAAAATCTAGTTTTCTTTTTAAAAAAAATAAACCCACCACCATTTTTTAATGTCTTACCTGACATGCTTACCCCTATTTCATCCCTTAAAAGATCATATATCAATGGGAATAAGATTTCATTCCGTAAACATAGGCACCCAATATTTAAAAAGATTATATGTTACGGAGTAAGAAGATAAAATTCATTAGTCCTATATATATATACATTGGGTTATTTATTATTTATGAAGAAAGAAAAATTTATATGTTAGGAAAATAAGATATCATTTTCATTATAATCCAAAAAGAAAAAAATATATGTTTAGGTTTGAGAAAAAATTACCTCGCTTCTAAATCAAAGCCTTCTTCATAAACCACCAAACCACTTATCCTATTTCAATGACTATAGAATTAATTCAAATTTTTTTAAGAGCATAATTTTTAAATTGCATTATTTCCTTTAACTTCTTTTAAGCTAAAGTTTTTAATATAATTTCAATTCATCTTTGTTAAACTAACAAAAATAAATTTTTGCTTTCTATTTTATTTATCTAGAAGTCTTTTTGAAACTCTTCCTCTATTTATAATATTTTCATAATTTAGGATTTAATTCTTAAACCCCGAATATTTATTTTGATCTTACTTTCAAATAATTCAAACGGTAGCTAAACTTAGGATTTATTTAATTCATTATAAGTTCATCTCCAACTTTTGCTCTGAAATAGCAAAAGCTTAAGTATGGGGGTATTTGATGAGTTCTAAATATACCTATTTTATGTACAATAAATAAGTTGTTTTAGTTTATTTTTGTCTCTTTTAGTTTTTTTTCTTTAATAAATTGCTCCTATTTTATAAATATTATTCTAACTTAAGCTTATTTTTGTTTCCTGAAAATTTCAGGAAATTGTCAACTTTTGCATGGGTCACGCCCGTATTCTTTGGGTCATGCCCGTGACTAGGGCGTGACACGTCAACTTGGAGTGAATCAGCATTTTTTAAGAAAAATCATGTGACATGCCCGGACACACGCCCGTGTCAACCCGACATGCCCCGTGACCAAGCCCGTGTCACTCCCGCTCGACGTTTTGCACTCGACGATCGTCGAGACAACCCGACACGCCCAGCATCAGTCCCGTGACCTCGGGCGTGACTCCTCCACCTGGCCCGACAAGACGCGCCCGATGACTTTTGACGCAGCCCGCACCCAGTTCAACCTCCTCGACATGCCCAATGTCACGCCCGTGACTAGGGGCGTGACCACCAAGTTTTCTGCCCGAAGTCAACTTTTCCGTCAAATCGACCGGCCGCCATTTGCACAGTGCTAACACGCCCATGGTACACGCCCGTGACCGAGGGCATGTTCCATGAATTTTCTGCCTATAAATTCCAGTGTTTTGTATGCATTCCTGTTCAGTTTTTTTGGATCCATTTTGTATGTGGAGGTGCTGCCTAGATGAGTTTCAAAGCTTTGTAATGGAATTTTCTTCCTCTCTCTCTCTTTTATTTATTTTGTTTTAGCTTTGTAATCGTCTCTCAAGTCTTAATAAAAATGTAGTTTGTCTTTCATTACATGGTTTTAAATTTCATCTATGTGCCTCTCCCTAATGCAATCTTATTTTTACTTGTTTTTCTTTTGATTTCGTTCATTTAAAATGCTTGTGTGTGTGTGTATGAGTATAGCTTTATAGTTTTATGTTTTCGTTAATTTTCACTTAGTGGTTTTGAAAAGTGGTTTTCATTTTTTCTAACTTAGATTTACTTATTTAGACCGTAAAACTTTTTGTTCTTTTTACTTTATTTTCACTTTTTATTCACTTTTACGGAGTTATAAGATTGAATATATACTTGTTTTAATTTTTCAAGCATTTTTAGTTCACTTATATTTCAAAAACCTTTTGCCCGTTTAATTTTTTCGTCTTCATTTTAATCATTTCTACCACATTCTAGCGGTAGAAATGTAATTATTTTAATTTTCCGAGCAGTTGCACTTTGCGTTTATTTGCAATCTTTTTTGCTCATTTAAATTTTATTTTCACTTTTTATGCATTTCTACCGCATTCTAGCGATAGAAATGTAGTTATTTTAGTTTTTCAGCAACTTAGTTTTTCCTATTTCTTGTACGTGTGCGTGTATGTATGAGTTATTTTTGTAGCTTTATTTCAATTCATGTAGAGTGTGTGCGTGTGTTGTATTTAATTCTGCCTACTCGTTAAGGGTTAAATGGCCTGTCTTTATTTTCCACCTACTCATTTGAGTAGAATTTGTGTGTGTGAGTATTTAATTTCTGTAGAGTGTATGCATTTATTTTCTCCTACTCGTTTGAGTAGGACCCGCTTTAATTTTCTCCTACTCATTTGAGTAGGACTTGTGTGCGTGTGTTTTCAATTTACTGTTGTGTGCGTGTGTTTTACGTTCAAATAGGGTGTGTGAGTGTTAGCATTTATTTTCGCCTACTCGCTAGGAGTTAAATGGCATGACTTTATTTACCGCCTACTCATTTGAGTTAAATGGCAGGTCTGTGCGTGAGTTTTCAATTTCAGTATAGTGCGTGCGTGGGTGCATTTATTTTCTCCTACTCGTTTGAGTAGGACTCGCTTTCATTTCAGTCCTACTCATTTGAGTAGGACTTGTCTTTTACTGCTTTTATTTCAGTCCCACTCGTTTGAGTGAGACTTGCAATTTTATGTTTTCTTTCCTGCTTTCCTTACTGCTTTCCTTTTCCTGCTTTATCTATTACTTTCACCGCTTGCCGTCCTCATTCCGATGAGTGGCTATACGTTCTTAGCCCTCAATATCGAAGAGCATTGGGACAGATAAAATTGCTTTAAATAATTCAAGGTCCAGTTTTTCTAATTAATTAAAATTAACTTAAGGTTTGCCTAGGGTTTACGACGCGTAGGACCACATAATCGATGTGTGGGCCCTATTTGCGTAGTCCATACGCTAGCTTGCCGAGAGGCCATGCGTATGGACCGATCACCCCTGGGTAAAGAGAGTTCCGCACTAACCCTCGAGAGAGGAGGCGTGCAAACTCTACCGGATTGGGTTCCCCACCCAATAACGAGGTTCTTAGCATAATGCAAACATTAAGAGGAATCTTTCGTCGGACGAGAGCCCGATCGAATAGTCTTAGCATTCAGGTGAGCTCATTTTAGTGGAACCTCCACGGCCAAGTGTCCACCTTAATTGATTTGAAACTTATGATCTCTTTTTTATTAAAAGTATATTTTAGTTCAAATTTCATTTGATGCAGCCACGCTAAGCTCATCATCGGCACCCCCTTTTATGCTTTCATTTTTTGTCTTTCTTTTTGCCTTTATATATATAAAAAAAATTACCCGACATGTAAAATTTCGGTAAAATAATAGTCCCATCCAGGAAAGAGAAGAAATAATCAACCCGACCCCGAGAACAATACGACCTCGATATTCCACACCGAAATATCCTATACTACACACGATAGGTGCACTTGCCTCCTTTCGTTAAAACTCGACTAAACTGTTTTATATCCAAATAATAAATCAGCGCGCCCCATTTTTTAAATGAAAACCAAATCTGTCTTTTCTAAATAAACCTCCCGGGGCGCCGCAGGCTCTTAATAAATGTTTGTTGTTTTAACCTGCATCAGAGATGGTAGGAGGAATTACGGTGGAGCCGGAAATAGCAGGAGAGAAGGATGGAGAGATGAGGATGGAAGAGGAGAAAGAAGAGGAAGAGGTCTGAGGAGAGGGAGAAGTGGAGATGGTAGGAGGCATTGCGGTGGAACCGGAAACGACGAGAAAGAAGGATGGAGAGATGGGGATGGAAGAGGAAAAAGAAGAAGAAGAGGTCAGAGGAGAGGGAGAAGTGGAGATGGTAGGAGGTATTGCGGTGGAGCCAAAAATGATGGGAGAGAAGGACAGAGAGATGGAGGTGGAAGAGGAGAGGGGATCAAAGGAAGGTGAGGAGAGGAGGAAAGAAAAGAGAAAGATGGAGGAAGCAGGAGGGTCACCGGGGGGGGGGGGGGAGCTCGGCTGGAAAAAAGAAGAATTTCACTACTAGAAGGAGAGAACACTAGTGAGCAGGAGATGGAGAGGCTTGAGGAGGAAATGGTGGTGACTGTCACGGAGGACGAGGCCAGAGAACATGATATGCTGGGAGAGCAGGAGGGAGAGGAGGAAACGTCAAGGATGAAGGCAGCCGTGGATGTTCTATAGATGGAGATCCGCACCAAAGAAGGAAGGAAAGAGAAGATAAAGGTCAGTGGTGAGCTCAGCTCGGAAGACCAGGAGGAGATCAAGGCATGCGTGCAGAGGAACATTGACATCTTCGCTTGGAGCGTGGCTGACATGCCAGGGGTCAATGCGGACATGGTCTGCCATCGTCTCAACCTCGACCCCAACACTCGCCCAGTGCAATAGAAGAAGAGGGCCATTGCCTCTAAGATGGTCGGACCCATTAGAGAGGAGGTAGAAAAGCTGCTTATGGCAGTGTTTGTGTCTGCCTGTAAGTATCCGGGGTGGGTGAGCAATGTTGTAATGGTTAAAAAGGGGGAGGGTAAGTGGAGAATGTGTGTAGATTTCTCTCTTTTAAATAAAGCGTGCCCTGAGGATTGTTACCCCCTGCCTCGAATCGACGCGCTGGTTGACTCAGCCGTCGGTTTCTCACTTATGAGTTTTTTTAGATGCATTTTCAGGATATCACCAAATACGCATGCACCCTCCGGACGTAAAGGATGTCACGGTCATCATAGAGGATGGGTGCTTCTATTTTAATATGATGCCCTTTGGGTTGAAAAATGTTGGGGCGACCTACCAAAGAATGATGGATCGGATCTTCCGAGAGCAGAAAGGAAGGAACCTCGAAGTTTATGTAGATGACCTGATTATTAAATGCCGGGTCCTCAGATCTCATGTCTTGGATCTTGAGGAAACCTATGGAACCTTAAGAAAATATAAAATGAGGCTCAACCCGCTGAAATGTGTTTTTTGAGCCAATAGGGGAAAGTTCCTAGGGCACCTGCTCACCCCATCCAGAGTGGAACCCAATCCAGATAAGGTGAAGGCAATTCTAGAATTGGAATCTCCTAGAAATGCTAAGGAAGTTCAACTTCTCACCGGCAAGATGGCCGGGCTAAGCAGGTTTCTCTCTCGAGACGGGGAGAAATGCCCGCCTTTCTTCCGGACGTTAAGAGGGGGCAAGAAATTCGAATGGACCCCCGAATGCGAGAAGGCTTTTCAGGCTCTAAAGCAGCAGCTCACCCAGATGCCTCTACTCCAGGGGCCAAGGGAAGAGGAGGCCTTGTTCTTATATTTAGGAGTGGGTACCAGGGCCGTGAGTTCGAATCTTGTACGAGAGGAAGGAAAAAAGCAATTCCCAATCTATTATGTGATCAGGGTCCTAAAGAGGCAGAGCTCGGTATCCCATCCTTGAAAAATTAGCATTTGCTCTCATCATATCGACCAGGAAGCTTACGCCATATTTTCAAGCTCATTCTATTCAGGTGGTGACGGATCACCACCTTCGTTGCATCTTGGAGGGGGTGGAGCAATCTGGGAGGCTGGCCAAGTGGTCAATAAAACTCAGTGAATTTGACCTCGCTTTTATTCCTCGACTTGCTATGAAGGCACAAGCTGTGGCCGCCTTCCTGGTGGACTACATAGTTGAGGTCCAAGGGACTGAAACATCCCCTCGAGCGGCTTGGAAGATGATGGTAGATGGGGCGTCAGGAAGAAATTCCTTTGGAGGAGGAATGATCTTGGTAAGTCCAGAGGGGACCAGGATTAAGCAGGCCTTGAAGATCCACTTCACGATCACCAACAACCAAGCAGAATATGAGGCGATCATCGCACAGCTCAGGTTAGCTCAGGAGTTGGGCATACAAGAAATTGAGGTCTCAACGGACTCTATAGTGGTTGCGGGCCAGATCAAAGGGGAGTTTTAAGCAAGAGAGCACACCCTCCAGCTGTACCTAGGGAAGGTCAAAGGCATCATCAGGCAGTTTCGAAGCTTCTCAATTCGGCATGTCCCTAGGCATGAGAGCTCTCAGGCTGACCAACTCGCCAAGTATGGCTCTCGAGCTGGAGGAATGATGACAAAGCTTTTTAGGCCATCCATAGAAGAGGGAGAACTCATGGAGATAAGCCAACAAGGGTCTTGGATGGACCCCTTCATCACCTTTTTGACCTCGGGGCAACTGCCCGCGAGCGATCTCGATAAGAAGCGTGCCAGGTACAAATCGACATACTAACTACTAAAAGATGGGACATTGTACTGTAAGACGCTGTCAGGTCTGCTGGCTCGATGTGTGTCAAAGGAGGAGGTTCCAAAGGTTTTGGAAGAAATTCACTCCGGAGAATGTTGGAGTCACTTAGGGAGCCGGACTTTAGAGGGGAGAGTGCTGAGGCAGGTGTACTTCTGGCCTACCCTCAGGAAAGATGCAGAGGAGTTCACAAAAAGGTGTCAAAATATCAGGAGTTCGCCCCCCTCCAACTCCTTCCAGCCCAGAGGTTACGAACAATCACGGCTCCCTGGCCCTTCACTATATGGGGACTAGATCTGGTGGGTCCTTTTCCACAGGCAAGTGGCCAAAGAAAATTTCTGCTGGTCATGGTGGACTACATTTCAAAATGGCTGGAGGTGAAGGCGTTGGCCAAGGTGACTTCACAGGTGGTTAAAAATTTCATATGGGGAGAGATCATCTGCCCACATGGGCTACCACTAGCCATCGTAACTGATAACAGACCACAATTTGCTAGTAGAGAATTCGTCGACTTCTGCATCCGGCTGGGCATAGATCTCCATTTTGCCTCGGTTCATCACCCGCAGAGCAATGGACAAGTGGAAGCAACAAATAAGATCATTGCTAATCTTTTAAAAAAGAAAGTGAAGAACCTAAGGGGGAGCTGGGTGGAACAGCTCCCTTCAGTCCTCTGGGCCTTGATAACCACACCAAACACTGCCACAGGAGAAACCCCCTTTAAGCTCTCTCATGACTCGGAGGCTATCATACCAATAGAGTTCGAGGTCACATCACCAAGAGTAGCCGTTGCAAGGGAAGGAGATGAAGGATGGATGACAGAGAATGTGGAAGAGCAAAAACTCTCTCTTGACCTCGTGGAAGAGTTAGGGATTTGGCGATCATCTGGCAGGAGGAGATCAAGCGCTGGATGGCGAGATACTTTGATAAGCATGTAAGGATCAAGCAGTTCCAGAAGGGTGATCTGGTTCTCAAAAAGGTTGATGCTGCGGGTAGAGGGGCCTCCGTATGAAAGCTCAATCCAAATTAGGAGGGTCCTTTTATAATAAAGGAGGTCTTGAAGTCGGGAGGGTACCACCTCCAGGACATGGACGGGGTATCCCTTGATCATGCCCGAAGTGGCGATGACTTAAAGAGATTTTATCCATAACACTCTTTGTTCATTGCATTTTTTATTGTTCAATACTTGCAACTTTGATATGACCTTCTGATATGATGAAATCGTAGGTATCTCTTTTCATGACATTAAAGGTGAAATGGCTGCATGAAGACCACGAGCATACCCGCTTACCAGGCTCTCATCTAGCTGGCAGGGCTGTAGGCTCACTCGGTGGTTGGAGATGGTGTGGATTGGAGACACCAAGCAGACCCGCTGACTAGACTCTCATCTAGCTTGCAGGGCTGTAGGCTCACTCGATGGTCAGAGATGGTTTGGAGAGGAGACCCCGATCAGACCCGCTGAACAGGCTCTCATCTAGCTGGCAGTGTTGTAGGCTCACTCGGTGGTTGGAGATGGTTTGGAGAGGAGACCCCGAGAAGACCCCTGACCAGGCTCTCATCTAGCTGGCAGGGCTGTAGGCTCACTTGGTGGTTGGAGATTATTCAGAGAGGAGACCCCGAGTAGACCTGCTGACCAGGCTCTCATCTAGCTAGCAGGTCTGTAGGCTCACTCGGTGGTTGGAGATGGTTTGGAGAGGAGACCCCGAGCAGACCCACTGACCAGGCTCTCATCTAGCTGGCAGGGTTGTAGTCTCACTCGATGGTTGGAGATGGTTTGGAGAGGAGACCCGGAGCAGACCCGCTGATCAGGCTCTCATCTAGCTGGCAGGGTTGTAGGTTCACTCGGTGGCTGGAGATGGTTTGGAGTAGAGACCCCGAGCAGACCCGCTGACCAGGCTCCCATTTAGCTAGCAGGGCTGTAGGCTCACTCGGAGGCAAGTCAAGTGGAAAGAGCACTCGAAGAGAGGTGTCCATACTTATCGGGGAATTGGTAGGAGATTCCTATAAAAGGAAGGATTGGAGGCAAGGCCAAGGAGGATGAGCATTTCAGGCTGGCACTCAGCATGGGTGGTCTCGCCCGCAGTGAGCGGGTATTCACTATCAAAGGCACATGTCTCGCATAAAAATAAGAGACCTATCATGAGGAGCGGTTTGATCTCCAAGGTCTACAGCGCTGGGTTGATCTCGCAGCGAGACGAGAGCAAAGGGTTAGACGGTCTCGCGCGCGGCAGGGGCGAGGAGAGGCCCAATGACTAGCATTTTGAACTAACTTTCAAGCGAGACAGCAATGGGTAAAGCGCAATGAAATAAGAAGAGCGAAAGGTTATAAAAACAAAATCCTCAAAGGTTATAATACAAATCCCAAAAGGTGTATTATAATAAACAGAAACGTCTCAACATCAGAAAAATTTACAAGAGACAAAAAAATAGAAGGGGGGAGAAGTCCTAAGACTCTGACACACTTTCACTCCTCGTCACTAGAGGCAGATCTGTCATCCGTCTCGCCATACAACCGGGGGACCAAGTCGTGGACGGTGACCATCTTGGTATCGTCCCGGACCACCCCCAGCTCCTTCATCATCTTGAGGACGAGCTCAACCGTCTTGATGTTGGAGTCCCAGTAAAGGGCGTCGACCTCATACAGGGAGTAACGAGTTGGCGGGAGATCTTGGAACAGATCTGGATGGATCACAGTGTTGTCCAGGAGACGGGCATTTGCAGCCTTCAATTTCTTATTCACTCCCTCCAAAGCCGTAATGCGTGAGCACATTCGATCAGCAGTCTCAGCATCATGCGAGAAGGCCATCAGTCAACAAAAGTTTATGAAGAGATAGCAAGTGAAACTGGCGAGTGGCAGTTAAAAAGCTTACCACACTGCCCTGGCTTCTGCGAGAAGGTTGTCGGCGATGGCCAGCCACTTCTCGAGGTCATTTGACTTCTCGCGCTCTGCAGCAAGGCTGGTCTCGGCCTCCTTCCACTTCTTATTGTTGAAGACCAAGCGGCATGAGATCCGGTGTGAGAGCTCCATGGCGCGAAACTGTGCATGGGCGGTCTTCAGAATGAGGTCTCGCGACGCTTCATTATTCGCGGGCTCAGACCCATGGCCACCGTATAGCCCGTACCCAATGGAGAAGGCATGACTGGTGGGCGAGTCTTTCTCCTTCCAGGAGGGAAGGAGAGTAGACACCGATACGCGATTGTCATCCTTCTCCCACAAGAGTACAGGCTCGCCAACGGCATCGTCCGTCATGGGCCCCATGTTGTAATTCAGATGTGAGGAGGGAGTCGGGCGGCTGGAAGAGCCAGCCTCACGAGGGGGAAGATCGGCGGGCTAGACAGAGGCGGTGGCGGTTTGATCAGGTAGGGTCGTCTCGCGGGCAGATGAGACGGCTTGATGGCGAGGTGAGGGAGACCTTTTCACAGAAATGGGGTTCAGGGACCCCATCATTTCCTTCCTTTCTTTGGGAGTGGCTCCTTTCTTCTCTCCTTTGGGAAGGACACAACCTTCTACACCTTTTTCTTTGGGCTATGCTGAGAAGTAGCAGCATCATCCCCAGACCTCTTCTTTTGGGCGGGGGTCAACGTTTCCTTTGCTGCCTCCGCCGCCATGCTTGCAAGGGCAAGACCCTTGTTGCTCTGGTAAGGGGGGTGGAGGGGGATGGTTCTCTCTCCTGAGCAAGATAGTAGTTAGAATAAAACAATAAGATAAGCATAATATTAAGAGGGCGTGAATATACATTCAACGGGAAGAACGAGAAGGAGCGAGTCGAGATCTCACCGAAGATAGTTGACCTCAAAATTTTTCCCTGCGAAGAAGTCGTAGAGAGCCTTCTCGGCACTCCCAACCTTGGGGGTCTCGTAGTACACCTTGGCAGGCGACACCGGAGCGAGAGGGACGCCTCCTAAGTTCCCGACAATGAAGACGAAGCGGGTGAGCCAATGGTGGTTCTTGTTAGGCATCTCGCATACCTTTAGGCCTTGACCTGTGAAGTAGGAAACACCGTCATCTTTGGCGTGGTAAATGAACAGCTTGTGGAAGATGGTCAAGCTGAATTCGATGCACTCTCACCGTAGGTAGCTGGTGAAGGCGACCAACAATGAAATTGCATTTGGGTTGAACTGTGCGAGAACAACTCCAAAGTATTTGAAGACCTATTTTACCTCTGGCCAAAGGGAGAGTCTTAGCCCCGCCTCAAAGTGCGAGACGGGGAAGGCTAGCTCGTCGGGATATAAAGTGTTGACAGAATCGTCGACCTTGGGTGGGCGAGATAGATACCCATCAGCCAGGAACTTGCTGGCGAAGCGATTGTAGTCTTCTTCGGATATCCTACCGAGAGGGAAGTTGTGGTCAATAAATCGTCTCCCGCAGCAGCTGTGGCCCTCACCTTCTTATACTTTCTTCTTCCCCATAGCCAGCGAGAATACAGAAATAGAAAGGGGTAGACAAGAGTGAGGGGGAAGCGGGACGCGAGAAGTGTTAAGCGAGGAGGAGTATACGAGAGCTCCAGACCTCAGAAGTAGCAGAGAGCAACAGTACAAGCATAGAAGCATCTGGATCCAGGGGGTATTTATAGCGGGTAGAGAGAGGAGTATAAAATGAGTGGGAAAATGAAAAGGTGGAAGCCGAAGGGGAAACCAGCAGTTCATCTTCTCTCTCTCTCTCTCTCTCCTGAACCCGAGGCACGGAAACTCCGTGGTGAATTTTCCAATAAACCAAGAAATAAAAATAAAAATAAAAGTGCAAATTAATTAAACATGGCAATAATGAGAATCAAGCATGAAAGAAGTTGACAAAATATCATAATAAATTGTTTCGTATCGCGCGAAGCGGGCATCTCATCCAGGGGGACCAATATAACAAATCAATAGTTAAAAAGGCGGGTGGCTGATTGATACATAACAAAGTTACAAGGAAGCATTAAATAGGTGAGATGAATCCAGGATCCCTCAATTCTTGTGCCACTTCCAACGGCCACCGCGAGATCCCGCGCATGGAGGGAGACCAGGTAAATGAAAGGTACGGACGACGTCCAGACCGCGGCGCGCGAGATAGAGATGTTGGTCTGTCTCGTTTATGATGGCCTGGGGGACTTTCCCATCTATTTCGGCATCGACATCAACCTCGACAGAAAGGCGAGTAACCTCAGTCTCCAGCCAGTCAATGCGTCGATCGGCTGCTTGCTTCTCAAGTTCCATCCCGCGGATGATATTTGTGTATTTGCGAAACATTCTGTCTGTCTACCGCTTAATCTCCAGAGGGTCAATTGGATCACCCAAGTAGTCTTTAATCGCTTCGGGCTGAGGAAGAGGCGAGAGGGGAGACGGCGCGGGAGAGTCTTCAGTACCCGAGTCGAACTGAATACCTGCACAGAGAAAGTGGAAGATCATAAGGAAGGATGGTCTCGCAACTGTGAGCTGTGGAGAGAAGGACTGCCCCTGTGGTCTCGAATGTACCAAGTGAAGGAATGGGATTCTGTGTGAAACAAAAAAGACGGGATG
This sequence comes from Platanthera guangdongensis, assembly GCA_039583875.1. Classification (NCBI taxonomy): domain Eukaryota; kingdom Viridiplantae; phylum Streptophyta; class Magnoliopsida; order Asparagales; family Orchidaceae; genus Platanthera; species Platanthera guangdongensis. Next base: position 262,864,669 of record CM077153.1, read on the forward strand.
AGTTTTCTTACTCGGGATGCGAGGATTCCCCACAACTCGCGAGAGGTCTTCTTTCCTCGTGATTGGGGGGGGGGGGAGATTCCTGAGGCGAGTCGGGACGTTGGTAAGGTTGGTCGGTAACATCAGAAGGATTCGTGAGCATAGAGGAATCGGCGAGGTTTCCCTGAAAGAGCATGGTCAATAGGAGAGATGATAAGAGAAAAGAGAGGCGAGAGGAGGAGGCAAGAATCACCTATCTCTCCCCGGAAGACGCAGGAGGAAGTGTATCGGCTGTTGACGGTACCGAAGTGTTCGCACCGGCCGAGAAGGGAGGGTCGGCGGCTTTCGTCTTCTATGGGCGAGATGAGGAAGGTGTTGAAGGGGGGTGCGAGTCAGAGATGGGATCAGGGCAGCCACGTTGGCTTTATTTTGCTTCCGGACCATTGCGAGATGCTCACGGAAACTCTGGCTGTGAGACATGTTGAGGGCAGAAGACAAGTGGAAAGGAGGAAAGGGGCATCCCATGATGAAGTGGGGTCTCCTATTTATAGTCTCCAGGGGGAGGGCCCGCCAAAGATTCTCATAAACGGATCCCAACACCACAAGCCTCGGTTGGACTTTCTTTCTGAGGTTTGTTTAACCTCAAAAAGAGCAGGGATTGTCTACAACCTTGTCTCGCGGGAGGCTTTTCCAGCAGCGGGACTAAGAAGCTGGCGAGAGGATTGAGGAGGTGAGTAGGACCGTGTGGTCCACTCGCATGGGGCGAGACGAAGCTTGGTACTGTAGGCGAGACGTGTAAGACCCCCTTTTTTTTTCTTTGAAACACCAGGGTCTTAGGCCCAAAACTGCCGCTTTGCGGTGACACCTTCACGCGCTGAAGGGTCATCACCGCAAATTGTCGATTCTGCCGGCCGATTCGATCACAGAAAATCAACAAAAGTAGAGTAAACTCAAGTGAGGTAAAATCTCTAACCAAATGTCCACAATAATATCACATCAGAGTAAATATATCTCTATGAAGGGAGAGTCCACAGAATATAATGTACTGTAAATAAGGGCTTAAGCTCGCTACATCAAATCCTCACTACATAGTCACTCAAGCGGAAGCAAAATAAAACACTACTAAGGTCAGGGGCTCACAGTCCCCGCCGTCTGAACTCCGGTGCTCGACTGCCCCATCTCCAAGCAGGCCGACCTGCGGGGCTGCTCCTCCATGCTGGGCTCCACAATCCCCTAAATGATGTGGTTCGAAAACCGTTCGTCTATAAGACTAAGTCCTATCATCCCCCACTCCTTCCCCCATGACCCCTAGGCACCGAGCGGAGAGGAAGATAGGGGAGGACTTGAAGGTGGAGAGTAATCAAGAAACAGATAGCAGCGGACCTATACTAGCAATTTTATAGTACATGTGGTAGTAAAGTAAAGTATGAAAATTAACCTTAACTTATACGGGATCATATAAGCAAGGGATCTTTTAAAGGGCTCCCATCGTATAAAAAGTCTCATACCAATTTATACGTTTGGGTGTCAGCTATTAACAAAATATATATAATAAGAACTTAACCTTAATTTATAAACTTGCCCAGACAAGCTTATAGACCAAGGGGTCGTTTTGTAGGGCCTATTGTATAAGCGTCCCATACCACTTATACAATAGGTGACAGGGGTTTTATGATATGATTATGCTATGACATGCAAGTGGGTTATGATGCGATCATGCAAGTGCAACTCACCCACCCGACTCTGTGCACACAGACCTTTAGTTCCCCCTTTTTGGAGCCGAACCTCCCAGGATACCTCCGTAGTGGCAGACGGAAGCGGTGGGTTGGGCCTCTCCCACCTCTAAACCAGTAAAGTACTACCGGTCAAACCTATCATACGCCTCAATGCTGGTGCACTAAGCGGAGCTCCTGTGTACTCTTGCTGGCTAACGCACCAGACTTCTGTTGGCGAAGTGCTAGCCACACTTGCCAAGTCAACATATTAGCGTCGATGCATCGACACTCCAATACCGAAGACCCACCACCTTTACTTTATGCACATGCAACCTTATGTATCAACACCGAGGCAAGGCTCCCCGGACCATCCCGTCTGTCACAAACATCAACCGAGCCAAAACTCGTCGGGCCATCCTGCCCCTCACAAATATCCACCGAGTCAAACCAACTTCCCGAGACACCGGGGTATGTGAAAGTGAACCCCTATTTATTCTAGTTGCTCTTTAAGATTTATTACCCCTACAGTTTACGTTAGCCCAGGACTGCCCAAGGTATACCCCGTGAAGGGCCCTCGAAGGCACTAGGAACTACGATGAGATTACGCCCAAAGCTCCCTTTCGCAAGGCACTTACTATTATTGGTTGCTACCCGATTTCCCGACACTTAATTAATTTTACTGAATCTAGCCCTAGTGCATTAAACACTTCCTCTCTACGGAATGGACGATCTTTCGCCGATCCCGAGCACCACCTAACACTAGTCAACCTCTCACTCTACTAATCCTGTATTCCAATGATGAACTCTTTTATTTACCCAAAACAGCAACCCACTGAGGATTCAACTCTTCAAAATTCATTACCCACTCTAGTTCAGTTTCCGCAGTTACTATATGTAGACCACCCTATACTATATGAGATGTTTAAAGGAGGTACTCCGGATTTTCTTCCAAATCTCCTATAAAATTTATCAGAGGTCTATCATAACAAATTTAGTCTAAAATCAGAGATCCATAATTTTTCTAATTAATTTGATATTTATTGAATTTTCCCAAATATTTGGCCATGGGAAATTTTGAACATGAACGATATGATATACTCAAGTAATGGCCACACAAAAATTTGGATCACTAAATAACAGAGATATATGACTAGATATTAAATTCCATAATTGTTCAGAGAATATTTGACCTCCAATTAATTTATCCAAAATAATTCCCTTAATCATATGTAAAGAAGGAAGTATCAAAATTACTCATTAGAAAATTATGTAAAACTTACAGATTCTTAATTTGGTTCAGAAAGGATCATTGTACAAAAATCAGAATTTTACAGGCTTTATAGACTCCTAAATAAATTAAATTAAATTTTCATGGGAAACCATACTTAATGAAGCAACCCTTAAAAATAGTCATCCAAAAATTCTATAACAATTCACAGAGTTTTAAAAAATAATAAAAAATCCTCTAGCTAAATTTCATCAATTTCCAGCAAGTAGTGTCTTCCTAATAAATTTCTAAGTAATAATACAAATTACCAAATTGTTAATGAAGTATCTAAAATAATAATCCTAAATTCATAATAAAATCTCCAGAGCTTGTAATAACCTCAAAAACTACTCAACCCAAATCTCATCACTTTTCAAAGAGTTTTTGTGACATTTTCTATCCCTACAAGGTTTGTGCCCTAAGCTAGGGTTAGAGTTTTGAGGGGGTTTAAAGCTTCCAAATTCCCTAAAATTTTAACCAGAGAACTATAATAATACTATGGTCCTCTCCACAAAGTTTCAAGTCAATCCAAGGTCATTTGACCCTATGATCTCCAGACCCTAAAAATCCCCATTAAGGAACCTACCCTAGGGTTCTAGGGCTACCCTACACTTAACCACCCCAAATTCCATTGGAGGGTGAGTCATACTATAAAAATTCAGTGGCCAAAATATCAACCTCTGTTGAGGTGATTTGACCACTCAAAACCCAAGGGGGATGCTTGACCTATTTAACCCTAAAAGGGGTCACCTAGGGTTGGATCAATACCTAGCCAAAACATCTCCAAATGAGATGAAAATTTTACCAGAGCCCTAACATGGCCTCTAAGACCTCCCACCCAAATTTGGGGGAATTTTGAGGTGTTTAGGACTCCTAATTAATTTATTCATGGATTATTACATTTTCCTAAACACTATAGGACAAAATTCTCCACAAATTCTGAATTTTGGACAGGCCCTAGGTATAGCTAGTGTAGACTCCTTGCCCAAATCTCAGGCCATTTGGACAATGGATGAAGGGTGGGCATCCATTTGAATCTTAGGATAGCCCTAGGTATAGGTCCCACCAAAATGGGTGTTGTGGTCTAACCATGACTCACAATTGAGTGAAATCAATTTTAAATTAAACTAGACATCAAGGGCTTCATTTTCTATGTTGACCACATTTTTTGTTCTAGCTGTTAAGTATTTTTAAAAATTACAACAATTAAATGCCAAATTTGTGATAGAATTAAATAACCAGAAATTTATATACTATAGTTTAGAATCTAATATGGCACGAATCTTGGCGCAAAGTGGACGGGATCCCTTCATCTTCTACCTTGAGCCGACGGCCAGGATTCATTTTTCCTGGGCCAATTTCAAGCGGCTGCCACCGGCCATCCAGCCGCCTCCCCGGCCGACCACCGCCACCATCACCTCTGTTGAGGTGGTGGCGGTCGCAAGGCGGCGTCACAGCCGCCGGAGAGCCCTATTCTGGCGATCTTGATGGTTGCATTTTTGCGGAAAAACCAGGAAAATTTCCCTTTGGATCGGGCTCAATTGAGCCCGAACCTTGGCCCTAAAGATTCCTAAGAACTACCCATGAAAGAAGGAGTGGAGGAGGACCTTGCCGGCGGCTTGAAGTCGAGAAGATCGCCGAGAAGCCATCTTTGAAGGTGGTGGAGCTCGGTTTCTGCAACTACACAATGGGGAGGCTCGGTTTCTTCAGGTAAGGATTGGGAAATCCTCCTCTCGGCCCACTGAAGGTGTTTAAAGCCTCAGATGGGGAGGGGAGAGGCTGGATCATGACTGGCCATTAAGGACATTAATGGCTACATTCGTCCATGGTAGAGGGGGCTGAACCAGGCCCTTGGTGGCCAGGGAAGCGGCTGGAAACTTCTCCCCTTCCCTAGGGGAGTTGAATTCAGCCATTAAAGGTGGCCTTTAGCCTTCCGTTGGCCGAGCCCCTTCCTTCCCCCTTCTTTCATTTTCTCTCTCTCCTCTATAACCATGGAAATGAAGCTCACCCTCTCTCCTAGTCACCAGTTGACTTGGTCAATCTGGAGGTCTATTGGCAGCCCATACACATCATCTCCTAAAGAAGCCACATGAGGAGGCTTGAACTTGGGCTAGCCTATTTGGGCTAAGTTGACCCAAGGTAGGCTTGGGTTGACCTTGTTATTTTTGACCTTTTTGGTTGCCCATAAAGAGTCTCTGATGACCCATTGATATCCCCTAAGGCCTAGGTAGGATTTGATAGGGTTGACTTGGCATCTTGGAGGTCACTTGTCCCTTGGTAAGGGCACTTTGACCTCTTTAGGGCTAGTGTTGACCCAAGGAGTCCTTGGTGACCCTATGGCTTCCCCTGAGGTCTAGGAAGGGTTATGTAGGGTTAACTTGCACCTTGGAGGCCACCTACCCTTAGTAAGGGTACTTTGACCAAATTAGGGACTAGAGTTGACTTGGGTCAACTTGGCCTCTAGGACTAAACCCAATGTGTCCTTAGTGACCCATTGACCTCACTTTAGGTCTAGGAAGACCTGGGCAAGGTTGGTTGGGCACATTAGAGGCCAATTGCCCTTTGTTAGGGCACCTTGCCCAATTTAGGCCTATGGTGGTCCTAGGTCAAATTGGCCACTTTAGATTGACTCCAATGGACCCTTAGGGCTCTAGTGGACCCTATGATAGGTTAGTGATGTTGTGGTGGGTTCATGGAGTTATGGTGAAGCCCTAAGGTCAAGCCTTAGGTTTTGTGATGAGGTTTTGCCATAGGTAAACCAAGGTGATTTTCACCTTGGCCTTCTATCACTTGGCCCTTTTTAGCTTCCTTGGATTTTGTCATGACCTAGTCATGGACAAAACAACTCTTAGGAATCTAGTTGGAAATGAGATGTTACAAGACGTCCTATAGGGCGCGAGCTAGCCCTTGAAGGCGAGATGGCCCACGGGGCGAGAGGCCGGTGAGACGAGAAGGTGGGATCGTCTCGGCCGCCAATCATTCTCCCCACTCACCGCATGAGAGGAAATATGTTTTTAACTTTTTACCCCCAAGGGGATTTTACTCTTCTGCCCCGGGTAATTTTACCCTTCTACCTATGGTGGTCTGCATATAGCTCTTCAAAACAGTGGGGTTTGGCTGTTGGCAGACCCGACCCAGGATATTTTGGTAATTTCAGGTTGGTTCAGTATGGATATTTGCAGATCAAACTCAGAGGCCTATAAATAGACCGATAAGGTTCCTTGAACAAGTTGTTGAATTTTCCATATTCTTCCTCACAGGCACCTAGCTCAGCATTGGCTAGGGAGGGGAAGAACTTCAATTTCTTCCGGGTAAGAGGTGGGACCTCCGAGCTGAGACCCCTCGGTCCGTTTCTAGGTCCGCGACTCACGTCGAGAGGGTGGTTTAAGAGGAGTAGGTGTGGGCTGCAACCTCAGGTCCGAACTCTAGGCGGGACCGGGTAGCTAGTTCCAACAGCCGGACTGTGTGTCGATGTCTGTAATCCACAACATGCAAAAAGTAAATGTAAGGCCTTAAGGCCAGAATAGTTTTAAGCTAATGTTGACTGTCACCGGGCGACAGTGACTATCACTGGGCGATAGTAACTTTTATGTATTTTTGTAATAAACATTCATGTATTTATATAGTGGACATTACTGTTATACTTGTGTTCAAATCTTAACCCCTGAAGCTTCTGGTAGAATGCTCTGATTTAGGATGCACGTAGTCTTTTGATATTCATATGTAATCCCACTGCCTGTTTGTGGAATATGGTATGGTGCTCCGACCGGACCCTCTATTATATTTCATGTGATGGACAAAGATGTTACAGCAGGCGAGGCCATCAACTCGTTCTTCGAGGATGAGCTCGCCTTCCCCATCTCGTACTTCGAGGTGGGGTTGCGCCTCCCTCTCTGGCTAGAGATTCTCTAGATCCTGAAGTATTATGGGGTGGTCCCGACTCAACCAAATCCGAATGCCATCACCATGATGGTGGCATTCGCCTGCTACCTCAACCGGGAGTGAATAGAGTTCAACATGGTGGTCTTCAGGAAGCTCTTTATATACCGTGCGACCAATGATGGGGTTGCCTTCATGGTCGGCTTGCAATTCGAGGTCCGTGAGATGGCTAACAAGAACCACAACTGGTTCTCGAAGCTCTTCTTCATCAAAGGTGAGCTCAACAACATACGCTTCTCACCTCGGTAGAGGAGCGAGGAGGTGTACTGACCCCCGACAGTGACAGACAATGATGCCGAGCTGCACAAGTTTTTCCTCGATAAGGACTTTGAGGTCGCCTTCCTTCGAAGGGGCCTCTACTTGCTCCCACTGGTTCTACCCGGTGAAGGTATAGTGAAAGTGCAGGTTAGATCGGATATAATCTAGAGGGGGGGGGGTGAATAGAGTATGGTGCTCACTAAAAACTTTTTACAACTTTTGTTGTATACCTAAGTGAACAGGGAAGCAAATAAAATAAAGCAAGCACAAAACAATCTAAACACAGAGCAATCACAGACCACCGCCAGAAAACAAAAGAAAATAAGCAACCAGATGACATAAGGAGCTATAGTGGTTCCCAAACCAATCTGGGTACATCCACTCTTCTACCACCCTAGGTAGGAATCCACTGCAGGATGAGTTGATCAGGTGTCCTGGGCACCAATGGGTTTTGATCAGGCCCCCAAAAACCAAACCTCAAGTCTTTTGGAAGGAGACTTGTGAACCAGGATCATTTTTGAAGGGAGATGGCAACCCTTTATACAGGAGGTGGTGAGAGAGTGATGGTATCTTCACTGTCAACAATCAGAGAGAGGGTCCAAGTGTAATGATGTTAGTAGCTTGCTCCCCCTGAGATTTTGAATGTATCAGGAAGACTAGAGCACTGCTTTAGGGTGATAGGTCTTCAAAGACCTATAATGCCTGGACCAGAATATGTTTCAGGAACTCCTTTGACAGATTAATTGATTGTTGTCCTTTGAAGTTATCCTGTGAATAGAGAGAAGAAGACTCTTGATTGAATTTGGTTGTTCTTCTTCTTCTTGAAAATATTCTCTGGTCAGGCTGATTTCAGTCAAGAACTTGTGATTTGTGAATGTTTGTTCTTCTCTGCAACTACAGAGTGTCTATGAGATTGTTTGCTGTACTGTGATCCTTGAACTCTGTCACTGCTTGATTCCGTTCTCTTCCTGTGTCTATGTGTGTCTCTATCTGACTGAGGAATATTCAAACTTTTGAATGTCAAGCAGTAATTACAGTCGGCCTTGGAAAGAATCAGCAATCAATGACTTTCCTAACTGTCCCATGGAAAAAAACGGCATGTAATCGTCCATAGTCAATGCGCGTTCTAACGGTAACATTCCGAGAAGATCTGGCATTAAATGTTCAGGAATCAGTGCCAAGAAACGGGACGGGAGCCTTGAAGAAAACCTAATCTGGATTCGTCGAACGAAGAACACAATTCGTCGAGCTGAACTTGTGTTCATCGAGCTGAGCTTGAGCGTCGAGCTGAGCTTGATAGAGTTTGTCGACCAGACAATCTTCATTCATGTGATAGATAGTCTTCATTCGTCGACCGGAGAATCAAATTCATCGAGCTGAGAAAGGTTCTGGACTTAGACAAAATATCCTGCATCTGCTTAAGTGCTGTGTCGACATAAGTTGGTGTCGACAGATAGATCTTGGTGTCGACACAAATCCTCTGGTGTCGACATAAGCTGGTGTCGACTGAAATCCTGGTGTCAACATAAGCTGGTGTCGTCTGAAATCCTGGTGTCGACACAAATCGTCTGGTGTCGACCCAAACCCTAAGTGTCAACACAAATTCTTTGAGTCCAGAAATCATCGAGTAGAGTTTAGCATTCGTCGACCTGAGAAGCTGACTTCGTCGACCTGAGAAGCTGTGAACTTGAGGTCCAAGTTCGTCGAGCTCAGAATATAATTCGTCGACTGAAGCTTGAAGCTGGACTTAGAAAAATTTGAAGTTGTCCTGACTTTGGCTTGATGTAGAAACTAAGTCTTCGTCGAGCAGAGAACATAGATCGTCTAGCTCAACACTAAGAATTGTCTCACGATCGTCGAGCGCAGAACTCGTTTCGTCGAGCTGAGTTCGACGAACGTCAAACTCACTTTACTTGGTCTTGAAAACTTGTGAGTCTGGAGTCTCTGAGGGTCTTGTTGAAAGCTGGTCCATCTGGAGTTGAGCCTAAGCACTTAACCTAGACTCTAGGACACAAATTTACCTTGGCTATACGTGATGGGTCACATCCTAAGTCAGTGAACCTAGCCCAAATCAACTAGGCATCCAACAATCTCCCCCTATTTGGGTGAGGTCACTAACAGAGACTCAAAATAGAGAAACAAAGCAAGAAAAGAGATATATCTGGCAGAGAATTATAACACTTACAACAGATATATATATACACACAACTTTGTTTAACAGATAGCATAGTTTAAAAATAAATAATAGACAGAAATGGAAACAACAAGAAAATTACTTCTTTGGCTTCTTCTGCTAAGGTTTGTCTTCTGCTTTCTTTTATCCTGGCTTCTTGAAAATAATTTCTCTGTTAGGATTTTGAGCTTGAGCCACTGTCATGGTCATATCAGCTGCCCCAATAATTTTTAATGATGTAGCCCTGGGGACAACTGCTTCTGGATGAAGTTTCATATAATCATCAACATTAAACAGTTTGTTGCCTTTGTCAAACCTTTTTAGTTCTTCCTTTCTATACTTTGACATGGTTGAAAGACCAGCGATATCTTTTCCTTCTGCTTTGGCTTTATTTATCAATGATAGTCCTATCAATTCTTGATACCTAGCCATTCTTGCAGTATTAGCAGTCTCTGGATCTTCAAAAGGAATTGGAGGAGAGAGAGGTCTTTTTGGGCTTTCAGCTTTATGTACTTCATAACTTTATTGCTGCTGCTGCTGCTTACTTTGACTTCCTGAGAAGGATGGCCTCTGCTGGCTGCTTCCAGAAGATCTCCCTGACTGTCTCTGATAGGTTTGCATTGGGGCAGATCTCTGGGAGCTAGAGCTAGTGGCACCAGCTACTGGAGGAGGAGGAGGAGGATCCTTCCTGTATCTGTGCACTGGAGGAGGGGAGTATCTCCTGCTTCTCTTTCTATCTTTCTGCTGGTTTTTTGAGAGCCACATCCTTGCTGGCATTCCCTTATATGGAGTCACATTGTGCAGAATATAGTAGGGAGTGTCTGCAGTGGGATTTGGCTTAGGAGCTGGAGGAGGAGCAGCCTTTCTCTTCTTTGCCAACAATCTCTTTTTCTTACTGGCTGCATCCTCATCAGAATCAGAATCATTATCGTCATCATCAGACTCTGAATCCTGAGGTGTATCATACAATGCATCCAAAGCTTTTAAAGCTTGATCAGAAACAACAGCCTTTGCTGGAGGAGGGGCAGAAGGTTCAGGAAAAATGGTTTCAGCAACAAGAGAGGAAGTATCTGTACAAGATTCAGAAACAAAAGAGACAGAGCTATCAGCTGCTGCCTTATTCTCTTCTTCAATGTCTATCTGAATAAACTCATCTAGAGTAGGCATTGGAGAGTCATCCATAACAAAATCTGGTGCTGAAACTGGCACTGATGTATCTTCTGGAATGACTTTTGAGCTAGAGGCAGAGAGAGCAAAATTGTTACAGAGTTGCTTGGCAACTGCTGGACTAGCTGGAGAGGTGTATGGTACCATAACCAAATATGGCTTAGAGAAATCTGCTGGAGGGAATTGCATATGTACAGAATCAAAATTTCTCAACAAAGCTGATAAATTCACTGTGGAATTTAAATAGAAATCACCAACATGAGTTATTTGAGCAATTGACTCATCCAAATCAATGTCAGTATCCATAAATTGACTTAACTCAAACATCTCAGCATCAAAGTCTGGCAAAATTGTTGTATCCTCATTTGAGTCTGTATTGGCTGGAGAGGGAACTGCTGTGACTGCTGCTGCTGTTGCTATATCTGCATCTGCTGCAACTTCATCACTGAGCATCTCCCCCTGCCTGGGTTCAGGAATACCTGGAGCTAGGCCCCTAGATGAAGAGGGGACAGCAGATATAAGAGAGAACTTGGCAGATAAGGAATTAATGGAGTTCATAAGAGGTGTAATGGCCTCTTGGATCAAAGATTGGATGAGAGGTCTGAGCAAAGAAATGAGGGTAGATGGATCAAATGGGGAAGGGGAAGGGGATGGAATGGCAGGAGGAATAATAGATGGAGTGGGGGCATCTTGCATGATTGTGTCTGATGGTATATGATAAGATGGGATGGTGGATAAGTGTGGGGGAAGAGGAGACTGTGGAGGTGTAGGAAGTATTGTCTCATGAGGGGAATCTGGAGGAGTGAGTTGTTGATGAACTTGTAGAGGGGAAGATGGAGGTGGAGATGAAGGAGGGGTAGGTACATGAGGAGGCTTCTTTGGAGGAAGAGGTGCTGGAAGAGATGGGTGAGATGGAGGAACCTCTTCAGCAGGGTGGGGAGCGGCCTTTACAGCCCTTGTGCTCTCAGAAGTTTGGAGGGAAGAGGAAGAAGCCTTTGAGGGCATGGAGATGGTCCTCTCCCACCTGTCAAATAGAGCGTAAGTGAGGCGCTTGCTGGAGTTTATGAAGATGGTCGGGGAGACCATACATTCAGCAGCCTTCTCTTTGAGAAAGATTCCCAAAATTCTGCCAAAGCAGACTTCCTTCTTGCTGTTCTTCTTCTTGATCAATTCAAATAAAACCTTACTCCAATCAACTTGTTGCTTATTCACTACTGCACACATTAGTAGAAATTGGTGACAAGTAATATAGTCTTGAGCAGAGTGCTTGGCCATCAGTATCTTTCCCGTAATATCTGCCAGAAATTGGTAGGCGGCGGATAATTGCTTTTTCAACAACTTATTAGGGTTGTTACCAGAGAAACCCATCAGTTTCAGCATATTATTGAATTCCTCAGAATCCATTTCCAGATTGTCTTCTCCGTTCACTAATCCAAATATCTCAGAGAGAACTGCGGGAGAGAGGGAAACAATAGTGTTCCCTATATTGCCGGTCAAAACATCTTCTTCAGAAACTGTAGATGTATATACCCATTCTCGTATTTCCGTTCCATGAAGTTTAATGCGCCTGGTCATGAAATCCTTTAAATTGAGTTCTTCCAGTAGTTCCAAGATGTATAGAAAGATGGGGTCAGAATGTTAAAACGACTCAAAATCCATGTCGAATCTAGTGTCAAACTTCATTGCAACCAAAGCACCTGAGGTAATCGCCATTGATGTCCTGCAAGAAATACATAGAGAGAAACAGCGATCAAGAGCAAAGGAACTGAAAGCGCGGGACGGAGGTCGAAGAAAACCTAGATATAAGATTTTCAGAATATGAATCGACAAACTCCGTTCCACGAAAAAGAAAAATTCTTCGAACTAAGCTCGACAAAATAAATTATAGACAGATAATTCGTCGATCTCATCCAGAATAATTGAAAACAGTTCGTCGAACTCCGTTCGACGAAATGTCTTCTGAAGCAAAGTACATCGATTTCTGGTCGACAAAAATTATTTCCTCACACAGAGAATTCGTCGATCTCCGTTCGACGAGAATCTCTCAAACTTTCCCTAATTTGCCGAACTCCATTCGACGAATTCTGGAAAATTCATCGAATGCAGACAGAAACTTGGTTAACTCTTCTCCATCAATCATTCCCAGTTGATTTATAAAGAACAGGTGGGTTTTCTCATCCAATGGCTTGGTGAAAATGCCTGCTCTCTGTAGATCAGTAGGAATATGGATCAAGTTAATTTTCTTTTTGTCCACATTATCTCTAATGAAATGATGTCTTATTTCAATATGTTTAGTCCTAGAATGGTGAACTGGATTCTGTGCTATAGCAATAGCACTAGTATTATCACAAAATAAAGTTGAATTATTTAAGTTGACACCATAATCTAAGAGTTGGTTTTGTATCCATAGCATTTGTGAACAGCAACTACCAGCAGCCATGTATTCTGCTTCTGTAGTTGATGTAGACAGAAATGTCTGCTTTTTACAAAACCAGGAGACAAGTCTCATACCAAGGAACTGGCATGTTCCAGAGGTACTTTTCTTGTCCACTCTACATCCAGCATAGTCTGCATCTGAGTATCCAGTTAACTCAAACTCTGACTCTGCAGGATACCAGAGTCCTAGACTAGGGCAACTCTTTATATATCTGAAAATTCTTTTTAGGAAAATAAGGTGAGATTATTTAGGGTTCACTTGGAACCTAACACAAAGGCATGTGACAAACATTATATCAGGTCTGCTAGCTGTTAGGTATAATAGGGATCCAATAATTGCCCTATAATTTTTTTGATCCACTGGTTTCCCTGCTGCATCAGAATCCACAACAGCATTTGTAGCCATAGGGGTTTTCATCCCTGAAGCATCACCCATCCCAAACTTTTTGATAAGGTCTTTATCATACTTAGCTTGGGAGAGGAAGATACCATCTGGGAGCGGCTTCACTTGGAGACCAAGGAAGTAGGAAAGCACACCCATGCTACTCATCTCAAATTTTGAATGCATGAGGTCAGCAAACCTCTTGCACAATTTTGGATCAGTAGACCCAAAAATAATGTCATCCACATATATTTGCACTAACAATATTTGGTCCTTATGATGTCTAGTGAAAAGTGTTTTATCTATGGTTCCTCTTGTAAATTCATTCTCTAAAAGAAAGCTTGCTAGGGTCTCATACCAAGCTCTTGGAGCTTGCTTTAAACCATAGAGAGCTTTATGCAATTTAAAAACAAGAGAGGGTTGAGTTGGAGAGATAAAACCTGGAGGTTGTTCTACATAAATCTCTTCTTGAAATACTCAATTCAGAAATGCACTTTTGACATCCATCTGGTAGACCTTGAATCTCTTGTAAGCTGCATAGGCAAGGAATATCCTAATGGCCTCTAACCTTGCAACAGGGGCAAAGGTTTGGTCATAGTATATTCCTTCCTCTTGTTTGTAGCCTTGAGCAACAAGCCTAGCCTTGTTCCTCACTGTATTGCCTTGAGCATCCAACTTGTTCCTGTAGACCCATTTGGTTCCAATAACTAGGAAGTTATGGGGTCTTGGAACCAAATCCCAAACTCTACATCTCTCAAACTAATTTAGTTCCTCTTGCATTGCAATGATCTAGTGGGGATCTTGCTCTGCCTCATGAATGGTGAGAGGTTCAATTTGAGAGAGAAAACAGGCATGCATCAAGTCTTGGTTGAGATGATGCCTTGTCTGTACACCTGCTGAAATGTCTCCAATCACTTGAGATCTTGGGTGATATCTAAGTGTGACAAGATCAGTTGGTGGAGTTGGTTGAGCAATAACTTCAGTATATAATTCCTCTTGGGGAATGATACTAACTGTTGGGGAAAGTTCAGCCACTTTCACTTGACTTTCCTCTTCACTATCTTCAGCAACCTGTGGAGTAGGATGGTTTGACACCTCTTGGGTAAGGTTCAGTCCATCCATAGACTCACACACTGGTGGAACCTGCAAAGAGCTTATGGTAGAAATTTATTTCTCCTTGTATGACATGTTAGTCTCATCAAAAGATACATGAATAAATTCTTCAATTTTAAGAGTTGATTTATTATACACCCTATAAGCTTTAATGATTATGGAGTATCCTAGAAACACTCCTTCATCATCTTTAGCTTGAAATTTTGCTATGTATTTCTTGTCATTATTATGAATATAGCAAATACAACCAAAGATTTTGAAGTAATCTACTTTAGATTTCTTCCCTTTGAGTAATTCATAGGGAGTCTTAACCTTCACCTTATATATCAAACTTCTATTCAACATATAGTTGGAGGTGTTCACTGCCTCTGCCCAAAAGGATAGAGGAAGATAAGCATCTGACATCAATGTAGTAGCAGATTCAATAAGGGTTTTATTTTTCCTTTCAGCTACCCCATTTTGTTGAGGAGTTCTAGGAGCTGAGAAAGTGTGCCTGATCCCTTCACTTTGACAGAACTCTTGCATAAGAAGAGAATCAAACTCTGTCCCATGATCACTTCTGATCAGGGCAATGTGAGTATTGAACTCACTCTGTATGCATTTGAGAAACTCTATCAAACACTTAAAGTTATCAGACTTCTTCCTCAGAAAGAACACCCATGTGAATCTAGAGAAGTCATCTACAACTACTAAAACATAAGATTTCCCTCCTAAGCTTTATATTGTAATGGGTCCAAAGAGATCCATGTGTAACAAATACAAAATCCTAGGTGAATCACTCTTATTAAGTGACTTGAAACTATTTTTGGTTTACTTGCCTAATTGACAAGCCCTGTAAAGTCCTTCCTTCTTGTAGGGGCTAGAAGGTAGTCCTCTAACAAGGTTGTCCTTGGATAGCCTAGCAATGGTTCTAAGGTTTATATGTCCTAATATCTTATGTCATAATTCATTAGGTCTACAAATAGAGTTGAACAAGCATATATCTACCTTGGTTGAGAGAAAATCTACAAGATAGATGTTACCTTTCTTTTTACCTGTCAACACAGTTGTGTTGTCCTCTGATTTGATCTTGCATGAGGATTTGCTGAAAGTCACTTGATAGCCTTCATCACACAGTTGACTGATACTGATTAAGTTGTGCTTCAGTCCTTCCACATAGACTACTTTCTTGAAGGTGACTATGCCAATTTGGATTTTACCATATCCTTTTGTTAGTCCAAAGTTTGAATCACCAAATATTACTTTGGGTCCAAGTTTGGCTTTGAAGGAAGTGAAGTTCTCCTTGTTTCCTGTCATGTGCTTTGAGCACCCACTATCCAGATACCATTGCTGGTTTGATGTTGGATAGGTCTTCACCTGCACATAAAATAATTTATTTGTTTTTGACACAGTTTACCTTGGGCCTAGGTTGATAACCTTTGAATTCAGAAATAAAAGACATCTCTGGTTGACTCTTATAGCCTTCAGGATGATATCTTCTAGGAGGTATTATCCATTCAGTATAAGGGTTAAATCTTTGAGATGTAGGAACTCTAGGGTTGAAGTTTGATTTGCCTTTGAAAGGGTTTTCAAAACTCTGAGCTCTGTTCGACGATCTCTGAGCTGAGTTCGACGATCTTGGGTCAGATCGTCGAGCTACGCTCAAAGATCGACTATGTCAGAGTTCAGGGTTCAGAGATCGTCGACCTGAGTTCGACGATTTGGACTGAGATCGTTGAGCTCCATTCGGCGATCGTCGAGCTCCGTTCGACGATTTCTGTTGAACTATGATTTTCTTAGGTAAATCAGAATTCTTCCTAGCTACCTCCACAACTCCCTTACCTTTATCAGAGATAAATTTGATTGGGGTTGTTAATACTATGGGTTGGCTAGATGAGGCACCCAAGCCCAGTGTACTATTGAATCTTGAGTTCACTGTGATTGTGATGTCCATCAGTTTGATACTTCTCCCATTAAGGGATTCTTCAAACTTTTTGGCCTCTGATAGTTAACTTTTCAGTGAAGCTATCTGCTCCCTATAACATTCCAACTCCTCAGAGAGTTTGAGGTTTTCTGATTTTAAAGTGATGTGTTCAGATAGCTAATTTCTGAGAGAAATGATTTCCTTCTCAGATTTTAATAAATCTAAACACAGTGCTTTAAACTCACACTTGAAGTCCTCAGAATTAAAATCAAAAGAATTTATTACCTGGTCCTCTTTAGATTGAGTCTCTGATTCTGACTATGATTCTTCTACATCAGAATTTTGTTGTGAGGCATTGATAGCCATCATGCAGAATTATTTTTCATCAGCATCATCTTCATCATCACTAGAACTGGATGTAGCTTCAGATTCTTCTTCTGTCTCACTCCAAGTTTCAGCAACAAACCCCTTCCTTGTATTTTTGTTCTTACTGGAGGAGGGTTTGTCATTGCTGTTCTTCCTAAAGTCTTTGTCTTTTCTTCTTTCTTTCCTGTCCTTTTTGGCCTTATACTGATTTTCTGGACAGTCAGACACCATATGGCCTGGTTTCCTGCATCCAAAACAAATAATCTTTTTGTTATTTGATTTGTCATACCTTGGCTTGTCATGCCCTCTGGATGATCTTTTCCTGAAATCTTTCCTGGCCATTTTGTAAAATCTTTTGGCCAGTAGGCTTAGCAGCTCTTCATTGCCTGTGACCTTGTCTTCAGGCTGATCTTCAATGGCTTTGAAAGCTATTGATTTTCCTTTTCTTATAGCTGGTGAGGCAGCCTTCTGCTCTTCTTCTCTATTCTTGATGAGCAGCTCATAAGACTTGAGCTTGCCCAAGAGAGCTTCAGTTGTGATCTCATTTAGGCTTCTGACATCCTTGATTGGCCAGATCCTTGAGTCCCAAATGCTTGGGAAGCACATTAGGATTTTATCATTGAGCTCAGTCAATGAGATCTCTTTGTCCAATGTTTTCATCTCATTGACTATGAGATTGAGTCTATTATACATATCTGCCACTGACTCAGCTTCTCCTTTCTCGAAGTTCTCAAACTGGGTTATGAGATGAGATCTTCTATCTTTTCTCTCATCAGCAGATCCCGAGACTATCTCAGATAACTTGTCCCAGATGTCCTTTGCTGAGTTGCATTCAGCTACTTTTTGGAATATTTCATCAGACATAGTCTGGGCTAAAATATTCATTGCCTTAGCATCTGCCACTTTCCATTTCTTGATTTCTGCATCTGTTCATGATGGAGGTGGAACAGTACTTGTACTTGTATTTTCTGGGGGTCTTGGACACACTGTCAAAACAGAATTAAAAATGTCTTCATCAATAGAGTTCATGTATAGTCTAATCCTTGCCTTCTAGAGTGCAAACTTAGATAGATTGCACACTGGAGGTCTGGTGCTAGCATAATCTTTATTTTGGGCCATGTTCTGTGAAGAAATAAATCTAGTACAAACTTAAAACAAGCAGATCTAACTAGAGGGATCTTTGGGTTCAGGTGTTAGACTGTGCAACCACTAAGGTGTGGTATTTTAACCAACCCGGCTCTGATACCAATTGAAAGTGCAAGTTAGATCTGATATACTCTAGAGGGGGGGGGGTGAATAGAGTATGGTGCTCACTAAAAACTTTTTACAACTGTTGTTGTATACCTAAGTGAACAGGGAAGCAAATAAAATGAAGCAAGCACAAAACAATCTAAACACAGAGCAATCACAGACCACAGCCAGAAAACAAAAGAAAATAAGCAACCAGATGACACAAGGAGCTATAGTGGTTCCCCAACCAATCTGGGTACATCCACTATTCTACCACCCTAAGTAGGAATCCACTGCAGGATGAGTTGATCAGGTATCCTGGGCACCAATGGGTTTTGATCAGGTCCCCAAAAACCAAACCTTAAGTCTTTTGGAAGGATACTTGTGCACAAGGAATCACTTTTGAAGGGAGATGACAAACCTTTATACAAGAGGTGGTGAGAGAGTGATGGTATCTTCTCTGTCAACAATCAGAGAGAAGATTCAAGTGGAATGATGTTAGCAGCTTGCTCCCCCTGAGATTTTGAATGTATCAGGAAGACTGGAGCACTGCTTTAGGGTGATAAGTCTTCAAAGACCTAGAATGCCTGGACCAGAATATGTTTCAAGAACTCCTTTGACAGATTAATTGATTGTTGTCCTTTGAAATTATCCCGTGAATAGAGAGAAGAAGACTCTTGATTGAATTTTGTTGTTCTTCTTCTTCTTGAAAATATTCTCTGGTCAGGCTGATTGCAGTCAAGAACTTGTGATTTGTGAATGTTTGTTCTTCTCTACAACTACATAGTGTCTACGAGATTGTTTGCAATACTGTGATTCTTGAACTCTGTCACTGCTTGATTCTGTTCTCTTCATGTGTCTATGTATGTCTCTATCTGACTGAGGAATATTCAAACTTTTGAATGTCGAGCAGTAATTACAGTCGGCCTTGGAAATAATCAGCAATCAATGACTTTCCTAACTATCCCATGGAAAAAACGGCATGTAATCGTCCATAGTTAATGCGCGTTCTAACGGTAACATTCCGAGAAGTTCTGGCATTAAATGTTCAGGAATCAGTGCCAAGAAACGGGACGGGAACCTTGAAGAAAACCTAATCTGGATTCGTCGAATGAAGAACACAATTCGTCGAGCTGAACTTGTGTTCGTCGAGCTGAGCTTGAGTTCGTCGAGCTGAGCTTGATAGAGTTCGTCGACCAGACAATCTTCATTCATGTGATAGACAGTCTTCATTCGTCGACCGGAGAATTAAATTCGTCGAGCTGAGAAAGGTTCTGGACTTAGACAAAATATCCTGCATCTGCTTAAGTGCTGTGTCGACATAAGTTGGTGTCGACAAATAGATCTTGGTGTCTACACAAATCCTCTGGTGTCGACATAAGCTGGTGTCGACTGAAATCCTGGTGTCGACATAAGCTGGTGTTGACTAAAATCCTGGTGTCGACACAAATCGTCTGGTGTCGACACAAACCCTAAGTGTCGACACAAATTCTCTGAGTCCAGAAATCGTCGAGTAGAGTTTAGCATTCGTCGACCTGAGAAGCTGACTTCGTCGACCTGAGAAGCTATAAACTTGAGGTCCAAGTTCGTCGAGCTCAGAATATAATTCATCGACCGAAGCTCGAAGCTGGACTTAGAAAAATTTGAAGTTGTCCTGACTTTGGCTTGATGTAGAAACTAAGTCTTCGTCGAGCAGAGAACATAAATCGTCTAGCTCAGCACTAAGAATTGTCTCACGATCGTCGAGCGCAGAACTCTTTTCGTCGAGCTGAGTCCGATGAACTTCGAACTCACTTTACTTGGTCTTGAAAACTTGTGAGTCTGGAGTCTCTGAGGGTCTTGTTGAAAGCTGGTCCATCTGGAGTTGAGCCTAAGGACTTAACCTAGACTCTAAGACACAAATTGACCCTGGCTATATATGATGGGTCACATCCTAAGTCAGTGAACCTAGCCCAAATCAACTAGGGATCCAACATATAGCTCTTCCCCATTTCCTTATTAGGCTCGCCAAAAATCAAATTTTCTAACTCTAAGTTATTCTACAGGTGAGCGCCTGATCCCCAAGCACCCGCCATTTGCGGACTTGGGACTTCACCTCGACCCACTCGCTCACGAGAGGGTAGCCACCGGGGCCTACCGGAGCGAGTTGGGTCTCGTTAGGCATTCAGCCAGTAAGAAATGACCTGACCCCGCGAGCTCCAATTCACCTCGCCGTCCCCCGCTACCAAAGAAGATGAAGAAGTCGATGGCGGTCTTAAAGGGGAGACAACAGCATCAACAACAACCAAAATACATGAGCTCGCTAGAGACCACACAGGAGAAGTCGCCAGAGAAAGATCACAGCAGAGGCGACCCACCTACCTCCCCTATCGCCGAGGAGCTCGCGGTCCGCTAGCTAGGCCTGCCGAAGGACCGCCAGCATTTTGGTCTCGGCGGAAATCCAAGGACTGTCTCGATGAGCCGATGGTCTATTGGGATGAGAAGACTTACAGAGTCTCCATCTCATCCCTCCTCCCTTACTGGTCAGAGCGCCACCCTCCCAGTAGGCATGCTTACGCTCATGGGTTTTGGCTTTATGGCCGTGCGGATACCGAGGGCGACAATGACATGAACCTCTAGTGGATCTGTCATGAGAGCTCGCGATCCAAAATGCGGGAAATAGAGCTGTCATATATGGCGGTCCGGCGTGCTTTCAGCCTCTAACACAACCTAATGAAGGCCGAGCAGGAGCGGGACGTCGCCAAGGATGACGCCACCGACCTGGTGAGGCGGCTGGGGATTATCGAGGACCTCATTACCAAAACTATCGGCAGGGTGGTACGTGTCGGCTAACCCCTTCTCTTTTACTTAGGTTTTCCACAATTTTTCATACCTTCTCTTGCTTTGCAGGATGCTGAAACTGCGAGCAACGTGCGAGCTCACACTGCTGAGCTGGATGAGAAGAATAAGAAACTGGAGGAGCAGAACAAGGGGCTCCAAGGAAAGCTCGCTCGCCTAATGGACATCATCCTTCCCTCCTTTGATGGCGAGCCGGGCACCTCAGTCAAGAGGCCAAAGATCTTCAGCGAGGTAGAGGTCACTGAGAAGCTGCAGGTCAACTCCATCAGCACCGTCGACTACACCCTGCAGGTCATGCAGGATATGCAGGTTTTGAAGGCAGGTTGCGAGGAGATGACTGCGAGCGACTTGGTGCCAGATTTGTTTCCCCCCGCTTCCCTCCTGGCGAGAAGGAAGGCAGCTTTGGCTTGCTCTTCAGAGACTTCTCCGGTTTTAAGGATAATAATTCTAGAGGGGAAGGGAGAGAGCTAGCTCATCTACCCCCCTTTTTGCTTTATTTTTGCAACTCTCTCCTATTTTTATAACCTCGCCGAGGCAATCTCCCTTATAATCTGCGAATTCATCAATGAAAAATTACTTAGTAATATTTTCTTTTCTGTACTTTCTTACTTTCTGTATGGTACTCGCACGCATGTCACCCATTCACTGTGTCACCTCGCTAGGATAGCATTCACCATTAGAATGTACTTGAGTTAAGATACATTCCCGCGCAGAGACCCTAAGATCTCGCCACCCCTTGATAGTAGGGCCAGGTTACTCGCCGAGCTGGACCTGCGTCCATCCAGCTCGTGTTGGGATTCCTTTACTTTAGAGACCAAAATTCCCAAGTAAAATCTCGATAGGATGGAGTGTAGTTTTTGAGAACCGCCTCGGCTCACCCTTCTTTAGTGGATGTCGAGACCTCGTCTCATCATTTTCGATCCTGCCTTGCTTAGATAGTGCCACCCCATGGTGGTTGCCGAGACCCTGGCTCGTCGCTTCTGGTCTTGCTTGGGGATTGTTGGGTCTAACCACTAGTTTCCCTTGTGACCTTTTCCCCAAGACTGTCCCCCAATTTCAACTTTAGATGCCTTGTGTTGACTGGCAGGAGCAGCCCAGGTGTAACGCCCCTGATTTTTCGATTTTTGGTTAAATTCTTTATCTGGCGTGTTTATGACGTCGAGGCGTTATATTGACGCGTTTTCGGCATTTGCCGTTGTTAGAGCGTGGTTTTAGCTCTTAGGTTTTCTGTGTATATGTGTGGCTGGGTTTATCCTGTTTGCAAGATTTCCTAGCTAGTCGGGTTTGTTTTGGTGACCCGATGGAGCATCTTTGGGAATGCTTGTGTTTTGCCTTCAGGAGGTGTTTACCCGAGTTTGGTTCATCGAATCATAATTTCGACCGTATCGTTGGGTTTGTAGCATCAGTATTTCGCTACGATGCGATTTTCGTAAAATTTCGTGTAAGTTTGGTTTTAGGGTCGTTTTGACATTTTATTTAAATAATTAAGATATTATATTATAATAATCAGATAAAGCAGTATAAATAGAAACCCATCCCGTAAAAACCCTATTCATTGTCTTCCTAGTGAAAATGTCAGCTTGTTGCGGAAGAGCGAGAGCGGCGGACATTCCTAAGCCTTCGGCCACCGATTTCTGGAGCTTTGGTGCTCGGTTTTGTCTTTAGAGAGTGGATTCGGGAAGATCTATCCTAGAACTTCGTTTCTACGGCAAGCTTTCCTAGTTTTTTGGATTTTCAGAGATCTAGGTATGCGGTTTTTACCCTATTTTCCTCTCAAAAGTTTTAGGTTTTGTTGCTTAAGTATTCTTGCGGCCAGATCTGTGAGGTGGGGCGTTGCTTGGCCGGATTTCGGGTGATTTTAGGCAAGTGGTGATTTTCCCCTCATCACTTTATTCCGCAAGCTAAGTAAAATAGTCAATAGTGTTGTGTGAGCTAAACTCACTCAATGCTGTCTTCTGTTTTGGCAGCTAAGTGTTTAAACATTGACTGAGCTGAACACACTCAATGCCATTGTATGTTCTTGCTGTTGTGATCAAGGATTGAGTGTGCTGAGTTATGGCGTCGAGTGCGTTGACTGCCCTTGGCGCGGCGTCGAGTGCGTAGACTGCACTCGACGTGGCGTCGAGTGTACTTGATTCTTTTTCCTTAGCCTTGTGCCCTTTCACTGATTTGACGTGTATTACTAAGGCTTAGTCTTACCAAGCTAGAATCGTCACTTTTCCGTTGAATTGGTTGAGTTTGGGTTTATGGGTATTTGGATATGGGGTTGGTTTGGTTGGCATAGTTTCGTGAATCATTACTCCCGGGCAGGTTTGGTTCTCGTTTTTGGGCTGTTGGGTTATATGGCCATCGCAACCGTCCCGTTTTTGAGATGTTTGGGTTTGTTAGTTTGGGTTAGACCTGTTTGGTCCCGACTCAGATCCGGTTGCATTATGGTGTTAATGATTCACGTATTTATTAAGCATTTGCCCCGTTTTTGTTAAACTTATGCTACTTCTGCCTTTCCTCGCAGATTGTTTCCGGAGTAATACTCTGTTCGCACTTGGTGCAAATTTCTTTACATTTTAACTATATAAGTTAACTCTTCGTTCTAAATCTCTAGTTATTTGCTCTGCTTTCTTTTGACAGCTATTTGGGTTTGCGATTAGTAATCTTGCTACTCTCTTATTTAAGGACTATTTTGTTTACCAATTGTGTTTTTCTTGCTGAGGTGTTCTTTCTTTAAATTCCTCAGGTTCTGATCATTAGACGGTAAAGCGGCTAGGTTGGAGTTTGCTAGTGGACTACAGAGTTGCTGAGATTTCCTCTACCTTGAGAGGTAGCTATTGGTTGTTTTCATGTTAGTACAGACACTCATACTGACCAGTGGGGTCGTGTCAGTTTGTTGATGCCCACGGGTGGTTTTCTTTAGGATTGCTGAATACTCTGCTAAGCTACTAGTTTTGCCTTTTGTGGTTGTTTTTACTTGCTCTATGAGAATGTTTTATGCTAGGTTGCATGTTAGGTATTTTCACATATAAAAACATTACTACTTGTACTTCATACATCTCATATTTCTAAAATTAAAATACTATTTTCGAGCTAACGTAAAGG
This sequence comes from Platanthera guangdongensis, assembly GCA_039583875.1. Taxonomy (NCBI): domain Eukaryota; kingdom Viridiplantae; phylum Streptophyta; class Magnoliopsida; order Asparagales; family Orchidaceae; genus Platanthera; species Platanthera guangdongensis. The sequence goes on from CM077153.1 coordinate 262,888,528, forward strand.
CTATTTCCATACTTATAATAAATTTAGAGTCTTGCATGTCATGAGTTGTCCTTTGAAGATGTTTATACCCATATAGGATGTTAATCAACATAACCAAAGTTTTTTCCGCAGCCTATAACTATACTTTTATTCGTGGGCTAGTTGGTCCACTGTGTCAAGGGATACGACCATCCATTTAAAAAACTGGATTTTACTTCATAACTTATGGATTTCATATAAATAGTAGAGTTTGAGGTTTTGCCTGAGCGCCTGCAGTTATCCCCAGCACGGCATGACATCATGGCGCGTATTTTCTATTACTCTGATATAACTTAAATGTTGAGAAAATGCGGGTTGTGACAGTTGGTATCAGAGGGAGGATGCTTCGACAATTGGTCGACCCACCTTCTTTTGTTAGTGTTAATTATCTAGTGTTATTTCATACACACACTAATATGTCATCTGTATGTCTTGGTTGAAGCATGAACACTACACTCATAGCATGATAAAAAGTATACGAGGCATATTATGTAGTATGGGATGCATAATATGTGTTTGTATATGGATCCACCGTAGGTGACAACATGAGATGGTTATGTAGTATGAGATGCATAACCATAATCACATGGGTGCCCATTATCACATTTTACTTTTTCGTTACATGCGATATTATGTAGTATGACATGCATAATATTTCATGTGTACGTCGCTCATAGCATGTTTTAACGCTTTTTTAGAATACATAACACATCATGCATAACATAACATAGCATTTGCACACGTGCCAAGCTAAAGATTTATATGATGACATATGTACACACATGATTTTGAGTCAAAAAGAATACAAATTCATGCATTCATCGAATTTGCACAAGAATTAATAGGATGATGGTATGTCATCCTAGGTTTTACGCATTTCATCATTTATAAGGTTCTTAGAGCAAGATGCAGTAAGAGCAAGTATTTATGTATGTTTTGTCTGTACTAGGTTGTTTGGTTCTAACGGTTCAACTAGGTATTGACTAGTTCCTTGTTGAAATTATTAGAATGTCGAGACGTCCTACGATGAGGCTGACTCCCCAGTCAGAGGGCGAGTCATATGTTGCTCAAAAGGAGGTCGTGATTAAAGTATTGAGACAAAGCAATGAAGCTTTGTCTAGGCAAATGTTGGAGATGCAGTCGCAGATCCAGACCTTATTGACTGTCTTTGTAGGGCAGCCGCTTAGAGTTCAGGACCCGGCTGTGGGTCAATGTGTTCCAGTTCCTCCTGCTCCTCTGGTTCCCCCAGTTGTGCTGCCACCTGAGATGAACTTCATCTCGCACTTCCAGCGATTAGGACCCCCTACCTATGATGGTAAGGCAGACTTCATGGCTTTAGATGACTGGATTATAGCCATTGAGGAGATGTTCTCTTACTCCGGAGTTTTAGCGGACCAAAGAGTAATGGTCGTTGCCTACCAGCTCAAAGGTTTGGCAAAGAGTTTGTGGCTAATGGAGAAGGAAAACTTGAAGGATGGATGTTTTTGGGAAGTCTTCAAGGAGATTTTGCTGAAGAAGTTTCTGCCATCGGTCGAGTGAGACTGTTTGTTAAATGATTCCTGCACCTAAAGCAGAGGCAGCTCACGGTGAGTGAGTATGAGGTGGAGTTTAGCAAGCTGCGTTGGTTCGCCCCAGATTTAGTAGTTTCTTAAGACAGCAGAGTCAAGCATTTTTTGGATGGTCTAAAGAGTGACATCCAGCAGTCGGCAAGTGCTTATAAATCAGAGAGCTATGCTGAAGCAGTCGAAGCAGCTCTTAAGATTGAGACGATTGATAATGCCAAGAACCGAGAGCAACAAATGAGAAGGGATAAGAGGAAGACTAATGAGAGTAAGAGTTCCCAGGAATCCGTTGCTGCTTCGAGGATGAGGAGCAAAGAAATATGTAGTTTCTGTTGCCGGCCAGGCCACCCATTCGAGAAATGCTTCAAGAGGATAGGAGCTCAAAAATAGGAGCAGGTCTATGCGACAGGGTGCTCCTAAAGGAGATTTGGTTTGTACCTAGTGCAAACAGAAGGGGCATGATGCTGCCCACTGTTGAGATAAGGTTAGAGTTTGCTTTCAGTGCGTTTAGAAAGGTCACATCAAGTCGAAGTACCCGCAATCTCAGCTTGCGCTGCAGCTAGTTCTGCTTCAGACCTTGCAACCACCGCAACCTATAGACAAAGGCAAGGGAAAGCTGAACGTGTTGTCTCTGGAGGAGGCCCAGAATTCTACCAAAGTGATTTCAGGTTAGTTTCTAACCTGGTTTTGTTTCTGTTTTAGCTTGTAGCTGTAGTTTCGATGTAGTTCGATTAGTTATGTAAGCATTTTTATACGAAAATTTAAAGTAAAGAACCATTGAGCACGTGTTCTCTTTGATTCCAGTGTTACCCACTCGTTTTTGGCTAGGGCCTTTGTTGAGCGTCATCATTTGACTCTCAATCAAGTCGGCGATGCGTTTCAAGTCAAGTTTCCTTCCGGTGATTCGGTGGTGTCGGACTAGGGTACGTATCCAGAGTTGTTCGATTTTGTTAGGCGATTTTCTAGCAGTTGCCGATTTGAAGGTGATAGACCTGGATGATTTTGATGTGATCTTGGGCATGGACTGGTTGTCCAAATATGATGCGGTTATCCAGTGCAAGGTTAAGCGCTTGGAATTCAAGAAGGACAACGACCAACCTGGGAGTGTTTATGGTTTTTCACACCAAGTTTATCCGATTATATCTGCGGTAAGTGCTCGAAAGCTGGTTAATTCCAAATGTTTTGCTCGTTTGGTTTTAGTTTTGGAAACCGTTCTTAGCTTGCTGCGTGTAGAGGAGATTTCGGTAGTACGTGAGTTTTCGGATGTTTTTCCAGCTAATCTTCCTGGTCTTCCGCCTGAGAAGGATGTGGAGTTTGTCATAGATCTGGAGCCAGGTACACGTCCTATTGCTAAGGCGAAGTACCGGATGGCCCCGCTTGAGTTGGATGAGTTGCGTTCTAAGTTGCATGAGTTGCTCCTGAATGGTTTTATTAAGCCGAGTTCCTCGATGGGGTGCTCCAGACTCGTTTGTAAAGAAAAAAGATGGATCATTGAGGCTGTGTATCGACTATAGAGAGCTGAATAAAGTCACCATTAAGAATAAATATCCCCTGCCTAGGATTGATGACCTGTTTGATCAGTTGCATGGTAGCTCTGTGTTTTCAAAGATCGATCTTCGTTCAGGCTACCACCAGTTGAGGATTCGTGAGGAAGATATTCCACGGACTGCTTTCCGTTCGCGGCATGAGCATTTTGAGTTTTTGGTAATGTCCTTTGGTTTGACCAATGCTCCATCTGCCTTTATGGATATGATGAACCGCGTGTTCAAGGATTTTCTGGACCATTTCGTGGTCGTGTTTATAGATGATGTTTTGGTGTATTCCCACAGTGTTGTTGAGCATGCCCAGCACTTGCGTTTAGTTTTGTCTACCTTGAGGGAGCATAAGTTGTATGTCAAGCTAAGTAAGTGTGAGTTTTGGTTGCCTCAGGTTTCTTTCTTGGGTCATGTGGTAAATAAAGATGGAATTTTAGTTGACCCTGAGAAGGTAACTGCTGTAACGGATTGGAATAGGCCCACCACCCCAAGGAGATAAGGAGCTTCCTAGGGTTGGCTGGCTATTATTGAAGGTTTGTAGAGAGTTTCTCTACATTATCTACGCCTTTAACTAAACTAACGCAGAAGAACACAACTTTCATTTGGAGTGATAAGTGCGAGAAGGCTTTCCAGGAATAAAAGAATAGATTGTGCACTGCTCCAATTTTGTCTCTGCCTACTGAAAGGTTGGAATATGTGGTTCATGTAGACGCAACGCATGTTGGTATGGATTGTGTGTTGATGCAAGAAGGCAAGGTAATTGTGTATGTGTCGAGAAAGCTAAAGGTACATGAAAAGAACTACCCTACACATGATCTAGAGTTCACAGCAGTGATTTATGCCCTAATGTTATGGGGGCACTTGCTATATGTTGCAATATGCAAGATTTATACCGATCATAAAAGTTTAAAGTATGTTTTCACTCAAAGAGAGATGAATCTGCGCCAGCGAAGTTGGTTAGAGTACGTTGCTGATTATGATGTTGAGATCCAGTACCATCCAGGCAAAGCTAATGTGGTAGCTGACGCTCTGAGTAGAAAGACATGGAAAGTTTTTAATCTTTCTGTAGATTCACTGGTAGAAGAATTTATCTTGGTGGGTGTTTCTGTTGGGAGTTGTAACTCGTCAAGTAATTTGGAGCTAGCCGAGCCTTCATGGATTGCACTAACAAGATTGCATCAGATGGAAGACCCTGAGTTATTACACCTTTACAAGAGGATTGAGAAAGGAGAGTTGCCAGATTTTCCGATCGATGATGCAGGTACCTTGAAGTATCGCGGGAGATTTTGCATTCCCAATGTTGGAGATATTCGAGTTAAGTTGTGCAGTGAGGCTCATGGTTCCAGTGTTCCCTACCACCCAGGCTCGACTAAGATGTACCAAGATTTGAAGCAGATCGCCTGGTGGTTCGGAATGAAAGGTGATATAGTGAAGTACGTTTCTGAATGTTTTACGTGCAGACAAGTAAAGGTCGATCATGGCAGACCTAGTGGCAAGTTAACGCCCTTAGAAATTTCGAGTTGGAAGTGGGAGAGTATCTCAATGGATTTCATTACTGGATTACCAAGATCTCCCCGATGATATGATTCTGTCTGGGTTATTATTGATAGATTAACGAAGTGTGCTCACTTCATGCCTTTTAAGATTGATTACACCATGAAGAAGATAGCTGAACTATATTTAGATGAAGTCATTAGATTACATGGAGGCCAATTAGTATTGTATCAGATCGAGACTCCAGGTTTACGTCTCGCTTTTGGAAGAGTTTACATGAGTGTTTGGGTACCGATCTGCTGTTTTTCATGGCCTATCATCCAGCCTATCATCCGCGGACAAATGTTCAAATAAAAATAGTAAACTAGATCGTGAAAGATATGATCAGATGATACATTTTGGACCATGGAGGAGCGTGGTATGAGCCACTCAGATTGATGGAGTTTGCATACAATAATAGTTATCAAGAAAGTTTGCAGATGACCCTGTTTGAGGCCTTGTATGGGAGGCGATGCAGAACACTTGTTTTGGGCCGAGGTCGGTGAGAGACCGTTGCTAGGTCCTGAAGCGATGGAAGAAATGGATATTTCTGTGAAGATTATTTGGGAAAAGCTTTGGATAGCGCAGGAACGATTTGAGAAGAACGCCAATCGGTGTAGGTCTGATTTGGAGTTTGCTGTATGGGACTTGGTGTTTCTCAAAGTTTCCCCGATGTTTGGAGTTAAAAGGTTTGGTAAGAATCATAAGTTGGACCCGAGGTATGTGTTACCTTTTAATGTTGTTGAGCGTATTTTTGTATCAGCTTATAGACTGGTTTGGCCCGCAAATTTCCCTGGTGTGCACGACGTGTTTCATGTGATCCAGTTCCGAAAATATGTGCTTAACGGCTGTCAGATTTTTGATGTTGTGCCCCAGTTGGAGCCCAATCTTTCCTATGTTGAGATGCATGTCCGCATTCTGGATACTCAAGATAGAGTGTTGCGGAGGAAAACCATACCTATGATTAAGGTTTTGTGGAGAAACCAGGACGTGGAAAGCTCCACTTGGGAGTTGGAGTCAGCGACGATGGAGGCTCATCCTCATCTGTTCTCCTAGTTTCTTACGGTATGTATTTTCCCTTCTATAATCTTTGATTATATTCTCTTTATAGAATCTTTTGGTGAGTAAAGTTTCGGGACGAAACTTCTTTTTAGGGAGAGTGACTGTAACGCCCACGATTTTTTGATATTGGTTTAATTTTTTATCTGGCATGTTTATGATGTCAGTGTGTTATTTTGATGCGTTTTCGGCATTTGCCATTCTTAGAGAATGGTTTTAGCTCATAGGTTTTATGTGCGTATGTGTGGCTGGGTTTAGCCTGTTTCCAAGATTTCCTAGCGAGTCGGGTCTGTTTTGGTGACCCGGTGGAGCGTCTTTGGGAATGCTTGGGTTTTGGCTTCGAGAGGTGTTTACCCGAGTTTGGTTCATTGAATCTTAATTTCGACTACTCTGTTGGGTTTGTAGCATCGGTATATAGCTACAGTGCGATTTTCGTAAAATTCCGGGTAAGTTTGGTTTTTGGGTCGTTTTGACGTTTTATTTGATTAATTAAGATATTCTATTATAATAATCAAATAAAGTAGTATAAATAGAAACCCATCGCGTCAAAACCCTATTCACTGTCTCCCTCATGAAATTGTTGGCTTGTTGCGGAATAACGAGAGCGGCAGACATTTCTAAGCCTTCAGCCACCGATTTCTGGAGCTTTGGTGCTCAGTTTCGTCTTTGGAGAGTGGATTCGGGTAGATCTCACCCAGATCTACGTTTCTACGGTAAGCTTTCCCAGTTTCTTGGATTTTTAGAGGTCTAGGTATGCGGTTTTTACCCTATTTTTCTCTCAACAGTTTCACGTTTTGATGCTTAAGAGTTCTTGCGGCCAGATCTGTGAGGTGGGGCGTTGCTTGGCCGGATTTCGGGTGATTTGAGGCAAGTGGTGATTTTCCCCTCGCTTGTTCTTATTTTCTCTTTCGTTTTTTCCTGATTTCCTCCTAGTACATAATGGTTGGACTAGAGTAGGATTTTCCTCCATGTCAAAATGATTTCCTATAGATCTTGCGGCAAGTGGTGTTTTCTCTCATCCTTGCCAAGTTTGCATCTTTGTATTTCTTTCGGTTTTACTACCTTTTCTTCTTAGATCTTAGGAGTGTTGTGGGTTTTGGCCAAGGACGGCCTGCTACTTGTGTAGAAATTCCTGTTAGGTCAAGTACACTTTGTCAAATTGGGCATTTAGCCTTTGTTAATTTTTCTCATATGACTGCTAGATTAAACAAACACGTTGGGAATAAGTCTGTTGGCCTATCTGAATTCATCTTCATGGACCTCAGTCTAAACTAGATTCAGTCGTCGGTTACAACAAGTAAACAAGGGAAAATTTTTCTGATTTTGGCCAATTAGATTTAGTTACTAATAGTTAGTACATGACTGTTGGGGATGATAACCCTCGGGTAGGTTTCTGCCTAGAAGCTTTGAGTGGAGCTGAGTGTATATAGCTTTAAGTGTTTAGTGAAATCTTAGGGTAGAAGTTCAGTTTTAGCCTAAGTATAAAGCGTTGAGTGTGTTGAATGCACTCAACGCCTTGCTGAGTAGTCTGAGAAACTAAGTTAAAAAGCTTTGAGTGCGTTGAGTGCACTCAATGCGGCGTTGAGTTAGCTTATCACACTCAATGCCATTATGTAAAAATTCTAGAAGCTAAGTGTAAAAGCGTTGAGTGCGTTGAGTGCATTCAACATGGCATTGAGTGTGATGGATACACTCAACGCCCTACTGTGATGTCTTTGACTCTAAGTTAAAAAACATTGAGTCTATTGAGTGCACTCAATGCGACATTGAGTGTGCTGCTTACACTTAAAACCATCAGAATTTGACGTAAGTGTTAAAGCGTTGAGAGCATTGAGTGCACTCAATGCAGCATTGAGTGTGCTGCATACCTCAACGCCATCTGGATATTTTGGAGACTAAGTATAAACGCGTTGACAACGTTGAGTGAGCTTAACTCACTCAACGCCATCACTTTATTCAGCAAGCTAAGTAAAAGTGTCGACAGCGTTGAGTGAGCTAAACTCACTCAATGATGTCATCTGTTTTGGCAGCTAAGTGTTTAAGCGCTGAGTGAGTTGAACACACTCAACACATTTGTCTGTTCTTGCTGCTATGATCAAGCATTGAGTGTACTGAGTTATGGCGTTGAGTGTGCTGAATTATGGCATCGAGTGCGTTGACTTCACTTGACGCGGCATCGAGTGTACTCGACGCTTTTTCCTTAGCCTTGTGCCATTTCATTGATTTGACGTGTATCACTAAGGCTTAGTATTACCAAGATAGAATCGTCGGTTTTCCGCTGAATTGGTTGAGTTTGGGTTTATGGGTATTTGGATATGGGGTTGGTTTGGTTGGCTTAGTTTCGTGAATCATTACACTCGGGCATGTTTAGGTCTCATTTTTGGGCTGTTGGGTTATATGGCCATCACCACAGTCCCATTTTTTAAATGTTTGGGTCTGTTAGTTCGGGTTGGACCGGTTTGGTCCCGACTCAGATCCGGTTGCATTATGGTGTTAATGATTCACGTGTTTATTGAGCCTTTGCCCCATTTTTGTTAAACTTATGCTACATCTGCCTTTCCTCGCAGATTGTTTTCGGAGTAAAATTCCATTCGCACTTGGTGCAAATTTCTTTACCTTTTAACTATATAAGTTAACTCTTCGTTCTAAATCTCTAGTTATTTGTTGCGCTTTCTTTTGACAACTATTCAGGTTTGGGATTAGTAACTTGCTACTCCCTTGTTTACAGATAGTTTTGTTTGCCACTTGTGTTTTTCTTGCTGAGGTGTTCTTTCTATGAATGCCTCAGGTTCTGAGTAGTAGCCGGTAGAATGGCTAGGTTGGAGTTTGTTAGTGGACTGCAGAGTTGCTGAGATTTCCTCTACCTTGAGAGGTAGCTCTTGGTTGTTTTCTTGTTAGTACAGACACTCATACTGATCAGTGGGTTTGTGTCAGTTTGTTGACGCCCACTGGTGGTTTTCTTTAGAATTGCTGAATACTCTGCTATGCTGCTAGTTTTGCCTTTTGTGCTTGTTTTTTACTTGCTCTCTGGGAATGTTTTATGCTAGGTTGCATGTTAGGTATTTTCACATATAAAAGCATTACTACTTGTACTTCATACATCTCATATTTCTAAAATTAAAATACTATTTTCTATCTAACATAAATGATATTTCTATATTTATAATAAATTTAGAGTCTTGCTTGTCATGAGTTGTCCTTTGGAGATGTTTATACTCATATAGGATGTTAATCAACATAACCAAAGTATTTTCCGCAGCGTATAAATATACTTTTATTCGTGGGCTAGTTGGTTCACTATGCCGAGGGATACGACCATTCATTTTAAAAACTGGTTTTTTACTTAATAACTTATGGATTTGATATAAACTGTAGAGTTTGAGGTTTTGCCTGAGTGCCTGCAGTTATCCACTGCACGGCGTGGCATCACGATACGTATTTTCTCTTACTTTGATATAACTTAAATGTTGATAAAATGCGGGTTGTGACACAAATACTTGGTTCTATAGCAATAACTTCATCCACCGGGGACCCCTGCATTGATAGCTAGTGAACGCCCGACAGCAGGAGCGGCTCAGGACTTAGCTCCAGAGCAAGAACAATGCCCACCAAGGACCCCTTCCCTGCCAGCTAGGTGAAATCCTGAAAACGTGAGCAGCTCGGGACTTAGCTCTAGAGCAACCACCGGGCGCTACCATCGACCCAATCTGCTAGGTGAGAGACTGACGGCAGGTGTTGAGCATCAACCAGGCTTTCCCTTGGCCAAACACCGGGCGCTACCACCAGCCCAATCAGCTAGGTGAGACCATAATGGCGGGTGTTGAGCATCAACCTGACTTTCCCTTGGCCAACCACCGGGCGCTACCACTGACCCATTCAGCTAGGTGAGAGCTTGATGGCGGGTGTTGAGCATTAACCAGACTTTCCCTTAGCCAACCACCGGGCGCTACCACCTGCCCAATCAGCTAGGTGAGAGCCTAACAGCGGGTGTTGAACATCAACTGGACTTTCCCTTGGCCAACTACTAGGAACTACCACCGGCCCAATCAGCTAGGTGATAGCCTGACGGCAGGTGTTGAACATTAACCGGACTTTCTCTTAGCCAACCACCGAGCGCTACCACCGACCCAATAAGCTAGGTGAGAGCCTGACGGCGGGTGTTGAGCATCAACCAGACTTTCCCCTGGCCAACCACTGGGCGCCACCATCATCCCAATCAGCTTGGTGAGAGCCTGATTGTTGTGTCCATTGCCCAAATGTCCTAGATTTGAAGAAGTCAATCATATAAATGTCATACACAAAGTTGTATTAGATGTATGCTTAAGTTCATGCATGCAGGTTAGTACTTATAATATTGATATGATATGTATTCCAACTTTGTGATAGGTGGTCACAAGGCAGAAAGGCAGACACAAAGAAGCTGGTTGGAAAGACAGGAATTTTCGTAAGTCCATAGGCATTGAGTGAAGCAAGCTCACTCAACGACAGATATCAACGTAGAATGACATACACAATGAAGCTGGCAGGAAAGGCAGGAATTTGCCTAAGTCCACAAGCATTGAGTGAACCAAGCTCACTCGATGCCAGATGTTATGGAGCAGTTGACAAAGTTTGAAAGTAGCTAAGTCCACAGGCGTTGAGTGGAGCAAGCTCAGTCAATGCAAGAGATAAGGAAATATGTTGGCTAATAAGAAATATGGCTAAGTCTACAGGCATAGAGTGTAGTCTGCTCACTCAACGATGTTGAATCTCGTGGCAAACATTATAGGGGGGTGAATAAGGTTGTGACATTAATTGAAAATTCGAAAATTATTTCGCTCCAGGAAATCGAGTTCTGGAAGCTACTGCAGGACGTTAGGTATCTAACATGCTGTGGTACGTCTGTGGACACCCCTTAGATGAATACCAATTAACAATCACAGCAGATCACAGAAATAGTAAGGCTGAAAATGAATTCCATTGCAAGAATTAAAACAACTATTTTTTATAATTACAAAATTGTGATCCCCTTGACATTGGAGATCGAAGGCGATGAATATGAAATCTCTTTTTGTTTCTATACCGACCCACTACCCGGACTGGGTGGCTCTCTCCTTTTCCCTCCAAGAAAGGTTTTCGAGCCGCTCTTCATGTACAACCTCGGGTTCGTGGGAGGCAACCCGAGTGGGAGCGCCGAGCTAAGAGCGAGAGGGGCTACAGGGGCGAGTGGGACCATGGGGTCCACTCGCCGACAGCGAGATGGGGTGCAGCTGAGGAGGCGAGACATCTCTCACGGTGCGGGCTGGCCCTTGATGGCGAGATGACTCTCGTAAGGCAGGAGACTTGTGAGATGAGCAGGTAGGCTCGTCTCGCCCGCTGGCCAATTTCTCACTCTCCGTTTGATGAAAAAAAGGTGTTTTTACCTTCTTACCCCTCGGGGTGATTTTACTCTTTTACCCCTGGTAATTTTACCCTTTTACCCTTGGTGGTCTGCTTATAACCCTTCAGAACAGCGGAGTTTGGCTGTTGGCAGACCCAACCCAAGGTATTTTGGTAATTTCAGGTTGGTTTAGTTTGGTTATTGGCAGGTCAAACTCAGAGGACTATAAATAGACCGATAAGGTGCCTTGAAAAGGTTGTTGAACCCTTCTATCTTCGTCCTCAAAGGAACCTAGCTCAGTACTAGCTAGGGAGGGGGAGAACTTCTGATTCTTCCGAGTAAGAGGTGGGACCTCCGAGCTGAGACCCTTGGTCTGTTTCTGGTTTTGTGACTCACGTCAAGAGGGTGGTTCAAGAAGAGTAGGTGTGAGCTGCAACTTCTAGTCCGAACTCTAGTTGAAGTAGGGCTATTGGCTTCAACATTTTGGGTACTGTGAGCATGGACCATAGCCTACACAGAAGAATCTCGAGCTACCTCATGGCAGGAAGTCATGGAGAAGGAGACAGAGATGGGTCAGAGAACCCGGGAGGATTCATAGGAAGGGAAGAATTCATGGAATCCATTAAAGGCATTATGGACATGTTATAGAGGATCTCGCGGCAGGGAGATTGCTTGACCTTGTTACCTCAGGCGCCTGTTCTCATGCAGCAGGATGAGCTCGTCATGACAAGAGTTGGAGAGGATGCCCCCGGGAGGTCACCCGGGAAGGAAGTTATGGTAGAAGGATGCAGGCGAGACCTGGAGGGAAGGGAGTTGTTACCAAGCCCTGCGAGTGCCATCTCGCCAGGATAGGAGCACCGAGCTAGGAGCGAGAGGGGCTGTAGGGGCTAGTGGGACCATGGGGTCCACTCGCCAAAGGCAAGATGGGGTGCAACTAAGGAGGAAAGACGTCTCTCGCGGCGCGGGCTGGCCCTTGATGGCGAGATTACTCTCGCAAGGCAGGAGACTTGTGAGACGAGCAGGTAGGCTCGTCTCACCCGCTGGCTAATTACTCACTCATCGTACGAGTAAAAAAGGTGTTTTTACGTTCTTACCCCTGCGGGAGATTTTACTCTTTTACCCCAGGTAATTTTACCCTTTTACCCTTGGTGGTCTGCGTATAGCCCTTCAAAACAGTGGAGTTTGGCTGTTGGCAGACCCAGCCTAGGGTATTTTAGTAATTTCAGGTCAGTTCAGTTTGGTTATTTGTAGGTCAAACTCAGAGGCCTATAAATAGATCGATAAGGTGCTTTGAAAAGGTTGTTGAACCCTTCTATCTTTGTCCTCAAAGGCACCTAGCTCAGCACTATCTATGGAGGGGGAGAACTTCTGATTCTTCTGGGTAAGAGGTGGGACCTCCGAGCTGAGACCCTCGGTCTATTTCTAGTCTATGACTCACATCAAGAGCATGGTTCATGAAGAGTAGGCATGAGCCGCAACTTCAGGTCCAAACTCTAGGTGAAGTCGGGCTACTAGCTTCAACATTTTTGGTGCGGTGAGCATGGACCGCAGCTTACACAGAAGAATCTCGAGCTACCTCATGGAAGGAGGTCATGGAGAAGGAGATAGAGATGGGTCAGAGAACCCATGAGGATTCATAGGAAGGATGAATTCATGGCATCCATTAAAGGTATTATGGACATGTTACAGGGGATCTCGCGGCAGGGTGATTGCTCGACCCCGTTACCTCAGGCGCCTGCTCTCACATAGCAGGATGAGCTTGTCTCGGCAAGAGTTAGAGAGGATGCCCCCGGGAGGTGACCTGGGAAGGAAGTGATGATAGAAGGATGCGGGAGAGACTTGGCGGGAAGGGAGTTGTTCCCAAGCCATGTGAGTGTCGTCTCGCTAGGAGACGTCATCGCGCGAGTGGGGGCGGCGAGACCAGTGGCGAGAGGGTCCCCATTCTATGAATTGATCCTATCAGCTCCAGTCCCAGAAGTGTTCAGGGAGCCCGAGATGAACTACTATGTGGCAAAAGATGATCCTCTCCATCACCTGCAATGGTTCGAAGATGCGGTTTCCATCAGGCCAATGATGGACGTGTTCAAGTGCCATCTTTTCGCCATCACCTTGAAGGATAAGGCTAGGGACTGGTTTCATCAGCTCCCGACATGCTTGATATACAGCTTTGAAGACCTAAGTATAAGCTTTCAGTTGTGTTTCTCAACTTCAAAGAAAAGGAAGAAGAATCTGGAGTCAATCTTTCTGATTAGGCAGAGGGCGGACGAATCCCTCGCCTAGTATGTAGATAGGTTCCAGGAAGAGATCTTGGACATTCAGAAGGTGCCCGGATTTGCCCTCCAGTTGGCCGTCACCATTGGACTATGGTAGGGTTTCTTTAAGATGAGCCTCACTCGGAAGGCGCCGCTGTCGTTTGAGGGATTGATGGAGAAGGCTGTGAAAGAGATAGCCATGGAGGCGGCAAACCCGGCCTTTGTTAGGAAGTTGACATGTCTGACGGAGGTCGAATCAAGAGAACTAGGAGGAGGAAGACAACAAGAAGGGAGAAGAAGAGAAGAGCCGATGGCGCCGATGTACCAAGAGTTGGGATGGAGGCAGCAAGGAGGCTCTACCCAAGGGCAAGAATATGGTTTTACCCAGGGGGGAAGGAACCATCAAAACGACCCGGAACGTTCAACCAGTAGGGTGGGGATACGATCCTAGACCACCCCTACCCTCGACTCAGCAAGCTATGGCCATTGTTAGAGGGAGAGGTAGAGGAAGAGAAAGAGGAAGAGTAGGAGCGGGAGCTGGAAGAAGGAGGAATCCTCAGGAGGGGAGGCAAGGGGTGAGGTAGCGTTGCCATACTTTGACTTCCACAAGGAGGAGGGTCACACGATAGCTACCTGCCCAAAATTCTTGGAGATGAGGAGAGCTAGGGGAGCTGGAGCTACCAGTGCGGATAGTGGAGGTGAAAGGGACCGGGGAGGAGGACTGGTGTGTAGACCGGGCGGATGTAGTAGATCAAGATGGGATCAGAGTGATCCATGTGGGAGTGGGGATTGAGGCTGCCCGTAAGGCGAGCCTTTATACCATGTACCGTCAGAGTATTACCTCGACGTCACAAGCCCCTCCCTCAGAAGAGAAGATCACCTTCTCTCGAAAAGACATGCCGGACCACGAAGACCCCTTTTGTGATGCACTGGTGATCCGGACTGCCATCAAAAACTTCACGGTGTCGCGGATCCTGGTTGATAATGGGAGTTCGGTAAATGTCATCTTCAAAAATGTGTTTAATGAGATGAGGGTGGAGGCTCGAAGGGTGTTGGCTGCGGATGGTCCATTGTACGAATTCTCAAGAGAGATGAAGGAAGTCGAGGGGGAGTGGGACTCCAGGTGACTCTGGGGGGGGGGGGTTCCAGGAATTGTCATTTTGTCATACTGGACGCCCCCAGCAGTTACAATGCCATTTTTGGGCGCCCCTTGATCCGTGCTTTTAGATGTGTCCCGTACTCTTTCCACCAATGCCTGAATCTCAATGTCGGAGGTATCCAGATCAAAGTACGAGGAGACCCAAAGGCGGCTAGGGAATACCTACGTGATAGCGGTGAACACCATCTCTTGGCGGGGAGAGGCCGAGGAGATGGAGGATAGGATTTAACGGTGGCAGCAGGAGTTTGGGGGCGAAGTCGAGGAGGAGAAAGGAGATAGGGAGGTTGAAAGGGAAGGAGAATTAGAGATGGAGGGAGGCATTGCGGTGGAGCCGAAAATGGAAGGAGAGAAATAAGGAGGGATGGGGATAGAGGGGGAGAAAGGAGAAAGGGAGGATGAAGGAGAAGTAGAGATGGAGGGAGGCATTGCAGTGGAATAGGAAACGACACGAGAGAAAGAAGGAGAGATGAGGATATAGGGGGAGAAAGGAGAAAGGGAGGACGAAGGATAAGGAGAGGGGGAGATGAAAGGCATTTCAGTGGAGCCGAAAATGGCGGGAGAGAAAGGAGGAGAGGTGGAGTCAAAGGAAAGCATGGGAGGAGGGAAGAAAAAAGATAGATGGAGGAAGCGGGAGAGTAGTACAGGGAGGAAGCCCGGCTGAAGAAGAGGGGAAGTTCACTACTAGAATGAGGAAGCACAAGGAGGTAGAGGTGGAGAAGTTTTGGGAAGAAATGGTTGCGGCTGTTATGGAGCATGATGCAACAAACCATTAGGCCAGAGAACATGAGGATATGTTGAGGGAGAAAGAGAAAGAGGAGGAGCCATCGAGGCTCAAGGCGGCCATGGAGGTACTAGAGAAGGAGATCTTCACTAAAAACTAAGGAAAGAGAAGGTAAAAATTAGTGCTGAACTCAGTTCCGAAGACCAGGAGGAGACCAAGGCATGTGTACAGAGGAGCATTGATATCTTCACCTGGAGCGCAGCTGACATGCCGGGAGTTGACGCGGATGTGGCGTTCCACTGTCTCAACCTCGACCCCAATGTCGTCCTGTACAACAGAAGAAGAGGGTCATCGCCAATAAGATGGTCGGACCCATTAGGCAAGAAGTAGAGAAGCTACTTAAGACGGGGTTCATGTCTGCATGTAAATATCCGGGGTGGGTGAGTAACATTGTAATGGTGAAAAGAGGGAAGGCAAATGGAGAATGTATGTGAATTTTTCTCTCTTGAATAAAGCATGCCCTAAGGATTGTTATCCTCTGCCTAGAATCGACACGCTGGTTGACTCAGGCGTCAGTTTTTCACTAATGAGCTTTCTAGATGCATTTTCAGGGTACCACCAAATACGCATGCACCCACTGGACGTGAAGGATGTCACATTCATCATGGAAGATGGCTGCTTCTGTTTAAACATGATGCCCTTTGGATTGAAGAATGCGGGGGCGACTTATCAAAGAATGATGGATCGGATCTTCCGAGAGCAGAAAGGGCGGAACATCGAAGTATATGTGGATGACCTGATGATCAAAAGCCGAGATATCAGGTCTCATATCTTGGATCTTGAGGAAACCTTTGGAACCTTAAGGAAATATAAGATGAGACTCAACCCCATAAAATGTGTCTTCGGAGACAATATGGGAAAATTTCTAGGGCATCTCCATACCCCATCCGGAGTAGAACCCAATCCCAATAAGGTAAAAGCAATCCTAGAACTGGAATCTCCAAAAAATGCCAAGGAAGTCCCACGTCTCACCGGCAAGTTGGTCGGACTAAGCAGGTTTCTCTCTCGTGCTGGGGAGAATTGCTCGTGTAAGACCCCCCCCCCCCCCCACCAAGGAGGGAACCCGGTCTTATTCCCAGAGTTGCCGCCTTACGATGACACTTAACGCACACTGGCTAGTCGACAACGCAAGACGCCGATCCTGCCGACTAGTACGATCATTCAACCTATCGACCAATAGAGAAGAGAAGCATTATAAGCAATTTATATATCGATCCCACATCACAGCATCATCATAATATAAGTCAAATGAGAGATCCAATAGTTGACAACGAGTATAGAATGAAAGAGAAAAGGGCTTATGCCCAGTACACATCATTCAATCTATCTCAAACAAAATCTAACCAAGCGGAAGCTAATCTATCATCAGTACACGCGACATCACCTAACGCTCGTTTGCAGTAGAAGTAGTAGTAGGTGGTGCCAGCTCCTCATGTCCTGCCACCTCGTCCTGCCGGTGCCCCAGCTCCTCGAGCTCCTAAAATGATACCGTCACAACTGACCGTTAGTCATAAATACTAAGGAATTTTTTCCTCACCTCACCCCGTGACTCCTAGGTACCACGCGGGAGGATGAAGCGGAAAACAACAACGGGTATGTTGGGTACATTGAAATTTGTGTACCTGATTTAGAGAAGCCTCACCTAACTCAATGATATTCATCAGGTTATATTTGATGGCGTATTGAGTTAGTTTGCGCAGGCAGAAGAATGCAAAAAATATTCTAAGTACAAAAGTGTCGAGACAATTGTTTTTATGTCGACACCTTTGAAGGAGTTGTGTTGAGATAAGAAGCAAGTCTGTGTAGACACACAGGACTTGTGTCGACACTCAGAAGCTAAGTCGACATCAACTGTGTCGATACTTATAACTTGTGTCGACATACTTAGACTGTTGAGCTGACAAGTGTAAAGAGGCAACTATGTCGACATCCAGGACTTGGTTCGACATTTGGAGAGGGTGTGTCTACACACAAGACTTGTGTCAACACATTCTACAAAAGATGTGTCGAGAACTTGATAAAGAGGCTGTCTCGACAAATAAGACTTGTGTCGACACATTCTACAAAAGCTGTGTCGAGAACTTGATAAAGAGTTGTGTCGACATTTCCTGAAGTATATCGACACATTCTAAAAAGGGTGTGTGTCGAGAACTTGATGAAGAGCTATGTTGACTATTTTCTGAAGTGTGTCGACACAGTCTACAAAGACAGTGTTGAGACTAAGTGAAGAGTTATGTTGATAGTTGCTGATGTTTGTCGACAACAACAAAGGAAGTGTGTCGACACCTGGGTAATTGTGTCGACACATACTACATCTGTGTCGACACATATTATCCTTATATCTCAACAAAGTCAGCTGAGTTAAATAACTCTAAGTGCCAAATCTCAAGACTGAAGACTTGATAGTTGCCAGAATTGTCACGACCTATTAGACATAACAGAACTGTCAGATGTCAGTCAACTACCGGATTAGCTGGTTTCCACTAATGTAAACTATAAATAGGGCCGGACTATCAGAGAAAAATAATCAACAGAAGATAGAGAGAAATTAAAGTGGAATTTTCCAAGAAGAATTCACGGATTCCAGTACTGCAAGAAGATTCTGATTCAAAATCAGAGAAGGGTATTCCTTCACAGTAGATCTTTTGAAAATTGCAGAATTAATTCAGCAAGGTGGGAGAAGCTGGATCTACACCAACTTCTCAAGAAGATTCAACCTAGGTTCTCTCTTTCAAGAAGCTTTGAATAAGCTAAGTCAGGTTGAATCATATTCTTTACTGCAAAGAATAGTTGAAAGCAGATCCATCAAGATCTGATCAAGATTTCTTCATCTCTTTCTGAGTGAAGGAAGGAACATCATCTTAATCAAATTCCTGTATGATCTATTCTAGATCTGAGTGTAAGAGATTAAGTTCTCTAAGTTGTAAGCCTGTAACTATAAAGGCTGAGGTAGGGCTATTAGCCTGAGGTAGGAGATTGGTTTCTCTGAGCTGTAGGCCTGGTGGAAGAGGCTGAGGTAGGGCTTGATTGCCTGAGTGGTAGGAGTGGGGTTTCACTCTGAGGTAGGGCTCTTGGGAAGAGCCTGAGCTGTAGCACTTGTTGAAGTGTTAGCTGCAAGAACCAGTTTGGATTCTGAGTTGTAAGATCTGAGGATCTGAGAAGGTGAATGGAAGTTAGGCCGAATCTAGTATACTGCTAGATAGGCGAAGGGGGAAAGTGGATGTACCCATCATTTGGGTCGAATCTAGTATACTGCTATATCTATACTATCTTAAAAAGATATATCAAGGCCTGCAAATAGTGTGAGTTCATAAATACTTCAAAATCTCTCAACCATTGATTCAACATTGTTAAACAATCCTGTCCACCGGATCTCAACGAATGCCTTATAAAACCTACAAATAACCCTAATCCCGCACTCCTTCCTCCTTCGCAGTCACGGCGGAACACCTTCCTCTGCATCGAAAACATTCCCGCGCCATTCCCGCACTTCACGCCATTCTTCTCCTTCCTCTCCATTTCTCTCCGGCATCAAGCATCGAAGATCGTCGACTGACGATCCTACTGACGGCGGAACTCCTTCCCGACTTCGCCCAATTTTTCTCGGTCTCGCACTTCACGCCGTTCTTCTCCGACCTCTCCATTTCTCTCCGACATCAAGCCCAGAAGATCGGCGTCTGACGATCCTACTGACGGCGGAACTCCTTCCCGACGGTGAAGGAGAAACCCCACCGTCCTCGACACTAGATCTCCCTCGGAAGAGCCCCCAGCGCCGGCGATAACCCCAGTCACCGCCGATCTTAGCCTCTTGGTAAGCGTTGCTTCCTCCCTTCCTCTCATTTCTTCCAGATATGTAGAAATACCGCCGATCTTCGTTTTTCTGATGATGAGGTTTTGGGTTTTTCTGATGATGAGGTTTTGAGGTTCTCCCAAACAGATTGGTTGATCAATCTGTCAAAAATTATACATGCATTTCTCACAATTTTTAAAACATTACATATTAATTTCTCAAACACAATATTCTTCAAGAACAAATCATCAACTTATAGAAAGCTTCTATAGTTTATTGATGCCAATTCAGAAATACATTTTTTAAAACATGAAACTATATAAAGGGACAAATACAAATACAAAATGCTTGAAATCCACTAGAAAAAGAGAATGCATCAAAAGATTAAGAACCAAGTACCTCAATCCACTCAAAACAAAGCAAGTAATGTTGGGTTTTCTTTGGGTTTAAGGCTTCATGATTTAATTGTGACTTTTAATGTGTCAATAATGATTTGCCATGTTTTTTTTAGGTCAGACTGGATTAGTGTTAGGAGATTCATGCAAGTGATTTAATTGTGACTTTTATGGTGTGATGTGATAGATATCTGAACAATTAATTCCAAAATTTATTCATGACCAACAAGTATGTTGTGCGAAATGGAGCCCATTTTGGATACCACTTCTAATAACACTGAAATTTACTTCATTACATCATTTGGGTTGGATATACTTCAAAATCCAACATTGGTTTCATATTCGGACAAGATCGGGTAAGTCATCGTTTTCATAATAATGTTTTTTATTAATTTGCACCGAAAGGGTCCTCAGGCTCTATTTTGTTTGAAGGAGGTGAATCAGTGGGAATGGAAGTGGTGAACGAATGGGCATATTTGGTTTAAGGGAAATTGAGTGAAAATGATGTTTTTATTTCTTTTTTGATATGTGAATAGCTTTTTTTTAATTTATTTAATGGGATGTGACCAACAGTTCTTCATTCTCTTTCCTTTTTTGATTTATGAATCACATTGAAATTTAGTGCTCTTCCACGGCAAAGCTGTTAAATGTATGAACCGCGCCAGAGTTATTATTGGAGCTTTAATTTACGTGTTATCCAAAGAGTCATTTGACTGTTGGAAATGTTTTTGCCGGCTTTTTAATTAAATATGTTGTTTCCTTTTCCAATGTAACTTGCACTATAAATCGGTATATTGTACGTCTCAGAATTGCAATGAATCAAGAATGCAGTTTACCTTTTTTGTTGACTTCATGTTTTCATTTTCTACTTCCTCCTTTTTATCTGCAATATGATGCTCAAAAGCTAACAGTGGTATGAGCACTCCCAATCTATTAAAGGCAACAATCCAGATTGTTGCAAGTAAGCAAAACAACATTTTGGAAGTTGATCTCTATCTTTAAATAGTACAATTTCACAAAATTTCACTGCTCATAAAAACAAAAATATTAGACAAACACCTTCAGAGCAAATATAATCTGGATTGTAATCAAATCTCCAAGATATTGTTATATATGGTCATATAACCAAATCTCCAAGATAATGAAGAGGTTCTACCCGTTATAATCAAATTATTTCAGAGGTTGTGTAATCCTCTATAAAAAATCGGTTTGCTTCACTCTTTTAAACAAATTTTGAAATCTGAAACTATCACTAATAAGTTTTTTGAATCTGTTTGCACAGAAGTGCACACAGAGGTGCATTTTGCTTCACTTATTTACAACTGAGGTGCATTTATATATGGATAACGATCAACCAATCTGTTTGCAACAATCTTCTTCGTTTATGGATATGTTATGAAGAAATATGTCATGTCAAAAATGTAAAGAAGTATCTTTGTTCTCACTTGCATACTCTCAGCATAACATATTTGCAAAAATTTGAAGCCTTTTTGACAGATTGATTCATTTCTTCCAAATATTTGTCATTTCTTTAATCATATGGAAATATGGCATAATAATGTAATCAAGATTCTGTCATGTTGAGTTTTCATTTTACTTTTAGGTAGCAAATAGATTTTTATTTTCTGTGATCTAATTAGCATGTGTGTTCTAATTGCAGTACATGATGCAGTATATGTTGCTCATTTCAGTTTTCAGTATATGTTGTAATATATGTTGCAGTATATGTTGTAATATATGTTGCTCATTTCAGTTTTCAGTATATGTTGTAATATATGTTGCAGTATTTGTTGCTTCGGGTCATTTCAGTTTTTATGCTCATGCTTCATATCATTGACTAATATTAGATGGATTACATTTGGATCCATTCAAATTATTGCAATATGGTAGTAGATCACGATGAATTACACTTTCTTCATTACGTTTTCAATGTTCACTGATTTCTTTCTATCTCTTACACATTCCACTGATTTCCTTCTACCACTTTATTTACAAAACTCTAATGCTGTTTATTTCCGATTTCAGTTTATGGTCAAAATTAAGTCTTCATTATGGTTTAATTTTGCTCACTGTTTTTATCTCTATTTTAGTTTTGATTCCATTTTTATTTAGAAAATGATTCCCTGTTGGAATTATTGTTAATATTACTTATAATTTGTACAACCTCACTAATTTTATGTGCAACATCAGCTTAATATATGATAGATTATCATTACAAAACTTTATTCCTGTTTCCATGCTCACTTCATTTGTACGATCTCATCTCCAGTTATTATTATTTTTCCTGCCGGATAATTACAT
Organism: Platanthera guangdongensis; assembly: GCA_039583875.1. NCBI lineage: Eukaryota > Viridiplantae > Streptophyta > Magnoliopsida > Asparagales > Orchidaceae > Platanthera > Platanthera guangdongensis. Next base: position 262,910,272 of record CM077153.1, read on the forward strand.
GCTCACTTAAAACCAATTTAAAATTCAGTTTTTACTTTTACTTTTGATTTTAGTTTAGATCAACATTTCAGTTTATATTTCAGTTTGGATATCTTATTTCATTCCATTTTCAATTTCAACATCGAACGAATACTTAATCTATCCATTCAAACAATTTTTTTATTACATCTACCGTTAACTCTTCCGTAAATTGCACAAACAACAACATCACAAATTTAACAAAAAAACCAACTCTTAATATATGGAATGCTTATGAGTTTATGAAATTCTTAACCGTCTCTTAATGAAATTCGAAACCAATTCGATTAGACCAACTCTTAATTCATTTAAATTGTATATTGTGCAGGAAGTCAAAGAACAAAGGAACACAGGTATGCCTTTATCAGTTCTAAGCCTTTACCTGTTCTACTAGCACTTATTCTCCTTATGTTTGTATTACCCAATTGCTGTTTGTTAAAATGCTTCAATGATTTTCTCAAGATATTACAATAACTGCTATGTGATATTGTTTACATGTCATTTTACACAAATATATAGTCATTTGTCGTCAATATCGTTATTTGCTCAAAATTACATATATTTATACTTCATAAAGCATTCCATATAGCTCTATGTTGTTTTGTTATGCAATGATACTTGCAAATACATTTGTTTCTCACCATCTGCGATCGATTGGAGAGTGGTTTACGAGAGCTTGAGGAGATGAAATGAGAAGCTATAGGAATTTCTCCTTATTTGCTCTATATTTATACTTCATAAAGCAGTCCATATAGCTCTATGTTTTTTTGTTATGCAAGGATACTTGCAAATACATTTGTTTTCCACCATCTGCGATCGATTGGAGAGTGGTTTACGATAGCTTGAGGACATGAAATGAGAAGCTATAAGAATTCCTCTTTATTTCCTCTATATTTATACTTCATAAAGCATTCCATATAACGATATGTTGTTTTGTTATGCAATGATACTTGCAAATACATTTGTTTTCCATATAACATCGAAATAGTACTGCATCAATTTCTACGACTACTCTCTTTCAGACACCAAATCGTTCTCAGCGTGTCAACAATGAATCAGAACAATGTCATCAACGCAAATGAACATCAACATCGACCGCTACACTACATTACAGAACATGAACCGGCGGTGGAAGATGGGACAATCGAGACAACTGCCATCACCACCAATCAAGGCAATCATAACTCAGAGAACAATGCAACGCCACCTTCAAATGAAACAGACGTTGCGGAACCCTCAACTCCAACTTTACCAACAACTACATATGGTATTATATTGTTCATCTTTACTCAAACATACAAACAAAAACTTATTGCAATATAATTAGAATTTGGAACGGATTCTAATGTCGGTCATAACAAAAAAAACAGAAAGTGACCTTTCTGTTCATAATGCAACCTCATTACAACCTAGAGCAATGCGGCGGAGAGGAAGACCACCAATTGCGTGAGAAACAACCACTGCGGCACCACGACAACCACGACCCAGAGGAAGGCCACCAATATACACATCAACGCAACACCGACGAGAAGCAATTAATGCCCGACAGCAGGAAAATCGTCGTGCTCGACAATGCAACCTTGCCACATCCGAAATCCAAAATGACGCTGCAATCATAACAGACATTGATGAAGAAATGCAACTTGAGGATGATCAAAACACAATACACGGTAGAACTCTATCGACACACAAGCAAATAAACATTACAAGTAAGAACATTAATACCACTTAGTTTCACTAAAATCTAATTACTACCACACAGGAAATGTTCCTAATCAAGGATCAACTCGCCATTTGAGTGCAAGAAACTGCTATCCGGCAATAAATGTGCCTCCAGTACCTCTCTGTTCACTTACAACTTGCCGTCATTGTCATGCTAAACTTTTTCACAATGAATCCACGACACTATGTTGCAAAGGAGGATTGGTAGATGTATCGGATATTCCAGTACCACTCGAGCTTTTAGAACTGTTTACATCGCAAACTACAGCAGGACGTAATTTTAGACAGAATATACGTTCATACAACCATGTATTTTCCTTCACCTCAATGGGAGTGATATTTGACGAAAGTATGCCGGCATTCAATCAGGGTATCTATACTTTTAGAGCACACGGTGCAATATATCATAGAATTGGATCTCTTTTACCTGAATACGGTAGTAGACCACGTTTTTTGCAAATGTTCATTTACGATATAGAGCACGAAATGGAAAATAGGTTGAATGAAAGTCCAGGCCTCGCTCTACAGACACTTCAAAAAATCTCCAGCTTACTGGATGCGGTAAATCCATTTGTCCAGACCTTACGGCAATTAGCAAGACACTCAAATCTCCACCAATGCAGACTTCTGATTAAAGAAAGGCCTTCAATAGAGCGTCAATACTCCCTTCCAACAGCATCACAGGTTGCAGCCATATTAGTTGACGCAGATGATTTTATTGAGGCAAATGATAGAGACATAATTGTAGAGACATATTCTGGAGAACTACTGCCGGTAAAAGAATATTCGGGGTTCTACGACCCTCTACAATATCCTCTGCTATTTCCACACGGCTCATATGGATGGCGTGGCGACGAACAATTGCATCGTGCAGAACGAACAAGCTGTTGTGACTACTATTCCTACCAACTACAGGTACTTCAACGGTTGCACTCAATTTACCATGACATAATATTACAGGTGAATCTTCACTAAATTATACTATCTACATATAGATTCGTGCAAACCAGAATTCCGTACTTCACTACGCAGGTCGTCTACTACAACAGTACATCGTCGATATGTACATAAAAGTTGAAACCCAGAAACTACGGTGGATTAGATCGCACCAAAGCGATGTTAGAGCCGAGTTATACCAAGGATTGCAGGATTGTTTGCAAGGCGGTGAAACTAACGCAGGTACTTCCGTTCACCATCGATTTCTAAACATACATAACAGAAACAAGTTTTCCTTCTTTCCATAAGTGTTAACCTTACCTCATTACAGGTAATGTCGGTCGTAGGACAATTTTGCCGTCTTCTTTTATTGGAAGTCCAAGAGATATGTTCCAGAGATATCAAGACGCTATGGCAGTTGTACGAACTTTTGGAAGGCCGGACATTTTTTTAACGATGACTTGCAATCCTTCGTGGCCAGAGATAACAAACGATCTTTATCCAGGACAAACAGCGCAAGATCGACCTGATTTAATCTCAAGAATATTTCAAGCAAAATTACAATGTCTGAAGGACGACATCTTCCATAAGGGCGTCCTGGGTAGAGTTGTGGCACACGTTCACGTGGTAGAATTTCAAAAAAGAGGTCTTCCACACGCACATATGTTATTTATTTTCAATGACCACGATAAGCTAAGTAGTCCTAATGATTACGATTGCGTTGTTAGAGCTGAAATTCCAATACAAACAGAAGAACCAGATTTACACAATGCAGTGATTAGACATATGTTGCACGGGCCATGCGGACGTTTCCGTCCAAATGCGCAGTGCATGAAAAATAATGTATGCAAAAAAGGGTATCCAAAACCTTTCGTGGCAGCCACAACACACGGTTTGGATTCATACCCACTCTACCGTCGTCGTGATGACAACAGAGAAATTCCTCTCAGGAGAGATGAGGATTTTAGGCCTGACAATGGTTGGGTAGTTCCGTACAACCCATATCTTCTACTTAAATACGACTGCCACATCAATGTGGAAATTTGCAGCAGCATTAAGAGTATTAAATATTTGTACAAGTACGTGTACAAAGGTCCTGATTGGGTTGCATTCGAGGTGCGCCCGGGGCCTAACTATGACGAAGTAAGTAAATACGTCGACGGCCGTTGGATTTGTGCGCCTGAGGCATCGTGGAAGATTTTTAAGTTCCATATGTACCAAACATTCCCTTCTGTAGTACGATTGCAAATACATCTGCCAGATCTACAACAGGTCCAATTTCGAAGCAATCAATCTATTTCCGAGGTACTGGCTTACGAACGTAATTTGCGAACATTGCTGACAGAGTTCTTTGAGACAAACAACAATGGATTAGAAACCGTTCATTACTTATATGTTGAGTTTGCAAAACATTATAGGTGGCTAACAACTTCGCGAAAATGGATAAGAAGAGTTCGGAATCGGACAGTAGTAGGACGTATGTACGCTGTATCGCCAACCGAGGGTGAGCGCTTCTATTTACGTCTTCTACTTAATCATATTCCAGCACCAACATCGTTTAATTACCTATATACTGTTCATGGTGTTCGTTACACAACTTTTAAAGAAGCTGCTGAGAAACGAGGTCTACACGAAGAAGACAATAGCATCAGACACTGCCTAGCGGAAGCCAGAAGTTTTACAATGCCAGCAGCACTGCGAAGATTATTTGCAACAATTTTATTGTACTGCCAACCGACCGGGGTAAGAACCCTATGGGATGAAAACCATGCTGCAATGATCGAAGATTACGGTAGCACAAGCACTGTAAATAATGAATTCTTAATAAACAGATTACTGTGCGAGTTAAACATAATCTTTGAGCAATATAACAAAAGCACAAAAGATTTTGACTTGCCAAGGTTGACTGAGGGCATACAATATACGGAAGACCTACCAGGTTTGATTGATAGTGAAATGTCAATTCCTATATCAATAGTGGACCTAAATTCAACATCGCTACTAAATTATGGACAACAAATAGCGTTCAACACTATATGCACTTGCATAAGAGAAGGAAATGGAGGTATTTTCTTCGTTGACGGCCCTGGTGGAACTGGTAAAACATTCCTCTATCGAACTATACTGGCAACTTTCCGTAATGAAGGGCGTATTATTATAGCAACTGCAACATCCGGAATAGCAGCAAATTTACTCCCAGGCGGATGCACAGCTCACTCTAGGTTCAAAATACCAATAAAACTAGAGAATGTATTAAACTGCGGCATTAGTAAACAATCTGATCTTCGAAAATTGATTGAACTTTCCTCTGCAATCATTTGGGATGAGGCACCCATGGCCAACAGGAAAACATTCGAAATTTTAGACCGTACATTGCAAGATGTATTAGAAATAAACAAGCCTTTCGGTGGGAAGGTTCTTATCATGGGAGGAGATTTCAGGCAAGTGATGCCCGTTGTTGTGAATGACACGAGATTGGAAATAATTCGCTCAAGCATCGTTGAGTCTCACTTATGGGCGGGTGTCAAGTTACTTACATTAAAAGAAAATATGAGAGCACGCACTGACCTGGATTTCGCAGATTTCTTGCTAAGGGTTGGAAATGGGGTGGAGCCAACAGTAGAAGATGACATGATTCGCCTTCTTGATTCAATTGTTATGCCTTGGGAAGGAGAACAATCAATTAATGACTTAATAAATTTAGTTTTTCCCAGTATGCAAACTTACAATATCAACAGTACTGATGCCGAGTATATGGCAACAAGAGCTCTAATCACTCCATTAAATGAAGATGTTAACAAGTTGAACGAAATATGCATGGAAATGTTCCCGGGGGATAGCACAACTTACTACTCTTTTGACTCAGTTTCGGATGATGACCATAACTTATATCTACCGGAATTTTTAAACTCCATTAGTCTAGGTAATCTACCAACACACAAGCTAACACTGAAGCGTGGCTGTCCAATTATGCTTCTCCGAAATATAGATCCCAAAATTGGATTGTGCAACGGCACACGGCTAATTTGTCGCAGATTTGGAAGAAATATCATTGAAGCTACTATATTGGTAGGGCATTTCAAGGGCCTCAGAGTGTTCATTCCACGCATACCGCTAAAAAGTGCAGAAGATTACAAAATGCCATTCGAACTAATAAGGAAGCAATTTCCAGTCAGATTGAGTTTCGCACTAACAATTAACAAGTCTCAGGGGCAGACAATTGGAAATGTCGGAATTTATCTTCCAAATCACGTCTTCAGTCACGGCCAGCTGTACGTTGCTTTATCAAGAGGGGTATCAGCCCAGTCCACAAGAGTTTTGGTCAAAAACTATGCTATTGAAGGTCATGCGGGTGTGTTCACGAAAAATGTGGTATTCAAGGTGATTTTTGAACGCGTCGACCCGATAACAACAATTAGGTATGACTTCGACTCCAACCACGCAACTATTTAGTTCATTCCATTACATGCAGTGAAAAAAATTGTACATTTTTTATACTATATTAAAAAGATATAAGTTTTTCAGGTGATTAAAATTGAAAAGAAGAAGATTACTGACAACATACAGAGACTGCAGAATTCGACTGAAGGACTAGGCAAAGGCAAATAGGGCAATGACATGCAAAGATAAACATATGAATGTTGAAGAAAAAGGAGGTCAAGATGTGACAATTGAAATGAACATGCAAAGATAAACAAATGATTATAATTGTTTAGTTGTTATCGTTTGATAAAAGGGGTTTACAAAAATTTAAGAAATTCTCTAAATTTCACACATTTATACATATTTGTAATGTTTTACTTACATTTCTGAAATTTTATTTATATTTGTCAAGATGTGACAATTGAAATGAACGTCGCACCGACGACAAACGTCGCACCGACGACAAACGTCGCACCGACGACAAACGTCGCACCGACGACAAACGTCGCACCGACGACAAACGTCGCACCGACGACAAACGTCGCACCGACGACAAACGTCGCACCGACGACAAACGTCGCACCGACGACAAACGTCGCACCGACGACAAACGTCGCCCCCGCGACAAACGTCGCCCCCGCGACAAACGTCGCACCCGCGACAAACGTCGCCCCCGCGACAAACGTCGCCCCCGCGACAAACGTCGCCCCCACGACAAACGTCGCCCCCACGACAAACGTCGCCCCCACGACAAACATCGCACCCGTACACATACGTCGCACCCGTAGACACCTACGACATATGTCGCACCCACGACATATGTCGCACCCACGACATATGTCGCACCCACGACATAGGTCGCTCCCCCGACATATGTCGCTCCCCCGACATATGTCGCTCCCCCGACATATGTCGCTCCCCCGACATATGTCGCAACCCCGACATATGTCGCACCCCCGACATATGTGGCACCCCCGACATATGTCGCACCCCCGACATATGTCGCACCCCCGACATATGTCGCACCCCCGACATATGTCGCACCCCCGACATATGTCGCACCCACGACATATGTCGCACCCACGTCGGCATAAGTCGCACCCACGACATTTGTCGCACCCACGACATTTGTCGCACCCACGACATATGCCCCCCGGGCCGAAGGCCCGTGCCTGTCACTCGTATATATATATATATATATATATATATATATATATATATATATATATATATATATATATATATATATATATATATATATATATATATATATATATATATATATATATATATATATATATATATATATATATATATATATATATATATATATATATATATTGGTACTTTCTAACTAAGGCTTCGTTTGGTTTGACGTTTCGCCCTCTTCGTTTGGAGCAAATGCCGTCAGATGGTGTGTAAACAAACGGTCGCCGACAGCATCTATTCCATTTGCACCCGCAGCAAGGAGGAAACGACCCCGATCTGCTCCGTTTCGACCCCCACCTCTCCCCCTCTGGTTTCAAAGTGTCATTTCAACCCACTAAATCCCCCTGCCATCGCCGAACCAAATATACCCTAAGACAAGCTAGCCTACTGGAGGGGTCTTCAGAATTCACTTTAGTGGTGTGTGTTCAAATCCCACACCTTCATTTAATAAGAATTTTGTATCCAACTGTACTTATTAGACCCTCCCAACAATAGGAAATTGATCGTTATTCCCAATTTTCCGGTGAACCCTTCTGATTCCCAGGTTTTTGAGCGGTCCGTAGATAAAATAGATCTTATACCTGGACCGATCGTGTAAGTGTCTGGTCGATGGTTGGACAGGCTGGTCCATTTTTCAGAAGCTTGATTTTTTAGTAATTGTACAAAAAATATTAAATGATGAATATTAGCTATCAACAACTATGGAGAGTATTACATTTAGAAGATAAAGCCTTAACCAACATTCAACACAATCAACATACTATTATAAAAGTATACAAAATTTCATGGTGATGATCGAACACATGACCTTCATATTACGAGGACTCAGCTTAGCCAACTGCGTCAACTCTCAATAACAATAAATATATACTATTAGAACTTAGAAGCACCTTGTGCAAGTTTTTTCGTAGCATTATTAAACAAATCAAATTTGTTAAATGTGTTTAGCATATAAATTAATTTAGGATTCATTTGGTTGACATTTTTACTCAGGTGAGTTTGGACAAAAACATCACTATCATAAATTATGTGTTTGATGTAGCGTCACATAATTTACCATTAGTTTGTTTGTTAGTGTAGTCTGTGGATTATCAATAGGTATAGGTTCGGAAGGCTTCCCCTTCCCATCCGATACCGGCGATCATGTCGGTGATCTTGTAATGGCCTAGCCCATTACATTTGACCACCAAGAAAGTTAACTATTTTAAACATAAAGTATGTGAAAGTTCGTTAGGTTCCGTTTTGCGCGGTGGTGGTGGTCGGAACCACTTCAAAACCTCTATGTATATTGTGATTGGTTGTTTGTGTGCTGTGTTAACTATAAATTTTATCAGTGTTGTGATCAAATTACTAACTGTCTAAGTAGTGTAAGAATTGAACCTATTCACCCCCTAGGTGTTTAGACAATCTTGAAACCAATTCTTTCAAGTGGTATCAAAGCGAGGTTGCTCAAAATAGACATAACAGTCTGAGTGTATCTCCAAGACAGTAATAAGATAGCCAAGGTGGGTTCAGGTGAAAATCACAAAGAACTTGGATCGATGAAACTACCCATTTGCAGAAAAGAAACATTTGACATATGGAAAGAAAGTGTCAGATTATTCATGGAGGCATCTGATCCAAGAATCTACATCACAGTTCAAGAAGGGCCTTTCATCCCCATGAATACATCTGTTTTAGATGCAAAGCTGAGGACTCCAAAGAGTTATTCTGAGATGACCAAAGATGAGATCATCTTAGCTACTTCGGATAAAAGGGCACATAACATAATTGTGAGTGTCATAGATGATTCTACTTTTCAGAATTTAGTCAACTACAATACTTCGAAGGAAATGGGGGACACCTTAATTGTCTACATGGAGGGGACTGAAGAAGTAAGAGAGGATAGGAAATCCATGCTCAATCAAGAATATGAGAGTTTTAGATAAGCCAAGTCAGATAACATAGCTATATGCTATGATAAGTTCTTCAGAATTGTCAATGAACTGATGACTTATGGAAGAGCTTTCAGCACTTATGAACTTAATGACAAGTTTCTCGGATCATTAACCAAGGATTGGGATACCAAAGTCTGTGCCATCAGAGAAGTGACCATACTTGCTTATACTCTTCCATTAACCTTATTTGGTAAATTGTTGTCCAATGAGATGCAATTGATTGCCAGAAAAGAAAAGGAGAAATGCAACAGGTCTTATGGAAAAGATAAGTCTGTGGCCTTCAAAGTTGAAGTTACAAAGAAGGGCAGGAGAAAGACTCCTCCTCCCAGAAAAGTTGTTGATACTGAGTTAGAAAGTTCAGACACCAGCACAGCAGATGGTCATAATTCTGATGACGAGCTTGCTGCCTTTTCTAGGCAGTTCCAGAAGTTTCTGAAGAAAAAGAACTGGAGGAGAAGGCTTTCCTCTTCCTCTTACTCCAAGGATGACAGCTACAAGGGAAAGAAGAAAACCTCTGAGGAGGAAAGGTATGGCTCTAAACCTAGTAAACAAACATCTACTAAAATTGTCTGTTATTGTTGCATCAAGCCAGGACATTTCATAGCAGACTATCCTATCAAAAGAAAGGAGTCTGGTGAAAAAAAGAAACTCCAGTATAAAGACAAAAAGGAGAAATCTTTTGTGGCCAAGAAGAAGAAAAGCTGGACTGACTCCTCTTCATCAGAGTTAGAAAATGAAGAGGATGCTGAGGCCTATATTGGGCTGTTCTCTACTGAGGAAGATTCTGTAGAATCAGAATTCTTGCAGATGCTAGATGATTTCAATAAAATAGAAGACAACTAATGTATAGGGCTGATGGCTATAGCTGAGGATGGACACAGCCAGGAGGTGCCTGGCCAAGTAAGGTACAGTCTTCACCTTCAATGTCTGATTATGTTATAAGCCAAGAGTCAGAACCATCTTTTTCAAAAGATAAAGGTGGCTCTGAATCTGAAGGAGACATCAATCAACTGATTGATGACTATGAAGAGCTCCTGCTAATCTTTAAGGAAAAAGGCTCCTAGACAAACAGCTGGCAAAGGACAATTCCAGTCTGAAGTTGGCTGCCTCAGACTCAGCAAAAGTGTTGGATCTGAAGCTAAAAGAAATTAGCAAATTGAAGAACATAACTGTTATTCAGATGGATACCATTACCTTTAAGAACAATCATGTTAAGAATCTTGAAAGTAGACTCCAAATGGAGAGGGAGCTAGTGCCCAAGTTTTCTAAATCTAGTTCTGTGTTACCTTTGATAGATTCCTTTTCTTCCTAAAAGGGTAAGAAGGGTCTAGGTTTCAATGGAAGAATAAGTGATGCCAATTCCAAAAGGAAAGGCAATACTCCAACTCAGCCACTTGCTTCTAAACCTCAAATTTCTTTTAAAAATGTGGTACAACCTTCTAATAGGTATGATCATGATAGTATCTATGGTCACTGTGAGTAATGCAGAAGAAATGACATGGGTGCAAGTGCCTATTGGGCAGCCCATGAGAAAACCCAAATGGCTCAAAATGAACCATTTGTGTTTGGTGTACCAGCCCCAACACTCAAGAACAAGGTGTCAGCTGATTTACAAGGTTTGTCAACTAAATGGCAAGCTAAGGAAAAGTATGTTAGCAAAACATACTTGGGTATATCTGAAGCCATCAGGAGTATGCTTTCTGAAAAGAAGACAGCTGCAGATAGCGTTCAAGATATCCCAAGTACTTCTGCTGCCAGACATGTTCCTAAGCAAGTTATGGCTGAAAGACCTAAGAAAAGAGCTGATGTACCAGCAGGGTTTAGAACTACAAATAACGTTGTAGTGATGCCAGTTCTTAAAAGAAGGTACAATGTGCATGAGTGCTGGGGCTGTGGCAAGGTGGGCCATTATGCCATTGATTGCTGGCACAATAAGAGATTCTAGAGAAGTATTGGTGGCTTACCTGTCAGAAGAACTGCAGGTAGGCATGTTCTGTTTAAATATAACTTGCACCTAAGGTTAGATGATATATTTGTTGCAGGTAAGTCCAAGTGGCCATACCCCTATATGGTACTTGGGCAGTGGATGTTCCAGGTACATGACTGGAATAAGGAGCATGCTAAAGGAATACACTCCTATTCAGAATGGTCCCAGAGTTACCTTTGGGGGCTCAGAAAAAGGAGTAACAAAAGGTTTGGATAAGATAACAAATGACATAGTAACTATCACACAAGTAGCTTATGTGAAAGGTTTGAAACATAACCTTATACGCATAAGTCAACTATGTGATTTGGGCTATTACATCTCTTTCCTCAAGGATGAGTGTCAAATTAGAAGGTCAAGTGATCAAGGAGTTACTTTGACTGACACTCGGAGAGGAAATGTTTGCTGTGTAGACTTTGAGTGTGACAGAAAGGACTCTCCTATATGTCTAGTTGCAGATGTAAAAGTTTTCATTGTGTCAAATTATAAAATCCCATGTTACTTCTAGACCCCTCTGGTTTTGGAGTGCATGCATGGTGTAACAGCCCAATTTTCAGCATGAAAAATTTTTTGAGTGACACGGCCTGGGACACAGGCATGTCCCAGGGCGTGTCCCGCCGATCTATGAACTCAGTTCGACGAAGTTAAGCTGGGGCGTGTCTGGCGCCATGTATCGAAACATGCCAGACGACACAGGCATGTCGGGAGGGCGTGTCCTCCTGCGTTTGACGATCGATGAAAGGCACTCGACGATTGTCAAGTATTCCCCTGCGTTCGACGATCGACAAAATGCGCCCGACGATTGTCAAGTGTTCCCTCTGCGTTCGACGATCGACTAAATGCGCTCAACGATTGTCAAGTATTCCCTCTGCGTTCGACGATCGACGAAAGGCGCTGGACGATTGTCAAGTGTTCCCTCTGCGTTCGACGATTGACGAAAACTGCTCGACGATTGTCGCGTGTTACCTGCATTTGACGATCGATGAAAGCTGCTCGACGATCGTCGAGTGACCCCGCATTCGACGATCGATGAAATTTGCTTGTTCGACGATCGTGAAATCCTGCGTTCGACGATCGTCGACTATCAATTAAAGAGGCAGAGGCCACTTGGCCTTGGTTTCTTTTGCCCAAAAAGGTGCTGGCCGGCCTCCTCAGTAAAATCCAGCAGACTTTGGCAGCATGGTGGCCACTTGGCACCAAGGGTGAAGCCTCCAAAGCCCCAAGCTGAGCTCACCTTGGCTGTATCTCCATATACAACCACTCCCAGCTCGAATCAACCCCACCATCAGCTTCAGTGAGTGGAAACGAGTGGAGAACAAGTCCTGGAGCAAAGCTTTTAGTAAAGGATTGGGATTTTGAGTAGGAGATCGCCGGAGCAACTCATCCATGGCCAACCGCCGCCAACCTCACCGCCACGCCGCAATTTGGGTTCGTTTCACCGTACCTCTACCAGTACTATAATCCTAGATCAACTAGGGGAGATATCGGGCTCAATTGAGCCCGATGCCATGGGAGAAATGGGAGAGTTTCCAAGCTTTTTCTTATCGCCCGGGTTCGCCGTCGCCACCATTTCCCGTCGTCTCATCACCGACAAAGGATAGCCACCACCACCGTTAGGGTGATGGCACCGTTGGCCGGGGGTGGCGCCGCCTCAGGTGGCCGGAAATGGCCCCGCAATATTCCAAAGGTCGGCTCGATCTCAGCCGTTGAACACTTGGGAAAGATGAAAGGATGTCGTCTAAATCTCTTTAAGATTCGTGCTGCATTAGTTTTTATTAAAATCAATTTAATTCTTTATTATTTTAATGAAATGAAATTTCATTTCTATCACACTATTTCAGCAATCTTCCATGTCAAATATAGGGCTCTTAGTGCCATTTCCAGAGGGTGACATGAACATGAAATATGTAGCCCTTTGTGTTAACTTTAATTTGCGACTCTTAACTTAAAATTTGGTCTAGTGGTCTGACCTGTATAACCATTTTACTAGGGTTAGTCCTTAGCTAGGAAAGAATTTCAAAATGATGCCCAAGTCAAATCATTCATCCAAATGGCCCAAACTTTTGGGTGCATGCATGTATAGGGCTTGGGTAACCCCTGTACAAAAATGAGAATTTTTGGGAAAACTTTTGCTATAGTTTTTACTGAAATACCCAAAAAGAAATAAATGAAATATTTGGAGTTGTGGACTCCAAATGGTCCCAAATTTTGGTGGCATGTCCTTAGGGACATTATAAGTATATGTTTTAAATTTCAGCCAATTTGGACTAATGCATGTTGGGTAAACCCACTTGCATGTGTTGGCTTGTTATAGGCTTGGTGTGCATTTAGCCTAAAATGAAATAATGTGTATTCAGCCAATTTGGAACATTCAAAAATCATGATTTTCATTTTGGAGGCACATGAGGGTGTAATACACCTCTCATAGCAATGGTGGGAGTTTTGGGAATAAAAATCCCATTATTTTGAATTTCTGAAAATTTGGTCCTTTTAAGGAAATAAATTTAAAATAGGTTTACCCTTATCACAAAAGGTTCAATTTCTGTTGAGGACTAAGTAGTGACATAAATAGCACTATAAATAAATTATAACTCTGTTGGATGAAGTTTAGGTAGTTTAAAGAGCAAAATGACCATTTTACCCTTATGCAATTTTGTGTAGAAATGATGGGTATATTCCTTTGAAAACTCTAAGAAAATTCATACACTGTAATTGTATGTTTTATAATTGGTGCAATTATTTCAGAATTTTGGAGTGCCAAATAATGTATTTAGGCCCCACAATGACATTTTGGTAAATAACTCAAATTGATCATGGATAGGCCATTTCAACCTAGATGTAAATGAAAATCTGGACATAGCACTATTTCATTATTATCAAGGCTTTGTAATTTAATTAGAATTTTTGAGATAATATTTTATGTTCTTCATTTGGAAAATGCTAGATTTGTAGATATAGTATTAAATAGGAATTAATTATAAATCTGAATGGAAAATGCATGAAATTTTGGTAGGCCCCATTAATTATCATATGATATACTTGGAAGAATCCCTAGGACAGTAGGTTCAATATTGACAATACTTCATGTGCAAAATGACAAGGGAATACATTTAAAGAAATTAATTTAATGATGTAAGTAATTTGGAAAATTATGGAATTCATCATGTTCATCATATAGGTCCATACCATCCTAGGATAAATAATTTGAGGCATATGGCCAGAGGAATTTGAAGGTCACATTTGTGGGTGGTATCGGGACATGGGTAAGGGTCTAGCACCGATGTTCGTACTAGTAGGGCCACCAGGGGAGGAATTTGAATAACTAGTAAAGTGGGAATCTTAGTGGAGGAATTAACCCTGGTTGGTCTCCTAGAGGATTCCATAACCATGTGTGGAAGAGTGCAAGTCCCGTATTAGCAACAATAATGGGGACCGGCGGAAGACCGCCGCGCTCCTAATAACATTTTAAGTCTTTAGGGTAGTTCTAAAGTAATACGAGAGTTGGGGTGTAAATCCTGGGTAGACACCAATAAAAGTAATTGTCCTTGAGAAAGGGAACTTTGGGCGTAATCCCATCGTAGTTCCTAGTGCCCCCGAGAGCCCTTCACAAGGTATACCCTGGGCAGTCCTGGGATTAACCTTAAACCGCTAAATATAATAGACAAGAGTAGTCTATTAGGTTAGGAAATTGTGGTTTATTCTCACCCGTGATGGGTTGGAGGGAGACTTGTGGTTTATGTTCACCCGTGTAGGGATGGAGACTTGTGGTTTATGCTCACCCGTGTAGGGTTGGAGACTTGTGGTTTATGCTCACCCCTGTAGGGTTGGAGGGATTGCAGTTTATGCTCACCCATGTAGGGTTGGAGGGATTGTGGTTATGCTCACCCGTGTAGGGTTGGAGGGAGACTTGAGTAATATGCTCACACGTGTAGGGTTCGAGGGATTCAGGACGAGTTGGTCCTGCGAGCTGAAGGCTCGGGATGAAATACTTGCATGTGCATAAATTTAGTGGCGGGGCATGCAGTACTGGCCGTTCGTCACATCGATGGCAGTACGGTGCACCAGGTGGGTGTGAGGGTTAGAGGGGCCAGTGGGTTGTTTTACACTGCGGTCTATAGGACGATCCCCGATAATGCACATCTAACCCAACAAGACTGATGGGTTGTCAGCAAAGTACGTACACAGAGACTCTAGAGTGCATCTTGGACGTGTACAGAGGCGTATGAGAGGGATCTAAGGTTTGGTAGTGTGCATACCGGCCTAGAAGTGGAGACGCCCGCTCCGCTGCTACCGTAGCCACAACGGTGGTTCTCTGAGAGTGATGCTAGCTCTCAAAAAGTTGGAACTAAAGGTCTGTGATCACAGAGTCATTGTGTGTGAGTTGCAGCTGCCTGAGCATAAATTGCATCATAACATTCATTCATATTAGGTCATACGATTCATAGATCCTTATCATATAAATTAGTATGGGCTCTTTTACATGATAAGTTCAATTTCCTGGAAACCTTAACTTATAAATTTATATGGGCATTTTTATAAGTTAAGGTACTTTTGTGATGATAGTATAGTGGTAGCCTAGTTTTATTTCCATGCTCTTACTTTCTGTTCTTTACTTCCTTTACTAGTACTGCACTTTACTTACTTATACTATATACTTAGAACTGTTAGAGTAGAACAATTATATCTATTACAACTGCTAGTTAGTTCTTGTCACCTGCTTCCACTTTTGCTACCCCTTGTTGACCTCTGCTTCGTCCTTCCGCTCGGTGCCTAGGAGCTGCAGGGCGACGTGCGGAGGAAACGACTTAATCTTTTTGACTAATGGTCGGTGACCATACTATTTTAGGAGCTCGTGGAGATGGAGCACCAGCACGACAATGAGGCAGGACTTGGGGAGCAGATACCGCTACCGCAGACTACTACTACTACTGCGCGTCCTTAGGTGGGACGAGTTTTGATGTATTAGATTAGCTTCCGCTTGATTTGAGAGAGAGAGTTGATATGATGTACTGGGCACAAGCCCTTATTACTCTTCCCATATATTTGTACTCATTGTCAACTGTGTACTCTTTCATTTATATATATATGATTAGTACTGTGACTGTGGACTAGCTATTTTGTACTCTGATATGTACTACTTATGTTTCTCATATTCGCCTGTAGGTTTATGATCGTACTAGCGGGCAGAATCAGCGTGTTGCGGTGTCGACTAACCCGTGTGTTTGTGTCACCGTAAGACGGCGGTTCTGGGCATAAGACCCGGTTTCCCTCCTTGGTAGGGGGTGGGGGGGGGGGGTCTTATAAACTGGTATCACTTTAACAAACGATGGTATGAGAAAGAAGTTCACAACACTGGACCACCCCGCGTGAGAATTAGTTTGCGGACAAACTATGCAGCGGAAGCAGTGGTGTGCCCATATGTAAAAAGTCACATAAAATAGTCCATTAAATACAATGAATTAGGCCAATCTAATTAGGACACCACCTTAGCTTGACTTACTAAGAGGATTTCATAGTGTATCTGAGTCTAAAAATTGACTTCGGAGATAGATTGGTTAAGGTACGTGGATACCCAAATTCACCAAGGGAAGAATTTGACGCAATAGTCAATGCTTAAGGCTTAAATCCCGATGTCCCTACTCCACCTATTGAGCGATATTATCACTTATTACCCAAGCTGATAGAACCGCCTTAAGGAGAATTGGTGCATATAATATATTAGTGGAATGATAGGGTACTCGTAAACATAACCCTCATACTGATGACTTGATTATGTTAAGACAACCACAGTGGCAAATACCAATGGTAGAATAAGAATTCAAGTCTCAGAAGAAACCCATTTTGGTTGGGTCACGTGTTGATCTTGAAAAATTGGTTGTATAGTAACTTTGAAGGCTTAAGGTATATAACATATCAAATAAGGTAGAAATCCAGGTCTAAGATTGTTAAACCTAAGGATTGAGTGCACATATAAAAGGAATGCATTATAAATATTAGGGGAATTTATCTCGAAAGATATGGGGGCTCATCCTTTTGTTTATTGGGCTAAATTGGTAACGACTTGAATTTCTCTAGACCCGGTTTATAAAACATATGTCACAAACATAGTGATCTAGAAGACTTGATTAATTCAAATGTTGCTCAAGTAAAGATGAGGTTTTGTATTCGCATAATCGGCATGTTAATCAACCCTCCCTAAAAGTTTAGGATATACGCAGAGGGTTGCCCGCTTAGATATATTACAACCCTAGAACAAGGAAGGACTCCATGAGACATTAGAAACTTTCGCGGGCTCGTGAATTATATCATTACTTGACACAACTTTAAGAGAGATTGTAATTTTATCATTGCATTATGACATGATATATCCCAAAGATCGAAACAAGTTGCGTATAATCCATGAGAAATCGAACAAATGGACTTTCGATAAACTAAAATCAAACAGTAATGACGACACAAAAGGTTTTATGTATAATTAATGGAATGTGTTACCTCAGCAAATCACGTCCTAGATGCCCTAACACCTTAACCTAATTGACATGACACACGATTAATATTTATATAATCGGTTAAGGATTTGATTAATGAACTCAGATATATTGCAAGAGAAAACCAATTCAGTATAAGTCGGAATGATAGTTGGAAATTCTGCATAGCTGTGGCTCTTAGGAAAGTGACTATGACGTGATTGGAACCCATAAAGTAAGGATTGAAATATTTGACTAATTATGTCTATAACACTAGGGGTATAACAATACCAGAGAAACTTAAAGTCAAGTGAAAAATCAAAATTGGAAGACGTATATTATAGGTATGATCCTTTGGATATGACTCTGATGATCATAAGAACCAAAACAAAAGTGTTCGATGATGACTTAAAGGTGGTGTGTTCTCTCAAAGAATCAATCCTTTTCAAATTTAAATGGTTTACTCACCCTTATACCTTGGGAGATAGTTAAGTTATAATTAGAAATCTTGATTGGATAACGTCTTGCATTTAGAATATAATGATTAAGTTTGCTATGGTTATTTAGCACTACCTTGTTTGATCCTAAAAGGGGCTGGGATTTGGAGAATTAAACACAATGATGAAATATCATTACTATTTACGCTTACATGATATAGCCAGTCACTTGATCATAATGGTGAACTATAACCTTGAATGACTCAATTAAGCAAAAGCCATTATATTGGAACTTAAGACTTGAAATATGGTAACATTATGATAGATAAGATTAATCTCCTATGGCATGATATTGAAAAATATAATGACTCAACAAAAATTCAAATGAGGTGGATGATTAGTTGAAACATAGGCATAGGTATGATCCCTTGCTTATGACAACATCGAGAACTGGGACACATACGTTGATAACATCATGATCATTTTAGGAAATTCATGGCTATGAAGAGACCAATTTTTTTGTTTGCTAAAGTGTATACGGTGAAATTACACGAGAAGTAATGAATGTTTATAAGATTCTCGCTATGATGAAAATTATTTGTTTCAGACCTTACCATTTCTGAAAAGATACGCTTATAAATTTATGATTTAGATTATATGTGAAAAGCGATTGGGAGTCATCTGTATCAACATCAATATCAATATTGATTGCTTGATGTTCGCTTGGAAGGTGAGCACTCTCTAAATCCTGTATTACTATTTATATAGAGGTGTAATAAGTCATGAACCTGGAAGAAGCAAGATGATGATCTCTTCCTCACATCATAATCTTGGAAGTTGGTTAATTACTATGCATAAGTTGGATCTTCGTCAAAAATAATATCACGATAACTTGTATTGGAAGAATCTATATGGTGTAAGTCATAAGGCATGATGCGATTCTGGGAGAGAAATATGAGATTTATGTGCTCAATTCTGCATATAAGATTACTAATTCTCACGTACTTGGTGATCCTTGCTCGTAAGGGACTCTGAACCAACCTATGATTAAGGTTTATTTAATGATAATGTGTCAGAGGACTTGGAAATATGCCCACGTAGCCTTGATTATGAATATCACGAAGTATAACGAAAATACACTTGGAAGGTACGGTTACCGTTGATAGAGTTTTCTTATAAGGAGCATACGCGAGACAAGTATTAAAATGAGTCCTTATAGATCCTTGTACGAGAAGATGTGTCGGACGCTGCTATCTTGAGTTCAGGATGTGGACACAAGGACTCTTGATTCTGATTATGTCAAGGATACGGAGGCACAAGAAGCTCAGTCCTCGATACATGGGACCATACTTGATCCTGGAGCGGATCGGCCCCTTAGCTTACCGACTGCAGCTGCCACTGGAGTTGGGTACCCTACACGACATCTTCCATGTATCTTCCTTGTGAAGAGCTCTCCTACGGCCGGAGCAGTACGTTACCACTACAGCCGGTCTGATAGTGCCAGATAGATCCGTTAGGTTGGAGCAGATCCGGATTGATGATACCAATGTCCGAGTGTTGCGGAAGAAGAAGGTCCATCTCGTGAAGGTGTTGTGGTCCAACCATGGACGGGAAGAGCACAGCTGAGAACCGAGGGATCTGATGATGGAGCAACACCCGGAGCTATTCACTTCAGGTATACTTTAGTTTATGCGTTTAAAATTTCTTATGACTCTTGCTAGTAAAATCCCGTAGACCCAAACTTAAATTTCGGGGACAAAATTGTTCTTTTGTTTATTGGGATTTGTAACATCCCATGTTACTTCTATACCCCTCTGATTTTGGAGTGCATACATGGTGTAACAGCCCAATTTTCAGCATGCAAAATTTTTTGAGTGACACAGCCTGGGACATGGGCGTGTCCCAGGGCATGTCCCGCCGATGGACGAACTCAGTTCGATGAAGTTGAGTTGGGGCGTATCTGGCGCCATATATGGGAACACGCCAGATGACATTGGCGTGTCGGGAGGGCGTGTCCCCCTGCATTCGACGATCAAAGAAAGGTGCTCGACGATTGTCAAGTATTCCCCTGCATTCGACGATTGACGAAATGCACCCGATGATTATCAAGTGTTCCCTCTGCGTTCGACGATCGACGAAATGCGCTCGACGATTGTCAAGTATTCCCTCTGCGTTCGACGATCGACGAAAGGCGCTCGACGATTGTCAAGTGTTCCCTCTGCGTTCGACGATCGACGAAAGCTGCTCGACGATTGTTGCGTGTTCCCTGAGTTTGACGATCAACGAAAGCTGCTCGACGATCGTCGAGTGACCTCGCGTTCGACGATCGACGAAATTTGCTCGTTCGATGATTGTGAAATCCTACGTTCGACGATCGTCGACTGTCAATTAAAGAGGCAGAGACCACTTGGCCTTGGTTTCTTCGGCCCAAAAAGGTGCTGGTCGTCCTCCTCAGTAAAATCCAGCAGACTTTGGCAGCATAGTGGCCACTTGGCACCAAGGGTGAAGCCTCCAAAGCCCCAAACTTATCTCACCTTGGTTGTATCTCCCTATACAACCACTCCCAGCTCAAATCAACCCCACCATCAGCTTCAGTGAGTGTAAACGAGTGGAGAACAAGTCCTAGAGAAAAGCTTTTTGTAAAGGATCGGGATTTTGAGCAGTAGATCGCCGGAGCAGCTCATCCATGGCCAACTTCCGCCAACCACGCTGCCGCACCACCATTCGGCTTCGTTTCACCGTACCTCTACCCGTACTAGAATCCTAGATCAACTAGGGGAGATATCAGGCTCAATTGAGCCCGATGCCATGGGAGAAATGGGAGAGTTTTCAAGATTTTTCTTATCGCTCGGGTTCGCCGTCGCCGCCGTCTCCCGCCGTCTCATCACCGGCAATGGATAGCCACCACCACCGTGAAGGTGATGGCACCGTTGGCCGGGGGTGGCGCTGCCTCAGGTGGCTGGAAATGGCCCTGCAATATTCCCTAGGTCGGCTCGATCTCAGCCATTGAACACTTGGGGAAGATGAAAGGAAGCCGTCTAAATCGCTTTAAGATTCGTACTGCATTAGTTTTTATTAAAATTAATTTAATTCTTTATTATTTTAATGAAATGAACTTTCATTTCTGTCACACTATTTTAGCACTCTTGCATGTCAGATATAGGGCTCTTAGAGCCATTTCCAGAGGGTGATATGAACATGAAATATGTAGCTCTTTGTGTTAACTTTAATTTGCCATACTTAATTTAAAATTTGGTCCAGTAGTCTGACCTGTAGAACCATTTTGCTAGGGTTGGTCTTTAGCTAGGGCAGAATTTCAAAATGATGCCCAAGTCAAATCATTCATCCAAATGGCCCAAAATTTTAGGTGCATGCATGTTTGGGGCTTGGTTAACCCCTGTACAAAAATGAGAATTTTTGGGAAAACTCTTGTTATAGTTTTTACTAAAATACCCAAAATGAAATAAATGAAATATTTGGAGTTGTGGGACTCGAAATGGCCCAAAATTTTGGTGGCATGTCCTTAGGGCATTGTAAGTATATGTTTTAAATTTCAGCCAATTTGGACCGCTGCATGTTGGGTAATCCCACTTGCATGTGTTGGCTTGTTATAGGCTTGGTGTGCATTTAGCCTAAAATGAAATAATGTGTATTCAGCCAATTTGGAACATTCAAAAATCATGATTTTCATTATGGAGACACATGAGAGTGTAATACACCTCTCATAGAAATGGTGGTGTAATACACCTCTCATAGAAATGGTGGGATTTATGGGAACAAAAATCCCATTATTTTGAATTTCTGAAAATTTGGTCCTTTTTAGGAAATAAATTTAAAATAGGTTTACCCTTATAAAAAAAGGTTCAATTTCTGTTGAGGACTAAGTAGTGACATAAATAGCACTAGAAATAAATTATATCTCTGTTGGATGAAGTTTAGGTAGTTTAAAGAGCAAAATGACCATTTTACCCTTATGTATTTTTGTGTAGAAATGATGGGTATATTTCTCTGAAAAATCTGAGAAAATTCATATTGCTGTAATTGTAAGTTTTATACATGGTGCAATTATTTCAGAATTTTGGAGTGCAAAATAATGTATTTAGGCCCCATAATGGCATTTTGGTAAATAACTCAAATTGATCATGGATAGGTCATTTCAACCTAGATGTAAATGAAAATCTGGACAAAGCACTATTTCATTATTATCAAGGCTTTGTAATTTAATTAGAATTTTGGAGATAACATTTTATATACTTGATTTGGAAAATGCTAGATTTGTGGATATAGTATTAAATAGGAATTAATTATAAATCTTAATGGAAAAGGCATGAAATTTTGGTAGGCCCCATTAATTGTTATATGATATACCTGGAAGAATCCCTAGGATAGTAGGTTCAATATTGACAATACTTCTTGTGTAAAATGACTAGGGATTACATTTAAAGAAAATAATTTAATGGTGTAAGTAATTTGGAAAATTATGAAATTCATCCTGTTCATCATATGGTGTAAATAATTTGGAAAATAATTTAATGGTGTAAGTAATTTGTAAAGAGGCGTATGAGAGGGGTCTAAGGTTTGGTAGTGTGCATGCCGGCCTAGAAGTGGAGACGCCCGCTCTGCTGCTGTCGTAGCTACAGCGGTGGTACCTGAGAGTGATGCTAGTTCTCAAAAAGTGGGAACTAAAGGTCTGTGATCACAGAGTCTTTGTGTGTGAGTTGCACTTGCCTGTGCATAAATTGCATCATAACATTCATTCATATTCAGTCATACGCTTCATAAATCCTTATCATATAAATTAGTACGGGCTCTTTTATATGATAAGTTAAATTTCTTGGAAACCTTAACTTATAAATTTGTATGGGCATTTTTATAAATTAAGGTACTTTTGTGATGATAATATAGTGGTAGCCTAATTTTATTTCCCTGCTCTTACTTTATGTTCTTTACTTCCTTTACTAGTACTACAGTTTACTTACTTGTACTATATACTTAGAACTGCTAGAGTAGAACAATTATATCTATTACAACTGCTAGTTAGTTCTTGTCACCTGCTTCCACTTTTGCTACCCCTTGTTGCCCTCCACTTCGTCCTTCCGCTCGGTGCCTAGGAGCTGCGGGGCGAGGTGCGGAGGAAACGACTTAGTCATTTTGACTAATGTTCGGTGACCATACTATTTTAGGAGCTCGTGGAGATGGAGCACCAGCACGACGATGAGGCAGAACTTGAGGTGCAGATACCGCTACCACAGACTACTACTACTACCGCGCGTCCTCAGGTGGGACGAGTTTTGATGTATTAGATTAGCTTCCGCTTGATTTGAGAGAGAGAGTTAATATGATGTACTGGGCATACGCCCTTATTACTCTTCTCATATATTTGTACTCATTATCGACTGTGTACTCTTTCATTTATATATATATGATTAGTACTGTGACTGTGGAATAGCTATTTTGTGCTCTGATATGTACTACTTTTGTTTCTCATATTGGCCTGCAGGTTTATGATCGTAGTAGCCAGCAGAATCGGCGTGTTGTAGTGTCGACTAACCCGGGCATTAGTGTCACCGTAAGTTGACAGTTCTGGGCATAAGACCTGGTAGCCCTCCTTGGTGGGGGGGGGGGGGGGGTCTTACACAAATGGCACAAGAGGCTAGCTCACCTAAACTACAAGACCATAGGTAGACTCTTTACTGAAGAGTTGGTAAGGAATGGTCCTGAAGTTAAGTGCATTAGGGAGGGAATTTGATCAGTCTTGATACGAAGGACTCTGTGAGGTGTTTATACCTCCTACATATAGATCTATTTTGGTCCTATGACAATTCATAGTCTAGGTAGGAAAGTCTATACTCTTATGGTGGTTGATGATTTTTCTAGGTTTTCTTGGGTATTCTTCTTAAGGAGAAAATCTGAAACCCCAGATATCTTCCAGACTTTTGTCAAGCAAATTCAGAATGAATTTAATAGTACTGTGGTGAAGATCAGAAGTGATCATGGCACTGAGTTTCAGTCTGAATGCATGACAATGTTCTGTGAAGAGCTTGGGATTCATCAAGAGTTTTCTTCACCTAGAACTCCCCAGCAAAATGGAATTGCTGAAAGAAAGAATAGAACTTTAATTGAGGTAAGTAGAACTTTGTTAAATGACATTTCTCTCCCAGAATATTTTTGGGTTGAGGTAGTAAATACTGCTTGTCATGTTCTCAATGGAGCTTCAATCACTAAAAGACACAAAAAGACTTCCTATGAGATTCTGAAAGGCAGAAAACCAAGCTTATCCTATTTTAAGATTTTTGGTATCAAGTGTTATGTACTAAACAATAGTAAGTCTCATTTGACTAAGTTTGCTGCCAAGTCCCAAGAAGGGATATTTGTTGGGTAAAGCAACAATAGTAGAGCATATAGGATCTATAACTTGACTACACAAGTTGTAGAAGAGTCTGTCCATATAGTCTTTGATGAGTCCAAATTAATTAACTGTGAGCTGCCAAACACTTCTTCTAGTCCTGCAGGCTTAAAAGATAAGATGAACAATCAGACCATCAGGGAAGATAATCCAGTAGTCCAAGTGACTGAAGATGATGGATACTGTCCAGGGGGAGCTCAAGACTTTCAAGCTTAAAATGTAGAACAGTCAGCTGAAGATATAGAAGATCAACAAGTTGAAGAAATATTACCACTAGCTTTGAGACAGTTAAGAGATCATCCAGCTCATCAAATTATTGGTGATGCAAGTCATGGTGTAATGACCAGAAGCAAGAGCTTGAACTCAGCACTATGTTCAAGTTTTCTATCTCAAATGGAACCAAAGAAGTTTGAAGAGGCTATCCAAGATTCATTCTGGATTGGTGCTATGTAGGAAGAGCTGAATCAATTCAAAAGATGTAAAGTTTGGAAACTTGTTCCCAGACCTGAAGGACACAATGTGATAGGGACCAAATGGATCTACAGAAATAAGTTAGATAAAAATGAAATTATTGTCAAAAATAAGGCTAGACTGGTTGCAAAAGGCTACAGACAGGAAGAAGGAATAGACTTTGACCAGACCCTTGCCCCTGTAGCAATGCTAGAAGCAATAAGACTATTTCTTGCCTATGCAGCCTATAAAGAATTCAAGGTCTTTCAAATGGATATCAAGTCAGCATTCCTGAATGGAGATCTAAAAGAGGAAGTATATGTGGACCAGCCATCAGGTTTTGTAGATGCTCACTTTCCTGATCATGTCTTTAGACTTAAGAAACCTCTATATGGGTTAAAACAAGCCCCTAGAGCTTGGTATGAGACATTATCTTCTTTCCTCATTGAGAACAAATTCTCAAGGGGGAAAATAGACAAGACCATATTCCTGAGGGAATCTAAGGTCAAGATCATCCTAGTCCAGATATATGTTATTGACATAATCTTTAGATCTACTGAGAACAATCTTTGCAGGAAGTTTGCCAAACTTATGCAAGGGAAGTTTGAGATGAGCAGCATGGGTGAGCTAAAGTTCTTTTTGTGACTTCAAGTAAAATAGACTGATGATGGATTGTCCATATCCCAGTCTAAGTTCACCAGGGAGTTGATTAAAAAGTATGGCATGGAGACTGCTTCCACCATGAAAACTCCAATGGGGTCAAGTATGCCTTTAGGAAAAGATGAGGCAGGGAAACCTGTTAATGAGTCTTTGTATAGAGGGATAATTGGCTCCTTATTATACCTGGCTGCAAGTAGGCCTGACATCATGTAAGCTACATGTGTCTGTGCTAGATACCAGGCATGCCCTAAAGAGTCTCATTATTCTACTGCCAAGAGAATTTTAAGATATCATAAGGGCACACCAGATCTTGGTTTATGGTACCCTAGGAATATAAATTTTCTACTAACAGGCTTTTCAGATGCAGACTTTGCAGGCTACAAAGAAGACAGGAAAAGTACCACAGGTACATGCCAATTCCTAGGAGGAAAACTTGTGTCATGGAACAGCAAAAAGCAGACAAGTGTTGCTATATCCACAACAGAGTAAGAATATATTGCAGCTAGAAGTTGCTGTGCTTAGTTTCTATGGATACATTATCAACTAGAGGACTATGACATCAAGATAAGTAAAACTCCTCTATATTGTGATTCTACTTATGCTATATTAATTGCTAGAAACCCTATTTCACATACTAGAACTAAGCACATAGAAATTAGGTACCATTTTATAAGAAAAAATGTTGAGAAAGAGGACATAACTTTAGAATTTATTTCTACTGATACTCAAGTAGCTGATATATTCACTAAACCTCTAGATGAAATTAAATTCAATTACTTTAAAATTGAATTATACATGTTAAACTTGGAATAGAATGGTAGGTTAAGAAAAAAAATTCTACTAAAAATATGACTAAGTAAATTTGTGTCTACACATAAACTAATATGTGTCGACACTTAATAGTTTGTGTCGACACATAAAGAAGATTTTGTCGACACTCAAGATTTGGTCTCGACATATAGCATTATTGTCCCTGAGATGTTGGTGTCGACACATACAGAAGATTGTGTCAACACTCAGAATTTGGTGTCGACACATAGATTTATTGACACTTAGATATTGGTGTCGACACATAAGGTCGTCTGTGTCGACACACAGCAATTGGTGTCGACACGTAGTGTTGTTCTGATTCTAAATTCTCTGTCGAGACTTTAGTAGTCTGTGTCGACACAATCCAAATAGTGTCGACATACGAAACTAATTTTCGCCTGCCTTTTGGCCTTCCCTGTTAGAAATGTATAAATAGGTGACAACGATACCTTGTCGACTACGCTCTCAGAAATCTCGAGACTAAACCATCTGTGTCGACAAGAAGTTCATCTTCCTTCTCTTCAATTTCTGCTCTCTCTCATCTACAATACCATCCAAATTGGACAACAATATGAATGACGGTTATGAGCTCGTCCGAGGGGGGGGGGTGCGTTCACTGCTGCTGAACATGAAATCAATATGGTTGTAAACCTAATCCAGGAGGCCGGACTGGAATATTTGGTTTCTGAATCAACAAAAAATTGGAAGAAGGAAGTTCTTGAGTTCTATTTCAACGCTACGTTGAACTCGAAGGGGAGAAAGATCAAATCTACTGTTCATGGCGAGACGGTCAAAATAACACACAAATGCCAGAGAAAATCTCTTCATCTTCCCAGGATAAAAGAAGAGACAGAGGTTGATTCCAATTTGACTTCTGAAGCACTTGAATGGTGTGGGCTGGCCGCAACAACTCACATTGGATCGTCCGTGACAAGGAAAGGAATGAACACCAAAGGGAAATTTCTCTCTGAAATAATTGGCAAGATAATTCTCTGCAAGACTGGGGGGCATGATAGGGTCTCTTCCTACATGTTCAGCCTTATGACAAGAGTCATCTTCCAAGTGAAGACTGACTGGAGTGCAGTAATTTTCAACAAGATTAAGGAAAGCATCAAAAAACCAAATCTAGGAGAATATTAAGTTTGTATCTAGCTGAAAACATACCTGAGGTGATCAATCAAACTGCAGGCACAAAAATTAATCATATGAGGAGGATGGACATCAGAATCCTATCTAGGTGGGATAGAGTATTGTCCAAAGAAGACCTTGCACTAAAACAGAAATCCAAAGACTTAGAAGAGAGAGTAGAATTCAGTTCTGATGAAGAGACCACTAACCTACCAAGGATGACTCCAACCTATACACCTGGAACTGAAGCTCAGATCCAGGGGAGGCTATCCATCAGATGAATATTCCTGAGATATTAGTCCCAGTAGATACTGTCATTGAAGCTTACCTTGACAGTGAGACTGTGAACCTCACCATCATGGAAGTGGTTCAAGACATCAACATAGCTACTGATCCTTCTGACAAAGAGGCAGAGGATGTACATATTCCTGATCTGCCAGAAAAACATCAGGCTCCTGAGATAGAAGTAGTTCAAGACTTGGTAAGTAACTTCCAGAAGGAGCAAGAAGTACTTCAAGAAGAGTTGTCTATAAGTGTACCAGCTACTACAAGGATTGAGGGGGAGGCACCAGACCTAGCCCCTCATCTGGTTGAAGATATTCCAGGACACACCATGGAACTTGAAATATCATCTGATACTAAAGATGAGAAGGCAATCACAGCTCTTAAGAAAAGAAAATTGATGGAATTAAAGAAAAAGAGTACTGGATATAAGAAAACCTTTAAGGTTGGCTCCTCCTTTACTGCTTCTCCCATAAATTTCAGTTCTTTGTTAGTACAGCTCCAAGTCAAGCTTGATGAGCATAGACAAGCACTAGAAAAGTATGTGGAAGAAATCCACAAGGAGCTGCAGTTTAATTTGGCCCAAGATATCAAGTCTATTCGATTTGAGGTCAACATGCTGAAGAAGGACATGACAGATTGCTTCCACGAGGGAGGAAATGTTGTGTTGTATCTTGCTAAACAACAACAAACCACTAAGACTGAAATAGATGATATTGTAGTCAAGCAAGGAATTGTTCTTGAAAATCAGAAGAGACTAAATGAGAATTTAATGGAACTACACACCATCTCTCTGACTAAGTTGGATGAACAAACTACTGCCCTTCAAGCCAATATGAACACCCAAGTCTCTGCTATAGAAAAACAGATTCAACTGGACTTGGCAACAATTTCTACTGCAATAAAGACTTCTGAATCTGCAATTTCTGCTCTTGTCAAGAAATTCAAAGACTACTACACCACTGATAATTATCATATCACAGATCAAATTAGATTTCAAAAGAATAATCTCCGAGATTATATCCATAGAGAAGTCATAAAGGGGGAGAGGGTATTAGTTCAAGCTAGCTCTGAACATGCAAAATGGGTAACAAACAGTATCAGAGCTACCTTGGGATATCCACCCTTATGTGATGATAATAACACTGCATAATCTGGATGCTAGGCTAAGTTCTTGGAGTGGGTGCAATAAGAGGTAGCTCAAGTCATATATGCCCCTTCTGGGTTTGAAGAAGTCCAACAGACTATTCAGACTATGTACAGCCCTCCACAGGGAAAAATGCAAGTAAATTGTGAGGAGGTGGATATGGCTGACCCAGTACTACTAAAAGAACAAGAGGCTCAAATGTCTAAGAAGTGATTCAGAGAACAAGCTGAGGCTAGGTCTGATTTTGAAAAAAAGGGAGTCCAACCTCAAGAAGTGTCATCCTAACTGCATGGAATGCAATTGCTGAGAATCAATATGACAGGGGTAAGTGGTAATCAAAACAAGAATGGGATAAATATCTTGCGCAACAAG
This sequence comes from Platanthera guangdongensis, assembly GCA_039583875.1. NCBI lineage: Eukaryota > Viridiplantae > Streptophyta > Magnoliopsida > Asparagales > Orchidaceae > Platanthera > Platanthera guangdongensis. The sequence continues at coordinate 262,939,660 of CM077153.1, forward strand.
AGAAGATTCACAAATTTAGGAAGGACTTGAAGGCTGGAAGAATCCCTACAACCTCCATAGAGCCCTGCAAGTACTTCTCTAAACCATTTCATTACTTTGTGAGGCAAAAGCTGAAAGCTGCACAACTCAAGGCCAAAGACATTAAGGGAAAGATGTCTGCTACTGATACTGAAGCTGAAGTCAAAGCAACTATCCAATCAGGCAAAGGGACTATCATTAAGGAACCAGATCAACTTTAACCTTAGATTGACTAGAATTTGAAAAAAAATGTGTATTTTTGATTGTTCTTAAGAAAACATTAACCTTGTAGTCTCACCTTGAGTATTTGAAAATGAAATTCTGGGTAGACATTTGTTTATATATCTATGTCTCTGAGTTACATGATTTTCCTTATGTTATTTCATTTCTGAATATTTGCGTGTAACATGATGTCTTTGTTCTAGAATAAATTTGCTTGAAATATCTAGATATATCATGCTTATCATTTTTGTTATATGGTGTATATCATTGACTATGAGTTATGATTTCTCTAAATAGGGGGAGATTGTTGGGTACATTGGAATTTGTGTACCTGATTTGGAGAAGCCTCACCTAACTCAATAATATATATCAGGTTGTATTTGATGGTGTATTGAGTTAGTTTATACAGGCAGAAGAATGCAGAAAATATTGTAAGTACAAAAGTGTCGAGACAATTATTTTTATGTGGAAACCTTTGACGGAGTTGTGTCGAGACAAGAAGCAAGTCTGTGTCGACACTCAGAAGCTAAGTCAACATCAACTGTGTCAACACTTATAACTTGTGTCGACACACTTAAACAGTTGAGCTTACAAGTGTAAAGAGGCAACTATGTCAACATCCAAGATTTGGGTCAACATTTGGAGAGCCTGTGTTGACACACAGGACTTGTGTCGACACATTCTACAAAAGCTGTGTCGAGAACTTGATAAAGAGGCTATGCCGACACACAGGAATTGTTTCAACACATTCTACAAAAGCTGTGTCCAAAAATTGATAAAGATTTGTGTCGACATTTCCTGAAGTATGTCGACACATTCTACAAAGGGTGCGTGTCGAGAACTTGATGAAGAGTTGTGTCAACTATTTTCTGAAGTGTGTCGACACAGTATACAAAGATAGTGTTGAGACTAAGTGAAGAGCTATGTTGACAGTTGCTGATGTTTGTCGACAACACCAAAGGAAGTGTGTCGACACCCAGGTAATAGTGTCGACACATACTCCATCTGTATCGACACATATTATCCTTATGTCTTAACACAGTCAGCTGAGTTAAATAACTCTAAGTGCCAAATCTCAAGACTGAAGACTTGACAGCTGCCAGAATTGTCATGGCCTATTAGACATGATAGAACTGTCAGATGCCAGTCAACTACCGGATCAGCCGGTTGCCACTGATGTAAACTATAAATAGGGTCGGGCTATCAGGGAAAAATAATCAATAGAAGATAGAGAGAAATTAAAGTGGAATTCTCCAAGAAGAATTCACGGATTCCAGTACTGCAAGAAGATTCTAATTCAAAATCAGAGAAGGGGATTGCTTCACGGCGGATCTTTTGAAGATTGCAGAATTAATTCAGCAAGATGGGAGAAGCTGGATCTACACCAACTTCTCAAGAATATTCAACCTAGGTTCTCTCTTTCAAGAAACTTTGAATAAGCTAAGTCAGGTTGAATCATATTCTTTACTGCAAAGAACAGTTTAAAGCAGATCCATCAAGATCTGATCAAGATTCCTTCATCTCTTTCTGAGTGAAGGAAGGAACATCTTTTTAATCAAATTCCTGTAGGATCTATTCTAGATCTAAGTGTAAGAGATTAAGTTCTCTGAGTTGTAAGCCTGTAACTATAAAGGCTGAGGTAGGGTTGTTAGCCTGAGATAAGAGATTGGTTTCTCTAAGCTGTAGGCCTGGTGGAAGAGGCTGAGGTTGGGCTTGATTGCCTGAGTGGTGGAGTGGGGTTTCATTCTGAGGTAGGGTTCTTTGGAAGAGCCTGAGCTGTAGCACTTGTTGAAGTGTGAGCTGCAAGAACCAGTTTGGGTTCTGAGTTGTAAGATCTGAGGATCTGAGAAGGTGGAAGGAAGTTAGACCGAATCTAGTATACTGCTAGATAGGCGAAGGGGGAAAGTGGATGTACCCATCATTTGGGGAACCACTATAATACTTATGTGTATGCTGTGATTGGTTGTTTGTGTGATGTGTTAATTGTAGATTTTATCTGTGCTGTGATCAAATTATAAACTGTCTAAGTAGAATAAGAATTGAACCTATTCACCCCTAGGTGTTTAGACAATATTGAAACCAATTCTTTCAGGGTATAAAAGGAAAGCATATGACCATGAATCTAATCTATCAAGATTATGTCAAGTATATCCCAACTCTAACAGTACTATATAGTACAAGTAAAGTAAGAAAGAACTGTACTGAAAAGGAAATGTTGTAAGCAAAGTAGAGAACGGCGCAGGAAATAGACTATCTACCACTAAGCTATCATCATAGGAGTACCTTAACTTATATGAATGCTCATACAAACTTATAAGTTAAGGTTTCACAAATTTAACTTATCATATAAAAGAGCTCATACTAATTTATATGATAAGGATCTATGGTGCGTATGTCCTAAGTATGTATGTATGATATGGTATACGGGTCATGATTCATACAAGTGTAACTCACCCACACGACTATATGCACACAGACTTTTAGTTCCCACTTTTTGGAGTTAGCTTAACTCTCAGGTACTACCGTTGTGTCTACGGTAGTAGTGGAGTGGGCGTCTCCACTCCTAGGCATGTATACACACTACCAGGCCTAGACCTTTTGTATGCCTCTGAATAACACACTAGAGTCACCTCGTACTAAACCGCTGGCTAGTCCACCAGACTTTTAGGTCGGATGTGCATTTTCGTGGATTATCCTTCAGACCGTAGTATAAGCAATCTACTGGCCGCTCAAACCCTCACACCTCACTTGAGTCACCGTACTGTCATTGGTGTGATAATTGGCCCAGTACTGCATGACCCGCCACTAATATGCTTTGTGCACATGCAATTTGTTTCCAACCCGAGCCTTCAGCTCATAGGACAAAACCAGTCCTGTATCCAAACATCCGAGCCTCCATCTCATAGGACAAAACTCGTCTCGTATCCTCCAACCCTATACGAGTGAGATTGTTACATCATTGCCTTAACCTATTAGACTAACCAGAAGATCTAATTTGAGATGGTTTTGGCCCTTTGCCTCTTCCTTTAATTACTTCACTCTAGGGCTGCATGTCATAGGGCTCGTTTTATTGTAAGTTCTTTTGATAATGATCTCCTTTCTGAACCTCATTCCTTGGCTTACTAAATGTAATCTTTGTTTGCAAGGCTTGCTCCAAATTTTGTGAGTTTCTTGCTAAACGATCTTTGTGAGATTTTAGTGACTCCATTAATTCAGTTAACGACAACTTATAGATGTCATTTGACTACTCAATTGTTGTTACTGCTGGATTGAAGGCACTAGAAAAAATTCTTAGCAATTTTGTAATTATGCATTTATCCTCTACCGTATCACCATAATTTTGAATTTAATTTATTAAACTAACAACTCTTGTAAGAAAATCTTGTACAGACTCACCAGCTTTCATGCTTACCAGGTCCAGCTTTGCCCAAAGCATTTGTAACTGAAAGTATCTAGTTGCCTACCTAAATCACTTAGAGGGGGCGAATAGGAAAGTTGTGTCTTTTTACGGATTAAGGAATAGAAACAAATAAGCATACATAAACACATCACAAACATAAGGATTTATAGTGGTTCCCTAAGATGGGTACCTTCACTGTCTCGCCCCGTCTATCTAACATTTCAGGCTAGACTCGGCTAATTCACCAAGACTCAGATTATAACAATCTTACACCTCAGAGCCACAATACCTACAAACTCGGAGACAATGTTCTTACAACTTGGAGAACAACCTTTCCTACAACTCGATCCAATAAACAAGGATCTACAAATTCAGAAGTGGAAACTTCCTACAATAATAAAAATGGTTTAGTACAAGTTTATAGATTGAAAACAATCTTCATTTTTAGATTTTAGTAGATTCAATATTCTTCCATCTTAGAGAGTAGATCTTTAAATAACAGTTGAAGGAGAAGTCTTAAAGACTTGAAAGCTTTGATCTTTAAACTTAGGATCCGACTAGATCAAGAAGAACCTCTATAGAATCTAAAAACAGTGATCTTGACTAATCACATCTTGATAGGAATCACTGATCTTGAATTTTTAGTTCATCGGGTTGATCGTTTCCCAGAACAGTAGATCGAGAAATAAATTTCGGCCATTCACGATTTGAAATTAGGTTAAGAATGATTATTTGCAATTCTTAATTCTGAAATGTAATCCTTGTTATATATATAAGATTCCTCTTCAATGACTATAAAACTTCTTCCAAAACGAGCTTCCATGTGTACTATACATGACTGATATTTTGAAACAGAACCCGTCAGAAAATCGAACCAAAAAATTCGCTAAGTCCATTTGTCAAGATTAATCGTAAAATGAAATGAATACTTGACGAATTTCACAAATGCGTTCGACAAATTTTACTTGGCCGAAAAAGGAATCAGAAGAAAATTTTCTATTAAGAGTCACTGGACTTCTCGAGAATACTCGATGAACTCCACGAGTGTTCATGTGACATCTCGAAGAATGAGACGAGACTTCACGTGAATAGTCGACGAATTTGACTTAGCCGTTTCTGAAAAGGATTTAAGAAACTATCAAAAATTTCATGAGTAAACTCGACGAATTCCATGAGTATTAACGTGATGTCTCGACGAATGAAATGATACTTCACATGAATACTCGACTAATTTTACTTAGAAAAATTTCTAATTCATCCCGAACTCAACAACCATCCTTTTCTTTTAATCTCCTATTGCACTTGAAAATGAAGTACATCCAAATAGAGAGATTACACATGAGTCAACACCATGTCCTACACAACGAGAAAGTACATTGCATAGTCCCGTGTTTTATGACCCATTGTAATTTGACATTGGCTTGTTCTTAGCAATTAAATCTTGCAAGAACATAACTTGAAAGTAATGTCAAATACAACTCAATTCATCTTAGTTTAAGGAGGACTTCTTCAAATTAGGGTTATTGCGAGAATAATACCAACAATCTCCCCCTATTTGAAAAAGTCAAAACCATATTTATTAAGATGAATTACACATAAAATAATCTTAAACACTGACATAGAAAGAGATGAAATGAAATTATCAAAAATCTCTAAATCAACAAAACAATAATATTATATAAAAAGTTTTAAGTCGCATTTGAGAGTTCACATACATTCACAAACAAATAATACGTGTACTAAACTTTCTTCCCCTTATTCTTCTCATATTGCCTTGTAAAGTATGCCTTTGGATAATACTTTGGAGGAGGAGGAGAGGCATCTGGATCATCTCTCCTATACTTTCTGAAGTGAATCCTCCTCTTCACATTTGCCACTTCATGTTTTTCCCACTCTTCCCTGCTAAAGTGCAATCTTCTATCTTCATTAGTCAAGTCTACCAAAGTGAATGCGTCTAGGATAATTCATTTACAGATTGGGCTCCATACTTCAACAAGTTCCCTGTTTGGGTCAGACCTATGAGCAGAGGGGCCTTCTCCATATCTTCTTCTCTTGTAAGCTGGTTGGGATGGTTCTTCTGTAAACTCTACATCAGCTTCAGCAGTAGTTTTAGTAGCATCTGTAACAATCTCTGTCCCATACTGAGAATAGTCTTGAGTATCTGTCCAATACTAAGAATAATCATGTACAGGTTGAATAACATTATATGTTGATTCTGGTATTCTGGATTCAGTACCTACACCTGCTCCACCTGGAGGTGTTCCAAATAACTCTCCGGGCAACCACTTGAAATTCTCAAAACAATAAGTGTTGACACCACGAATCTCTTGATGCATAGCATCTTCTAGTGCATTCATCTTGTTGTTAAGTTTATCATCCCACTTTCTGACTTGTGCAGTGAGGGCATTAACAATTGTATTTCTGAAGTAGACCATTTGATCATAAAAATGATGCATGTCGCAGTTTTGTGCATCAATTATAGTCTTTGTTGTAGCATGGACATTCCTTGTCTCGTCAAGGTTGCAACTAACTGTAACATCCCTAGCCCATCTAGACCCCCTAGCTGGTGTTACGATTTGAGTAGCAAGTTAGGGCAGGAGACAACCTTAGAACACCTTGAGCTAAGAAAAATTGTTATGTGCACAAGTCAACCTAGGTCGATTTACACCCAAATAAATTCACCACCTAAAAGTAAGCTCCCTAACACCTCCCTAACCCTAAAGGGGAGCTATTGACCAATGGACTCATGGCTAGGTCAACCAAGTTGGCTAAATTGACCAAATTCAACCCTAGCTCAACATAGGTCAACTCAACCCGAATTGGCTTGATTAGACTTCATGTGGTCAAATTGACCTCACCCCTAGTCTTATAATATAATTAGGGGTCAAGTGGACCAAAAAGCCCAATCATGAGGTTGTTAATTTCTCCAATTTGGCCAAAGTCAAATCTTGGCCAATTTTGGTCAAACATACACCTTTTGTACAAATTGCCTCAATTGGAGTCCCACCTTGGCCAAACCAGCACATGGAGGTGTCATAGGACTCCAGACTAACCCATGAGACCAGTTAACCCACTGGGTGAGCAAGTCAACACCCCAAGTCAACCATGGTCAAAGTGGAGCCTAAATAAGAGGAATAAAGGCTCAACCCATTTCCTATGGGCTAAGGCTTGGACCAAGGCCCATTCTACAACCCACTAAGCTTATTAATTTAATTATTCTGATTAGGGAATTAATTGGATTAATTATTAAAGAAAAAATAAAGAAATTCCCATTTATTAATGGAGGAAAAAAATCAATGGAGCGAGGCCACGGGCCACACCCTTCCTCTTCTCTAAGCCCACCATTCATCTCCCCTGATGCTTGGGAGGAGAATCCCATCAATTCCAGTCGGTCACCATCAAGGAGAGCTATTAATGGTCATGGCCTAACCACCCCTTTCATGGCAACTCCATAAATACACCTCCTCAGCCCCATTCAAGCCTTTCATCACCTTCAGAAGCTCTCAAGGAGTCGAAATAGTGTGTTGGATCGAGCTTTTGGTGGAGGATTGAGAAATTGAGCAAGCTCGCACGAAACCGCCGCCATTATGGCCACCTATCGAAGTAGCCGCCTCCAATCTTGGAATAAGGCTCATTTCTCCTCCTCTCCCCCTGTGCTAGTATCTTAGATCGATAGGAAATTGAATCGAGTCCAATTGGCCGGTTTCCATTCTCAATATCTCCCAAAATTTCCATTTTTTTCCGTCAGGTTCGTCGGAAACTGCCCCTCCAGCGGCAGAGCCGCCTCCTGGCGATAGCCACCACCTCAACGGAGGTGGTGGTGGCAATCGCCAGCAGGGGAGGGGGCCAGATTGATGGCAAATGGCCTTGGAAAACCTCCAGGTCGGGCCTATCATGGTCATTTACTCAAGGAGGAAGATGAAATCAGGGCCCTTGATTTAAAAATATTAATATTATTTAGTAGTACTTTTCATTAAATCTGTCACACTTAGGACAAAATTTTCAAACATAAATTAATGCCTCTTAGAGGCAGATTCATGAAAAATTCAAGTCATTAAAGTTGTAGCCTTATGTTTTAAATTTAATTACAGACTTGAATCAGACCAATAGGAGCATTGTAGCTCCCTTTCGGGCAGTTTTAGTGGGACTGGATTGTTGAAACTGAAAACTGGCTTCTTCTGGAGTTCAAACCCTTGGGGAAGGGGTGATCTCACACTTACTTCTCCCTCACAAACTCAAACAACTAGAGACTTATAATAAGAAATGGACCGAAGGCTATAGCATGGAGGTCCCACTATACACCCAGAAGATGATAGAGTGCTTCCCCTCCTTAGCAAAGTGCTGAGCAAAGGATACCTCAGAAAACGTAAGAAGACCAGGGCACCAATAAGCATGCCTTCTGAGGTACCCCCTTGTGTCTATTTATAGTTTTCTGAAAATGCTCTGCCAACAACAAAGCTCTGCTGTTCTAAAAGGCTATGGGCAGGCCAGCGGGGGAAAAATGGAAAAATACATCACACAACACAGGACGAGTAGCCCTTGAAAACCTCCACTCGCATATGGTGGCTAGTGCTCGATGGCGCTGCCACTCGCCGTCTCCCTAAGCCCCTGGGCAAGTGTGGGCCAGACCTGCCCCCACTCACCAACTACCTGTCGAGAGCCATGGGAAAGTGCGACCCGACAGCTCCAATCGCCCCTGTTCCACTCCACCCCACCTAGGTGAGCCAACGGGGATGCAGAGATCTCATTTGATGCCAAAAAAGAGGCGTTTAGTGAACAAGCCTCACTCAATGCCGAGACGGAAAGCATTGAGTGGACTCGATGCCAGCAGAAAGCGTCGAGTGGACTTGACGCTAGGGCCTAGCTCGCCTGGGACTTGAACAAGATGACTTGTCTGGTCTGGTTCCTGTCGATCCCCACTCGCCGGATATGGGGTTGTATACGATCCGCACTCTTTGCGAGGTTTCCCCAAGCTTGGAAAGAAACATCCAATCCCATAAAATTTGGCAAGTGTGGCAGGGGATATAGAGAACCTTTTGGTAGGATCCACCAATGGATATATATATGCGCCCGCGTACCTGGGCGACCTTTATCATTCCCCTTGGTCTAAACTTGCGAGATTCCTCTTTCCAAAGAGCTACAAGAGAGGCTTTACCGCGCATGCGGGCTCAACGCCGCTCGCGCTGCCAACCTGGTAACAATATCTCCCAGCGCTTTACCGCGTGAGTCTCTAAATCCTTAGCCTGCCAAGATGGGCAAGTCAGCTCCAAAAACTACCGAGTTGATCTAGCCTCCACCCCAGATCGTGGACTCACTTCTTCCTCAAGGACAGTTCCCGAACAAAATGGGAAGGCGATCATCGAGATTCCTGCCTACCCGGACAGTCATCAGACCGACGGCGAAGCCTCCATGCCACGAGTCGACTCCCCCCATGATGACTCGCAGGCTCAAACTCCTCCTGCTACTCATCTGCGAGACCTGTACTCCCTTTTGGGATCACGGGTTTGGCCTCACTGAGGATTAAGTCGCCAACTTGCGCACCTTCCCGGCAACCCGCACCTGCTCCTATACTCGCGGTGGGAGATGTCGGGTTCATCCCAATTCCGATCTTCGAGCTCATCTCCCCAAGAACTCAACTTATGGGTCGCGGTAAGAACCTTCCCTTGCCCCCTTCATATACCCTCCGAGGGAAGCCAAGCTCATCCCGTAAGCTCTACTTTCATAGGACCATCTCGCATAGTTCTTTTGAAGCACTCGCCTATTATACATTCACCACGATAAACTGTCTTTGCAGATCTCCCCGGTCAATATGAGGCTGAAGAATTCTCTGAGCCAGCTCACCACTCGCCACCTGCTTCCCCCAATGCGATAGAGAACTTCATGGACGTCTAGCTAGACTCCGCCGAGCTGATGAGGTGAGTCAATGAAGTCTTGAAGAAGCAGGGGCATGCATTGTGCAGGATCCAGGAGGTGAATGATCTCAGTGAATGGAGGCTTGAGGCACTAGGGCGGGACTATATATTGCTTGTGGATGAGGTGAAGCGCAGCTCGGTAAGCGGGATGGCGTCCCCCACAAAGGATCAATAAGAGCATGCGAGACATCCACCAGGATCTGGAGCTAGTTTGCGAGTTCAGCAACCTGCGCCGTACTCTGGGGATGGGGACTCGAGGCTGGGGTAGATGGAAATGGCTCCCTAGCTGAGCCTACCAGCACTCGCCCACCAGTACCCCAGCTCGCGCATGTTGAAATAGCTATTCTTCTGCTTGTTATATTTTCTTTCCCTGAATTGCGAGCTCCACTCTCTGTAATAACTTATACTAATTTTTTAGATCTTGATGCATATTGATTCTTCATAATGTGCTACTCTTTATATTTAACTTGCCATAGGATAGAACATGTCGCAGGGGTCGGCGAGTCGGGGTCAGCGAGCGGGACTGACCGGTCGGCTCGGCCATTAATTAATTTTTCTATAAATAGGCTCCCTCACAAACCCCCAGACCATCGCCTCTACTGCAGACATATGCCACCTTCCTGTTCTCCTTCTCGCCACCTGTACTTGTGCCAGAACCTTTGAAACAATGGCAAGACGCGTCCCGATGCTGATGGAAGGTCCAAGTGCGCGCGATAATTTGCCGAGTATAGCTTCTACGAGGGAAACACCACCGAGTAAGAGTACATCAATTTCGTTGCTAACTACGTCCACGCGGGCTTCTCTGCGCGCCGACCCACGGTGGGTGTAACACCCCAAATTTGACAACAGACCTTCTGGTCGATATCGTCGGGCGATCGCCAGCCGATATCGATAACACTCAATGCCCCGAAGCATTGAATGAGCTTGTTTCACTCGATGCTAGGGAGCTTTGAGTGAGATATCACGAGCCGATACTGGATATCGCCATGTGATAGCGATAGACTAAACGTACTCAACGCCTTGAAGCATTGAATGAACTCGACGTACTCGACGCCATGATGCATTGAGTGAGAAATCGTCGGGCGACAGTGTATATCTCAAGGTGATAGTGCCACGTGACATGTACACATGTCAAGTGGTTGTTAAGAGGCCAAAGAGAGGTAGTTGATTGAAGTCAAGCGGCTTAAGTTGATGTCGCCAGGCGACATTGATATCGCGCGTCGATAACAACTACTTTGACTTTTCAGCTAAATTTGCATCCATTCGTTCCTCTTGATGGAATTACCCTGTGGCTGGGATTAATCCCGAGGCCACTTAACCAGAGGAGTGGAGGAATGAGAAGTCATTCTCTTCTTGTCACTCTCTCTCCTCCTTTCATTCAAAGCTCTTGAGAAGAAGAAGCTAAGGAATATTTGGGCTGATCTTTATGAGAGTGCTGGAGGAGATTCGGTAAGCGAAAGCTAGATTCGAGGGTAGATCCGCGAAGTGGAAAGCGACATGTTCCTTTCCATACACATAGAAAAGCTGTGTCATGGCTTCGAAGAAGACAACAATGGTAACGATCTTACTTCTTAGACAAGTGAAGTCCTTCTTTTGGCATAGGCATGGAATCCCCCACCAAAAGGTGGAGAATCGATGAGATTCTGATGGGTCGATACATAGTATCCCCTGGTTTGGTTTTGCATATAGATTTAGAAATCACAGTACAGAATAAGCATGATGTGTGAAGCCCATCCGAACAGGTTAGTCTGGATTGGTGATATTTTATTTTGCATGTCGGAGAAGACTCTGAGCATAACATGGAGTTTATGGGTTCTGATGGGTTATGCTTGTGAAATATAAGTACCAGGAAGTACTGGAGATTCTCTCCAGGAAAATACACAGAAAATTCAATAGTTTACATAACTGTTGGATATCTCCAGACGACAACGAGTATCGCCGGCGATAGCTCATTACGAGCTCTAATTGCTATGAAAATACCAGTGTTTCTAGCACTACAGGATGCTGCATGGTTTTGGGTTGAGCCTGGGCACAAAAAGAGAACTTCTGTTGGCCCATCCACGCGATCGTGATGAACATTGGCAATAACTCCCTTTTGATTGTGACGCCTATCTCTGGGAGATAGTGAGGCTAATATTTAAGCTATGGGCTCCTAACGACCATGAGAGCCATTGTATATAACGTTGGTTGTGTTTTGAGCTATGGGAAAGGGGAGGCTGACCCGCGTCATGTCGACCTGCCAAAGAGTATGACTTTCGGTGGGTGGGCAAGGCAATTTGGGCAACGAGAAAAGCTGGTCTATACCTACTCGATGTCGATCATTTAAACAGGCCTAAAGTACATGGGAGTTACTGTTGGCAACGAGAGAGAGGGATTCTTAGGATATAAGCCAGAAAGACAAAAAATGCTCATAAATTGACCGTGAAGCCATGGACCACTGAACGGTAGTGTAGTCCGGGAAACTGACACACCGATAATGTGCCCTGAGTGTACGGAGCGTCATCAGTTGAGGCTAGCATTTGTGATATATTGAATTGTGTGTGATTACACGTTCTTATGATATATCTGCTTGTGAAAATGTTATGCTTGCAGGGAAGGAATACCACTATCCCAGGAAAGGGGTAGGATCATTATAAATTGGTCAGCTTAATGCTAACCATTGACTTGTTTTGCCATCCTTTTGGTGCATTGTCCCTGTGCCAGTGCTGGAGAGCCGAGCGGGAAGTAGCGGACTAAAGCCCCGGAAGCTATGTCGGCCCTCGAAGGCCAAACAAAGTTTTATTGCTTTCATATGTGGCCAGCCTGCGTGTCGATGTCTGTAATCCACAACTTACAAAGAGTAAATATAAGGCCTTAAGGCCAAAATAGTTTTAAGCTACTGTTTACTGTCACCGACGACAGTGACTATCATTGGGCGACAGTGACTATCGTTGGACGACAGTGACTATCGCTGAGCGATAGTGAATATCGCTGGGCAATAGTAACTTTTGTGTATTTTTTTTAATAAACATTCATGTCTTTATATAATGGACATTACTGTTATACTTGAGTTAAAATCTTAACCCTTGAAGCTTCAACTATAATTCTCTGAGTTAGGATGCGTGTAGTTTTTTAATATTCATATGTAATCCCGCTGCACGTTTGTGGAATATGATGTGGGGTCCCGACCCTCTATTATATTACATGTGACAGATAGAGATGTTATAATTTGGTATCAGCTTGTTTTGGTCTTCCTCCTGCGAATTCGTGATCGAATTCTTTTGAGGGGTGGTGAGCACGTGTAAGTGCGGACCGTTATAACATCAATGAACTCAAGAATGTCCACATAGGAATGAAAATACACCTGTTTGAGGAACTTGTGCTTTCCTAATAGCAGTTGTTGCTTTTGAGAAGTCGCTAAATTGTGTATTTTACATATATAGGTGATTTGAAGTGGTGCAGGGCAGTCTGAACCCCAACGATCTGTTGAGAGTGTGGCACCAGATGAGGTGCCCACACCTCCTCCTTCTGCGGAGACAATATGCTTAGTTGCTGAGGCATTTTTTGCAATGATACACGCACAACCTACTGGGCAGGCGCAGCCTGCAATGGTGCCAATACAGGTTGGTATGAGGCTAGAACCTATGGAGGATGTGGTAGATACACGAGCAACGGAAAAATAATTGAAGCAGTTCATGAGTTTCAATCCCCCTACATTCGCAGGGGCAGGGTCCCAACACAGGCAGGGGACTGGCTTGCGCGAGTCAAAAGAATTTTGACGAAAATAAGAACTGAGGAGGAACAGAAAGTCACCTTGACCACTTTCCTGTTGGAAGGAGAGGCTCGGCTTTGGTGGGACGAAATGGAGCTACACCACTTAGCAGGCAAACAACAAACAAAGTTCTCGATAAAGGAGTTTTCGAGACTATTCTTGGTAAATCATCTGCCGTCGTCGCAACGCATAGCCATGGAAAATGAGTTTCATCATCTAACACAGGGCAAAAGTAGTGTTGACACCTGTTTGCTTGAGTTTACCAGATTAGGACGCTATGCAGGGTCTACCTTCGCTAAAGAAGCGCATAAGACCAATCGGTTCTACGAGGGACTACGAGATGAGCTGAGGTTGCTGCTCCCGAGTTTGGTGAACCAAGGGTTTCAAGTGTTGGTGGATACGACCTGTGTGTTGGAGAAAGATATGAAAAGGGTGCAGAGCAAGAGGAACTTTGCAAGAACAAAGCTTGAATTCGAAGTACTGCATCCTGGAATATATGACTACCGCAAGAGGTCGAGTAAGAAGTCCAAGTCTTCGGGATAGGCTCCATCTACTGTGACTTCTGGCGCGAAGTCTGGGCAAACTACCCTTGCATGTTATACATGTGGCAAGGTGGGTCATCTGGCACGGGATTGCTGGCATGGGCACGCAACAGGTGATAAGAAGGCAGGAGCAACATATGCTGAAAAGAGAAAGGCTGTGGAGTCCACTGCATCCCAGTATGCTCCAAATCAGCCAAGGGTGTACAATCTTGGCCAACAGGAGGCCATAAAATAATGTGACGTCATCACAGGTATGACTTAGGATACAATTTTAGTGCTTTATATACTTCATAACTTGAGCGTTTCTTGCGTGTGATTTGTTTATATTAGGCTTTGTCCTTATTCGGGACTATCCGACGAGAGCACTGTTCGATACAGGTGCTTCACATTCATTTATAGTTGAGGACTTCGTGTCTCAGATTTGAGTGCCTACTTGTGCGCCGATATATAGTCTATTGATATTGTTGCCTAATGGATGCGTGATGCAGGCAAATAATTCTTGCGGTATTAAGGTGAAGATAGGAAGTCGGGATTTCGGATTGGAAGCATCTGTACTGCCAATATCGGAATTTGATGTAATCTTTGTTATGGACCGGCTCTTGGAGCAGCGTGCCTTTATAGATTACAACTCAAAGGATATCACATTGGGAAAAATACCAAGCTGGAGATGAAATTCGCTGGCATGCGAGTATCGAGCAAGATATTGATGTCTGCTCTCCAAGTCGTCAAAGATGTTCGGAAATGTGTGAAGTTATTCTTCATGCTTATAGAGGCTGTTGGCCAAAAACCAGTGTGAATGACGTTCTGATTGTATCGGAGTACGCAGATGAATTCCCGAAGGATCTTCCGAGGCTACCTCCCCAAAGAGAAATTGATTTCTCTATCGATTTGGTGCCAGGTTCGAAACCCGTAGATCGCTCATCGTACCGAGTTGTGCTAAAGGAAATGGCGGAATAGAGATTCCGGTTGCAAGAGCTGTTAGAGCAAGGATGTATACGCCCAAGTATGTCACCTTAGAGCGCACCTGTCCACTTTATGAAAAATAAGGACAGTAGCCTGCATTTATGAATCGATTATAGAGAACTGAATAAGTTGACATAAAAGAACAAGTATTCGATACCACAGATTGATGACTTGTTCAATCAGCTAGTTGGATCAATGGTTTACTCAAAGCTAGACCTGAAGTCTGGCTATTACCAGTTGAGAATTCAGGAATGTGACATTCCCAAGACAGCGTTTGGAACACGCTACGGTCATTACGAGTTCACAGTAATACCATTTGGGTTATCTAATACGCCATCGCTGTTCATGGACCAAATGTAACTAACGTTTCGAGAGTACTTGGACTTATTTGCAATCGTATTTATTGACTACATTTTAGTGTACTCTCAGTCTGAAGAAGATCATGCAAACCATTTGCGGATGGTGTTGCTCTTTGTCAAGTTCTCAAAGTATGAGTTCTGGCTATTGTCAGTGGATTTTCTGGGCCATGTGGTTAGTGGAGAAGGTATAATAATGGATCCAGTGAAGAGTGGCCAGTTCTGTCTACTGTAGCTGAAGTCAAGAGTTTCTTTGGACTTGCGGGCTATTACAGGCGCTTCGCTGAGAACTTTTCACGAATAGCCTTACCTCTCACCACACTGATAAGAAAGGATCAGAAGTTAGTTTGGACACCAGTGTGCGCTCAAGCTTTTGAAGAGCTGAAGAGTCGCTTGACCACATCGCCAATCTTGACATCGCCATATGGTTCGGACAGCTATGAAGTGCATAGTGATGCATCAGGGAGAGGCTTATGCTGAGTACTTCTTCAGTTCGGTAAAGTGATAGCATATGGATCACGCGAGTTTAAAGTGCATGAGCGGAACTATCCCGTCCATGACTTGTAGTTGGTGGCGGTGATATTTGCACTTAAACTATGGCGTCATTTCTTATATGGAATGAAAGTTGACGTCTTCACGGAGCATAAGAGCCATAAGTACTTACGAGATCATAAGGATCTAAACATGCGACGTCAGAGGTGGATGGAGTTCCTCGGGGACTACGCCTTCGACAGTCATTACACTCCCGAGAAGGGAAATTTAGTCGCAGATGCCTGGAGATGTAAAACTCCGACAAGAGCGAGGTGAGTATAAAAATGTGATGAATGTCTATGTTGGATCTGTAGTTGGATTTGGGCTAGGTTCACTAAGTTAGGATCATTTGACCTAACATGTATAGCAAGGGTCATGGTTGTGTCCTAGAGTCTAGGCCATGTCCTTAGAGTCAACACTGCATGGACCAGCCATCAACAGACTGCACAAGTCTCAAGACTTAGAGAAAATTCAGAGACTCAGAAAAATGGGTTCGACGTTCGTTGAACTCAGGTCGACGATAGTCATGCTCAGCTCGACGATCTTAGAGAAAATTCACTGAGCAGAGGTCGACGAACTTGATTCTCAGGTCGACAATCTTTGGACATTATACTTCAACGTTTCAAGTCCAGAATTTCTCTCTGAACTCCAGTCGACGAACTTAGTTCTCAGCTCGACGAATTCTGGATCATCTACTTCAACAGTCTAAAGTCTAGAGAACATCTCAAATATTCTAACTACAGAATCATACTCCAGTCGACGAATTCATCTTCTTAGCTCGATGAACTTAGACCACATTCTTGGCAAGATTTACCAAGTAGCAGTTGGAAGTTCTCAGCTTAATGAAACTATTTCTCAGGTCGACGAACCCAGTTCTCAGGTCGACGATTTCTGGATACTCTACTTCAGCACTTATTCCAGAAACATCTAAAATATTCTATGTCCAGAAACACTCAACTGAACTCTAGTCGACGAAGTTAAAATCTCAGCTCGACGATCTTGATGCACAGAAATGACAAGGATCTGGAGAATGAAGTTATCTGCTCTTAAGTCGACGATCTTGGATCTCAGCTCGACGAACAACAATTATCTAGTCTACGAACACAACTTCTCAGCTCGACGAACTATAGACTCAGGTCGACAAATTCTGTTCTCAGCTCGACGAATTCTGTGAAATTCCAGACTTAATTATTTCCATCCTTCTGTCCTGATTCTATTGCAATAATTCCTGAGTAATTAATGCTAAAATATTCTCCGAATATAACCGTTAGACGGAGCATTGATTATGTTCTTCTTCAGGATTATTGCTTGCCATTTTTCAATGGGATAGTTGGGGAAATCAATCATTGCAAATATTCTCCAGGCCGTCAGTAATCAATGCTGGGGAATTCAAAATTTCTAAAGGAGGAATTCAAATTTCAAAATGAAATTTATATGGAAAATATAAAAAGTGATTTTCTTCCTCTTCCTTGGTAGTGATCAGTCAGTTAGTAAATACAGAAAATAGAGTATACAGCAATACAACAGAATAGAATACTGATACAGAGAAATAAGCCCTTGACCAGAGAAAGCAGCAAGCTGAAGAAGAAGAAGAACATACATCCAAAATCAAGAGTCTTCTTCTCTTTTCATTCCAGAATTCTTCAAAGGACAACAAACATTCTATCTGTCAAAAAGTTCCTGGAGTTTATCTGGTCAAAGAAAAAGTCTGAAGATCTATTACCCTGCAGCAAAGCTCCAAACTTCCTGAACCATTCAATATCTCAGGGTGAGACTTTGCTAACATCAATATCCACTAAAGTCTTCTCAGTTGTACATTAAGAAAGAGAAGACAAAATCACTCTCTCATCCCCCACTGTAAAAAGGGTTCTTTAACTCCCTTCAAAAGTTATTCCTGTTTTCAAGTCACCTAATCAAAAGACTTGAGGATTGGTTTTTGAGCACCTGATCAAAAGCTCATTGGTGGCAGTCACCTGATCAAAAACATGAGTGGATTCCTATCAGGGTGGTAGAAGAGTGGATGTACCCAGGTTGGGGAACCACTATAAAATTTCTTGTGTTGTCTGGTTGCTCTTTTCTTTTGTTCTTGATGTGGCTGTGCTAGTTATGTTGCTGTGTGTGTGATAGTTGGTTTATAGTTGCTAAACCTGTGATAGATTATTTTATCTTAGGACTGATTGTTTTTATTATAGCAAAAAGTTTGATAAAACCTAAATACTCTATTCACCCCCTAGAGTATTTCAGATCTAACCCCTAACTTTCAATTGGTATCAGAGGGGATTCCTTTGGTTGTACAAGATAACCATTGAACCAAAAGATCCTTTGTTTGATCTAATTTATTACTTTATTTTTATTAGGATTATATACACAGCATGACACAGAACAAAGACTATGCAAGCACCAGACCTCCAGTATGCAATCTAAATAGGTTTTCCATCTGGAAGGCAAGAATTAAATTGTATATGAATTCTATTGTTGAAGATATCTACATCTCTATTTTGACAGGTCCTCCTCAACCTTCAACATCTACAACAACTCCCAACAATAATGCAGTTCCACCACCTGAGTGGACTGAGGCTCAGAAGAAGGCAAAAGTTGTTGATGCCAAGGCCATGAATATTCTGGCCCAAATAATGTCAGATGACATTTTTCTGAAAGTGGCTGAATGCACATCAGCCAAGGCCATCTGGGATTCTCTTAATCAAATGATGGCTGGATATGTAGATGAAAGGAAGGATAGAAGATAAAACCTCATATCACAATATGAGAACTTCAAGAAGGAGGAAGTAGAATCTGTAGCAGATATATACAACAGGCTTAGCTCAATCATCAATGAGCTGAAGACCTTAGACCAGGACATCACCCTCACAGAGGTGAATGATAAGATCATCATGTACTTCCCAAGCTCATGGGATTCAAGGATCTGGCCAATCAAGGAGGCTAGGAGTTTAAGTGAGATTTCTATAGAATCTCTTTTAGGAAAGCTCAAATCTTATGAGCAGCTCATTAAATCTAGAGAAGCAGCTGAGCAGAGAACACCTCCTCCAGCAAGGAAGGAACACAACCTGGCATTCAAGGCTATGGAAGAAACTGAAGGTTCAACTGTGAATAAAGAGCTGATGAGTCTCTTTGCCAAGAGATTCTATAAAATGGCAAGGAGAGATTTCAGAAGAAAGTCTTCCCGGCAGGATGACAAGCCAAGGTATGACAAAACCCCCACTAAAGAAGTGGTGTGCTTTAGCTGCAGGAAACCTGGACACTTTATCTCAGAGTGTCCAGAGAATCAGAAGAAGGAGAAGAGAAGAGAAAAGGATACAAGAAGACAACAAAGCTCAAGACCTTCCTCCAGCAGATACAAGAAGAAGGAGAAAGGTTTTGTGGCAAAAACCTGGAGTGAAACTGAAGATGAATCCACATCTTCAAGCTCTAGTAAATAAGAAGAAGAGGCAAGGGCCAAAGAAGTCTGCCTCATGGCCATTGATGCCTCCAGGAGTCATTCAGATGAAGAAGAATCTGACAGTGAAGGAGATTCTGAATCAGAAGCTAATCAGGTATTATCATCATTTAACTATAATTCTGATTCTTTTAAATCTGAATTTAAAACCATGTGTATTGATCTAATCAATTCTGAAAAAGAAATCAAAACACTTAGGGAGAAATTAGCTAGTCAATAGACACTAATATCTAAAAACACCAAGCTAAAAGATGAACTTACATTAGCAAATGAACAAATTATTCTGTTAAAAACTGAGTTATGTGAGGCCAAACAACTTGAGGAATCTCTCAATGGGAGAAGCCTCAAGCTGATGGACATTACAAGCACAGTCAATGTCGGACTAAATGACAAGCTGGGCTTGGGTGTATCATCAAGTTTGCCCCCCATTCTTAAGAAGAATATTCTATCAACCGCCATCAAATTTGTTTCAGCTAAGGGGAAAGAAATAATAAACCATAAACAAACCATAGAAGAAATGCCCAATTTAAAAGGTCAAAACAACAAAAACCAGAAAACCTTAAATAAAAACAAAGTTCAGCAGATTTCGTCGAACTCAGATCGACGAAATGTATCCAGTTCATTGAACTCAAGTCGACGAACTCTGAATGCAAATCTATATGATAATCATTCATCTTACTGTAATCGACGAACTCTGTATGGTTTGTCGAGCAGAGGTCGACGAACTTGGGGCACAAAAAATGACTATGTTCATTATCTGAGCGGAGATCGACGATCTCATCCCAATTCGTCGAACTCTGGTCGACGAACTCACAACATTTCGTCGAACCCAGTTAGACTTAGTAAAAATCATAATTATAACAACAACTCTAATAAATCCAGGAAACCATTTAATCCATTAGCTGATTGGATAATTCCACCTAGAAGATATCATCCATTAGGATATAAATCACAACCAGAATTTTCTGTGATTTCTAGTTTTTCTTATCAACAATATAAAGGACCAAAGGTAACTTGGGTCAAGAACAACTAACTGTTTTCATTGCAGGAAAAGAGCTGTCTAGTGATTAATCAAACACGGTATCTGTACAGTGGATGCTCCAAACATATGACTGGAAGCAAGGACACCTTAATCAACCACAAGTCCAAGCTGGGACCAAAGGTAATCTTTGGTGATTCAAAGTGTGGCCAGTCTGAAGGCTATGGAGAAATAAGGATTGGAGCAGTCACATTCAAGAATGTGACAAATTTAAAAGGACTTAAACATAACCTCATCTCCATAAGCCAATTATGTGATGAAGGTTATCAGGTACACTTTAACTCAACTTCTTGCATTATTTCTAATAAAGAAAAATAAAATGTTTTAATTGGAAATAGACAAGGAAACATTTATTTAGTTGATTTTCATTCTGCACCTTCAGACATTTGTCTACTCAATTTAGTTAGCAATCAGAATGAATAATGGCATAAAAGTCTAGAACATGTAAATATGAAAAATATTGCTAGGTTATCTAAGGACAACCTTGTGAGAGGTTTGCCTTCTGGTCCCTACAAGAAGGAAGACCTTTGCAGGGCTTGTCAACTAGGCAAGCAAAATAAATCTAGCTTTAAATCAATTAATAAATGTGATTCACCTAGGATATTGTACTTGCTATACATAGATCTCTTTGGACCCTTTGCTGTACAAAACCTAGGAGGGAAATCTTATACACTAGTCATTGTAGATGACTTCTCAAGGTTCACTTGGCTGTTCTTTTTGAGATCTAAGTCAGATACCTTTAAAGTTCTTACAGACTTTCTCAGGACCATACAGATTGAGTACTCTACTCATGTTGCATTGATCAGAAGTGATCATGGTACAGAGTTTGAGTCTCTTCTTATGCATGAGTTCTGTGAGAAGGAAGGTATCAGGCACTGCTTCTCATCTCCTAGAACTCCCCAACAAAATGGGGTAGCTGAAAGGAAAAAATAGGACCATAATTGAAGCTATAGACACATTACTTGCAGATGCTTATATGCCACTATCCTTTTGGGCATGGGATGTAAGCACGGCAAATTATGTCCTGAATATGAGTCTGATACATAAACTGAAGAATAAGACTCCCTATGAATTACTTAAAGGGAAGAAACCTAAAATCACCTACTTTAAAGTATTTGGATGTGTATGCTATATACATAACAATAATAAGAAATACATTAAAAATTTTAAAGCTAAGGCTAAAGAGGGAATTTTTCTAGGATATTCCCAAGTAAGCAAAGCTTATAGGGTGTTCAATAAATCTTCTTTAAAAATTGAGGAATCTATACATGTCTCTTTTGATGAAACTAACATGTCTTACAAGGAGAAAGAGATTTCTACCAGTAATGCTTTGCAGGTACCTCACTTGTGTGAGAATTTGGATGGACTAAGCCTCACCCAAGAAGTTCCAACACATCCTTCTCCATAAGTTGGAGAAGAGAGTGAAGAAAAAGCACTGAAGGGATTGAACTTCCTCCAACAACAAACATAATTCCACAAGAGGAATTATTTCCAAATGTTGTTGCTGAACCGACTCCAACCACTAATTTAGTCACACTAAGGGATCACCCCAGATCTCAAGTGATTGGAGACATATCAGTAGATATACAGACAAGGCATCAACTCAACCAAGATTTGATGCATGTCTGTTTTCTCTCTCAAGTTGAACCTCAATCCATACATGATACTGAGCAGGATCCCCACTGGATCATTGCAATGCAAGAGGAACTATATCAATTTGAGAGATGTAGAGTTTGGGATTTGGTTCCAAGACCCCAAGACTACCCAGTCATTGGAACCAAATGGGTATATAGAAATAAACTAGATGTACAAGGTGTAATTGTGAGAAATAAGGATAGGCTTGTTGCTCAAGGTTATAGGCAAGAAAAAGGGATAGATTATGACCAAACATTTGCCCCAGTTGCAAGCTTGGAGGCAATCAGAATATTTCTTGCCTATGCTGCTGATGGGCCCGCGAATAAACTCTTATGTGGGTGGTTGGTTCGATGAGTCGATCGTCGTGGGCTTGCTAGATGAGGCAAGTGCACATATCGCAAGTAATACAGAATATTCGGGGGAATATCCAGATCGTAAATTTCCCAGGAACGGGTTGATTATCCATACTGCTCTGAAAGCACTATTATTTTACTGAAATAGTAAGTTGTTGATTTTAACTAAAATAGGACGAAAATAGGTTAAGATAAAAGTCGATGAAGAGTTAACACTCGGTATCGAATTATGTTAGGATTAAAAAGAGATTTGTATAAATAGAGATCTAAAGTTTCAATTCAAATTAAAGCGGGAACTTGGCCGTGGAGGTTCCAAAAGAATGAGCTCACTGATATCTAGGAATATCGCTCACCTGGACATTAAGGCTATTCGATCGGGCTCTCGTCCGACGAAGGAATCCTCTTAATGCCCGCAGTATGCTAAGAACCCCGCTATTAGGTGGGGAACTCAATCCGGAAGAGTAAGCGTGCCTCCTCTCTCGAGGGTTAGTGCGGAACTCTCTTTACCCAGGGGTGATCAGTCCATACGCATGGCCTCTCGGCTAGCTAGCATATGGATAATGGAAATAGAGCCCACACATCGATATGTGGTTCGGTAAACCTTAAGTTTTTTAATTAAATAGAAAAAAGAGACCTTTAGTTATTTAAAACATTTTAAATCCCAATGCTCTTCGATACCGAGGGCTAAAAGCGATTAGCCACTCATCGGAATGGGGATAGCTTATGCATTTGGTTAGGCGAGCGTTCTAAACTATTCGCTGAAGGGTTATAAAGAAAATAAGAAGAAAAACAAGATAACCTAATATTAGAAAAGTTACTACAAATAAAAACACCCGCACTCATCCAAACACATAATAAAGAGACAGAAATAAAACTAAGTTACAAGTAAGAGAAAATTGCATATTTGAAATTGCAAGTCCCACTCAAACGAGTGGGTGGGAAATAAAAGCTGAAAATTTCAAGTCCTACTCAAACGAGTATGACTGAAATGAAAGCGAGTCCTACTCGAATGAGTAGGAGAAAATAAATGCAACACACGTACTCACTCTACAGAAATTATAACAAAAAGTTTTTCGTTTTAAAATATAAATTTCACAATTTTAAGCTCATACACGCACACACGCAATATGAAAACGAAAACAAAAGTACATAAGATTGATGAAAATGAGGCCTTCAGAGACATTCCAAAGCATTGTAAGGATAAGAAAAATAACGATTTTATTAACAAAACAGGTTGATTACAAAAGCTTAAACAAACAAACTTCAAAAGGAGGGGGGAGAATCCTTACATAGCACTACAATAGCTCCAAATAGCAGCCCTTAATCATCAAAATGGTTCAAAAATTTGGAACCCTGAAGTCATACATCAGCTGGCCTTTTATAGGCAAAATTTTCCAAGTACACGCACTACAACACGGGCGTGTCGGTGGGGCGTGTCAGCACTATTTGTGAGGTGATCGCTGACTTGACGAGAATGTTGAAATTGCGGCAGAAAATGCGGCGGTCACGCCCCAGGTCACGGGTGTGACGGTGGGCGTGTCGGCACTATTCATCATCTCATTTCGGCGATTTGATGGCGTTGTTGACTTTGTGAGGTCCACATGGAAGTCACGCCCTTTATTACGGGCGTGACTCTGGGCGTGTTGGGGAGGTTGAACTGGGCGCCGTTTGCATCGAAAGTCGCCGCGTGGGTCTTGTTAGCCAGGTGGAGGGGTCACGCCCCAGGTCACGGGCGTGACGCTAGGCATGTCGGCTTGGTCGATGATCGTCGAGCGAATTTTATCGAAACTGAGTGTCGAGACCGAGTGTCGAGACTAAGTGTCACGGCCATGGTCACGGGGCATGTCCAATGACACAGGCGTGTGGTCGGGCGTGTCCATCAATTGTTTTCCGAAATTGTTGATTTGCACGGTTTTTGACGTGTCACGCCCTGGTCACGGGCGTGACCAATAGTACACGGGCATGACACATGATTTTTCTGGCAAAATTCTAAAAATTTCTGAAAAATAAAATAAACTAAGCTAGCAAAATATATACAATAAAAGGAGCATATTATTAAAAGAAATTTATCCTAAAATAACAAAAGAAAATGAAAACTACTTAAATAATGAACAAAAAAATAGGTATATTTACAACTTATCAAATACCCCCATACTTAAGCTTTTGTTATTCCAGAGCAAAAGTTTGAGGTGAACTTATATAGAATAAAAAAATTCTAAGTTTAGCTACCGCTTAATTAATTATAAAAGAGATCTAAATAAACATAAGGGGTGTAAGAGTTAAGTCCTAAAATTATGTAGATGATTTAAATAGCTCAAAAATTTTGGCCAAAAGACTTCTTGATGTAATCAAATAGAAAGCAAAAAATATAATTGTTAGATTAACAAAAAAAGTTTGGAATTATATGAACTTTAGCTTATAGGAGTTTTACTGGAAATAATGCAATTTACAAATTATGCTCTCAAAATAATTTTTGAATTAATTCTAGAATCATGAAATTTGCTAGGGGGGTGATGTTGGTTTATGAAGAGGGTTTGGATTTTGAGGTGAGGAAATTTTTTCTCAAACCTCCATTTTTTTCCTTTGAGATTATTAGGAAAATAAAATCTTATTTTACTAATATCATTTTTTTTCAACTTCATAATAAAATTAACCCAATGTATATGTGGAGTAATGAATTTTATCATCTTACTCCATAACATATAATCTTTTTCAATTATTGGGTGCCTATGTTTACGGAATGAAATCTTATTCCCATTGACATAGGATCTTTTAAGGATAAAAATTTTATCATGCCAAGTAGGTCATGATAGGTAAGGAGAGAAAAGAAAACTAGATTTTTAATTAAAAACAATTTTGAGAGCAACCTTAATAAATTGTACGTTTCAATTTTTCAGAAAGCTAAAAGCAAACATATCAATGAAAAATTAGAAGTAGTGCCTAAAATGAGTTCACTATTTTTAACAAAGCATAATGAATTCTTTAAAACTTAACCCCGGCTATTTAAATTTTTCAATCAATAATCAACAAACGAAGAGCAAACAAAGAATTAATAAAATTCACATATAAATAAACTCAAATCAGAATTTTTGGATAGCAAGAAAATTAAGGATGATATATTTGATTTATTTGTTTCAAAACACTTTTTTGGATTTTTAGAGTTTTTATCATTTTTTATGTTATTAATTTCTTTTTTTTTTTGAATTTTTGTTTAGTTCTACTTTTTTTTTGAATTTTATGACTTATTATCTTTTTTTTTATATTTTTGTGTTTACATCTTTAATATATAAATATACATACTAAAAATTCGAAAAAGTTGTATAAAATTTTTAGATTTTTAAGTTTTGCGAACATTTTTTGGATTTTTTAAGTTTTGCAATTTTTTTTGTTTTCAGAACATTTTCATTCTATTTACAAAGATTGGGAGAAAAAAAGAAGTTATTTACAAGAATGAGAGAGAAATGGAAGGGGGAGAGAGAGAAGAGTATTTATAAAAATATTTTTGGAATTTTTATTTTATAATTTTTTTTTGGAATTTGTGTTTTATAATTTTTTTGGAATTTTTGTTTTATAATAAATTTTTTGGAATTTTTGTAATAAAAAGAAAGAAATTTTTTTTGAATTTTCATTTTTAATTTTTTTTGTTTTGTTTTGTTGTTATATATTTTTATATATATATATATTTTTTTTATTTTTGGAGTGCAGAAAGTAAAAGTACAGTGCAGAAAATAGAAGTGCGAAAAAGTGAGAAAACACCCTCATACTTATGTCCAACATTATCCTCAATGTTGTAACGTAAGTATGCGGAATAAAGAGGAAAGGCAATATATACAAAGAAAATAAAGAGAGGGGGGGGGGGTAGAAGCTTCCCTGAAAGGAGGTTGGGAAGGCGCAGTTTAGGAACCCTGAGGATCGGTCCATTTTGGATAGATCACCTCTTTTCCGCTACGGAGGGTTATAGCGTTGATATTCTCCCGCGGATTGGGCTCCGTGTTTCCCGGCAGTGCCCCGAGCGCGCGCTCGGACATCATTCGCGCTAGCTGTCCAACCTGGAGTTCTAAGTTTTTTATCGATCCGGTGATGTTCTGGATATTTGACTCGTTGGAAGCTATATATTTAGAAAAATTCTCCTCCATCTGGGAGGGTTTTGAAAGAGGGGGAGGTGGCAGAAATCCAGGCGCAAAAGAATTAGGGGGGCGCTGCGCATTATTCGCATTGCTCCATGAGAAGTTGGGGTGGTTCCTCCAACCCGGATTATAGTTATTTCTATAAGGGTTGTTGTTGGGGTTGAAAGAAGGTCGCCCAGCATTTCTCACATAGTCAATGAATTCATTAACTACGCCGGTATTAGGGGGAATCGCCCAAGGCGGAGTAGAGGAGGCAGTAGACATCTCCGCCACCTGCTTCATTAGCCTTTCAACTTGAAGGGCTAAGTGGGAAGTGGCATCCACTTCGAAGAGGCTGGTCGTCTGCTTGGGACGTCCCCGTGGGACATTCCATTGATATGCGTTCATAGCCATCTCTTCAATAAGAGCTTCGGCAGCCTCGGGTGTCTTATTATTCAAGGTACCCCCGGCAGCCGCGTCAATCATTTGACGCGTCTGATAGTTAAGCCCATTGTAGAAGATTTGGACCTGAAACCACGCAGGCAGAGTATGGTGCAGACACTTGCGAAGGAATTCTTTAAAGCTCTCCCAAGTCTCAAATAGAGACTCGGAATCGTTCTGCACGAAATAAGAAATGTCTGCCCGCAACTTTGCAGTTTTGGAGGGCGAAAAATACTTCGTTAAGAACCGTTCCGCAAGTTCAACACAGTTGGTGATACATCCTCGTGGGAGGGAATTCAACCACGCCTTAGCTTTGGATCTGAGGGAGAAAGGAAAGATGCGCAAACGAATGGTGTCATCAGTGACGCCATTGATCTTAAAAGTATCGCAAATTTCCAAAAACTAGACAAATGAACGTTCAGGTCCTCATCTGGCAGTCCATCGAACTGCACGGCATTTTGGATCATTTGGATAACGCTCGATTTGATCTCAAAATTATTGTTTGCCAACATCGGGCAAACAATACTGGACCCAGTATCTTCCAAATTCGGTCGGGTGTAATATGACATTGTACGCTCGACGGACGCGTTCAGATTAGGGTCGACCATAACAACGGCAGAGGGTTCTCCGATGGATTCTTCGGGATCCAAAGAGGGATTTCGGCATTGGGATCGAATACACGCAAGCGAGCGTTCGATCTCAGGATCGAAACACAAATGTTCAGACTCCGAAGGTTGTCTACTGGTCATATACCCTAAAATATAAACTAAAAAACGAACTTTCTTTTTTTGGATTTTGAAGAAAAGTTTTTAAGTTTTTTTTTTTGTTTTTTGTTTTTTAGAAATATAGGTAAAAGTAATAGACTTCGGATTCGAAATAACAACTCAAAGATGTTCCCCGGCAACGGCGCCAAAAACTTGATGGGCCCGCAAACAGACTCTTATGTGGGTGGTTGGTTCGATGAGTCAAACGCCGCGGGCTTGCTAGATGAGGCAAGGGCACCTATCTTAAGTAATACAGAATATTCGGGGGAATATCCAGATCGTAAATTCCCAGGAACGGGTTGATTATCCCTACTGCTCCGAAAGCACTATTATTTTACCTAAATAGTAAGTTGTTGATTTTAACTAAAATAGGACGAAAATAGGTTAAGGTAACAGTCGAAGAAGAGTTAACACTCGGTATAAAATTACGTTAGTATTAAAAATAGATTTGTATAACTAGAGATCTAAAGTTTCAATTCAAATTAAAGCGGGAACTTGGCCGTGGAGGTTCCAAAAGAATGAGATCACCCATCTCTAGGAAAATCGCTCACCTGGACATTAAGGCTATTCGACCGGGCTCTCGTCCGGCGAAGAAAGCCTCTTAATGCCCGCAGTATGCTAAGAACCCCGCTATTGGGTGGGGAACCCAATCCGAAAGAGTAAGCGCGCCTCCTCTCTCGAGGGTTAGTGCGGAACTCTCTTTACCTAGGGGTGATCAGTCCATACGCATGGCCTCTGGTCTAGATAGCGTATAGATAACGAAAATAGAGCCCACACATCGATATGTGGTTCTACGCATCGTTAACCCGGGGTAAACCTTAAGTTTTTAATTAAATAGAAAAAAAGACCTTTAGTTATTTAAAACATTTTAAATCCCAATGCTCTTCAATACCGAGGGCTAAAAGCGATTAGCCACTCATCAGAATGGGGATAGCTTATGCGTTTGGTTAGGCGAGCATTCTAAACTATTTGCAGAAGGATTATAAAGAAAATAAGAAGAAAAGCAAGATAACCTAATATTAGAAAAGTTAGTACAAATAAAAACACCCGCACTCATCCAAACACATAATAAAGAGATAGAAATAAAAATAAGTTACAAGTAAGAGAAAATTGCATATTTGAAATTACAAGTCCCACTCAAATGAGTGGACGAGAAATAAAAGCTGAAAATTGCAAGTCCTACTCAAACGAGTAGGATTGGAATGAAAGCGAGTCCTACTCGAATGAGTAGGAGAAATTAAATACAAGACATGCACTCACTCTACAGAAAGTAAACACTCACACACAAATCCTACTCAAATGAGTCGGTGAAAAATAAAGTCCAGCCATTTAACTCCTAGCGAGTAGGCGGAAATAAATGCTATTACAAGTCCTCAAATATTTACAGGGAAATAAAGACACGCCATTTAACTCTTAACGAGTAGGTGAAAATAAATGCGAGTACAAGTCCTACTCAAATGAGTAGGCGGGAAATAAAGACCTGCCATTTAACTCCTAGCGAGTAGGCGGAAAATAAATACCTACCATTTAACTCAAATGAGTAGGCGGTTAATAAAGACAACACACACACACTCTTCAGAAAATAAATACTCACGCACTCGACAAAAAGTAAATACTCACGCACTCGACATAAGTAAACACACACACACTTGCATAATTGAAATAAGGAGATGAAAATTACCTCATACACGCACACACTCAGGCAAAAAAATATGAAAAACAAAGTTATTGAAAAATTAAAACAACTGCATTTCTACCGCTAGAATGCGGTAGAAATGTATAAAAAGACAAAAAAAAATTGTTTAAGCAAAAAGTTTTCAAATTAAAGCGAAAAAAGCAAGTGCCTGAAAAATTAAAACGTTTACATTTTTACCATTAGATTTTCATAGAATGCATAAAAAGTGGAAAAAAATTGTTTGAGCAAAAATCTTTTTAGGTAATTGCTAAAATCAAAGTTGTTGAAAAATTAAAATAAAGCATTATACATTCTTATAGCTTTGTAAAATGGTTTAAAAAGTTGAATAAAGCTAAAAAGAAGCAACAGTTTTATAATCAAAACAAGGAAAAATCTAAGTTAAGAGGAATGAAAAACACTTTTTTATCATTTTACAAGTTCATAAGAACGAATATGGAAGCATGAAAATCCTAAGTCTACCAATTTTAAAGAGTATGAAAATTAAAACGGAGATAATAATGGCTAGAAATTATGATAAAAATGAAAGTATAACAAAAAGTTTTTCGTTTTAAAACATAAATTTCACAATTTTAAGCTTATACACGCACACACGCAATATGAAAATGAAAACAAAAGTACATAAGATTGATGAAAAGGAGGCCTTCAGAGACATTCCAAAGCATTGTAAGGATAAGAAAAATAACGATTTTATTAACAAAACAGGTTGATTACAAAAGCTTAAACAAACAAACTTCAAAAAGAGGGGGGAGAATCCTTACAAAGCACTACAATAGTTCCAAACAGCAGCCCTTAATCATCAAAATGGTTCAAAAATTTGGAACCTTGAACTCATACAACAGCTGGCCTTTTATAGAAAAAATTTTCCAAGTACACACCCTACGACACGGGCATATCGGTGGGGCGTGTCAGCACTATTCGTGAGGTGATCGCTGACTTGACGGGAAAGTTGAAATTGCGACAGAAAATGTGGCGGTCACGCCCCAGGTCACGGGTGTGACGGTGGGCGTGTCGGCACTATTCATCATCTGATTTCGGCGATTTGATGGCGTTGTTGACTTTGGGAGGTCCACGTGGAAGTCACGCCCCTGGTCACGGGCGTGACTCTGGCATGTTGGGGAGGTTGAACTGGGCGCCGTTTGCGTCAAAAGTCGTCGCGCGGGTCTTGTCGCCTAGGTGGAGGGGTCACGCCCCAGGTGACGGGCATGACGCTAGGAGTTTCGGCTTGGTCGACGATCGTCGAGCAAATTTTGTCGAAACTAAGTGTCGAGACTGAGTGTCACGGCCATGGTCACGGGGCGTGTCCAATGACACGGGCATGTGGTCGGTCGTGTCCATCAATTGTTTTTCAGAAATTGCTGATTTCCACGGTTTTTGACGTGTCACGCCCTGGTCACGGGCGTGACCAACAGTACATGGGCGTGACACATGATTTTTCTAGCAAAATTCTGAAAATTTCCGAAAAATAAAATAAACTAAGTTAACAAAATATATATAATAAAAGGAGCATATTATTAAAGAAATTTAACCTAAAATAATAAAAGAAAACAAAAACTACTTAAATAATGAACATAAAAATTGGTATATTTACAACTTATCAGCTGCATATAAGAAGTTCAAGGTATATCAGATGAATGTGAAAAGTGCATTTCTAAATGGAGTACTCAAAGAAGAGGTTTATGTAGAACAACCTCCAGGTTTTGTCTCTCCAACTTATCCTTTGCATGTGTTTAAATGGCATAAAGCTCTTTATGGTCTAAAGCAAGCTCCAAGAGCTTGGTATGAGACCCTAGCTAGCTTTTTGATAGAGCATAAATTCATTAGAGGCATAGTAGATAATACTTTATTCACTAGACATCATAAGGATCAAACCTTGTTAGTGCAAATATATGTGGATGACATCATCTTTGGGTCTATTGACTCCAAACTATGCAAGAGATTCTCTGACCTCATGTATTCAAAGTTTGAAATGAATAGCAAGGGCGAGTTCTCCTACTTCCTTAGCCTCCAAGTGAAGTAGCTGCCTGATGGTATCTTCATCTCCCAAGCTAAATATGCTAAAGAGCTCCTTAAAAAAGTTTGGGATGGCTGATGCCTCATCAAATAAAACACCTATGGCTACTAATGCTGTAATAGATTCTGATCCACATGGGAAACCTGTTGATCCGAAGTTATATAGGGGCATTGTTGGGTCCCTACTATACCTTACAACAAGCAGACCTGATATTATGTTTGCCACATATCTTTGTGTTAGGTTACAAGTGAACCCTAAAGAATCTCATCTAATTTTTTTAAAAAGGATTTTAAGATATATAAAGAGTTGTCCTAGTGTAGGACTCTGGTATCCTAATGAGTCAGAATTTGAGTTGACTGGATACTAAGTTGGTGACTTTGCTGGATGCAGATTGGACAGAAAAAGTACCTCAGGAACCTGCCAGTTCCTTTGTATGAGATTAGTGTCTTGGTTTTATAAAAAGCAGTCATCTGTGTCTACATCAACTGCTAAAGCAGAATATATTGAAGCTGGCAGTTGTTGTTCCCAGATGCTATGGATTCAAAACCAACTCCTGGATTATGGTCTCAACTTAAATAATTCAACTCTATTATGTGATAACATAAGTGTTATAGACATAACACAAAATCCAGTCCATCACAGTAGGACTAAGCATATGGACATTAGACATCATTTCATTAGAGAGTGTGTACACAAAAACAAAATTAAACTTGTTTATATATACACTGATTTACAAAGAGCTGATATTTTCACCAAACCTCTGGATGAAAGAAACCACTTATTCTTTATAAATCAGCTTGGAATGATCAATGGAGAAGCCTTAGTTTAGTTTCAGTCTGCACTCCACGAATTTTTCAAAGTTCATCGAACGGAGTTCTACGAACTAGGAAAAGTTCTTTGGATAATTCGTCGAATGGAGATCAACGAACTCTTTGTGCGTGAAGTAGATTTCGTCGAACGGAGATCGACGAATTTGTCTTCAGAAAACTTTCGTCGAATGAAGCTCGACGAAACGCTTTCAAATCTTCTGATAGAGATCGACGAATTATTTTGACTATCAAACATTTCGTCGACCTCAGATCGAAGAATTTTTATTTTTTTTTGTGGAACAGAGTTTGGCGGTTCATATTCTGAAAACCTTATATCTAGGTTTTCTTCGACCTATACCCCGCGCTTTCAGTTCCTTTACACTTGATCTTCGTTTTTCTCTCGCAGGCGCTCTAATGGCGATTCCAGCAAGCAGGCTCACAACAATGAAATTCGACACTGGTTTTGATGTCGATTTTGATTCCTTTCAACATTCCGACCCAATCTTCCTGGACATCCTGCAACTCTTTGAAGAAGAGCAGTTAAAGAATCTGATATCCACGTGGATCAAAATAGATGGCGCTGAAATCAGGGAGTGGGTCTATACTTCTTCAACCACCGATGAGAATACAATGACCGAAACTATATCGGGTAATGCCGTCTCCCTTACCCCTGCAGTGTTAACCGAAATTTTTGGATTAAGCAATGGTATAGAAGATTTGGAGATTGAAAATGAAGAGTATGATGATTTGTTGAGTATGATGGGTTACTCTGGAGAAACCCCAAATAAATTGCTAAAGAAACATCTTTCTGCTGAATATAAATTCCTAGCAGATATTGTGGGGAAAGTCTTGCTGGGCAAGCACACTGCACATGACTACATAACCAGGCACCAAATCCTGGTCATGTGTACTATGGTCAACAAGAAAAAGGTAAACTGGGCTCAGATCATGTTTGATCTGATTAAGAAAAAGAATACAAAGAAAGATGCGTGCTTTGGAAGAATATTGGGAATCTTCCTGAACCCCATTTTCGCTTTATTTTTGCAACTCTCTCCTATTTTTGTAACCTCGCCGAGGCGAGCTCCCTTATAATCTGCGAATTCATCAATGAAAAATTACATATTAAAATTTTTTTCTCTGTACTTGCTTACTTTCTGTATGGCACTCGCACGCATGTCGCCCCTTCACTGCGCGACCTCGCTAGGATAACATTCACCATTAGAATGTACTTGAGTTAAGATACGTTCTCGCGCGAAGACCCTGAGATCTCGCCACCCCTTGATAGTAGGGCCAGGTTACTCGTCGAGCTGGACCTCCGTCCATCCAGCACGCGTCAGGATTCCTTCCCTTTAGAGACCAAAATTCCCAAGTAAAATCTTGATAGGATGGAGTGTAGTTTTCGAGAACCGCCTTGGCTCGCCCTTCTTTATTAGATGCCGAGATCTCATTGGTAGGCATTCATAGCCATCTCTTCAATAAGAGCTTGGGCAGCCTCAGGGGTCTAATTATTCAAGGTACCCCCGGCAGCCGTGTCAATCATTTGACGCGTCTGATAGTTAAGCCCATTGTAGATGATTTGGACCTGCAACCACGCAGGCAGCGCGTGGTGCGAACACTTGCGGAGGAATTCTTTAAAGCGCTCCCAAGTCTCAAATAGAGACTCATAATCATTCTGCATGAACAAAGAAATGTCCGCCCGCAACTTTGCAGTTTTGGCGGGCGGAAAATTCTTCGTTAAGAACCGTTCCGCAAGCTCGGCCCAGGTGGTGATACATCCTTGTGGGAGGGAATTCAACCACGCCTTAGCTTTGGATCTGAGGGAGAAAGGAAAGAGGCGCAAACGAATGGCATCATCAGTGATGCCATTGATATTAAAAGTATCGCAAATTTCCAAAAACCTAGACAAATGAACGTTCGGGTCCTCATCCGGCAGTCCATCGAACTGCATGACATTTTGGATCATTTGGATAATGCTCAATTTGATCTCAAAATTATTGTTCGCCACCATCAGGCGAACAATACTGGACCCGATATCTTCCAAATTCGGCCGGGCGTAATATGACATTGTACGCTTGACGGACGCGTTCGGATTAGGGTCGGCCATAGCAATGGCAGAGGGTTCTCCGACGGATTCTTCGGGATCCAAAGAGGGATTTCGGCGTTGGGATCGAATACGCGCAAGCGAGCGTTCGATCTCAGGATCAAAATCCAAATGTTCGGACTCCGAAGGTTGTCCACAGGTCATATACCCTAAAATATAAACTAAAAAAAGGAACGTTCTTTTTTTGGATTTTGAAGAAAAGTTTTTAAGTTTTTTTTTTAGTTTTTAGTTTTTTAGAAATATAGTGATTCGAAATAACAACTCAAAGATGTTCCCCGATAACGGCGCCAAAAACTTGATGGGCCCGCAAACAGACTCTTATGTGCGTGGTTGGTTCGATGAGTCGAACGCCGCGGGCTTGCTAGATGAGGCAAGTGCACCTATCGCAAGTAATACAGAATATTCGGGGGAATATCCAGATTGTAAATTTCCCGGGAACAGGTTGATTATCCCTACTGCTCCGAAAGCATTATTATTTTACCGAAATAGTAAGTTGTTGATTTTAACTAAAATAGGAATAAAATAGGTTAATATAAAAGTCGATGAAGAGTTAACACTCGGTATCGAATTACATTAGGATTAAAAATAGATTTGTATAACTAGAGTCTAAAGTTTCAATTCAAATTAAAGCGGCAACTTGGCCATGGAGGTTCCAAAAGAATGAGCTCACTCATCTCTAGGAATATCGCTCACCTGGACCTTAAGGCTATTCGATCGGGCTCTCGTCCGACGAAGGAATTCTCTTAATGCCCGTAGTATGCTAAGAACCCCGCTATTGGGTGGGGAACCCAATCCAGAAGAGTAAGCGCACCTCCTCTCTCGAGGGTTAGTACAGAACTCTCTTTACCTAGGGGTGATCAGTCTATACGCACGGCCTCTCGTCTAGATAGCGTATGGATAACAGAAATAGAGCCCACACATCGATATGTGGTTCTACGCGTCGTTAACTCGGGGTAAACCTTAAGTTTTTTAATTAAATAAAAAAAAGAGACCTTTAGTTATTTAAAACATTTTAAATCCCAATGCTCTTCGATACGGAGGGCTAAAAGCGATTAGCCACTCATCGGAATGGGGATAGCCTATGCATTTGGTTAGGCGAGCGTTCTAAACTATTCGCTGAAGGGTTATAAAGAAAATAAGAAGAAAAGCAAGATAACCTAATATTAGAAAAGTTACTACAAATAAAAACACCCGCACTCATCCAAACACATAATAAAGAGAAAAAAAACTAAGTTACAAGAGAAAATTGCATATTTGAAATTGCAAGTCCCACTCAAACGAGTGGGTGAGAAATAAAAGCTGAAAATTGCAAGTCCTCCTCAAACGAGTAGGACTGGAATGAAAGCGAGTCCTACTCGAATGAGTAGGAGAAAATAAATACAAGACACGCACTCACTCTACATAAAGTAAACACTCACACACAAATCCTACTCAAATGAGAAGGTGAAAAATAAAGTCCAGCCATTTAACTTCTAGCGAGTAGGCGGAAATAAATGCTATTACAAGTCCTCAAATATTTACAGGGAAATAAAGACATGTCATTTAACTCTTAACGAGTAGGCGAAAATAAATGCGAGTACAAGTCCTACTCAAATGAGTAGGCGGAAAATAAAGACCTGTCATTTAACTCCTAGCGAGTAGGCGGAAAATAAAGACCTGTCATTTAACTCCTAGTGAGTAGGCGGAAAATAAATACCTGTCATTTAACTCAAATGAGTAGGATGTTAATAAAGACAACCCACGCACGCACTCTTCAAAAAATAAATACTCACGCACTCGACAAAAAGTAAATAGTCACGCACTCGACATAAGGAAACACACACACACTTGCATAATTGAAATAAGGAGATGAAAATTATCTCATACACGCACACACTCAGGCAAAAAAATATGAAAAACAAAGTTATTGAAAAATTAAAACAACTACATTTCTACTGCTAGAATGCGGTAGAAATGCATAAAAAGACAAAATAAAAATTATTTGAGCAAAAAGTTTTCACATTAAAGCGAAAAAAGCAAGTGCCTGAAAAATTAAAACGTTTACATTTTTATCGTTAGATTTTGATAGAAATGCATAAAAAGTTGAAATAAAAATTGTTTGAGCAAAAATCTTTTTACGTAATTGCTAAAATCAAAGTTGTTGAAAAATTAAAATAATGCATTATACATTCTTATAGCTTTGTAAAACAGTTTAAAAAGTTGAAGAAAGCTAAAAAGAAGCAACAGTTTTATAATCAAAACAAGGAAAAATCTAAGTTAAGAGGAATGAAAAACACTTTTTTAACATTTTACAAGTTCATAAGAACGAATATGGAAGCATGAAAATCCTAAGTCTACCACTTTTAAAGAGTATGATAAGGAAAACGACTATAATAATGGCTAGAAATTTTGACAAAAATGATAGTATAACAAAAAGTTTTTCGTTTTGAAACATAAATTTCGCAATTTTAAGCTCATACACGCACACACGCAATATGAAAATGAAAACAAAAGTACGTAAGATTGATGAAAAGGAGGCCTTCAGAGACATTCCAAAGCATTGTAAAGATAAGAAAAATAACGATTTTATTAACAAAACAGGTTGATTAGAAAATCTTAAACAAACAAACTTCAAAAGGAGGGGGGAGAATCCTTACATAGCACTACAATAGCTTCAAACAATAGCCCTTAATCATCAAAATGGTTCAAAAATTTGGAACCCTGAACTAATACAGCAGCTGGCCTTTTATAGACAAAACTTTCAAAGTACACGCCCTACAACACGGGCTTGTCGGTGGGGCGTGTCAGCCCTATTCGTGAGGTGATCGCTGACTTGATGGGAAAGTTGAAACTGCGGCAGAAAATGCGACAATCACGCCCCAGGTCATGGGTGTGACGGTGGGCGTGTCGGCATTATTCATCATCTGATTTCGGCGATTTGATGGCGTTGTTGACTTTGGGAGGTCCACATAGAAGTCACGCCCCTAGTCAAGGGCGTGACTCTGGGCATGTTGGGGAGGTTGAAATGGGCGCCGTTTGCGTCGAAAGTTGTCGCGCGGGTCTTGTCGGCCAGTTGGAGGGGTCACGCCCCAGGTCACGGGCGTGACGCTGGGCATGTCGGCTTGGTCGATGATCATCGAGTGAATTTTGTCGAGACTGAGTGTCGAAACTGAGTGTCGAGACTAAGTGTCACGGCCATGGTCATGGGGCGTGTCCAATGACACGGGCGTATGGCCGGGCATGTCCATCAATGTTTTTCAGAAATTGTTGATTTCCACAGTTTTTGACGTGTCACGCCCGGGTCACGGGAGTGACCAACAGTACATGGGCGTGACACATGATTTTTCTGGCAAAATTCTGAAAATTTCTGAAAAATAAAATAAACTAAGTTAGCAAAATATATACAATAAAATGAGCATATTATTAAAGAAATTTAACTTAAAACAACAAAAGAAAACGAAAACTACTTAAATAATGAACATAAAAATATGTATATTTACAACTTATCAGCTACATATAAGAAGTTCAAGGTATATCAGATGGATGTGAAAAGTGCATTTCTAAATGGAGTACTCAAAGAAGAGGTTTATGTAGAACAACCTCCAGGTTTTGTCTCTCCAACTTATCCTTTGCATGTGTTTAAATTGCATAAAGGTCTTTATGGTCTAAAGCAAGCTCCAAGAGCTTGGTATGAGACCCTAGCTAGCTTTTTGATAGAGCATAAATTCATTAGAGGCATAGTAGATAAAATTTTATTCACTAGACATCATAAGGATCAAACCTTGTTAGTGCAAATATATGTGGATGACATCATCTTTGGGTCTACTGACTCCAAACTATGCAGGAGATTCTCTGACCTCATGCATTCAAAGTTTGAAATGAGTAGCATGGGCGAGCTCTCCTACTTCCTTGGCCTCCAAGTGAAGCAGCTACCTGATGGCATCTTCATCTCCCAAGCTAAATATGCTAAAGAGCTCCTTAAAAAAATTGGGATGGCTGATGCCTCAGCAAAGAAAACACCTATGACTACTAATGCTGTAATAGATTCTGATCCACATGGGAAACCTTTTGATTAGAAGTTATATAGGGGCATTGTTGGGTTCCTACTATACCTTACAGCAAGCAGGCCTGATATTATGTTTGCCACATATCTTTGTGCTAGGTTATAAGTGAACCCTAAATAATCTCATCTAATTTTTTTTAAAAGGATTTTAAGATATATAAAGAGTTGTCCTAGTCTAGGACTCTGGTATCCTACTGAGTCAGAATTTGAGTTGACTGGATACTCAGATGCTGACTTTGCTGGATGCAGAGTGGACAGAAAAAGTACCTCAGGAACCTGCCAGTTCCTTGGTATGAGATTAGTGTCTTGGTTTTGTAAAAAGCAGTCATCTGTGTCTACATCAACTGCTGAAGCAGAATATATTGTAGCTGGCAGTTGCTATTCCCAGATTCTATAGATTCAAATCCAACTCCTGAATTATGGTCTCAACTTAAATAATTCAACTCTATTATGTGATAACACAAGTGCTATAGCCATAGCACAAAATCTAGTCCATCATAGTAGGACTAAGCATATGGATATTAGACATCATTTCATTAGAGAGTGTGTAGACAAAAACAAAATTAAACTTGTCTATATCTATACTGATTTATAAAGAGCTGATATTTTCACCAAACCTCTGGATGAAAGAAACCACTTATTCTTTATAAATCAGCTTGGAATGATCAATGTAGAAGCTTTAGTTTAGTTTCTGTCTGCACTCCATGAATTTTTCAAAGTTCGTCGAACAGAGTTCGACAAACTGGGAAAAGTTCTTTGGATAATTTGTCGAACGGAGATCGACGAACTCTCTGTGCGTGAAGTAAATTTCGTCGAACGGAGATCGACGAATTTGTCTTCAGAAAACTTTCGTCGAACGAAGCTCGACGAAACGCTTTCAAATCTTCTAATAGAGATCGACGAATTATTTTGACTATCAAACATTTCGTCGACCTCAAATCGAAGAATTTTTATTTTTTTCATGGAACGGAGTTTGGCGGGTCATATTCTGAAAACCTTATATCTAGGTTTTCTTCGACCTCCATCCAGCGCTTTCAGTTCCTTTGCACTTGATCTTCGTTTTTCTCATGCAGGTGCTCTAATGGCGATTCCAGCAAGCAGGCTCATAGCAATGAAATTCGACACTAGTTTTGATGTAGATTTTGATTCCTTTCAACATTCTGACCCAATCTTACTGGACATCCTGCAACTCATTGAAGAACAACAGTTGAAGAATCTACTATCCACCTGGATCAAAATTGCTGGTGCTGAAATCAGGGAGTATGTCTATACTTCTTCAGCCACCGATGAGAATACAATGGCCGGAACTATATCGGGTAATACCGTCTCCCTTACCCCTGCAGTGTTAACCGAAATTTTTGGATTAAGCAATGGTACAGAAGATTTGGAGATTGAAAATGAAGAGTATGATGAAATGTTGAGTATGATGGGTTACTCTGGAGAAACCCCAAATAAATTACTAAAGAAACATCTTTCTCCTGAATATAAATTCCTAGCAGATATTGTGGGGAAAGTCTTGCTGGGCAAGCACACTGCACATGACTACATAACCAGGCACCAAATCCTGGTCATGTGTACTATGGTCAACAAGAAAAAGGTAAACTGGGCTCAGATCATGTTTGATCTGATTAAGAAAAAGAATACAAAGAAAGATGTGTGCTTTGGAAGAATATTGGGAATCTTCCTGAACCCCCTTTTTTGCTTTATTTTTGCAACTCTCTCCTATTTTTGTAACCTCGCCGAGGCGAGCTCCCGTATAATTTGTGAATTCATCAATGAAAAATTACTTAGTAAAATTTTCTTCTCTGTACTTGCTTACTTTCTGTATGGCACTCGCACGCATTCGCCCCTTCACTGCGCGACCTCGCTAGGATAGCATTCACCATTAGAATGTACTTGGGTTAAGATACATTCCCGCGCAGAGACCCTGAGATCTCGCCATCCCTTGATAGTAGGGCCAGGTTACTCGCCGAGCTGGACCTGCGTCCATCCAGCTCGCATCGGGATTCCTTCCCTTTAGAGACCAAAATTCCCAAGTAAAATCTTGATAGGATGCAGTGTAGTTTTTAAGAACCGTCTTGGCTCGCCATTCTTTAGTAGATGCCGAGATCTCGTCTCGCCATTTTTGACCCTGCCTTGCTTAGATAGTGCCACCCCATGGTGGTTGCTGAGACCCCGGCTCATCACTTCTAGTCTTGCTTGGGGATTGTTGGGTCTAACCCCTAGTTTCCCTTGTGACCTTTTCCCCTAGACTGTCCCCCAAGTTCAACTTCAGATGCCTTGTGGGGATTGTTGGGTTTAATTATTTATCTGGCGTGCTTATGACGTCGGGGCGTTACATTGACGCATTTTCGACATTTGCCATTATTAGAGCGTGGTTTTAGCACTTAGGTTTTCTATGTATATGTGTGGATGGGTTTAGCCTGTTTGGAAGATTTCCTAGCGAGTCGGGTCTGTTTTGGTGACCTAATGGAGAGTCTTTGGGAATGCTTGTGTTTTGGTTTCGGGAGGTGTTTACCTGAGTTTGGTTCATCAAATCTTAATTTTGACTGTGTCGTTGGGTTCGTAGCATTAGTATTTAGCTATGGTGCTATTTTCGTAAAATTCCGGGTATGTTTGTTTTTCGAGTCGTTTTGACGTTTTATTTAATTAATTAAGATATTCTATTATAATAATCAGATAAAGCAGTATAAATAGAAACCCATCCCGTCAAAACCCTATTCACTGTCTCCCTCGTGAAACTGCCGACTTGTTGCAGAAGAACGAGAGCGGCAGACATTACTAAGCCTTCAGCCACCGATTTCTGGTGCTTTGGTGCTTGGTTTAATCTTTGGAGAGTGGATTCGGGTAGATCTCGCCTAGAACTATGTTTTTACGGTAAGCTTTCCCAATTTCTTGGATTTTTAGAAGTCTAGGTATGTGGTTTTTACCCTATTTTCCTCTCAAAAGTTTTATGTTTTGTTGCTTAAGTGTTCTTGCGGCCAGATCTGTGAGGTGGGGCGTTGCTTGGCCAGATTTAGGGTGATTTGAGGCAAGTGGTGATTTTTCCCTTGCTTGTTCTTCTTCTCTTTCATTTTTTCCTGATTTCCTCCCAGTACAGAATGTTTGGACTAGAGTAGGATTTTCCTTCATGTCAAAATGATTTCCTATAGATCTTGGGGCAAGTGGTGTCTTCTCTCATCCTTGCCAAGTTTGCCTCTTTGTATTTCTTTCGGTTTTACTGCCTTTTCTTCTTAGATCTTAGGAGTGTTGTGGGTTTTGGCCAAGGACGGCCTGCTGCTTGTGTAGAAATTCCTGTTAGGTCAAGTACGCTTTGTCAAATTGGGCATTTAGCCTTAGTAAATTTATCTCTTATGACTGCTAGCCTAAACAAACACGTTGGGAATAAGTCTGTTGGCTTGTCTCAATTCATCTTCATGGACCACAGTCTAAACTAAATTCAGTCGTCGGTTAGTCCACGTAAACAAGGGAAAATTTTCTGATTTTGGCCGATTAGATTTAGTCAGTAATAGTTAGTACAGGACTGTTGGGGATGATAACCCTCAGGTAGGTTTCTGCCTAGAAGCTTTGAGTGGAGCTGAGTGTATATAGTCTTAAGCATTGAGTGAAATCTTAGGGTAGAAGTTCAGTTTTAGCCTAAGTATAAAAGCATTGAGTGTGTTAAATGCACTCAACGCCTTGATAAGTAGTCTGAGAAACTAAGTTAAAAAGCATTGAGTGCGTTGAGTGCACTCAACATGGCGTTGAGTGCACTCAACATGGCGTTGAGTGAGCTTAGCACACTCAACGCCATTCTATAAAAATTCTAGAAGCTAAGTGTAAAAGCATTGAGTGCATTGAAAGCACTCAACGCGGTGTTAAGTGTGATGGATACACTCAACGCCATGCTGTGAGGTCTTTGACGCTAAGTTAAATAGCGTTGAGTGTTCTGCTTACACTCAACGCCATCAGAATTTGACGTTAAGTTTAAAAGCGTTGAGTGCGTTGAGT
The DNA here is from genome assembly GCA_039583875.1 of Platanthera guangdongensis. NCBI lineage: Eukaryota > Viridiplantae > Streptophyta > Magnoliopsida > Asparagales > Orchidaceae > Platanthera > Platanthera guangdongensis. The sequence continues at coordinate 262,981,796 of CM077153.1, forward strand.
GCACTCAACGTGACATTGAGTGTGCTGCATACACTCAACGCCATCTGGAAATCTTGGAGGCTAAGTGTAAAAGCAATGACATCGTTAAGTGAGCTTAACTTACTCAACGTCATCACTTTATTTGGTAAGCTAAGTAAAAGAGTAAACAACATTGATTGTGCTGAACTCACTCAACGCCATCATCTGTTTTGGCAGCTAAGTGTTTAAGCGTTGAGTGAGCTAAACTCACTCAACGCCTTTGTCTGTTCTTGCTACTGTGATCAAGCATTGATTGTGTTGAGTTATGGCGTCAGTGCATTGACTGCACTCGACGTGACGTCGAGTGTACTCGACGCTTTTTTCCTTAGCCTTGTGCCCTTTCACCGATTTGATGTGTATCACTAAGGCTTAGTCTTACCAAGCTAGAATCATCGATTTTTCGCTGAATTGGTTGGGTTTGGGTTTATGGGTATTTGGATATGGGGTTGGTTTGGTTGGCTTAGTTTTGTGAATCATTACATCCAGGCATGTTTGGGTCTCGTTTTTGGGTTGTTGGGTTATATGGCCATCACCGCAATCCCGTTTTTGAGATGTTTGGGTATGTTAGTTCGGGTTGGACCGGTTTGGTCCCGACTCAGATCCAATTACATTATGGTGTTAATGATTCATGTGTTTGTTAAGACTTTGCCCCGTTTTTGTTAAACTTATGCTACTTCTGCCTTTCCTCGCAGACTGTTTCCGGAGTAAATCTCCGTTCGAACTTGCTGCAAATTTCTTTACCTTTTAACTATATAGGTTAACTCTTCGTTCTAAATCTCTAGTTGTTTGTTGTGCTTTCTTTTGACAGCTATTCAGGTTTGGGATTAATAATCTTTCTACTCCCCTGTTTACTAACAGTTTTGTTTACCACATATGTTTTTCTTGCTAAGCTGTTCTTTCTTTGAATGCCTCAGGTTCTGAGCAGTAGTCGGTAGAGCGGCTAGGTTGGAGTTTGCTAGTGGACTATAGAGTTGCTAAGATTTCCTCTACCTTGAGAGGTAGCTCTTGGTTGTTTTCTTATTAGCACAAACACTCATACTAACCAGTGGGTTCGTGTCAGTTTGTTGACGCCCACTGGTGATTTTCTTTAGAATTGTTGATTACTCTGTTAAGCTGCTAGTTTTGCCTTTTGTGGTTGTTTTTTACTTGCTCTCTGGGAATGTTTTATGATATGTTGCATGTTAGGTATTTTCATATATAAAAGCATTACTACTTGAACTTCATATATCTCATATTTTTAAAATTAAAATACTATTTTCTAGCTAACGTAAAAGCCATTTCCATACTTATAATAAATTTAGAGTCTTGCATGTCATGAGTTGTCCTTTGGGGATGTTTATACTCATATAGGATGTTAATCGACATAACCAAGGTATTTTCCACAGCATATAACTATACTTTTATTTGTGGGCAAGTTGGTCCACTGTGTAGAGGGATGCGACCATCCATTTAAAAAACTGGTTTTTACTTAATAACTTATAGATTTCATATAAACTGTATAGTTTGAGATTTTGCATGAGCGCCTGCAGTTATCCCCTGCACAGCATGGCATCACAGCGCTTATTTTCTCTTACTCTGATATAACTTACATGTTGAGAAAATGCGGGTTGTGACAGTTGGTATCATAGGGAGGTTGCTTTAATAATTGGTCGAGCAACCTTCTTTTGTTAGTGTTAGCTGTCTAGTGTCATTTCATACACACACTGATATGTCTTATGTATGTCTTGGCTGAAGCATGAACACTACACTCATAGCATGATAAAAAGTATACGAGGCATATTATGTAGTATGAGATGCATAATATGTATGTACAACCTCGTATCCGACGAGTGGGGTTGCCAGAAATGAGACTGGCTGGCCCCCTTTTTTCTGAGTCTCGGGCGAGCACCAAGAGGGGACGGAGCTCGACAGCCTCTAGCTCGCCCAGGCCCGCCTGGCAAGTGGCATGTGAGTAAGGCTAGCCGAGCCCACACTCACTGGGGGAGCGTAGAAGAGACGAGTACCTCCTCATCCACTCAGTTCATCGAATGGAGCTCGGCGTTCGACGAACGGAGGACCGCGTTCGACGAGTTGAGCTCTGTGTTTGTCGAACAGAGCTCGGTGTTCGTCGTCCTATGGACCTTTCGTCGAGTCCCAGGCCGCTCGTCGAGTCCTATCTATTGAGCGAACTCACAGAATGCGAGTAAGGTAACCTGGACCCGTACTCACCGCCCCTGCCGAACAGAGATTGTTGAGGGCTACTCGCCTATTGATCTGAGAGGTACTTTTTACCATTTAGCCCCCACTGGTCTGCCCATAGACTTTCAGAATAGCAGAGTTACGTTGTTGGTAGGCCAACTTGGACTGCACATAGCCGTTTAGAACATCGGAGGTTGGCTATTTGCAGGCCAATTTCAGAAATCTATAAATATCACCAAGGGGTACCTCAGAAGGCATTCTTTTTATGCTCACTTGCTCCCTAGTCTTCCAGCGCTTTCTGAGGTAACCTTAGCTCGGATTTTGGCTAAGGAGGGGAAGCGCTCTAAGATATTCTGGGTGTGTGGTGGGACCGGCATGCCGAGCCCTTGGGTCAGTTTTATTTTCCTTTGTCTTTTGGCTTGTAGGAGAGAAGTAGGTGTGTGACCACCCCTTCCCCAAGGGTGAACTCCACAAGAGACCGAGTTTCGGTTTCAACATTTTGGTGTGGTGAGCGTGGAGAGTGGTCAGCACAGAAAATCTTTAGCAGGCTCGATGATAGGAGGACAAGTCTCAGACAGGTCGGACTCACCGCCAACGCCACCTCTGGCCACGATGGGAATATTTGAAGACTTCATGCATGAGGTACTCAACCTCGTCAAGTTCTCACTCGGAATACGGGCCGAGTGCTCGACTCCAGCTGCCCAGATCACTGCCGCCCCGTCTCTTGGCGAGGTCGCCCCGGGCAGGCGAGCTAGTAAGGAGGTCGTCGAGGAAGGAAGGGGATGCGAGCTCCCCAGGCGTGAGCTCTTCCTCGGCTCGGCAAGCGGAGGCCAGATCGGCGAGATGGGGTCGCGTGATGCTCTAGCTCGACTGATAGGGGGAGACAGCCCCTTTAGCAAGTTGGTTTCTTCTGCCCCAGTTCCAGAGGGGTTCAGGGAACCCGAGATATCTTACTACACCGGGAAGGGGGACCTGGTCCAGTACGTTCAATGGTTCGAAGACGTGGTTTCGATCCGGTAGATGTCGGATAGCTTCAAGTGCCGGCTCTTCGCCATCACCCTCAATGAGAAGACGAGGGAGTTGTTTCACCAGCTGACGGCCAGCTCCATTTACTGCTTCGAGGACCTGCACTGGGGATTTATGTTAAGGTTCACCACCTCCAAGAGGAGGAAGAAGGAGTCAGAGTCCCAATTCCACATCAAGCAGGGGGTGAACGAGACCTTGGGGAGTTAGGTTGATCGGTTCAAGGAGGAGGTCACCCAGGTCCAGGAGATGTCGGGCCATAGCCTGATGATGGATTTCACCCTAGGACTATAACAGGGTTTCTTCAGGATGGTGCTGAAGAGAGTGCCCCCCATCTCCTACAAGGATCTGATGGAGAGGGCGGCGAGAGAAGTTGACGGGGAAGCATCGAATTCGGAGTTTGCTCGAAAATTGGCCAGGTGGGCCACAGAGGAAGAAAAGGAGCCAAGAGGCGGCAGGGGGTAGGAGGAGAGGAGAGCCGAACCCAGGCAGAGGGAATAGAGACAACATCAGGGGAAGCAGCATCCCAGGTGGGGGTGTTAGGAGCTGGACCGTGGGTTGGGCTGGAGGCCCGAGTGGCAAGACCAGGGGATACAGAGAGGATACCAGGGAAGGGACCACCACCAGGGGGGCCAGGATCAATTCCACCCCCAGGTTGGAGGCAGGCAGAAAGACCTCCACTCCCCAATCAAGATTAGGCTATGGCAATAGCCATGGGTGAGACGAGGAGAGCGACACGAAGGAGGAGAAGAGAAGTCAGGGTGGAGTTGCCCTACTGCAACTTCCACCAAGAGGAAGGGCACACCACGGCCACGTGCCCAGAGTTCCTCGAGATGAGGGGAAACAGGGAGCAGCATCAGCAGTAGGGGCGCCAGGAAGTGAGGATTGAAGAGGTCCTACCTCGAGCGAAGGAGGATCGAGATCGGGCAGACGTCGGGACCTGGGGAGGGATTAGAGTGATCCTCGGGGGGAGGGGGTGGGGGTTGAGGCTTCCCAGAAGGTGAGCCTCCACACCATGTACCGTTGGAGCGTTGGCTCTACATCCCAGTGTTAAAATTCAACAAACCGCAGACGCCCCCTTGGATACCCTGCTGAAAACTCAACAAACCGAAGGAGAATACGCCCACTTATATGTTGAAAGTTTTCCCGGATCGTGGAGTTAACAGTGGTTATCTCAACAAAGCAGTAACAACCAGCAACACATGCAGCACAAGCTTCTTTATTGATCAAGAGCAAACTTCTTTACAAGGCGAGACATACATGGCGAGACATGCTTCACCAAAACCCAACACCGGGAGAGCAGAGACAGATACAAAGACAAGAACAAAAAACAAGCCGCGCGGACTCAAACAATTAAGCCGCCGACCTACTGCTGTGGAGTCCGCCCAGTCCGCCAGGTCGCCAGACCGCAACCCAAGCCGCGCGAACTCACCCTTACTCCAATGCTTAGCTCTTCACCGCCGGTCTGCACGCCGCCAGACCGCACAAGCTGCGCCACCGAATGGAACAGTCCGCCTGAAGCAGGCGACTTCCTGAACCCCGAACCAAGTCGCCAAAGAGAAGACCGCCTGGCCGCTATCCGCGACCTGCTGTTTACCGCCTGTTGCTTAACCGCAGAGTCCGCACTGTCCCTGACCGCAATCAGAGCCAAGTCCTGGCTTTCCAGCGCTATCCGCACAACCTGCACAGCACAACCGGGTCAACTCTATCCGCGCGGACACAAAGTCCAGGCCGCAGCAACTTACGCGAGCTCAATTACTGTTCACTTACTTCGGTCCAGGTTCCTCTGTTAGTTCTGATGTGACATGGGTCCTATTTATAGGCACGACGATGAGTATGGTCACCGCCCTGCCCGATAGGATCACCGCCACAACCCGCAGCAAGAACTTATGTGTCCGCCAGCCCGCGGACACACATGCCAGTTCGCCGCCCTGTGCAGATAGCCAGTCCGCCCCAGCTTCTCCAAGGCCGGACTCCAATATCCAGTCCGCCTTGCCGCCAGAGACCAAGCCAGGACCACCACAGCCGGACTCCACAAAAGCCGTATCCGCCATTCTGCGGACAAGGCATCAGCCCGCAAAACCCGAGCCCGCAACCGCGCCATCAAGGCACCTGCCGGACTCAGCGGATACCCAGCTATCGTCCGCATATCCCAAGTCCATTACCTCATTGCCAAGGCACCTCCGGACTTAGCGGACACGCCAATCCAGTCCGCTAACAGCAGACTCCAGTCCGCAACTCCTGAGTCCATTGCCTCATCACAAGGCATCTCCGGACTTAGCGAACTCCAGCTCCAGTCCGCACGCTCCTGCACGGGCAATCCTCCAGTCCGCATATCCCCAAGCTAGCAAACAAGGCAAAGCACTTCTACTACGCTTGGCGGACTGAGAAACCAGCCCGCGCTCCACTGCGCGATCTCCCCGGACTGAGCCATCCTGGACTTGGTTCAATTCCCACCAAGTCCAGTCCACTGGCCGCAAGGGCCAGTCCGCACTTACTGGCGGACACTGGATCTAGCCCGCCATACCGGGCGACCTCCAGTTCCTGTCCGCGCTGACCGGCGGTCTCCGCGGCTTCCACTTGCCGCTTCACTAGAGCAAGACCAAGGCAACTGCCAAACCGGTCTGCCGAGCTCCAGTTCTTCAGTCCGCTTCAAGCCGGACTCCGCGGATAACATTCCTATCCGCCCGGTTACTTCCTGGGAGTAAACCGCCTGCTGAGCATACACTGGCCTGTCAGACCGCCGCTGCTGTCCGCGCAGTCCGCGCGAACAGACCGCCCAGGCCGCCACAGAGCAAACCGCCTGCAACATCCCTGCCGACCTAGCAGTCCGCCAACCCAGTCCGCGTAGTCCGCGCGGGTAGGTTTCCCAAGCCTTCCATTCACCCACTTTCACTTCACAGAATTCAACACTCCCCCTTGAAGTGAGAAGTGGTGAATAACTCCAGCAGCTCCCGTAACCTTGCACCTGGTCCTTCCGATAGCATCTACGAAGAGATGTCCAAGACATAGTCCTCGCCCCGCATATCATGGACCATGAAGGAGCCCTCCAGCATCTCCCAAAAGGAGCCATGCTTCCCTCTGCCTTCTTCAGCTTCAACCTCCACTCATGCATCAAAGGAGAATCACCAACTTCCTTGGATCCAGAAGCCCAAGCCTCGTTGCCTCTGAGAGAAGTCACCTCAGCAGACTTGGTGTCAACCACCTCCTTAATTCTAGTGGGGTCATCACAGCCAGAAGTCCCTTGCTCGACCTGAGGGCTACCAAGGAAACACGGGACCAAGTTCGCCGTGTTCCCTTCACTATATCGAGCTGGTGGCTTACTGATCCTCTTCGATCTCCGACGAACCTGATCATGGCTAACCACCTCCGCTGCTTTTGAACCAGCTCCGTTCCCGGGCAGACCCGGAACAATGCTCCCTTTGTTCCCTGAACAAGATGCCTCCTTACTGGAACCAAGAGCACCTGGAGCAACGCTCCCCCTGCTACCTGAACCAGAAGACTTCCCTCTTGAACATGAACTGCCTGGAACATCGCTCCCCTTGCTTCCTGAACAGGAAGCCTCCGCCTTTGAGTCAGAAGGTCCTGGAGCATCGCTCCCCCTTCTTCCCGACTCTGACGCCTTTGCCCCGGAGCTAGAACAACCTGGAGCACCTGGTGACTCAGACAACTCCACTTCCTTAGCAACAGCCTCCTTCAGCCCACCATCTGACCTGCTTAACTCTAGCTCCACATAAGAGCTACCCCAATACGGCGTCAACTCATCAAAAACAATGTCTCTCGACACTATGAGTTTCTTCGTCGCAGGATCCATACACCTCCATCTTCTTCTCTGCTCATCATACCCTACAAAGACTAGCTTTGTTTTGAGAGCACCCGGAGAGTGTAAATAGCAGGTAGATCCAAACACCCGAAGGTGCTTCACTGAGGGCTTCACTCCGAACATTAGCTCATAAGGAGTCTTCATTATGATCGGACTAAGAGGCATCCGGTTGATGACATGAGCAGCACAGGCCATTCCTTCCGCCCAAAGAGCCTTCGGAACGCCTTTACTCCGAAGCCAACACTTGCAGGTCTCCGTTAACCAACGGATCATCCGAGCTGCAACACTACCCTGTTGTGAAGTATGTCCACAAGAAAGCTCCATCCGGATCCCTTGCTTCCTGCAAAAGCGTGAGAACTCGGTTGAGTCAAACTCACCACCGAAACCTGTCCTCAACACCTTGATCCTCCGGCCAAGCTGGCCTTCGACAAGCTTCTTGAACTCCACAAACAAACATACCATGCTGGACTTCGTCTTCATAAAGTATACCCAAGTATACCCAGAATAGTCATCAACCAATATCAGCATGAACCTGCTGCCTCCAAGACTGGCCGTGACGGTCGGTCCCACCAGAGCACAATGGACAACCGCCAATGGTGCATTACTCCTGGCTTGTGCTTTGTCGACCATGAAGCGATAGGCTCCACTTTCCTGACATCCCGCACACCCCCGACCATCGCCATAGGATGACAATCTAGGCAAGCCTCTTACGAGTCTTCTTACCGCCATTGCTTTCAGCTTGTCCATCCCTACATGCCCCAGTCTTTCATGCCAGATAGCGGCACTATCAGTGGCATCCAGCCGATCAGATCCAGAACTAGTTGAAGTCCCAACTAAGTTCTTCTCCTTCCTCCCTACCTGAGCAACGTTCGCCGAGAGCAAGGTAACCTTGCACTCCTTCCGAAGATGACCTTGCTGCTTGCATTTATAGCACCGTGGTCCTTCCTTCCTCTTCCTATCACGCCTAGGAGTAACACTCCTTTCTTCCTGATATGAAGTAGAGGGACCATCATCAGCAGCAACCTCCTTCACCTTCTTCCTGAACAACCCATCAAGGGAAGTCCAAACCTCCGCAGCTGACCGACATCCACTGATGTGGTCCAAGAGCTCCGATGAGATCACCTGCTTGAGAATAGACTCCGCTTTCGCATTTGCCTCCTTCCAAGCTCTCATCGCCTCAGCATTGCCAGCAGTATCCTCTTGTCTTCCTGCTCCGCATACAACCTCCCAAAGGTCCTCGCCAAGAAGAAAGCTCTTCATACAGGACTTCCACCGTTCACAGTTCGCCTCTGTAAGAAGATCAATACCAAGACAACTTGCATCCTCCACTGCCATGGTTCTACCACTGGTTTCCTCTTCAGAAGAGCAACTACTTCCATTGAGCACTGCTTGACCACTCCAAGAACCTGGCTCTGATACCATGTTAAAATTCAACAAACCGCAGACGCCCCCTTGGATACCCTGCTGAAAACTCAACAAACCGAAGGAGAATACGCCCACTTATATGTTGAAAGTTTTCCCGGATCGTGGAGTTAACAGTGGTTATCTCAACAAAGCAGTAACAACCAGCAACACATGCAGCACAAGCTTCTTTATTGATCAAGAGCAAACTTCTTTACAAGGCGAGACATACATGGCGAGACATGCTTCACCAAAACCCAACACCGGGAGAGCAGAGACAGATACAAAGACAAGAACAAAAAACAAGCCGCGCGGACTCAAACAATTAAGCCGCCGACCTACTGCTGTGGAGTCCGCCCAGTCCGCCAGGTCGCCAGACCGCAACCCAAGCCGCGCGAACTCACCCTTACTCCAATGCTTAGCTCTTCACCGCCGGTCTGCACGCCGCCAGACCGCACAAGCTGCGCCACCGAATGGAACAGTCCGCCTGAAGCAGGCGACTTCCTGAACCCCGAACCAAGTCGCCAAAGAGAAGACCGCCTGGCCGCTATCCGCGACCTGCTGTTTACCGCCTGTTGCTTAACCGCAGAGTCCGCACTGTCCCTGACCGCAATCAGAGCCAAGTCCTGGCTTTCCAGCGCTATCCGCACAACCTGCACAGCACAACCGGGTCAACTCTATCCGCGCGGACACAAAGTCCAGGCCGCAGCAACTTACGCGAGCTCAATTACTGTTCACTTACTTCGGTCCAGGTTCCTCTGTTAGTTCTGATGTGACATGGGTCCTATTTATAGGCACGACGATGAGTATGGTCACCGCCCTGCCCGATAGGATCACCGCCACAACCCGCAGCAAGAACTTATGTGTCCGCCAGCCCGCGGACACACATGCCAGTTCGCCGCCCTGTGCAGATAGCCAGTCCGCCCCAGCTTCTCCAAGGCCGGACTCCAATATCCAGTCCGCCTTGCCGCCAGAGACCAAGCCAGGACCACCACAGCCGGACTCCACAAAAGCCGTATCCGCCATTCTGCGGACAAGGCATCAGCCCGCAAAACCCGAGCCCGCAACCGCGCCATCAAGGCACCTGCCGGACTCAGCGGATACCCAGCTATCGTCCGCATATCCCAAGTCCATTACCTCATTGCCAAGGCACCTCCGGACTTAGCGGACACGCCAATCCAGTCCGCTAACAGCAGACTCCAGTCCGCAACTCCTGAGTCCATTGCCTCATCACAAGGCATCTCCGGACTTAGCGGACTCCAGCTCCAGTCCGCACGCTCCTGCACGGGCAATCCTCCAGTCCGCATATCCCCAAGCTAGCAAACAAGGCAAAGCACTTCTACTACGCTTGGCGGACTGAGAAACCAGCCCGCGCTCCACTGCGCGATCTCCCCGGACTGAGCCATCCTGGACTTGGTTCAATTCCCACCAAGTCCAGTCCACTGGCCGCAAGGGCCAGTCCGCACTTACTGGCGGACACTGGATCTAGCCCGCCATACCGGGCGACCTCCAGTTCCTGTCCGCGCTGACCGGCGGTCTCCGCGGCTTCCACTTGCCGCTTCACTAGAGCAAGACCAAGGCAACTGCCAAACCGGTCTGCCGAGCTCCAGTTCTTCAGTCCGCTTCAAGCCGGACTCCGCGGATAACATTCCTATCCGCCCGGTTACTTCCTGGGAGTAAACCGCCTGCTGAGCATACACTGGCCTGTCAGATCGCCGCTGCTGTCCGCGCAGTCCGCGCGAACAGACCGCCCAGGCCGCCACAGAGCAAACCGCCTGCAACATCCCTGCCGACCTAGCAGTCCGCCAACCCAGTCCGCGTAGTCCGCGCGGGTAGGTTTCCCAAGCCTTCCATTCACCCACTTTCACTTCACAGAATTCAACACCCAGACCCCACCCCCAGAAGAGAAGATTACCTTCTCGAGGAGTGATATGCTGGATCATGAGGATCTCATCTACGATGCGCTAGTCATGCAGACGGCCATCGAGAATTTCACCGTATCCCGGATCCTCATTGACAATGGAAGCTCCGTCAACGTCATCTTCAAGAAGGCATTCGATGCAATGAAGGTGGAGGCAAAAAGGGTGCTGGCTTCGGATGTCCCCTTGTTTGGGTTCTCGGGGGAGAGGAAGGCGGTAGAAGGAGGAGTGGGGATCCATATCACCCTAGGGGGGCAGTCTCGGAACTACTGATTTACCATCGTGGATGCCCCCAGCAGCTACAATTCCATCTTCAAAATGCCCCTTATCAGCGCCATCCGCTGCGTCCCCTCATCATTCCAGCAATGCCTGAAGTTTAATGCCGGCGGGTTCCAGGTCTGTGTCCGAGGTGACCTCAAAGTGGCGCGGGAGTGCTACGTTACTACCGTGAACTCCATCTCCTGGCAGGAGGGATCCGAGGAGATGGAGCGGAGGATGAAGGTGAAAGAAAACTGTTGTCGACCTAAATCACCTAGAGGGGGGTGAATAGGTGGTTTGTGCGTCTTTTGCGGAATAAAAAATAATTAGAGCACGGCACAGAAATATCTACCAATATCACAGACGACACAAGATTTATAGTGGTTCCCCAACCTTGGGTACATCCACTTTCCCTCACCGATCTAGCAATCAACTAGACTCGGCTACTCCACTATCTCGGATCAAAAATCGATCCTACCCTCGGAACAAAGTTCCTACAAACTTGATCCAAACAAAACGGATCTACACCTCGGAAGATAGCACTTCCTACAAACTCGGAGTGAATGACTCCTACACTCGGAGAAGATTTCTCCTACAAGAATAAAGTAAAGTTTACAAGAATACAAACACTAAATCACTCAGATCTGGATGAAACGTCCAGGATCTTCTTCTTTTCAACTTTGTAGCACTTTCAGAAATCGGTAAAGAAGTTCTCAGCTTCGATCTGGATTTACTCGCTTTTACAGAAATCGAGAGAGAATATGATCAGCGAAGTCGATCTCGATCTGTAACTTTCTTCAGAATAATCCTCTGAAAGTAGAAGCTTTGCCCGGAGAAGAAGGCGGCGGCGGCGGCTTCCGTTTTGCGAAAATCAGAGAGGAGTCGGCTGAAGAACTTTCTTAAAATGAATTGACAAGAAAGCTTTGAGAATACTTAGGGTTTGTCATTTTCTGATAAGACCTTATATAGGAGAGACTAACGGTCATAATCGGTCATAATGATGTACACGTGGACCAATCAAGTCGCGTGATTTGAAAAATCTCGTCAGAAAAAGGACTTAGAAAAATTTCGGAAAGATTCAGCCAACTACACGAGTAAGTCAATAACTACTCGAGTAGTTGAATAACTACTCGAGTATATTATGAAGAACATACTCAGGTATAAATATAAATACTACTCGAGTATATAGAGATCAACTACTCGAGTAAGCAGTCAGAGCTACTCGAGTACGTGTAGAGACCTACTCGAGTATATAGAGGATCTACTCGAGTACTGGAAAAGCTACTCGAGTATATTACATAAACTACTCGAGTACAAGAAGTACTACTCGAGTGAAATACCTGGAAGAAATTCTGAAGAGGTCTGCTGGCAACTACTCGAGTAGTTGAACTAACTACTCGAGAGGAATTAATCTACACGAGTAGGTGAAAGTTCTACTCGAGTAAAAGACTAAGAAAAAATTCTAGAGTAGGGAAATATCAAGGTACACGAGTAACACATGATCTACTCGAGTAGGTATAATGAACTACTCGAGTATATTTCTATCTACTCGAGTAAGTGAGTATACTTACTCGATTATATGAGTATACTTACTCGAGTATATGACTTAGAGAAATTTAGATGAGAAAACCCTATAGTACTGGGGTATAAAGAGTAATCTACTCGAGTATATAAGCATGCTACTCGAGTATATGACTTTGTCTACTCGAGTAGGTGACTTAGCTACTCGAGTATATGACTATGTCTACTCGAGTACAAGGTTCCTTTACTCGAGTAAATGATACTCAGACTACTCGAGTAGGTGAAAGCTCTACTCGAGTAAAACACTTAGAAATTTTCTGATGATGGAAAAACTGATTCTTCTAGAGTAGCCAACTTCAAATTTCTTTCCCATGGTCCAATAGCTTGAATATGAAGTGCATCCCAATAGAGAGACCACACATGAGTCAACACCTTGGAATATGCAATGAGGGATTACATTGCACAGTTCCTGTGTTTGAAGACCCACTGTGGACTGACAATGGTCTACACTTCCAGTGAAATTCCTGCACACATATAACTCAAACCAAGCATCAGATACAACTTAATTCATCTTAGTTCCAGGGTGACTTCATCAAATCTGGGTTCATGTGGATGAAATACCCAACAATCTCCCCCTATTTGTTGAAGTCAGAACCCTTTACACTAAGGTGAATTATAGACATAAAAGAAACTAAGTAGAAAAATATGAGCAGGTAAGTAAAGGATAATGAAAAAGATAGAAAAAGATAATTAGACAGTAATGAAGAATTGTATATATATGAGTTTCCAAAAACATCAAGTCTACAACTTGTCATTTCAATCTCTCATCATCTTTTAGGTTTAGGCTTGAGTGTGCTGCTTATCCATCTTTTCCTGCAGTCTTCTTGGATAGCTGAATGGCTTTGGGAAGTATTTAGGAGGCCTTGGAGGAGAACCAGGGTTATTTCTCCCAAATTCTCTATCATGGATCTTCCTTTTCAGCATTGACTTCTCATATAACTCTCATTCTTGGGAACTGTAGTTCATGTTTCTATTCTCATTGTGATCCATGACCAGCCTGAGTGTGTCCAAGATGAGAGACTTTGAAGTTGGAGACCAGGCTTCAGCATGTTCAGGGGCCTTAGAAGGAGCAGTCCTGCTAGCAGAGGGACCTTCACCATATTTCCTTTTCTTCTAGTGGATTCTGATCTCTGGAGGGGCTTGAAGGAATATATCAGCAGGATCGTCTTCTTCCCAGCCTGGAACATAAGTGTCTGGAGGAGCAACTGAGTCTCCAGGCCTGGGAGAGAAGGTAGGTTGTTGAGGAACAGCTGGGGCAGTGACATCTGTGTCTAGAGGATTGAGATGATGGGGAATGATGTTTGGGTCAACTGCAAGATCTGGCAAGATCTGATTCTGCATCCAGACAGCAGTGTCATAGGTGTGATATTTGACACTCTGTATCTGGGCAAGCACATCATCATGAATGGTCTTCACATGAGCTTCCCATTCAACTGTCTTCTGAGCAGTAGATTTTTCTACCTGGTCTTTGAGTTCTTTTATCAAACCCTCCCCCTTTCTGATTTCAACAGATAGTTGCTTTATGGTGTCATCTTTGAAAGTGCCAACTTCTTCACAGATTGTCATCTTGTTGGCTTCATTTCTCTTATCTAGCTCAATCTGATTGTTGGCCAGGGTGACACCTTGTTCCATGACATTGCCAATACTAGTGATAGTATGGTCAAGAGCTTTGCCACCAAGTTGGAATAGGTACTTGAGCTTGTCAGTGTTATGCTGAATTTCAGCAAAACCTCTGCTCATCTCAGTCTCAAGAGCAGTAACTTTGTCAGTGACCACCTTTAGAGAGGTGTCAAAATAGGTTCTCTGTTCTTGAAGAAGAAGTGCAATACTTTGCAGCAGATCTGAGGAGGAGGAAACTGTAGCAGCAGCTGAGGGAGCAGCAGTAGGGATAGGAGGAATTATCCAAGGAGCTATTTCTTCAATTAGCATTGAGCTGAGAGCTCTGGTGGTAGGAATGACAGCATCCAATTCTTCTGTATCAAGGGGGATGGAGAAATCTAGATTTTTGAGAGGAGCCGCAGCTGGCTCAGGAGAAGGCTCATCAGAAATAAAAATGGTGTCTGGCTTATCTGCTGGAGGAGGTGGTGAAGGTGTGGGAGTCCTGGCTGGAGAGTGGGCAGGAGTCTGTGCTGGAGACAAGTCCTTGTTATGTTTAGGGATTGGAGATGGAGGAGATAGAGGAGGAGGAGGAAGCACATCTTCAGAGAGCTCTGCAATCATGGCATCTATAACAACAGCTGTTGATAGAAGAGTGTCTTGAGGTACTTGATCTAAGGGAGTGTCTAGATGCTGTAGAGTATGAGGTAGGGATGGAATTTCTGGCGGAGGAGAGGACTGCCTGACTTGGCTAGAAGGAGCAGGCTCCCCCTCACTTGGTGCACCAGAGGAGCTGGCCACAGGATGAGGAGAGGGAGATGGAGTCCTGTCCTCTACAGCTGGAACTTCTGGGATTGCTGAAACCTGTGCAGCTTGGGCAGAGTTCTTGAGCTTGAGATCCCATCTCTGAATTGAAGAGATGGAGACCTTCTTCATGTGGTGAAGTGGGGTCCCTTTAGAGAGGTTGAAGACTTAAGGATTTGTGGAATGGAGGAGCAGAGAAATAATCCTGGCGTAGTTGGGAGATTTCATGATGTCCTTGATCTTGTCCAAAATCAGCATACCAAATTGGTATTTCTCTAGCACGGAAGTTCCCACCACACACCCAGAAGATCATAGAGTGCTTCCCCTCCTTAGCAAAGTGTTGAGCAAAGGATAACTCAGAAACCGTAAGAAGACCAGGGCACCAATAAGCATGCCTTCTGAGGTACCCCCTTGGGTCTATTTATAGTTTTCTGAAAACACTCTGCCAACAACTGTTGAGATTATATTAGCCAGCAGTACACGTGTTTGTGGGACCGCATGTTTGGGCTTTCCCCATCGCGTTCCAGGTCTGGGTGTTGACCCCGGTGGGCCCCCTTGTGTGGCGGAATATCCCCGCGGTCCTGTGGTTGGGGTTAGTCCCACATCGCCTGCAGCAGGCGATCCTTTGTATTCATGTACCCCCGTCCCCCCTTACCATCACCTCGGGGTTTTGGGAAGATGTGTGGTGACGGGTGGTTTCCACATGGTATCAAAGCGAGGTTGTCCTGCTGCGGGGGTGTGTTGAGATTATATTAGCCAGCAGGACACGTGTGTGTGGGACCGCATGTTTGGGCTTTCCCCATCGCGTTCCAGGTCTTGGTGTTGACCCCGGTGGGCCCCCTTGTGTGGCGGAATATCCCCGCGGTCCTGTGGTTGGGGTTAGTCCCAGATCACCTGCAGCAGGCGATCCTTTGTGTTCATGTACCCCCGTCCCCCTTACCATCACCTCGGGGTTTTGGGAAGATGTGTGGTGACGGGTGGTTTCCACAACAACCAACCTCTGTTGTTCTAAAAGGCCATGGGCAGGCCAGCAGGGGCAAAATGGAAAAATACATCACACAACACTGGGCGAGTGGCCCTTGAAAACCTCCACTCGCATGTGGTGGCTAGTACTCGATGGCGCTGGAACTCGCCGTCTCCCTAAGACCCAGGGCAAGTGGGGCCAAACCTTCCCCCACTCACCAACTACCTGCCGAGAGCCATGGGAAAGTGCGACCCGACAGCTCCACTCGCCCCTATTCCACTCCACCCCACCTAGGTGAGCCAACGAGGATGCATAGATCTCATTCGATGCCAAGAAAGAGGCGTTGAGTGAACAAGCCTCACTCAATGCCGAGATGGAAGGTGTTGAGTGGCTCGCCTGGGACTTGAACAAGATGACTTGGCAGGTCTGGTTCCTTTCGATCCCCACTCGCTGGATACAGGGTTGTACACGATCCCCGCTCTTTACGAGGTTGCCCCAAGCTCGAAAAGAAACATCCAACCCCCTAAAATCCTGCGAGTGTGTCAGGGCCTAGAGAGAATCTTTTGGTAGGATCCACCAACAGCTATATATATGCACTTGCATACCTGGGCAACCTTTATCATTCCCCTTACTCTGACCTTGCGAGATTCCTCTTTCTAAAGAGCTACAAGAGAGGCTTGACCGCGCCTGTGGGCTCAATGCAGCTCGCACTGTCAGCCTATTCGCTGTATCTCCTAGTGCTTTGGCACGTGAGTCTCTAAATCCTTAGCCTGCTAAGATGGGCAAGTCAGCTCCAAAAACTACTGAGTCGATCTACCGCGATCTGGCCTCCACCCCAGACCGTGGACTCGCTTCTTCCTCTAGGCTAGTTCCTGAACAAAATGGTAAGGGGATAATCGAAATTCCTGCCAACCCAAAAAGTCATTAGACCGACGGCAAAGCCTCCACGCCACGAGTCGACTCCCCCGACGATGACTCGCAGCCTCAAACTCCTCCTGTTACTCATCTGTGAGACCTGACCCCCCCCCCCTTTTGGAACCACGGGTATGGACTCGCTGAGGATGAAGTTGCCATCTTGCACACCTTCCCGACAACCTACACCTGCTCCTGTACTCGCGCGGGGAGATGTCGAGTTCATCCCAATTCCGAGCTTCGAGCTCATTTCCCCAAGAACTCAACTTCCGGGCACGGTAAGAACCTTGCCTTGCCCCCTTCATACACCCTCCGAGGGTAGCCAAGCTCATCCTATAAGCTCTACTTTCATAGGACCATCTCGTATAGTTCTTTTGAAGCACTCGCCTACTATACATTCACCGTGATTAACTATCTTTGTAGATCTCCCAGGTCAATCCGAGGCTGAAGAATCCTCTGAGCCAGCTCGCCACTCGCCACCTACTTCCCCCAATGTGATAGAGAACTCCTTGGACGTCTAGCTAGACTCCACCGAGCTGAGGAGGCAAGTCATTAAAGTCTTGAAGAAGCAGGGGCACGCGTTGTGCGGGGTCTAGGAGGAGAATGATCTCAACGAGCGGAGGCTGGAGGCACTAGAGCGGGACTATGTGTTGCTTGCGGACGAGGTGAAGCGCATCTCGGTAAGCAGGATGACGTGCCCCACAAAGGATCAGCAAGAGCATGCTGGTCATCCACCTGGATCTGCATATGGTCCGTGAGTTCAACAACCCGCGCCGTGCTCCGGGGATGGGGACGCGAAGCCGGGGTAGATGGAAATGGCTCCCTAGCTGAGCCTACCAGCACTTGCCCACCAGTCCCCCAGCTCGCTCATGTTCAAATAGCTATTCTTCTGCTTGTTATATTTTCTTTCTCTGAATTGCGAGCTCCACTCTCTGTAATAACTTATACTAATTTTTTAGATCTTGATGCCTATTGATTCTGCATAATATGCTACTCTTTAGATTCAACTCGCCATAGGATACAACATGTCATAGAGGTCGGCTAGTCAAATACCACCTTCGTGTTGTACTTATCGCCACCTGTACTTGTGCCAGAACCTTTGAAACAATGGGCAAGACGTGCCCCGATGCTGACGGAAGGTCCAAGTGCACGCGACAATTCGTCGAGTATAGCTTCTATAAGGGAAACACCACCGAGCAAGAGTACATCGAATTCATTGTAGACTACGTCCCCGCGGGGTACTCTGCACGCCGACCCACGGCGGGTGTAACGCCCCAAATTTGACAACAGACCTTCTAGTCGATATCGTTAGGCGACAATGGATATCGTCAGGCGATAGCGATAACACTCAATGCCATGAAGCATTGAATGAGCTTTTCACAGTCGATTCTAGGGAGCGATGAGTGAGGTATCACGAGGCGATAGTGGATATCACCATATGATAGCAATAGACTCAACGCACTCAATGCCTTGAAGCATTGAATGAACTCGATGCACTCGACGCCATGATGCGTTGAGTGAGAAATCGTTGGGAGACAGTGGATATCTCAAGGCGATAGTGGCACGTGACGTGGACACGTGTCAAGTGGATGTTAAGCGGCCAAAGAGCGGTAGTTGACTGAAGTCAAGCGGCTTAAGTCGATGTCGCCAGGCGACATCGATATCGCGCGTCGATAATAACTACTTTAACTTTTCAGTTGAATTTGCATCTATTCATTCCTCTTGATGGAATAGGCATGTGGCTGGGATTAATCCCGAGGCCACTTAACCAAAAGAGTGCAGGAATGAGAAGTCATTCTCTTCTTCTCACTCTCTCTCCTCCTCCTTTCATTCAAAGCTCTTGAGAAGATGAATCTAAGGAAGATTTGGGCTGATCTTTGTGAGAGTGCTGGAGGAGATTCGGTAATCCGATGCTAGATCCAATGTTAGATCCGCGAAGAGGAAAGCGACATGTTCCTTTCCATATGCATAGAAAAGCTTTGTCATGGCTCTGAAGAAGACAACAAGGGTAACGATCTTCCTTCTTGGACAAGTGAAGTCCTTCTTTTGGCATATGCATGGAATCCCCCACCAAAAGGTGGAGAATCGTGGAGATTTCGATGGTTCAATACATAGTATCCCCGGGTTTGGTTTTGCATATAGATCAAGAAATTGCAGTACGGAATAAGCATGATGTGTGAAGCCCATCCAAACAGGTCATTCTGGATTGGTGATATTTTATTTTGCATGTAGGAGAAGACTCCGAGTATAAACAGGGATTTTATGGGGTCTGATGGGTTATGCCTGTGAAATATGAGTAGCAGGAAGTACTGGAGATTCTCTCCAGGAAAATACCCAGAAAATTCCACAGTTTACATAAATGTTGGATATCTCCAGGAGACAACGAGTATCGCCAGCGATAGCTCATGACGAGCTCTGATTGCTATGAAAAGACCAGTGTTTCTGGCACTACAGGATACTGCAGGGTTTTGTGTTGAGCCTGAGCACAAAAAGAGAACTTTTGTTGGCCCATCCTCATGACGAACATTGGCGATAACTCCCTTTTGATTGTGACACCTTTCTCTGGGATACTATGAGGCTAATCTGTGAGCTACGGTCTCCTAACGGCCATGAGAGCCATTATACATAACGTTGGTTGTGTTTTGAGTTATGGGAAAGGGGAGGCTAACCCGCGTCCTGCCGACCTGCCAGAGAGTATGCCTTTCGGTGGGCGGGCAAGACAATTTGAGCAACGAGAAAAGCTGATCTATACCTACTCGATGTCGATCTGTTAAACAGACCTAAAGTGCATGGGAGTTACTGGTGGCAACGAGAGAGAGGGATTCTTAGGCTATGTTGAAGTTGGTAACTGAGCGGTCTGGCGGTCTGGCTTGGCGGGTTGATGACCGCGCGGTTTTACTGCTACCTTTCAGCGGTTTGGTTGTTGTGCGTTGCTGTCTGAGGTCCAAGCGTTCTAGCTGTTTGTCTCTGCCGACTTGGAGACCGGGCGGTCTAGCGGTCTCCCATGGCGATCTCTCTCTCTCTTAGGAAGTAGCCGAGCGGTTAGCCCTTCTGTCTAACCACGCGGCTTGTGCGGTTTGTGTCTATATAGTCCGCTCGTGTCCTGTAAATTTTTAGTCCCACATCTCTTATTTGTATTCTCTCTTCTCTCCTCCATTTTATATGAGGGAGGTCATACCTTTGTAATAGATACCTTTTTGAGATAATAAAGTTTCTATTAAACCACTTCCGGTTTGTTTTTGTTCGTTTTTGACATGGTATCAGAGCACACGGTCTTTTCTTCCTGATTGTGTGCGCTCTCTGATTCGCGCGGCTTGTTTCTGCTTTCCGCGACCTGTCTTCGCGACTTGCCTTCTCTTTTGACCGTTGCCCTGTTCGTGCGGCTTGTTTCTTCTTGCTTCTCTTCTCTAGCTGCTCTTCTTGCCGCAACCTGTCATTAGGTCGCTGCGACCTGTTTCCTTCTAGACGCTCCTGCTTCCTAGTCGTTGCGGCCTCTCTTTTGTCGTCTGCCCTATTTTCTCCTAGTCGTGCGGCCTGCTTCTGTTCGCCCGGCTTGCGACTTGTTGTTGTTGCCGCTGCTTCCTATTCTCTCTTCGTCTCTCTTCAATGGATTCCACCCCCGAGTTGTCTGCCTTGGTGGTCACCTCTTCTGGTAATGCCCACACTATTACTCGTGGAAACTGGTTGATCGACTCTGGTGCTACAGCTCATATGACAGGCAATCCTCACTATTTCTCTCATCTCGACACACATGATCGATTGCCCCCTGTCATAGTTGCGGATGGTTCTTCCTCCCCGGTCAATGGGACGGGCATGGTTCAAGTCACTCCGTCTCTCTGCCTTGCCGATACCCTCTATGTGCCCCAGTTTCCTTGCAATTTATTATCGGTTACATCTTTATGCAAGCAACTACGGTGCTCCGTCACATTCACTCCTACCTCTTATTCTTTTCAGGATCCGGCCTCCCAACGGACGATTGCTACTAGGACTGAGAGCGGCGGCCTCTACTTCCTTGACAATGTCTCTGCTCTATCTATCTTCTCCTCCTCCTCTACGGATCTTCTCCAATGGCATCTTCTCCTTAGTCATGCCCCCCCTCGCCTTATTCGCCAACTTCTCCCCCACCTCCCTTCCCAAAATCCTCCTCTTCATTGTGACGCATGTCAACTTGGCAAGCATCACCGCTCTTCTTTTCCACCTAAGCAAGATCGTGGATCTACCCGTCCGTTTGATCGTGTTCACTCTGACATCTGGGGTCCTGCTCCTACCCTTACCGTTGAGTGTGGTAGTTCTTACTTTGTTACGTTCATTGATGATTTTTCTCGCTGTACTTGGGTCTATCTCTTACGAGACCGTTCTGAACTTTTTGATGTATGGACATCCTTTTATCATTCAATTCAAACTCATTTTGGAGTTTCCATTAAAATCTTACGCACGGATAACGCCAAAAAATATCTTAGTCAGGCTTTTTCCTCTTTCTGTACGCAACATGGGATTATTCATCAAACCAGTTGCGTTTACTCTCCCCAACAAAATGGAGTGGCGAAACGCAAAAACCGTCACCTCCTTGATGTTGCTCGCACTCTGCTTACGCAAATGCATGTCCCTCGCTCCTACTGGGGCTATGCTGTTCTCATCTCTTGTTATCTCATCAATCGCA
Source organism: Platanthera guangdongensis (assembly GCA_039583875.1). NCBI lineage: Eukaryota > Viridiplantae > Streptophyta > Magnoliopsida > Asparagales > Orchidaceae > Platanthera > Platanthera guangdongensis. The sequence goes on from CM077153.1 coordinate 263,002,933, forward strand.
TTCCCTCCACCGTTCTTCATGGTGAAACTCCTTTCTCCATTCTCTATCCGGGCAAAGAACCCTTTCCTCTTCCTCTACGTATCTTTGGCTGCACAGCCTTTGTGCATGCTCCCTCTACCACCCACGACAAACTCTCCCCTCGGTCCACCAAATGTATCTATCTGGGGTACTCTCCCACTCAGAAGGGTTATTGTTGCTTTGACCCTGTCACCCGCAAAAAATTTGTCTCTGCAGATGTTACCTTCTTTGAAAATGCATCTTACTTCTCTTCCGCTTCTTCCTCTCCTCCTGCTAATCCTCAACACACCCCCGCTCCTTCTATCACCAACCCCCATATTCCCTCCACTCCTGCCAATGTTCCGCCACCTCCACTATCTCCACTATATTCCCCGCTCCTTCTCCTCCACCTTCCTCCTCTTTGCTGTCATCGCTCTCTTCTCCCGGGCCAGCTTTCTCAACCACGGATGCTCCGGATCCTGCGGTACCTGCTGACCTGGACCTTCCCATTGCCCTTCACAAAGGGGTTCGGGCTTGTACCCAACATCCTCTTGCTCCTGTTGTTTCCTATGATTGTCTGACGCCTGCTCACAGGGACTTTGCTCTGGCTATCTCTTCTACTTCCACCCCCCGTTCCTATCAGGAAACTCTTACCCTTCCACATTGGAAGGCTGCCATGGATGATGAGATTGCTACTCTCACTGAACGGGGTACCTGGACTCTTGTTCCTCCTCCTGTTGGCACGGATGTTGTGGGCTGCCGCTGGGTTTTTGTGGTGAAATTCCTCCCCGATGGCCGTGTGGATCGCTACAAAGCCCGCCCGGTGGCTAAAGGATTCACTTAGACCTATGGTGTTGATTATTTCGATATCTTCTCTCCCGTTGCTCGTCTCAGCACCATACGGGTCCTTCTCTCTGTGGCTATCAACCGAGATTGGCCGATTTCCCAGCTGAATGTAAAGAATGCCTTCCTTTATGGTGATCTTCAAGAGGTCGTCTACATGGAGCAACATCCTGGGTATGTTGCTCAGGGGGAGACCCGAGTATGTCGGCTGAAGAAGGCAATCTATGGCCTCAAGCAGAGCCCTCACGCTTGGTTTGACAAGTTCAGCGGCATCGTGGAGGCCGTTATTTTGCGCGTAGCTCTGCTGATCACTCGCTATTTATCCGCAAAACCTCCTCGGGACTGGTGGTTCTTGTTGTGTACGTCGATGATATTCTTCTCACGGGCGATGATCAGGAAGGGATAGCCTTGACAAAGCGTCATCTTCGTCAATATCTGGTCACGAAAGATATGGGCTCTCCAAAGTACTTTTTGGGGAACGAAATCTCTCGGAAGCCCAACTCAATAGTCCTCTCCCAGCGTAAGTACGCCCTTGATCTATTAAAAGAAGTAGGGTTGACTGGAGCCAAACCTGCCCGATGCCCCATGGAAATGGGAGAAGACAAAACCTGGACAGATGATTCGCCCCTTCTTTCAGATACTACACGGTGCAGGCGTCTAGTTGGTAAGCTCATATATCTCACAGTGACCAGGCCCGACATTTCCTATGCTGTGGGCAAGGTGAGTCAATTCATGCAAACACCTAGGGAGTGCCATCTACAGTCCGCCTTGTGGATCTTGGAGTACGTCAAAGCATCGCCTGGGAAAGGATTACTCTTTCAGAAGAATGGTCATCTAAGGGTTGAAGCCTACTCAGATGCAAGTTACGTTGATGATAAAGGGGATCGCAAGTCTACCTCCAGTTTCTGCACCTTTGTTGGGGGAAATCTGGTAAGCTGGAAGAGCAAGAAGCAGTCTGTTGTTTCCAGGTCCAGTGCTGAAGCAGAGTATCGGAGTATGGCATCGACCACTTGTGAGCTAAAATGGCTACGGGCTCTCATGCTGGATTTAGGAGAGGTCTACAACTATCCTCTACCTATGTTCTGTGATAACAAGGCTGCCATATACATCTCCAAAAATCCGGTCTTCCATAAAAGAACCAAGTACATTGAGGTTGACTGTCATTTCATTCGTGAAGAGATTTTGAAGAAACAAATTTGCACTCCCTTTGTCACTTCTGATAAAGAGCTGGCTGACATCTTCACCAAGCTAGTATCCGCCTCGTTTCTTCATATTTGTGACAAGCTGGGCATGATCGATATATATGCTCCAGCTTGAGGGGGAGTATTGAAGTTGGTAACCGGGCGGTCTCGCGGTCTGGCTTGGCGGGTTGATGACCGTGCGGTTTTACTGTTACCTTTCAACGGTTTGGTTGTTGTGCGTTGCTGTCTGAGGTCCAAGCGGTCTAGCGGTTTGTCTCTAGCGACTTGGAGACCAAGCGGTCTAGCGGTATCCTATAGCGATCTCTCTCTCTCAGGAAGTAGTCGAGCGGTTAGCCCTTCTGTCTAACCGCGCGGCTTGTGCGGTTTGTGTTTGTATAGTCCGCTCGTGTCCTGTAAATTTCTAGTCCCACATCTCTTATTTGTATTCTCTCTTCTCTCCTCCATTCTATATAAGGGAGGTCATACCTTTGTAATAGATACCTTTTTGAGATAATAAAGTTTCTATTAAACCACTTCCGGTTTGTTTTTGTTCATTTTTGACAGGCTATAAGCCAGAAAGACTAAAAATGCTCATAAATTGACCGTGGAGCCATGGACCACTGAACGGTAGTGTAGTCCGAGAAATTGGCACAACGATAATGTGCTCTGAGTGTATGGAGCGCCGTCAGTTGAGGCTAGCATTTGTGATATATTGAATTGTGTGTGAGTACACGTTCTTGTGATATTTCTGCTTGTGAAAATATTATGCTTGCAGGGAAGGAATACCACTGTCCCGGGAAAGGGGTAGGGTCATTATAAATTGGTCAGCTTAATGCTAACCGTTTCCTTGTTTTGCCATCCTTTTGGTGTATTGTCCCTGTGTCGGTGCTGGAGAGCCGAGCGGGAAGTAGCGGGCTAAAGCCCCAGAAGCTATGTCAGCCCTCGAAGGCCAAGCAAAGTTTTATTACTTTCATGTGTGGTCGGTCTGCATGCTGATGTCTGTAATCCACAACTTACAAAGAGTAAATATAAGGCCTTAAGGCCAGAATAGTTTTAAGCTACTGTTGACTGTCGCCGGCGACAGTGACTATTGCTGGGCGACAGTGAATATCGCTGAGCGACAGTGAATATCGTTGGGCAATAGTAACTTTTGTGTATTTTTGTAATAAACATTCCTGTGTTTATATAGTGGACATTACTGTTATACTTGAGTTCAAATCTTAACCCTTGAAGCTTCCACTAGAATGCTCTGAGTTAGGTTGTGTGTAGTTTTTTTATATTCATATGTAATCTCGCTGCATCTTTGTGGAATATGATGTGGGGCCCCGACTGTACCCTCTATTATATTACATGTGACAGATAGAGATGTTATAATTTGGTATCAGCTTGTATTGGTCTTCCTCCTGCGAATTCGTTGTCGAATTCTTTTGAGGGGTGGCGAGCACGTGTAAGTGCGGACCATATAACATAAATGAACTCAAGAATGTCCACTTAGGAATGAAAATACTCCTGTTTGAGGAACTTGTGCGTTCCTACTAGCTGTTGTTGCTTTTGAGAAGTTGCTAAATTGTGTATTTTACACGTATAGGTGATTTGAAGTGTGTGGGGAAGTCTGAGCCCCAACGATCTGTTGAGAGTGTGGAACCAGCTGAGATGCCCTCACCTCCTCCTTCGGTGGAGACATTGCGCTTAGTTGTTGAGGCATTGTTTTCAATGATACACGCACAACCTACTGGGCAAGCGTAGCCTGCAATGGTCCTAGTATAGGTTGGTGTGAGGCCAGAACATATGGAGGCTGTGGCAGATACACGAGCAGCGGAATGATAACTGATGCAGTTCATGAGTTTCAGTCCCCCTACATTTGCAGGGGCAGGGTCCCCAACACAGGCAGGGTACTGGATTGCACGAGTCAAAAGAATTTTGACGACAATAAGAACTGAGGAGGAATAGAAAGTCACCTTGACCACTTTTCTATTGGAAGGAGAGGCTCGGCTTTGGTGGGACGAAATTGAGCTACACCACTTAGCAAGCAGACAACTAATGGAGTTCTCGATAAAGGAGTTTTTGAGACTATTCTTGGCAAATCATCTTCTATAGTCGCAACGCATAGCCATGGAAAATGAGTTTCATTGTCTGACGCGGGGTGAAAGTAGTGTTGACACCTATTTGCATGAGTTTACCAGATTAGGACGCTATGCAGGGTCTACCTTCACTAAAGAAGAGCATAAGACCAATCGTTTCTACGAGGGACTACGGGATGAGTTGAGATTGTTGCTCTCGAGTTTAGTGAACCAAGGGTTTCCAGCATTGGTGGATACGGCATGTACATTGGAGAAAGATATGAAAAGGGTGCAGGGCATGAGGGACTTTGCTAGAACAAAGCTCGAATTCAAAGTACCGCATCTGTAAAATATGACTACCGCAAGAGGTCGAGTAAGAAGTCCAAGTCTTCGGGATAGGCTCCATCTACTGTGACTTCTGGCGCGAATTCTGGGAAAACTACCCTTGCATGTTATACTTGTGGCAAGATGGGTCATCTGGCACGGTATTGCTGGCATGGGCACCCAACAGTGATAAGAAGGTGGGAGCAACATATGCTGAAAAGGGAAAGGCGGTGGAGTCCACTGCATCTCAGTATGCTCCAGCTCAGCCAAGGGTGTACAATCTTGGCCAACAGGAGTCCATAAAGCAAAGTGACGTCGTCACAGGTATGACTTAGGATATAGTTTTAGTGCTTTATATACTTCATACCTTGTGCATTGCTTGTGTGTGATTTGTTTATATTAGGCTTTGTACTTATTCGGGTGTATCTGGCGAGAGCACTATTTGATACGGGTACTTCGCATTCGTTTCTAGCTGAGGACTTCATGTCTCGGATTCGAGTGCCTACTTGTGCGCCGACAGATAGTTTATTGATATTATTGCCTAACAGATGCGTGATGCAGGCAAAAAAGTCTTGCGGTATTAAGGTGAAGATAGGAAGTCGGGATTTCGGATTGGAAGCATCTGTGTGCCGATATCGAAGTTTGATGTAATCTTTGGTATGGACCGGCTCTTGGAGTAGTGTGCCTTTATAGATTGCAACTCAAAGGATATCACACTGGGCAGAATACCAAGCTAGAGATGAAATTCGCTGGCATGCGAGGATCGAGCAAGATATTGATGTCTGCTCTCCAAGTCATCAAAGATGTTTGGAAAGGCGTGAAGTTATTCTCCATGCTTATAGAGGTTGTTGGCCAAAAACCAGTATGAGTGACGTTCCGATTGTATCGAAGTACGCAGATGTATTCCTGAAGAATCTACCAGGGCTACCTCCCCAAAGAGAAATTGATTTCTCTATCGATTTGGTGCCAGGTTCGAAACCCGTGGCTCGCTCACCGTAACGAGTAGCGCCAAAGGAAATGGAGGAACTGAAATTCCGGTTGAAAGAGCTGTTAGAGAAAGGATGTATATGCCCAAGTATGTCACCTTGGAGCGTGTATGTCCACTTTATGAAAAATAAGGATGGTAGCCTGCATTTATGCATCGATTATGGAGAACTGAATAAGTTGATAGAAAAGAACAAGTATACAATATCACGGATTGATGACTTGTTCGATCAGCTGGTTGGACCAATGGTTTACTCAAAGTTAGACCTAACGTCTGGCTATTACCAGTTGAGAATTCAGGAATGTGACATTCCCAAGATAGCATTTGGAACACGCTACGGTCATTACGAGTTCACAGTAATACCGTTTGGGTTATCTAGTGCGCCATCGGTGTTCATGGACCTAATGCACCGAACGTTTCGAGAGTACTTGTACTTATTTGCATTCGTATTTATTGACGACATTTTAGTGTACTCTCAGTTTGAAGAAGATCATGCAAACCAATTGCGGATGGTGTTACACACCCTAAAAAGAAATAAGCTCTATGTCAAGTTCTCAAAGTGTGAGTTCTGGCTGTTGTCAGTGGCTTTTCTGGGCCATGTGGGTAGTGGAGAATGTATAAAAATGGATCCGGTGAAGAGTGGCCTATTCTGTCTACTGTAGCTGAAGTCTGGAGTTTCCTTGGACTTGCGGGCTATTACAGGCGCTTTGCGGAGAACTTTTCATGGATAGCCTTACCTCTCACCACAATGACAAGAAAGGATCAGAAATTCATTTGGACACCAGAGTGCGCTCAAGCTTTTGAAGAGCTGAAGAGTCGCTTGACCACGACACCAATATTGATGTCGCAATGTGATTCGTACAGCTATGAAGTGTACAATGATGCATCATGGAGCAGCTTATGCTGCGCACTTCTTCTGTTTGGTAAAGTGATAGCATATGGATCACGCCAGTTGAAAGTGCATGAGCGGAACTATCCCGTTCACGACTTGTAGTTGGCGGCGATGATATTTGCACTTAAACTATGGCGTCATTTCTTATATGGAATGAAAGTTGACATATTCACAGAGCATAAGATCCATAAGTACTTATGAGATCATAAGAATCTAAACATGCGACATCGGAGGTGGGACTACCCCTTCGACAATCATTACACTCCCGAGAAGGGAGACTTAGTCGCAGATGCCTGGAGATGTAAAACTCTGGCAAGAGCGAGGTGAGTATAAATACGGGATGAATGTCTAATCCAAGTGTTTAAAGTCGTAGACATTTCTTGTGATTAGAAGAATACCACAGCAAATGCGTGCCTGAACTGTACGGAGGTATAGTATGACCGAAACCGGCGCTTTGTGGCAAAAGATTGGAGACTAATCCATCAGTTGTTAGGAACTAAATTAAAATTCAGTACGACCTTTCATCCTCAATTAGATGGTTAGACTGAAAGTACCAACAGAACTATAGAGGATATGCACCTTATTTGCTCCCCGGATTTCAGAAGAGGTGGGAAAACCATCTCTATGTGATTGGGTTCGTCTACAATAATAACTATCAAGCTAGTATATAGATGACGCCATTTGAAGCTTATAAGGTTGGAAGTTCCATACACCTTTAGCTTGGACAATGACAGGCAAGTCAAAGCTAAATACGCGCAAGGAGGTCGAAAATGCAAATTCGACCATACGTACTATATGAGCGCGGCTATTGGTAGCACAAGATAGGCAAGCAAAATACTACAACGCCAAGCACCAAAATATGGATTTTGCTGTTGTCAAGTGAGTATACTTGAAGATTAAACCATTCAAAGGTGTATCCAGGATTCGGCGTGTGAAAAAGTTGAGTCTGAGGTATATTGGTACATCTAAAGTGGTTGAATGAATTGGAGAAGCGACCTATCGATTAGCTCTTTTGGTGGAGCTAAGTGGCTTGCCCGATGTGTTGCACATATCGGTGTTGTGTAAAACAATAAAAGAGCCAACACAAGTGATTACTGATGCTCGAGTACTAGTTGAATAAAGGCTGACAACGAAGGTTAAGCCCACTTGAAGAAAGGGTTCGGAGAGTGAGTCTCCGGAAAAGGACAATCAGGATGGTCGGCGTCCATTGAGACAATGGTGAACGTTGAGAACGAGTGTGGGAGCATAAGCAAACCTGCGTGATAAATTTCCCGAGTTATTTGTAAAATAATGTTGTAACATTATATTTGTGAAAGGGCAATATGTTGCAACATATTATTTGTTGTTTTTCCCTTATAGATGAATAAAATTTCGGGACAAAAGTTTTGTAAGAAGTGGAGGGTTGTAACACCCCAAATTTTACTGCAGACCTTCTAGTCGATATAGTCGGGCGACAGTGGATATTGTCAGGTGATAGAGATAACACCCAATGCCATGAAGCATTGAATGAGCTTGTCGCACTCAACGCGAGGGAGAATTGAGTGAGATATCGCGAGGTGATAGTGTATATCACCAGGTGATAGTGATAGACTCGACGCACTCAACACCTTGAAGTGTTGAATGAACTTGATATACTCGACACCATGAAGCGTTGAGTGATAAATCGCCGAGCGATAGTGGATATTGCCAGTTGATAGTGCCATGTGATGTGGACACGTGTCAAGTGGTTGTTAAGAGGCCAAAGAGCGGTGGTTGACTGGAGTCAAGCGGCTGAAGTCGATGTTGTCAGGCGACATCGATATCGCGCGGCGATAATGACTACTTTGACTTTTCATCTAGATTTGCAGCCATTCGTTCCTCTTGATGGAATATGCATGTGGCTCGGATTAATCCCTAGGCCAGTTAACCAGAAGAGTGGAGGAATGAGAACTCATTCTCTTCTTCTCACTCTCTCTCCTCCTTTCATTCAAAGCTCTTGAGAATAAGGAGCTAAGGAAGATTTGGGCTGATCTTTGTGAGAGTGCTTTAGGAGATTCCGTAATCGGAATCTAGATCCGAGGTTAGATCCGCGAAGAGGAAAGCGACATGTTCCTTTCCATACGTATATAAAAGCTTTGTCATGGCTCCAAAGAAGACAACAAGGGTAACGATCTTCCTTCTTGGACAAGTGAAGTCCTTCTTTTGGCATATGCATGGAATCACCCACCAAAAGGTGGAGAATCGAGGAGATTCTGACGGGTCAATACATAGTATTCCCGGGTTTGGTTTTGCATATAGATTTGGAAATCACAGTACGGAATAAGCATGTTATATGAAGCTCATGTGGACAGGTTGTTCTGGATTGGTGATGTTTTATTTTGCGTGTCGGAGAAGACTCTGAGTATAAACGGGGCGTTCATGGGGTCTGATGGGTTATGCCTATAAAATGGGAGTAACAGGAAGTACTAGAGATGCTCTCCAGGAAAATGCCCAAAAAATACCACAGTTTACATAACTGTTGGATATCGCCAAGCGACAGCGAGTATTGGCGACGATAGCTCATGATGAGCTCTGATTGCTGTGAAAAGACCAGTGTTTCTGGCACCGCAGGATGCTGTAGGGTTTTGGATTGAGTCTGTGTATAGAAATAGAACTTCTGTCGATCCTTCCAAGCGTTCATGACGAACGTTGGCGATAACTCCCTTTTGATTGTGATGCCCGTCTCTAGGAGACTGTGAGGCTAATCTGTGAGCTATGGGCTCATAATGGTCATGAGAGCCATTGTACATAATGTTGTGAAAGTGAGGGGTTAGATTAGGAATACTCTAGAGGGGGGGTGAATAGAGTATCTTTAGGTTTTTAAATCTTTTTGCTGTAAATAAAAACTTCAAAGTTAAACAATCCTAAGTTGAGTTAATATACGACAGGTGCTGCAGAATATAAGCTAACCAAACACAAACAGCAAACCTAACTAGCATAGGCACAGCAAGAACAAAAAAAAAAGAGCAACCAGACTACACAATAATTTATAATGGTTCCCCAACCTGGGTATATCCACTCTTCTTCCACCCTGGTAGGAATCCAATCAGGTTTTTGATCAGGTGACTGCCACCAATGAGCTTCTGATCAGGTGCTCAAAAACCAAAACTCAAGTCTTTTGATCAGGTGACTTACAACCAGGAATAACTTTTGAAGGGAGTTAAGAACCCTTTTTACAGTGGGGGGATGAGAGATTGATTTTGTCTTCTCTTTCTAAAAGTACAATAGAGAAGACTTAAGTGGATCTTGATGTTAGCAAAGGCTCCCCTTGATATATAGATTTGTTCAAGAAGGATGGAGCTTTGCTTCAGCGTGATATGTCTTCAGTTTTTCAGCCTTGACCAGCAGGTATCCAGGAGCTTCTTGATTGATAGTGAATTTGTTGTCCTCTGAAGTGTCCTGAAATGTAGAAGAAAGAAAACTCTTGATTTTGACTTGATATTCTTCTTCTTCAGCTTGCTGATGTTTTTCTGGTCTAGGGCTTGTTTCTCTGTATCACTATGATTTCTATTCTACTGTCTTGCTTCTTCACTGTAATGTTCTATCTTGCTGTGTGTGTTGTCTAGAGAAGAAAGAGAAAATCCTTTTTATATTTACTGTATAATTTATCTTTTCAATTTTGAATTTCTTCTGCATTAATTGTTAACGGCCTGCAGAATATTTACATTGATTGAATTTCCCCAACTGTTCAATTGAAAAATGACAAGCAATAATCCTGATGAAGACCATAATCAATGTTGCATCTAACGGTAATATTCAGAGAATATTCAACTTTGATTACTCAGGAATTATTGCAATAAACTAAGGACAGAATGGAGAAAATAACCAAGTCTGGAATCGTCGAACAAAGAACAGAATTCGTCGACTTGGGTCTAGAGTTCGTCGAGTTGAGAATTCAAGTTCGTCGACCAGATGATAGTTGTTATCGACCTAAGATCCAAGATCGTCAAGCTGAGAACTGCTGACTGTAACTTGATGATCCTTGTCAAACTGTGGTCTAAGTTCGTCGAGCTGATAGTCTAAGTTTATCGGTAGGAGTTCAGCAAAGTGTTTCTGTACTTAGAATATTCTAGTTGTCTTTGGAATGAAGTGTTGATGTAGAGTATCCAGAAATCGTCGACCTTAGAAGTAGATTCGTCGAGCTGAGAACTAGGTTCGTCGAGCTATGAACTTCTAACTTCTACTTGATAAATCTTGCCAAGAATGTTGTCTAGATA